>JAZKJV010011435.1:0-600000 GCA_037367405.1 Ottelia alismoides
TTTTTGTTGGATTAATTTAATTGCATTTTCTATTTTTAAAAATACAAAAACCCTTAAAAAAGTCCTTGTTTGCCGTATAAAAATTATAAAATTCGAAAAATGCTTTAAGATTCCATAAAAATTATCGTGTTTGCTTTTATTGTGTTTTATTATATATCATTTTTGTTTGAAAAATCATTATAAAAACCCTAAACATTTTAAAAATTTCAAAATCTTATAAAAATCATATAAAATCAAAGAAAAATCAAAAAAATCCATTTCCAATTCTTATTTCTAGTTTTTATCTCTATGTTATCATAAAATTACTAATCAGGACCTTAGGGCACTTTATATATTTTAAATTTGCATTTTGGTCCTGATTGTGCGCTATTTCAATTTTTAAGCCTTTTTTATTTTTATTAAAATCATAAAAACATTTGAAAAATCCATAAAAATTATCAAAAACACTTTAAAACCCAGGAAATGCAAAAATATTTTTACTTTATATTTCTGCTTTCTTTTATTTTTGTATTTGTGTGCTTTATTCAAAAATTAAAAATCCAAAAATTAAAAACCACTAAAATTTGTTTTATTTAGGGAAATTTGACTACTTGACTATTCCTTCCATATGCTGGTGGATATATCAAGTAAATTAAAATAGCGAACTGCTTACATTTCTTGATTGCTTGATTTTTCTGAGTAGTTTTATTTTTTTCTCGATTGAGTTGGCTGATTGATTGGGGTCGCGACGATCTTTGTTTTACTTCGATACTTAACCCTAGTTGGTTGGCCGCTCATCACTACCCCATCTCCGACTCCAAGTGGGTTAGTCCATTACATGTGGTACCCAAGAAGACAGGTATCACTACAGTTGTGAGCGAGTCTGGAGAGGAGTTAGCTACCCAGGTACCCACTTCTTGGAGGGTCTGTGTGGACTATTGATGAATCTCTGATTCTCACTCTTTATTCTTTTATTTTAGATATTTATCTTAACAAAGCATCATGTGAACAGGGGTAAATACAAGATATTATCATTTGACATGCATGTGTTAAATGTATGTATTTAGCATGTATTGTGCAAAAATAAAAGAATAAAGGAAAAGAAAAAGGAAGGGTGTATTTAGAATAAATACAGAGTGACCCCAACCCCAAGAGAAGGTCAAGTAGTGGCCTGATCGCCAAATAAAACAAGAAGAGAGAGATAGGGCATGCTCTATATTGTATATATCATTAAATAATTCTTTTTGACAAAATAAAAATAAAATGTTCTTTTTACCTCCTTGTATATAGTCCAAAAAATAAAACAAAAAACAATAAAATAAAATAAAAATTAAAATAAAATCTTCTCCCACTTGTACAAAATGCATGTATATATGCTTCACTCTCTATTTAATATATGCAGGTAAATAAATAATAAAAATAAAATAAAAATTATGTTATACTCCTAAAAACATGTTGTAAATAAATAAAATATAAAATTTGGGTATTTCTGTAAAAATAACAAAATAAAAATAATTGTACAAAATACATAGGTATATTATACATGTATAGAATACACTTTACTGTATAAAGATTAATTTATTTTTCATAAAAATAAATAAAAATCATAGAAAAATAGCTTGAAAAATAATAAATATTTTTTATTTTATACACTTTTTATTTTAAATCCATTTAATATTTTTTATTAAATGTATAAATATTATGTAAAATCCTATTTTTTGATTGGTCTGCTAGGATTGTTGATCGTTGGTCAATGGTTCCTCCTTCCCGGGTCAGACCTGGATCCTGTTCGTCAGAGCCCCTTCTCAAAATTTTCCAGCCCGACTCCGTGCTCCTTTGGCCTCGAGATTTAGACCCGATAATCCTTGTACCTCCGACATCCTTGTGGGTCCTTTGGCTGATCCGATTCGCACTAGGGGTTCGTGCCTCACTCCGATCTTTCTGGACACTCGGGTGAGCTATAAAGCATATTCTTCCACCACTACAGAGCAGCAGCTCGTGCCTCACGCCTCCCTCTAGCCTTAGCCACCTCTGCTTGAGTGACAGCTTCCAGAGGGACCCTTCGGATCGGAGTTTGGAGGAGCATCCACGTTGCTCAGCCCCATGGCCAGCGTGCATCGCCACGATAAGCCTCTTGGCCTTCCATGCTTGGTCGAGGCCAATACCTCGCAGACCACCTTCGCCTGAAGCTCTAGAGTTCATCTAGAACCCCAGGTACCCTCCAGTTCACGTCCCTTTCATTGTTCGATTCATCCACTTCATCTAGCATTGTCGTGCATTCATCTGCTCCGACCAACTGGTCAGAGCCCCGTCCTTCGCATCCACCCAGTCAAATCGACACGCCGCATCTTCATTCATCTTCCCCCATAGTCTGATCACCCTTAGGATCGACCACCAGGTCGAGATTGAGGTCCAGATCTCCTCTATCACCTTCGCTGGAGATCGAACCCCACCCCACCATTGCTTCTTCCTATTTTTGCTTAAATAACCCCAACCGGAACTTCTCTCCGAGTCGAGCTTACCTTCGTAGGTGTTTGTGTGTTCTGGGACTCCAGTTCCAACCACCATAGGGTACACCGGAGTAGCTCTAGGTCCACCTTCACCACCACACATATCCGGCCAGCAGCTTTCCCATCGAACCCATCCATTCGACGTGGGAGACCTCAACGATTGTTTCGGACCCTTCTGATCGATCATTGGAGCCGAGAATGTCATCCTAGGCTCTGGTGAAGTTCCTCGGGGCCTTTTTCTTCCAGGTCCCCTCCCCACCGTTGGATTGTCCCACCTCTGCCAGATCGCATCCTAGATGTCAACCGGAGCAGCCTTAGGACCGTTAGATCTGATGTCTGACGCATCTGCGCCCCACGTCCCCAAAATTCTCTGAGGCGTCAGATCTGACACAGCAGGAGATCCACACCACACGTTCCATCGTCCACTAGATCTCGCCACGCGTCCTCCATGCGTACCGCACGTGCCCTGTGAGGGTATATTGCATTTATTTACTTGTAGTTTTCATGCTTTATTTTCTAGTTTATTAAATAAAGTTGTAGTTTGAACTGTTTACATATTAGACCCTGATGTTTCCACTTTTTGCACTTTAGTCCCTCGAGTCTGAAAACACATGCACGCTCACGTGCTTTTGTGGTGTTTTTGCAAGAACGATCCTGCTCTTTCAGATGGTTATGTTTTGAATGAAATATTTCCTATATTTGTACATATACTCATGTGCTTGAGTTAATTAGCATGTGTGTGTATTGTGTGGGCTTTTTGTGCTAGTGCCCCTGGACTTTTTGGATGTGTTAATGTTTAGTCTGGAAACTTTAGGATAATTGCAGATAGGTCCCTACAGCTTGTGTGCTTTGCCTTTAATCAAATAATTACTAAACCAACTCCAAAAATTCCACAAAAATTACCATTAGCTCCTGCTAAAGTGTAATATTTATGGTAATTTTTGTGACTTGATTTAATTTTATTTGGCATTTACTAAAAATCACCCCCTAAAAATGTGTCTGATTATTTTATAAAATACCAAAAAATATAAAAATACCCTTAAAAAATCCATAAATATTTCTATGTGTTTGTTTTAGTGTGAGCTTACTTCAGTATCAATTTTGTGGCATTATCTTTTATAAAAACCCTAAAAATCACAAAATACTAAAAATCTTATAATAACATTAAAAATTCACAAAAATCAAAAAAATGAGATTTTAGTTCCTGTAATTAGGCCTTTTATTTACTTTATCATAAAAATCGCAACCAGTACATTTGGGCCATTTTATCATTTTAAGTTGCCTTTTGGTCATGGTTGTACATAGTATTTATGTTTTGTGTTTGTTTCTTTTTATAAAATTATATAAAAATCTGGAAAATACCATAAAATCACCAAAAATACTTGCATATTTAAAAAAATATAAAAATATTTTTATTTCTAATTTTTGAACATTTTTAGTCTTAATAAAAATTGTTGAATTTTGATTTTCTTTATCTTTTTTTTATTTTCTTATTAGAAAATATAAAAAATGTGAATTAAAAACCACAAAATGATGCCTTCTATTTTCTGATTCTCAACTACTTCATAGGCTTTGCTCGTGCTCCTTATGTTTGACCCTGGTCGCTATGCCAGGTTAAATAAATAGCGAAGACCGGTACATTAGATTTCGTGCTTGATTGTTTTAATTGTGGTCTTGATTGATTTTTCGATTGATCGTTCCTTGTGATTTGGGTCGCAATGACCCTTAGACATATCTTAACCCGAGTTGCCTGGCGAATCATCAGAATGGTGCCGTTGCCGGGGAGCACGGCTTAGTAGTCGTTTTCCAACCTTCATTGTTTTATTTTTATTTATTTTTAGCTCTATTTTTTATAATTGCTTTCTAACCCGTTTATGTTTCGTTTTTTTGTGCAAGGAACCGCCCAAGGTTCGCTTTGGAGGAGACCCCTACTCGAGGAGAAGCAGGAGCAGTACAGAATTAATCATAGTTCATAGAGTAGCATAGAGTAGCTTTTACTTTTTAGCACATTTTATTATTGTTGTAATAATACAGGGACTTCAGACTTGATTGGACACTTTGGGCACCAGGCATATATCGGGGTCTATTTCACTAAGCACCGGTGTACTCGGGGGACCTCACTGCGGTTTTCATCGGTTTTGATTTTCACGCCTTTTCTTTGATTTTTGAAGAATTTGGCCCATAGATTTAAGAATTTCCTTGATTATGACGTAACTGATTAAGGCCCAATCCCTAACTATTTGCATGCACCTATAGTTCTTAATTTGACCTAATTAATAAAATTAATAAAAAGTTAACTTGGTTGCTTGAGAGGTCATGTGCTGCTAGAGGCCGTATACATCGTGTGCACGATCCATTGTGGCGAATACCAATCGTCATCAGAAACCGGACTCTGACCACCTAACTACAGTTCTTCGCGGTTAGAAATTACTCATCTAAGGATGTTTTCGTCTTGCAACATTTAGGATGCATCGATCACCCTGCATGTAGAGTGTTGGAGTCAGGTACGCCTTTCTTACTTTGCATGCATCATCATGTTTGATCGTGCATTAGCTTTTTCAACTTCTCCCTCCGTTTTTTGGACTTTAAATAATCAAGGGATCGAAAAATTCGTTAGGCATTTGTTTGCTTATTGAAAAAATACCTAAAATAATAAAATTAGGGCTGCTAAACAAACTTGACCTTAAAAGACACTTGACATAAAAAACTGTTTTGGGAGAGCAATCCCCTCATTATTTGGTTTGCATGCACGAGAGAGTGACCCGCACACTAGGCTAGAGCCATACCTGAACTCACGTTAAACTACTGGTCTTGGGGTTAGTCGTTCTCCAGTGAGGATTGCTCCGGTCTCTGGCAAAGCGGTCGCGATATCCTTAATAGAGCGAGGTGATAGGGTAGTCGGTAAACGGTCCGCAGCTTGTACTGGCCGGGAAAGAGCTAGCTATGGGATTGGGCCAGTCTTCTGAGAGCATTGAGTTCCTACTAGCTCGCTTAATCGCCCTGCTAGACTGAATTATCGCCTAAATAAAATTGATAAGATAAACGGTCATACCTTCATGGTCATCAGCTCCGCGTTGCGTAGGTGAATTGGGGGTTTGATTGCTGATCTTGTTTGTTTCCAGATCCCATCCGCCTTTTCTCTACATCACGATGATGGGCCGGAGGTCCTGATGAATCTCGGATTCATCACTCTAAATATCATTAATTAAGCTCAAATCCCTCAAAATCAATAGCATTCCTGCATCTATTCAGCATAATTAGCATTCATGTATGTTTTCATAAGAATTGCATTTTAGCACTAATTTTTGCACAAAATAAGAAGCCAAAAATCCCAGCCAAAATAGACCTATAAATAGCCAAACTTCCCTGATTTTTAGCTCATTCATGCTAACTCCGAATGACCCAAAACCACCTCCACTATGTATATATCACTAACAAGAATAAACGAAAAATACAAAAAAAATCACTAACTCAATAAGTGGACCAAAAACCCAAACCCTAATTATAGGATTTCCGGACTAAAAACCTCATATCTTCCCCTTACAGTGTCTGTTTTAATCCTACTAACTTTTGAACTAATGTACATTCAATTACCTTCAAAACAAGACCCAAGTTCAAGTAATTCAGAACTCATATGTGAAAGTTGGGTTTTGGGCCCCTTTTGTACATTTTGTATTTTAGCTGATTTTGACCTATTATTTTATGTATATAATTAACCTATTTTAGTTCATTTCTTTTTCATTTGTCTTATTTGATGAAAGTTTTATTAAATACGTAAAAATCCAAATCCAAACTGAGCTTGAAATCAAAGAAACAAATTGAGTTCGAGTCTTCACTAACTATTTGTACAAAATTGATCTTTTTCGTGATTTATTTTATTCCTTCTTTTTTAACAAAGAAAAATCCAAAAAATAGATTAATATGTAAATATTTACCTTTGATTTTATCATATTTTTTCTAGATTTTTATCTAGTTTAAAAATGACAAAAAAATATATAACCCAAAAATCAAGGTATTCTATGTACATGGGATACCCCAAAAATTCACTTTGTGCATTTGATCGATTTTGATTTTGATGTCTTCATGAAAGTTATAGATCTCATCGAGACAAGCAATTTTCATGAAAAAATATTTTCGATCCGAGGCAATTTGCTTTTTCTTTGTATTCTACAACGTATTTTTTCGAATTTTTGTGGTGTTGACATGTGGCAGCCCCTGGGGCCGCCATGTGTCAGCCTTTCTTGGGGTAATTTGAATTAGTTTTTATAAAAAAAATAATAAACCACGCACGTGCTTCCCGTATCTCTACCCTTTGCCCGCCACGTGGCCCCATCTGGGCCATCCAATCATCGACCGATCGCACGGCCCAGGGGTCGTCGTCCTCCCCCGCTTCCTTCCCTCTTTTGGAACCCCCGCTGTACCCTCGTGCCATCTCCATCGTGATTTCCTCCCAATCACATCTCGCGGTCGCCCAGATCTCCTCCTTCCATCTTCGCACCTCCGTTCAGATCCAATCATCGCAATCCCTTCTCCTCGTCAATTCGTCAACCCAATTGAATCTCCAGTGACCACCTTCCATCGCCGGCTAGGACCCTATGCCTATTTAGAGAACGTCGCCGCCTCCGTGACGTTCATCCACCGTTAGCACCACATAAGGGTGGTGGTGACAGCACCCCCTCCGTCTCCGGCGAGGTCTGGCTACCTCCCTATAGTCGTCGCAACACCACCCTAGTGTACTGCCCCTGCTCCGCCTTAGCGTCGAGCCAACGACTCCTACCTTCATCTTCGATCGTTCCGCCTTCACCGTTCTTCTCCGACCGGACTTCATCGACGATCAACAACACTCCCGTGTCGCTAGGACTCCCCTTCGACCTCCTCTTTGCACGACGCAACAGCAGCTTGGCCCCCTCCTCCTAGGCCGAGCCCTCGACAAACTCCAGGTGCCGACGAAGCTACACCGCCCAGAAGCTCGCACATCCACTGATTCCAGGAAGAGGGCTCCTCCACCGGTGGTGACAGCTCGGCATAGCCCTCTTCGCGGCAAGATCCGAGCCTCTCTGACTCGTTGCAGCCTACGGCGAGCGTCCCTCCAACCGTCGCTGCTCCAGCTCTGGCTAACAACCATTGAGCCCACGACGTCTACTACTTCTGAAAACCATCTTCTCTGACTCGCATCTCCGCCTTAGATCGTCCCCTCCTCTGCGTCGCCACCAGTCGCTGGCCCTTCTGAAGGTCTCCACCGCCGTGCGGCCCAGCCTCGCCTTCCGTCGTCCAAGGTCGGGCCTCCTCTACCTCACAACCACCGCGATCGGGTGCTCATCCCGAGGCCCCTGTCCCACGTGAGTGGTACGTGGCGGGGCAACGTCATTTGACGTCAGCCCCCGGGTCATGTGCTCCGCACGTGACCGCAGGGTAAATTGCATTAGACCCCCCGGACCTCCTCCATATTGTCGATCAGTCCTCGCCAGCCAAAGGTCACGTGCCTCGCGCATGACCATCTGGTGATTTTGCATAAGACCCCCCGTCTGTATCGGTAATTACAAATAGACCCCCCTGCATTTTATCCTTTATTTATTTATTTTATTTTATTGCAGAAATACCCTTGTGTTCCCCATAGAGTTTAGACCTCTACATGACATTATTTTATGGTTAAAAAGTAGCATGATGTTAGTCCATTAATTCTCTACATTTTGACATGTTTAGACATTTTTGTGATCGATGGTTAATTAAATATTAATTGTTTAGTGGAAAATTGCATATTTTGCCATCTTGTGCTCTTAAGTTTGTCAATTATTAATCGTTGCTCTAATAATTTCTGAAAAATCATAGATTATAGAGTTAATTGTGTTTGACATTGTGCCCGAAAAGAATCGCATTTTCATCATTTGCATACATATTTTGTTCTATAGAATTCATTTTGCATATTTCAATATTTGATTTTTAATAGGTATTGAAACTAGTATTTTCGAGGTTTAGGATTTTTCTGAGGTCCATTACCTAGTGATAGATCTTAGATAATTTTATTCCTTGAAAATAATTAGATTTAATATTTATTAGAATTAAATATTGAAATTCATTCTATTTGCATTTAAAATTCATAAAAAATTCATATTGCATTTAAAAATTCCAAAAAACTTACAGTGCATTCATTTTGTGATAATTTGCATCTTGGCCAAGTTTCATATTTTTCTGATATCGTTTGAGCATAATTTACATTTTAGTCCCTAAAATAGGCTAAAATTGTATATTGCATCCTTTATTGCATTAAAAATTACAAAAAAAAAAGACCGCCTCGAAAACCACGCACAAATTTTGATAGGCATAATTCTTGGTTGTTCCTTTGCTCCTTGTGCTCAACCTTGGGACTTGCCCAAATAAAATAAACATAAAACCGCATCGATTGAAAATTG
Organism: Ottelia alismoides; assembly: GCA_037367405.1. Lineage (NCBI taxonomy): Eukaryota > Viridiplantae > Streptophyta > Magnoliopsida > Alismatales > Hydrocharitaceae > Ottelia > Ottelia alismoides. Next base: position 8,900 of record JAZKJV010011435.1, read on the forward strand.
ATTAACTTATTGTGTGGTTATTTTCTTGACCAATTCCGATTACCGCCTACAACGAAACGACAAATCATTAGTTTTACGAACGATCAAATACACAATACATACATATTTAACAAGTGCAATCCCGGACTCGTCAGATAGCGCCGTTGCCGGGGAGGCAAACGGCTTAGTTTTGTGTTTAAAAAATTTTTGTTCGGTTTTCCGCATTCGGGCAGTCTGACCCCCCCGAATTTCTCATTGTAAATTCCATTTTTTTCCTGCTATTTATTTCATTTTATTTTTAGCATTTTATTTCCTTATTTTATTTTTGATTTTTTTGAGTTATTCTCTTACACAAGTCTCTCTTATTTTTCTTGCGAGGTACCCGGCGTACATGGAGCGGTTTTTCTGGAACCGAAGCATCTTCACCGACTTCCGAAAAAGCCGTAAATAAATTAAGATCGAGTCGAGTTGTGAGAGAAAGTAGAGTCTAGGTTTTTAATTTCTGCAAACTTTTTAATTTTCTGTAATTAATTACTCATTTATAGCAGTGTCCTTTTGGACTCTCGCATATGTAAAAAGACCTTGAACTATTCTTGTGGTATGTCGTGGCCTGTTTCACTCTCCGGTGAGGGTGGGGCTCGACTTGAGTGGCGATTAGGATAGTGCACACTCTCAGAGCATTTTAATTTTTGATTATGCTCGTAGGACCTAAGGCCACACTTCACTATAGTTGAGATGCACATAGATCATTCAATTTAGCCAAATTTAACTCAATTCTTCCCCGCTAATAGAACTTTCTGCTAGTGCAGTTTTTCATCGGCTTGCATTCATATAGATTAAATTTTTTAATTCTATATAGCATCCCACATGGAGATTGTGAGGATTCACTGTAAGTCTTCTAACTGAGCATACATCATAGTTGTTTATGTGTATCAGTTTTCCCGAATTTCTCCTTCTTGTTTTGTCACATAAATTTAAAAGGAAATTGGGACTGGACGATAGACATGTATTTTTGTGCTCACTTAATTTTTCAGTGATCGCCTAACTAAAGTTGGGACCCATAAAATCAAGAATTTCTGCGGGAGAGCAACCCCAGCCTTGTATTCTTTTTTTTCTGAGTGAGCAAGAGACGACACTTAAGGCTAGAGCCCAAACCCGGATTTTTCATATTGACTACTGATTCTACCAAAAACTACTAGCTACTTCTCAGTGAGGATCTACGGGTAGCCAATAAATGGTCCGGATTTCCTTTGCAGAGTGGGTGATTTAGAGGAAATTGCGTAAGGATCCATCCTCAAGTAACTGGTAGTCGTTCTATGGTCCGTACTTACTCCCATACCGGCTGAAAGTAGGTGCAAATAGTCATATGAATTATGGACAGTCATTACAAAAATTTCGGCACCTAACAGCTTGCTAAATTTTTTCCAAGATTGATTTATCACCAAATAAAATTGAAAAGATAATAGTCGAACTCTTACGGCTTCATTGTGTGAGTTGGTGAACTTGGGGTTTGATTTGTGTTTGCATTGGTGTGCGTGAACCAATATCGAAGATCAAAAGCCGTACATTTGATAAATTTTCTTTTGACTATCACTTGCAATCATCTCTCTCTTTTCTTGATTTAAACCTCATCATGGAACTTTTATCCAAAAACTCTCCGCATCATCAAACTCAATCATCTCGAACAAACCCAATCCGTCATTCATTTTAGCTCTTTCAAAAATGGCCGAACATTTAACTGAAAATCCATCAGAGCTATACTATGAAAATGAACTTGTCTTGGTTAGGCCCAAATCAACTAAATCCTCTTCTTTAAATAATACTCCAATATTTGCAGGAGACTTTCACCCGCAGATGAATTTGGACCCCTCATTAAATTCCTACTCGAATCATCCGACCTCACATGACCACCTACCATCTTGTACTGAACCGTCTTATTCTCGGTTTCTCGCTAATAAATCATTTCAAGATCAAAATACCTTTGAGTCTCATGACTGGCCAAGAAACCAAATCCAGATGGAAAGACCCACACTTAATGATCATCAGCGTTGGATTAACCATAATGATCAAATCCCTATTGACCAACCCGAATATCACTCATTTGATCAGCCAATACATAAAGAGTTCCACATGGATGAGATCAACACATATGCACCCTTTATGGCCCCATTATTTGAGGATATGATCAATCATGACCATGGAAGTAGTCTCTACTCAAACCAGGATGACATGCTCAAGTCACGGCATGTTGACTATGAGACCTACACATTCCCACAAAACCCTTAGCCTCCTTCCATAATTTTTTAGGAGAAATATTCAGAAAATAATGATCATATGTCAGATATTCTGAGAAACTCTCCTCTCAGCACATACAGAAAAATGGAAGATGAAATTATTGCATCGCTAAAACACGCATCAATTGCTCCCATGATTGATCATGAACAGAATTTTGAGAGTGATATTTCGAGGATAAATAAAAGAATTGAATTAATGGAGGATAGATTTCAAATTTACCGACCAATTAATCTCAATCTCTGGTGGCTCGAACATAAAAATGAATGAGGAAATGATTGGATCTAAGATTGAAAATTTTGAGGATATTCGGAAATATGGGGACGATTCTGACAGTAGCACTTCTACATATTATTACCCTAGAAATGACTATACCTCTGACTCATACTATGAACATCAAAGCCCCTTCTCATCTACGGAAGACACCACATCACCACACCACACAGAAAATGCCAAAAAATGGAATATCTAGAAACACCCAAAAAATCGAAAATCCAGAAAATTACATAAAAATTGAGACTGAAGAAGATCTAAAGAATTTGGATCCTATTGTACGGGAAGCACTAAAGAAAAGATTGATTTTTGAACTTCCCTTTATAAAGGCCATTGAACACTTCCCCGACCTTAAAGGATTTGTAATGGACAAATTAATGATGAAAAAGTCAGGCAGGATAAGAACAAAGACTGAAAGACATATCTTGTCATTGGCCTCCGCCTTGGTGTTGAGGAGAAAAATCAACAGTCGTATAGTGAAGCGGTTGCCTGAATTTGACTGTATAATCAAAGACACAATTTTCACCCATGCTCGAGTTCATGACGATTCACCGATCAATATCCTCCTGACCTTTGTATTTCACAAACTCAAACTCGGACCGATCAAGAAGATACGAGAGATTGTTCAATTGGTTGACCGATCAATAAAGCGGCCGAGAGGAATCATTTCTATCATCATGAAATTACAAGGTGCTCTGCTCAAAGTAGAATTCACGATTATTGATATTGAGCATCAAGGAGAATTCATCCAGTCTCCAATTATTCTTGGAAAGCCATTCTTGGCATTGGCTAAGGCAATTATTGAGTGTGAGACTCGGGAAATCAATTTTACAGCACTGGAAGCACTTCGATCTGACCTAGTCTTTGAGGAACAACGATTTTCTAAGGCAACCCACGAAGTCCTCGACAACCGTAACCATGAAGCGGTAGAAGAGCCCTACCCCGATGCGACACCTGAGATAGCGGTAGTTGATGAGACTATTAGTTTGGAGACTCTCCCTCCTGCTCCATTCCCAGCTGCTCTCACCATGGAGAACCAAGTATATGAATTATATGATACGGAGACTTATGCAAGGTCACACCCTTGGTCGACCTATTCTGACTACCTTAATCACATCAACTCGACACAGGAATGCTCCAACATCAAATTAATTGAGAACGAGCATGCAGAGACTCATCCCAGTATTTCAATTCCCGCAGATCTCAAAATAGACAAAATTTTCTTCTATGATCCTGAGACATATGCATGGTCGCACCCTGGGGAAATCTACTCTGAATACCTTGACCAAATCATCCCAAATCGAGAGTGTACCAACATTAAGAAGACTAAGAACAAACAAGCTGGATGAACATCGACCAAGGAGAAGATTTCCAATGGTTATTCATCTGGATACTCCAGTGGACCGACACCTTCACGAAACAAGAAAAAGAAAGCCACCTTTGACCTTCCGGAAGAGGAATCCGCTGATGATCCCTCATCGGGTCCGGAAAAGGTAATCTACATGAGTAAGGTCTGCTCAGCAGTTTTAAAACCATATCTTCGCAAGGATCCAAAATTTGACTCCCGTTGGATGACTCCTGTTTCTCACTATTATTCATCAAAAGCTGATGCTCTTGCCCTCTTCAAATACACTGGAATTATCTCTTATGAGCTGATTGAGACTGGTGCTTCAGAGTATTCATCCGAGAACAATCCTCTTGATCCCAAGAAGGAACGTATTCTGAGGAAACAACTGAAGAAACAAAAAGACCGGAATATTTGGAGTATGTCCACTTTCAAATACTATTCCTTTGAGGATAACTCTGATGATGGCTACCTTTCATCTGACTCAAACGCTTCATCTACGATCCATCATGATTTTTCTGAGGATAATTCTGATAATAGTTTGGAACCATATGCTTCATCTCCTTCTCGTCATTACGATCTCCCACCGCATGCTCACAAAAAGATCAACCGAAAACCGCCTTAATCATCGGCTACCCACCCTCCCTCTCGACCACATCGGTCCCCTTGTACAGCTCTTCCTCTACATAGGCCAAGTCCTAAGTATAGGGGGATCGATGCCATCTGTATATACCATTTCCCTCATCACAATCCTTCTCATGATCACTCCATGTCCACCATTCTTCTATACTTCGGCTGACCAGAGCCTAAGTATAGGGGGAACCGATGCCCATTTGTATATACTCTCTTCATCCACATATCCCGACCACCTCATTTTTTTGCTCTTCTTCTATACTTAGACTGTTCACATCCTAAGTATAGGGGGGCGTTTCGATTCATCTTTTTCTTTTTCTTGTTCACTCTCTTACGCTTACCCTGAGCTATGTCTTCTTTACGCTTCTTGTGCTCTGATGACACAGCACTCGCTAAGTATAGGGGGTCTGTATATATACTGTGTATATATTTTAGCCATATCTCGTACTTTTGTGTAAGTCTTATGTATTTACGGGATGGGTAACTAACTTAAAAAAACAACAAAATAACAAAAACAAATAAAAAGAAAAAAGAGTTTTGCTACTAACACTGACTATGCCCAAATTTTTTGGAAAAAATGGCTTCTTATTCATTTTTGCAATAAAAACCCAAAAATCCCTTACATAAAAAAATCAAAAAAAATCACAAAAAGAAAAAAAAATGTGTCTGCATTTCATACAAATGCATTTCATCCAACACTTCATGCATCTGTGAAAAGTCATTGGGTTCTGAACCGAGTTGTGAGCAGAAATCGAGAGTGGTCTGGACTTGACCTTAATCCACCTAATTTTCAGAGGAACTTCACCGAGAAATAGGATTTTAGAAACTTCAGGTCTTTGACTTAATTCTTTGAGTTCCACGTGATAATGTGCAGCGTTTGACTCTTAATGTCTAACCTGGTCTCTTCATTCTGGGTACAACTCTGGAATAGGGAATTAATTTGTACTCTCGCACTATGCACTTAGCTCAACTCAGACGGGATATTGGAAGACTGTGTGAGTTTCTTTTCTGATAGTGTGGAAATCTAAAGACTGGAGTACGGGTTGAAATAAAGCTTCGGAAAAGGGATGGACGACTGGGCACAATTTTTCTAAGACCCAAAAAAATGTACGGAAACAAAAAGATTCTATATCCATAGGGGCCCAACAAGATCCAAGCAGAACCATCAAAAATTCCAAATACAAAGAAGCATTCTACCGAATAAATATCTGACCAAAAAGGTCCAAGCTTCAAGAAAACCTGTAGATCTTGGTGGAGACTCGGCTACACTGTCCAGCTTCACAAGGAGAGGTGACTACACTGGCCACCCTCCAGTTCTTTCTCCTTCTTCTAACTTCTCCCCCAATTCGATTGTGAACACAGCGCGACGGACCTTAGAAGGAAATACCTGACTCCCCAAGGATGAGTTACCTGGAGAGGAGAGGAGCATGGTAGTCCGGCATTCTGGATGGGAAGAGCTAAAACCTTTAACACACACGAGTAGATTGTTCAATGTTCATAGGGTATGCTTTGGGAAGAGGATTGATCTAAAATGACTTCTGAGCTGAAACTGATACAATGATGTGTAGAATTTGAAGGCTGTTGATTTTAAAATTCTAAGTTTCACAGAAGTTCCACCACACTAATAATCCAAAGGTTGAGTCTAGTTTCATTTTCACCTTCACTCATGGTCTTGGTATGGAACCCAATCTCATTTCACATCATGGCATTTCTTTTTGATTCTCATGGACGAGCATGGTTTAAGTATAGGGGGATGATGAATCTTGGATTCATCACTCTAAATCTCATTAATTAAGTTCAAATCCTTCAAAATCAACAGCATTTCTGCATCTATTCAGCATAATTAGCATTCATGCATGTTTTCATAAGAATTGCATTTTAGCACTTTTTTGCACAAAATAAGAAGCCAAAAATCCCAGCCAAAATTGACCTGTAAATAGCCAAACTTCCCCGATTTTTATCTCAATCATGCTAACTCCAAATGACACAAAACCACCTCCATTGTGTACATATCACTAACAAGAATAAATGAAAAATACAAAAAATCACTAACCCAAATAAGTGGACCAAAAACCCAAACCCTAATTTCAGGATTTCCGGACTAAAAACCCCATATCTTCCCCATCCATTGCTCGTTTTAATCCTACTCACTTTTGAAATAATGTACATTCAATTACCTTCAAAACAAGACCAAGTTCTAATAATTCGGAACTCATATGTGAAAGTTGGGTTTGGGCCTCTTTTGTGCATTTTGTATTTTAGCTGATTTTGACCTACTATTTTATGAATATATTTGACCTATTTTAGTTCATTTCTTTTTCATTTGTCTTCTTTGATGAAAGTTTTATTAAAATACGTAAAAATCCAAGTCCAAACTGAGCTTGAAATCAAAGAAACAAATTGAGTCCGAGTCTTCACTAACTGTCTGTACAAAATTGGTCTTTTTCGTGATTTATTTTATTCCTTCTTTTTCTTAATCAAATAAAAATCCAAAAAATATATTAATATATTTTACCATATTTTTCCAGATTTTTATCTGGTTTAAAAATGACAAAAAATTTTATAAAACCCAAAAATCAAGGTATTCTATGTACATGGGATACCCCAAAAATTCACTTTGTGCATTTGATCGATTTTTGTTTTGATGTCTTCATAAAAGTTGTAGATCTCATCGAGACGAGCAATTTTTGTGAAGAAGTATTTTCTATCCGAGGCCATTTGCTATTTATTTTGGATTTTACAAGGTATTTATTTTTTGAATTTTTGTGGTGCTGACACGTGGCAGCCCCTGGGGTCGCCACATCTCAGCCTTTTTTCGGGTTATTTGAATTAGTTTTTATGATATATATATATATATATAATCACGCACGTGAGAGGCCCGTGCCTCCCAGGCACGCGTCTCGCACGTGCTTCCCGCACCTCTACCCTTTGCCCGCCACGTGGATCCATCTGGGCCATCCGATCATCGGCCGATCGGATGGCCCAAGGGACGTCATCCTCTTCCACTTCCTTCCCTCTTTTGGAACCCCAGCCATACCCCTGCACCATCTCCGTTGCGATTTACTCCCAATCACATCTCGCGGTCGCCCAGATCTTCTCCTTCCATCTTCGCACCTCCAATCAGATCCAATCAACATGGTCCCTTCTCCTCGTCAAATCATCAACCCAATCAAATCTCCAGTGACCACCTTCCATCGTCGGTGAGGACCCTATGCCTATTTAAAGAATGCCGATGCCTCCGTGACATTTATCCGTCATTAGCATCACAGAAGGGTGGTGGTGAAAGCATCCCCTCCGTCTCCGGCGAGGTCTGGCTACCTCCCTATAGCCGTCGCAGCACCACCCCGGTGTACTGCCCCTGCTCCGCCTTGGTGTTGAGCCAACGACTCCGGCCTTCATATTCGACCATTCCGCTTTCATCGTTCTTCTCCGACCGGACTTCATCAACGATCAACCAACCTCGATCAACAACACTTCCACGCCGCCAGGACTCCCCGTCGACCTCCTCTTCACATGACGCAACAGCAGCTCGGCCCCCTTCGCCTTGGCCGAGCCCTCGACAAACTCCAGGCGTCGATGAAGCTGTACCGCCCAAAAGCTCGCCCATCCATCGATTCTGGGAAGAGGGCTCCTCCGTCGGTGGTGACAGCCCAGCATAGCTCTCTTCACGGCGAAATCTGAGCCTCTCTGGCTCGTTGCAGCCTACGGCGAGCGTCCCCTCCAACCGTCACTGCTTCAACTCTGGCTAACGGCCGTCGAGCCCACGACGTCGACTATCTCTGACAACGATCTTCTCCGACTCGCACCTCTGCCTTGGACCAGCCCCTCCTCTGCATCGCCACCGGTCGCCGACCCTTTAGAAGGACTCCACCGCCGTGCGGTCCAGCCTCACCTTCCGCCGTCCAAGGCTGGGCCCCCTCTACCTCCCAACCGCCATGACCGGGCGCTCATCCCGAGGCTCCCGCCCCACGTGAGTGGCACGTGGCGGGGGAACGTCATCTGACGTCAGCCCCCGGGTCACGAGCTATGCACGTGACCGTGGGGTGAATTGCATTGGACCCCCCAGACCTCCTCCATATTGTTGATCATTCCCCACCAGCCAGAGGTCACATGCCTCGCACGTGACCATATGGCAATTTTGCAGAAGACCCGTATGTATCGGTAATTACAAATAGACCCCCCTACATTTTATACTTTATTTATTTATTTTATTTAATTGCAGAAATACCCCTGTGTTCCCCATTGAGTTTAGACCTCTACATGACATTATTTTATTGTTAAAAAATAGCATGATGTTAGTCAATTAATTCTCTACATTTTGACACATTATAGACATTTTTGTGATCGATGGTTAATTAATAATTAACTGTTTAGTGGAAAATTGCATATTTTGCCCATTGTATGCTCTTAAGTTTGTCATTGATTAACCATTGGTCTAAAAAATCCTGAAAAATCGTAGATTATAGAGTTAATTGTGTTAGACATTGTGACCGAAAAGAATCGCATTTGCATGCATAGTTTGTCCAGTAAAATTAATTTTGCATATTTCAATATTTGATTTCTAATAGGTATTGAAACTAGTATTTTCGAGGTTTAGGATTTTTCTGAGGTCCATTACCTAGTAATAGATCTTAGATTATTTTATTTCTCGAAAATAATTAGACTTAATTTTTATTATAATTAAATATTGAAATTCATTCTGTTTGCATTTAAAAATTCATAAAAAGTCATATTACATCCAAAAATTCCAAAAAATGCAATGTATTCATTTCGTGATAATTTACGTCTTGGCCAAATTTCATATTTTTCGGATATCGTTTGAGCGTAATTTACATTTTAGTCCCTAAAATAGGCCAAAATTGTATATTGCATCCTTTATTGCATTAAAAATTACAAAAAAAAAGATTGCCTCGAAAACTGCGCATGAATTTTGATGGACATGATTCTAGGTTTTCCTTTACCTCCTTGTGTTCGACCTTGGGAATTGTCCAAGTAAAATAAACATAAAATTGCATCGATTGAAAATTGATTAACTTATTGTGTGGTTATTTTCTTGATCGATTCCGATTGCTGCCTACAACGAAAATGACAAATCATTATTTTTACGTACGATCAAATAAATAATACATACATATTTAACAAGCACAATCTCGGACTCGTCAGGTCCTTTAGGCAGCCCTTGGTTGCACCGCTTTCGAGCACTCCGCCCCATTTATCTAGGCTGGTTCATGAGAGCCTAGACTCGCTCTCCGAACCTGAGTTTGATTCCACCCTGTTCCCCCTCGATCACCCTTCTTCCAGTACCGAGGAGCCAGAGCAGAGATCAGAGCAGATATTTGTTCATTTGACAGCACCTGAGTTCAGGAATTTTACCTTTGCAGAGACCCCAAGAGATGGCCAGCAGTGAGGAGCGCACCGATGGGCAGCCCCAGACTACCACATATATTTTAGATCAGGGTGCCATCAACAACACACTGTTAGCCTCCCTGGAGATGATGCAGAGATAGATTAGAGACCAGGGAGCCTTCATGGCAGATATGCGCAAAGAAATGGCACAGATGCAAGCTGACCCAGGAGAGACGAACCGAGCTGGTGGTGGAGAGAAAGCAGAGCTTGGAGGAGGAGACGGAGGACATCCACATGAGCCAAAGGAGCCAGTACGACCAGCTAGGCTGATGAGAGAGTTGCACAACCCTGTGTGACTCTTACACATCGTTCGATTCAGCTTCTGGTGATCTTGGGAGACTTCAAGCTCCCCCCTCATACTATCAAGTTGTTGCCCAAGTTCCATGGGCTTGCCACCGAGGAGCTGCATCTTCACCTACAAGAATTTGAGATGATCTGCAGCACGGTCCACGACAGATACGTGGACGAGGATGCCATCAAAGTGATGGCTTTTCCATTCTCCCTGGTTGATAAAACAGCCTACTGGTTGAAACATTTAGGGAGATACGTCGCTTCGTGGGAACAGCTCCGGACCGAGTACTTGAATAAGTACTATCCACTCGGCCGGACAAACTCAGCTCGAGCTCTGATCAACAATTTCTCCATGATCCCCAACGAGCAATTCCATGAGGCGTGGGATCGTTTCTGTGAGATCATTGACCGGTGTCCACACCATGACATCTCCAAGCCCAACTTAGTACAGAGCTTCTTTTGTGGGCTGACATCGGAGCTGCAGGGTCTTGTGAACGCTTCTTGTGTAAGATCCTATTTTGTCAAGGATGAAGACCAGGTCTGGGCCATATATGAGGAGATGGTTGAGAACTACACAATGATGTCTCAGTCCAGGCTTTACACTCAGGGGAAACCCCCACCCCATGCCGTGTCCTATCAGAGGATAGCACGAGTCAATGCATGTCCATCCACCTCTTCAGCAGCCGCAGCATAGGCAGAGTCGTCGGTCGCTGATATGGGCATCATCAGCGAGAAGATGGATCGCATCAAGATTATTGAGAATAAGCAGTGCCAGGGCATGACTTAGATTGATCAGTTGGCACAGACTTTGAGTGACCTAAAGACCTAGATCATGTGTCTCCAAGAGGCACAGACGGCTTCTTAGTTCCGTCTCAGGTCACGAGCTGATCCTAGCAGCAACAGCTTGACCCAGCACTCCGTCTAGTAAGGTTCACCACATCCAGGCAGAGTCACTCCAGCAGCTACAGCACCAGTACCTTCAGCCATCACCATCTCAAGACACTCAGATGGTGATGTATCGGTAGGATCAGCCACTGGCAGTTCTTCCTCCACCCCCCTTTGAGCAGGAGCCACTGATGGAAGTCAACGGGATTTGGTACGATCGACAGAAGCCCAAGATCCACCGAGTTCATCCTGGATTCAAGTGGTCGAGCGGAGGTGCCTCATCCCAGCAGCAGCCTCCAGCTCAGGGAAGAAAGTTTGGCCAGCAGTCGCAGCAGCATCCCTAGTTCCCTCACCAGCCACAGCAGCAGCATTACCAGTCGGCTCCTCATCCCTATCAGCAGGGCCTGCCGTGGAGGCAGCACCAGCAACAGCCTCAGCAGTATTCTCAGCTTCCCCCTCATCAATTCCAGTAGCAACCTCACTTTCAGAGAGGCAACCCGTCTGATTCTCATGGGCCAGCCTATGAGAACCCATCACTCGATGATCTAGCCCGCCTACTTTCCGACCAGCAGGCCACATTCAGGTGGGAGATGGATGAGTTCCGCCAGGACATGAGGGAGATCATTAAAGAAAAGGCTGCCATACCCGCTTAGATCGAGCCCAACCTAAATAATTTAAAATGAAAATCTGAGTAGGTACAGTTCATCGAGACTACCACTCCTAGTGATTTATTGGGTGACATTGCTTCATATACATTTGATGCTGACTTTGTTGCACTTAGGAGCAGTAGGATGCCAGCTGGCGGTGCCTCATCTGAGCGACGACACCACAAGGATGCAGGAGTGCCAGATGAGGAGGATAGCAGTGCTGATGTCGCTCAGGATGATGATGACGGTGGTGTTGATGCCACCAAGGATGTTGATCCATCCGACAGTACTGAGGTTGTCGCTTATCCAGATGCAGAGGGTGGCAATGATGCCACCAGAGATCTAAATGCTGAGCTAGAGTGTGGTATTGATGCCGCAACACCTGATGTCGTGGGTGGTGCTGAGGCTACCCCTTCCATTCCAGTAGTGTTTCCTCCAGTTGTTGTATCTCGAGACTTTATAGAAAATACCAAAAAAATTAATAAAGGAAAGGGTTCTTCATCTCCGAGTCCATATGTGATGCATGATGATACTTGTATGGATTCTATTCCTTCTCAGCAGTAGGAACCCATTCCTAGCTCACTATTTGAGGAGGGCCCAGCCATCCCCTTCCCTTAGGCACTTCGCTTGGCGAAGGGGGAGAAAATAGAAAATCCAAAGAAATCACAGCGGTTAGAGTTCAGCCATCAGATGATTGATAGATTTCAGATTCAGCTAACTCTACAGGAGGCGCTTGAGCACATCCCTCTCTTCCAGAAGAACATGAGAGAGAAGACCACCATCAGCAGGAAGCAGAGGAACCATAATGTAGAAATCCATGTGCTTACTCGTGCCACCTACTTCGCCATCCAGAACCGTCTTCCAACCAAGAGGCCAGATGCATGAGCTCCCTATGTCAAATGCCATATTAATGAGTAGAGATTTGATCGGACTCTATTATACAGTGGCTCATCCATCAACCTTATTTCAGCAGCCTTGCTCGACCGATTCGAGTTTGGCCCTCTTTGACAGAGCAGGACAATTCTTCAGTTTGCTGATAGATCTGTCAAGCGGCCGAAAGTGTTGTTGAAGGACGTGGTCATCACAATTTAGGGCCTAAAATTCCCCGTGGACTTTGTTGTTTTGTACATGGAGATCCCTGAGTCTGTGACTGATACCCCCATCATTCTAGGACGACCATTCTTGGCCACAGCCAAGGCAGTGTCTGACCATGATAGTAGGAAGGTGTATTTTTGCGTTGAGGGCGAGAGTATACAAATAGAGACGATCAATGAGACCTGGGCACGAGACTCAACTTGCTCAGAGCAGTTTAGTGATGCAGAGCAAACGACAGAGGCAGAGCAAGACATCCACTAGGAGTGCGACTTTGTGATCATTGATGATGAAACTGCTTGGTCCGATCCCATTTCACGAGCACTTCTCTCACCTTCAGATACTGTAGATTCACATATCCCAACAAAAGAGAGTTTGGAGAGCACACTCTTAGCAGAGGACACATTTGAGGCTGAAGACCGTGTTCAGGACAATGAGGCAGAGTACATTTCTTGTGATTCAGATTCAGATCCCTCGGATTCAGAGATAGGGTCAAATTTGATGAGTTGTTACCTTGTCTGATTCCAACAGAGCTAGTAGCTAGGGTGGAGACTGAGCCGGCACAGATTACAAATACACCAGCAGGGCCAGCTTCGCCAGATACTCATGATTAGCGAGAGTTCTCACACGCAGATCTAGTTGCATTCACTCATACATTTCAGAAGCAAGATTTGCCAGCTCCCAGTTGTCCAAAACTAAAGCCTTTGTCGTAGTCGCTGAAGTATAGGTTCCTTGCGGTTGGGCATGAGATGTACCCAGTCATTATCTCAATAGATTCGACTGGAGAGCAAGAATCTCGATTGATGGAGGTTCTTGAAAAGAACTGCAAGGTGATAGGATGGACTGTAGCTGATCTCTAGGGGATAAGTCCGGACCTGTGCTCTCATCATATCATTCTCGAAGAGGATGCGGAGCCGTCGTGTGAGTTCCAGCAACAACTGAACCCGAATCTTCGAGAGGTAGTCATGAAGGAAATATCGAAATGGTGGAGCGCTGATTTTATCTACCCCATCTCCGACTCCAAGTGGGTTGGTCCATTACATGTGGTGCCCAAGAAGATGGGCATCGCTACAGTTGTGAGCTAGTCTGGAGAGGAGATAGCTACCCGGGTACCCAACTTCTTGGAGGGTCTGTGTGGACTACAGACGACTGAATCAGGCCATCAAGAAGGATCATTTCCCGCTACCTTTTATTGATTAGATTACAGACATGCTAGCTGGGAAGAGTCACTACTGCTTTCTTGATGGGTACTCCGGCTACAATCAGGTGGCCATTTCACCCGAAGACCAGGACAAGACGATATTCACATGTCCGTTTGGGACTTATGCTTTCAGATAGATGCCCTTTGATCTATGTAATGCCCCGGCGACATTCCAAAGGTGCATGTTGTCCATTTTCTCGGACATGGTGGGTGATTGTTTAGATGTCTTCATGGACGACTTTTTGGTCTATGGCAATTTGTTGTCTTGACTGCCTAGACCGTGTCCTTCAGCGTTGCATTGAGGTTCATCTTGTTCTATCTTGGGAGAAGAGTCACTTCATGGTGACTCAAGGGACGGTGATTGGTCATATCATCTCCAACAGGGGCATGGAGGTTGATCCAGCCAAGGTAGGTATCATTAGGAAACTCAATCCACCATCCAACCTGCGACAGTTACGGTCCTTTCTAGGGCATGTCGATTTCTAGGAACAGTCATTCATGATTTCAGCAGTATTGCTCGGCCATTGACCGATTTGCTGATAAAAGATACCGAGTTCATTATAGATGATAAGTGTCTTGTGTCATTTGAGACTCTCAAGAGCCTAGTTGTTGAGGCTCCTATCCTTCAGCCACCTGATTGGTCTCTCCCATTCGAGATCATGACGGATGCCTCTGATTTTGCTGTAGGGTCTGTGCTAGGACAGAGGAGTGATGGAGTGCCATTTGCCATTCACTACGCTAGCCGTACATTGGATACCGCGCAGCGGAACTACACTATCACGGAGAAAGAGATGCTAGCCGTAGTCTTTGCCTTAGATAAATTTCGATCGTATATTCTTGGATCCAAAGTGACTATCTTTACTGATCATACCACCATCAGGTACCTCATAGCAAAGAAGGATGCCAAAGCGAGACTGACTAGATGGATCCTTCTATTCCAGGAGTTTGATTTTGAGATTAAGGATAAACCAAGAGTCAAGAATGTGGTGACGGACCATCTCTCCCATTTCGAAAATCTTGAGGAATCTGAGCAGACTGATCCCATTTCAGAGACCTTCCCAGATGAGGCGATCCTTATGACGAGTCACAAAATACGATAAATAATTCGTGTTCGTTGTGGTACGTGTACTTAGCGATTCAGTCAGAACCGAGAGAAGGATCTCCGTGAAGAGTGTCTCGGCTTAATTTATATCATGGGCAAGTCCGGGGTCGAACTCAGGGAGGCAAAGGAACAACTTGGGTTTAATTTGAAAACATAGGCCTAGATTTCCATGCGGTATTTTTTTATATTTTTCTAATGCAAAAAGAATGCAAATGGAAAATGTGGGTGAATCAAGATACTAAGAAATCACACAATTGGCCAAATTAATTTTAATGTCAAATTAGTCCAATTCAACCAAATTATATTTTTTCTAGGATCTTAATTCAGTGAGGAATACAAAACATATTTTTTTGTATTTTTCGGGATTATAAAGCAACAATGAAAAATACACACTTTTTATGGGTTTTTTCGTAATTTCTCACACAAACAGAAAGCAGAAATCATGAAAAATTTACTGGAAATAAAACATGACACGAGGAAGCTACAGTAATATTTTTGGAATTTTTTGACAAATTATGAATTTTTTATGGTTTTTTTAGTGAAATCAGAGTGACAGTGAGTAATTAATTCCTAATTAATCCATAATATCAAATTAATCAGAATGCAAATTGTCTAAAATAGATATTTTCATGTGGCATACAAGAGACTTGAAATTTCGCGAAAAGAATGTATGTGGATTTAATTAAAAATCAAATACTAAAATCACTCTACTTATTTCAGGCACTAGATAACTCCACTTTGGATGAAATTTGGATAGTAGGTTAATCACATATCAGTGCATCATTTCTAATTTTGGTGGAATTTTTAGAGCAACCATGTATGAGATATAAATTTAAGAGCTCAATTTGGGTAAAATATACAATATTACAGTTACACAATTTTCATTAATTCACCATAGCTCACAAAAATACAAATAAATATGAAAATGGTAGATAATTAGTTTCTCAACATCATGCTATTTTTCATTGAATAAAATGACGCAACAAAGATGTCCAAATTAAAACAAGAATACAGGGTTGTCTATGCAATTCAGCGAATAAAATAAACATAACAAAACATGCATAGGGTTACAGTTGTAGTTATAGGAAACTAAAGAATGAAAGAAGCAACTTTTACAAATAAAAAAATGAAATAAAGAAAGACCTTCTTCTTCGGGATGAACCCAACAAGGGGCAGGTAATGGTGGCGGCGCCGGCAGCGTCGAGCGGTGCGGCCGCTCTCGGCCATGAGGACGGCGAGGCGGAGGAGGCTCGGGGGTGCGGGGACTGTCGGCGGTCGGTGGGGGTTCGCGGATGAGCTACGGTGGTGGAAGCTGCTGGAGGGGCCGCGCGTTAGCTGTGGCGGGGGGCGCGTAGCCACGGGGATGCTACGGCAGAGTTAGCGCGGGAGGCTGGAGCCGCGCTAAGCCGGCAGGTGGCGCAGCCCACGCGGCGGTCGGCGGCAGAGTAATGAGGGAAGGGGGCGGCGGACGTGGGTTGTTGTTCTCCTCTTTTTTATTTTTTTGATTTTTTTATTTTTTTTTCTGTTGTCCTAAAGGTTTTTTTTTATTTTTGTTTTTTATTTTTTAAATTTTCTTAAAATAAGAAAAAAATACAATGGGTGATAAGAACAAATAAACATAGTGGTGGGTTGATGGAGATGATATGAGATAAACAAATGAAGGATTTGGGGTGGTGAATTTGATGTGATATAAAAAAATACAAAACTACAACGATGATAAAATGAATGGAGAAAAATACTTACGATGGAGATGGTCGCCTAGGGTGTGCTCACGAGAGCACGGTCTTCGCTCGAATCGACGGCACACGATGAGCTCGAGCAGCGTGCGGTTGCGGCTGCGATGTTGGCCAAAAAAACCAACGGATCTCACCGGAGAGAGGGATGTTGTCGCTCGACCGCGGTTACGTCGCTATCTCCGATTCAACTCTGGGAACTAGGCTCTCCTCACATAAAGATGGATCAAAGGCAAAAATGAGGAGAATGAGATGTATATAAAGAGAAAAAAATGGAAGTTAGAATTGAGATGGAGTGGGATGGAGGTTAATAAAATGGTGGAGTTGAATTAGAAGTTAGAAAAACGGTGGAGTAATGGAGTTGAATTGGTGGTTATTGTAGAGAATGTATAATAAATAAATAAATAATATAAAATAAAGTAGGCTACTTTAATTACAATATAATAAAAGAGAAGAAAATAAATAGTGGAGAATTTACAAAAGAAGACAAACAACATGTACATTTTTTTACTTTTCTAATATGTAAATTTTTTATCTTTTTAATAAGAGATATTTACAATGGAAAAATACAATAAATACTACAATTAAAATACAACAAAAGTATGATTTTTTTTATTTTTAATAATTAAGAAAGATACAATAAAAATTGAAGAAAAAATGAATATATACATGATATACAATGTACATCTAGGTCCCAAAACCCAACTTTTGCAAACGAGCTCCGATTTTAATGAAACCACTTCCATTGGATAGATAATTTTCTAACTTGAACTTTAAAAGTGAGTTTGATGAATTTGAAGTTCAGATGGAGCGGGAATTTGGCTTGGAAGTTGGACTTTACGGCTTTTTCTCTTTGGGATCTAGGAGCATTTATTTGAGTTAAAATTTGTTTTGTATTTTTGTATTTTTATAACATTTTTATAAAAAGTTAGAGAAAGAATTAGCCAAAAAGGAGTTGAAATAAAATTATTGAAAATACATGAAGTTTTGGTGTATTTACAAGTGAAAAACTCCTTTATTTTTGCGGCTTTTTATTGTTAAATTATTTTGTACAATCTAATATACAATAATTAATGTGTTTTATTTACAAGAGATATTTTATTAATTTATTGATTTTATGGACATTTATTTGGGATTTTACTCGGGGATTTTGCTAAGATCAAGATATTAAGATGATGAATCGTGGATTCATCACCCCCCTATACTTAAACTTTGCTAGTCCTCAAACAAATGAAGAATGAATAATTTGGGTTAACCCCTGACTGTGCATGTGAATACAAGAGTTGATTTGTTCAAGAACTCTCGGTTTTAGAGATCCTAAAATTCGAAGCTGAACCAAGCTCTAGTCAAAAGGTACCCAATTTCCCTAATCATCAGACTCTCTTTGTATACATATATAGTAGGGATATGACTTTAAGTGTTGACTGCAGTTACAAGAGTAGAGTCGCAACGTCACCCAAGGTTCTAGTCCAAGAGACTCTCCTAAGAACCCAATCCTCAACACTAGGGAATGAACCATTTCTTGCATCCAATCCACCGTCTCTTTAGTTGTCAGACTTAAAAGTGTAGATGGAAGGCCAGTTGATGGAGGGCATATGATTGTGTCATTTCTTCTCTCCCTCTCATTGGAACAAGGATCCTCTCGAGTGCCTTATTACACAATGCATATTTTTGGTGTTGATCAGTGCGTCCGTCAAGAGAAGTTGGAGCTGTCTGCACTTGTTTTCCTGGGAGTACACCGGGGTGTGCCTTCTTTGAGTACCTATTGTACCTTCTACACCCAGACTTGTAGCATTTACGATGCAGGGCCCTTTTTTTGTGCAAGCCCGACTCTTGGTCCTAATAGCGGTGGTCCAAGTGGACACTTTGAAATGGTTGGGAGCGCTTGCCTTTGGTGGAAGCTCTTTTGATAATTGACTTTGTGGAATGAGAGCTTTTCTTTGACATTTCATTGCTTTGTAGTATTTTTGGCTAGCTCCACTACTTTTACCAAGAGTTGGTGCACACTGATCAACATTTTTTATTTTATCACACCCTGGCACATAGGTAAATATCAAGAGATAGTACAAGAACCATGTTCTCATACTGGCTAAAGATGCTGACACTCAGGTTTCATGAAGCCTTCATTGATTTTATCCCATCCTCGAGCATCATCAAATCAAGTCCAAACTCAAATCCCTCATCCCAGTTCCTCAAGTGAAATTTCAACTCATCTCATCATAACTGCAGTCGTGTATGTGAGGTGATGATCATATTCTTAAGGTAGAGACTAAGCATGCAATATAGCACACAAATCTTTCAAACTAGGGAAATGTGAATAATTAAGACAAGGACCCTAATGACTAAGGCTGGTTAACTCAAAATCTCAAGAGCTCATAAACCAAGTGTTCTTGAACATCACTAGTCTTGTGTGAAAGTGAATTGTGTCAAAGATTAAATCAACTTATTAGTTAGTGTTTTTTCTCTTTTGTGATTTTTTAGAGAGTTTTTTTAATCAACGAAAAGAAGAAAGATTTTTTTTAGAAAAAGTTTAGCTTTCTTTCTTTTTTTTTTGAAAAAGATTGGTAGATAAGAAAGGACGCACTTTTTTTCAAGAGTTTTTTTTTTTGAAAAAGATAGGTAAATAAGAAAAGACTCTTTTTTATAAAAAAAAAAGTGAGGATTTTTTTTGAAAAGTTTTTTTTACAAATAAGGAAAAAGAGTTTTTTTAGAAAAAAGTTTTTTTTTGAAAAGGTTTTTTAAGAGATATTTTTGAAAAAAAAATTACCCACCCCATAATTATTGTATAATATATACAAAAATACGTGAAAGTACGAGCTATGGGTAAAGTATATATGTAATATATACACGCCCCCTATACTTAGCATGTGTTATGTCCTCATGGCACAAGAAGCGAGAAAAAGACATAGCTCGTGCTAAGCGTAGGATGGCTAAAATAATAAATAGTATAGAAGTCGATCCGCTCCCCCCCCCCATACTTAGGCTCTAGTCAGCCTAAGTGTAGAAGAAGAGCAAAAATGGGACGGACGAGGTCAAGAGGAGAAATGGATGAGTATGTACACATGGCGGGTATCGGCTTCCCCTATACTTAGGCTCTTGGTAATCCTAAGTATAGGACAAGAGTAAGTGTAAGAACCGATGTGATCTGGAGAACATACAAAGAGGGGAGAATGTACAAGAGTGATTGAATCTTCTAAGATGTTGAATCTTGATGCTGCATCTTCATGACGAATAATATGATGTATCTGCTCTTTGCTCACTCTGCATGAAGTTGATGACCTCGACTTGGACTAACTGCTCTTTCGAATCAACAAAATACTTCAACAATTGTCCATTCACCACATGAGATTGTGCACCATCTGTGAGATCAGCTATCTCTACACTTCCATTCTCGTGCACTTTCTTAACCACAAGGGACCCGTCCATTTAGATTTGAGCTTCCCATGGAACATCTTCAACCTGGCATTGAACAACTGATGACACGACCGAACACTCGGGTATAAGGTACTAAAAATAGGTTGTCGCGACCCAAGCGATCAGGCAGTGTCAATCAAGAAAAATGAACCACTCAAGAAGAATAAAATCAATCAAAACTCAAATAGCAGTCCTGCTATGTGATTAACCTGGTATAGCACCCAAGGTCGAACTCAAGGAGCACGGGTTGGCCGAGAGGCCTACGAAGTAGTAAAAACAAATAAAATAAAGAAAGAAAATATTTTTAGTGGTTTTTAAATAGTTTTATATTTTTTTGGATTTTTAATATGTAAAGAAAATAAGAAAAACAAAGAAGGCACACAATTCAACAATTTATTCAAAGCATCAAAAATCAACCAAAAATTAAAAAAAAATATTTTTATGTGTTATATTTTTTTTATGTTTTTGATGAATTTTTGAGATTTTTTTGATGTTTATTTTATTTTCTAAAAATCAAACAGTGCCTAAAATAAAGGGTACTGTCCAGCCGAGCCGAAGAGCTTTAGATAAAATATCTAAAAGCTCCAAAAAGGCCTGGAGGTAATTTTCCTGTAAAGAAGATAAAGCAAGGAAAATTTAGGTACCAATTTTATTATTTTTGGGTTTTTATTTATTTACTAGAATTTTTATGGGTTTTTGGGTGTTTTTAAGTTTTTAGGGTTTTCCAGTAGTGAAAAATAGCCAAAATTGGGTAGAAAATCAAGCGACACAAACTAAACAGTAGCTAATTTTTATAGAATTTTAAGGGAGTTTTTATATTTTTTTGTGATTTTTCAAACTAGACAGTAGCAAAAATAGAGGTTTTTGATTTTTAAAAATAGCAAACAAAATCAAAAATGTCCTCAAAAATCTACAAAAATCCTACACCATGGCAGGAGCCATGTATCAAATTTTCATTGGATTTGGAGGTGATTTGATGTTTTATTCAAAAATAACAAAAGGGTATTGTGCACAGGGACTGGAATGCAAATACCCAAAGTTCTGGGGGTCCCGGTGCAAAATACCCAGCAAAACACGCGCCACGCGCGTGCCTGGGGCACTCAGGGACCTAAATGTAAGAAAAATAAGTCGCGAGGACTTATTGGTAACAGTATCAAAAGTCCAGGGGGCTTATCTGCAATTTACCCAAAATAAAGCGCACATGGGGAAATAAAACACGCACAGGGGTATAAATGCAAATAAGGGAAACATTTCATTCAATTTATAACATCCAGAACTACAGGGAGGTCTAATGCAAATACACCAAAATAACACGTGACGAAGCACGTGGCTCACAACAGGCAGGGGTATAAATGCAATTAAACTAAAGCTCAGGGTCCTCTATGCAAATAAACCTAAAACTAAACAACTGATTCTAATATTTACAGGACTAAAACGAAATAAAACTAAAGACTGGGCTTAAGGGTAAATTACCTTTATTAAGCGGGGGTGTTGGATGCGCGCCACGTGTGGATCTGACGGCTGCGGATGGTGGGCGCTCCGGATCGTCCCTCCTCTGATCGGACGGTGCTGGTAGCTCCAAGGATGGACGGCCAGGATCTGAACTGGAGCAAGGGGGAGGCGATCGACGGCAACTGGAGGTCCTGGATGAACAGGCGGCCGGCGAACTTCGCCGGCCTCGTGGAAGTGCCTCCGGCCTCCGCTGCTGCGCCTGAGTATCGGAGAGGCTCCGGCGTGAAGGTGCGCAGCTACTGATGTCCTCCGATGCCCCAGCCGAGCTCGGGGGAGCTCCAACGAGGGTGGCGGAGGCGAGACTCCTGGTCTAAACGGGAAAGGCCTCAGATGGCCTTCGCTGGACCTGCAAACCAACTCAGAAGACTCGCGGGTCGAGGGCAAAGTGCCTCGACCCGGTTAGGCGAAGTGGGTGTGGCTGGTGCGTCGGAATGGCGGGCTCCGGCGAAGGTGGTGGACGGAGGAGCCCGGTCCCCAGCTCCTGTGCGAGCTGGGTTGAGTGAGTGGGTGGAGAAGGTGCGTCGGACGAAGGCGAACGTGAGGGTCGGTTCCGATGATCGAGATGGGTGGCTGGATGGTCGGAATTGAAGAAATGCGACGGCGGCGAAAATTGGGGGTAAATGAAAATCAAGGGAAATGGGAAAGCTAAATGGTTACCTGGATGGTCGGAGAGACTGTGGCGGAGCTGGGGAAGCTCTCGGTCTTGGCCTCAAGGGACGTCTCGGCCCGAGGCTCGAAGCTCGCTCAGGTGGCGGAGCTACGGCGGCTACGTCGCCGGATCAATGGAATCTTCCTCCTCTCCTCGCTGCAACAGGTGGAGGCGCTCGCTGTCACTCTCGTGGTCTCTCTATAGCTCACAGGGAAGGAGGCAAATGGCCAAAGATGGAGAGAGAAGGTGGCGGAGCTGCGACTTTATACGTCTAGGGGTCCGGCTAGGAGAGGTCCGGGCGTGCTTGTCGGAGCACGGATCCCCAAAATCCACCCCGGGCGTGGATCATGATCGATAAATCTCGGATTAGAACCCGGGGTTAGGCGGAGTGGTGATCGGGTCGAGTAGACAAAAATTGGAGAAATGGGGTCCGGAGCTCGGATCCGTGGGAAGTGGTCCTGGGGGGGCTAGTTGACCGGGCGGTCAACATCCCCAGGACCCAATGAGACTGGGCCACGTGGCAGGATCTTGGAGTGACAAATAGAGGTAGCTAGGGCCCGATTCAGCCAAAACTCAAAACATGAAATATTTTTCTTTTGTTTTTTTCTATTTTTTGGTGTTTTTTAATTAATTTTTGGAAATAAAAATAAGCTATATACATAGTATGTACTATATATAGGTATATACAATATATATAGGGTTTTGATTTTTGATTTTTACTTATTATTTTTGTACAATTTTATTCCCATTTTCTATTTTATTTATTTACATTATAAAATAAGGAATAAAAGGGTGTTTTTATTTTATTTTTATTATAAATAGTTATGTACAACTATATACATGGTATATGTACAATATATTTTTGTATTTTTAATTTTGTTATTTTTATTTGATTTTTTTTATTCTTTTTATTTTATTTATTTACAATATATAGCATAGAATATTTACAAAAAGTTTGGAAAATAATTTTATTTATTTACAAGGTTAAATAAATACATATGCATGGTTTATGTACATGATGAAAGGGTATTTTTAATCTTTTTGATTTTTAATTTTTATTTTGTTTTTATATTAATAAATATATACAAGTATTTACAAGTGTATTTTTGGTGAGGAAAACATTTTTATTTTATTTACATAAATATTTACACAAGAGCCCCTATCTCCCTCTACTTTGGCTTTTATGCGGTCAGGCCCATGCTGAGCCCTCCCTTGGGTTAGGTTGCTCAATATTTATTCTAAATATTTCCCTCTTTTTCTTTTTAATCTTTATTCTTTTATTTTTGCACAAAAACATGCTAATTATAGATTTTTACACAATGCATGCTTTTGGTAATTATTCCTATTTACAAATATCTTCATGCATTTGCATAGGTTTTTGTAGCTAAAATATAAGAATAAAGAGTGATGAATGGGTATTCATCACCCCCCTATACTATACTTTGCTAGTCCATTAGCAAACACTTATTTGAAAAAGAAGTGAAAAAGAAAGAAAGAAAAAGAAAAAGAGGATGTACATGGATCAAGGTTGAATATTAAACTTGCCTTCATTAAATTGGGATATGGAGCTCGATCAGATCTTTGGATTATTAATGTGTCGGAACCTTATTTGGACTTAAGTCTAAACTCAACAGCCTCTAAGTTCCACTAATCTATAACCAAGACTCCTCAATGCTCCAGATCAGAACAAGTCATCACCACAAACCCTGAAGACCATGAATCTTTTCTTGTCCTGTGAATGTGAGGTCTAAGCTCTCCACCTCAGAAATGGCAACTTGACAACCCTCCCCAACAAGGTAACTCTATGACCTCAATCTGGCCACTCTTTCCTCGAGGAGCGGGGTATTCCCTTCTAAGTTCAAGTTCAACCGGCTCAAGAAGAGGGGGAAGAAGAGAATGGGTCAAGGACAGTGTAGCCAAGTACCCTTGGGAGCTTGACCAGTGTAGCCAAGTCTCCCTGCTGCAAGCTACAACAGGTGGATCATGAAACCAAGCTTTGCTTATTGCACTCTATATACATACTCCGGTGGGATTATCATTTTCTCTCAGACCCACCACTTTTTTGGAGTTCTTTTCTTTTTGCACATTTTTGTTTTCAAGTGCATCTGTACAACATATACATGTGCAGCATATATACAAGGAGTTTTTCCTCTTGAGCCAGTAGACTATCCCTCTTTTGAAGCTTTATTGCAACCCACAACTCCCGTCGTTAGACCTCATGGCAACTAGACCAAGTTGAGACGTACTTCCTTCACTAAAAGAAGAAGAGAGGTTCCGCCTAGAAGTACTACCCTCATATGCTACCCCAAGTCGAGGAAGACTGCCTCCTCACCACCTCATCCGTAGAAAGCTCGGTGCATAGTGCTGGTGTCCAAGTAAAGCCATAATCTATATGAGTCATGTGTTGTTGTTAAGTGCTCTACTTAGGCTCATTGAGATGACATGTGATCATAGCCTAGTGGACTCAAAGAATTAAGTCACCATGGACCTGAAAAGCCTTAAACCTAAGCCCTATAAGGTTCCTCTTAGAAGTTAGGTGGATTAAGATCTTAATCAAGCTCCATTTCTCAATTTGATTCCAGGCTAGTTTAAATGTCAACTATCATCCAGAAAAACTATATACATATGTACAAAAGATGCTTATTTACACAAAGTTTACAATCATGCAAAATTTTTGAAAAATGTTTTGAAATCATGAATGGATGATGCATGAAGTGCAAGTTTTGCAAAAAGATATTTACACACATTTACACGAGATTTTTGCAAACTTTAGATTTTCAAAACATTTTGGAAAAATTTTGTACTATATACATAATTTTGATACAAAAATATTTACACAAGCTTTACACAAAAGGTTTTTGAAAACATTTTTACAAAAATAATTTGTACACTAGCTATGTATGTGCAAATAAAAGAAGTTTATGTACATGAAAATTTTTTATTTTTGTGGTTTTTAGCCATTTTATTTATTAACACACTCACACAAAGTACGAGTTATGGCTAAAGTATATATGAAATATATACACACCCCCCTATACTTAGCTAGAACGATGTCCTCAGAGTCAAGAGCGATGAAGAAGACATAACTCGTGCTAGGTATAGGGAAGTGAAAAGGAAGGCTATATACAAAGACGAAGTATAAAATAGAAAAGAAAAGTCAAGAGAAACTCAGGTCTCCCCCCTATACTTAGGATCAAGTAATCCTAAGTATAGCAGGTTGTGTACTAAGGAAAGACCTGAGTGGAGAATATACAGGGTCTACCCCCCCCCCCCCCATACTTAGGGTGAAATACCCCTAAGTATAGGCAGCAAAACAGGGGTAGACAGAAACAAAAGAAATACCCAAAAAGTCTCACATCCCCCCTATACTTAGGGTAAAGTGCACCCTAAGTATAGCATAATCAAAAGATGAAGAAAGGGATGTGGGACTAAAGAATGTAGTGATATGGACATCTGGATCTATACAAGTCGGAGGAACAGTGACACTCAGGCATGAGATGCATTAGATGTGAGTCAAAGACCACATCTCACGCAAAATGAATAGGGGCAAGATCAACGACCTGCGGCTCATGATCTAGAAATGGCTTGAGCCGCTGGCCGTTCACTCGAAAGGTACTCTCAGAAGACAACTCGGATATATCAATGTTACCGTTGTCGTGTACCTTTCTGACCAAATAGGGTCCCTTCCATTTGCTCTGTAGCTTCCCTGGAAATAGGCGTAGCCTCGCATCATACAGCCATACTCTCTGACCAATCTCAAAATGCTTGTGGCTGATATGAGAATCATGCCACTCCTTCACTTTCTCCTTATAATGTAGGCTGTTTGAGAAAGCTAAATCTCTAAGCTCCTCCAGGGCAGCTAGCTCTGCCCTCCTCCGGTCTCTCATACCATCTGGATCTATAAGAATATCAGTGACTGCCCAAAGTGACTTGTGCCTCAGCTCAATAGGTAAATGGCACGGCTTGCCATATACGAGGCGAAAGGGAGATGTGCCCAATGGAGTCTTGAAAGACATCCTATATGCCCACAAGACCGAGTCCAAAAGCTGTGACCAATCCTTTCGATCAGGGCAGACGACTTTCTGCAGAATAGTCTTGATCTCCCTATTCGACACCTCGGCTAGACCATTCGTCTGTGGATGGTAAGGTGTAGCAACACGATGATCTATGCCGAACTCGCTAGCAAGTGCCTTCACCTGGTCGTTGATGAAGTGAGATCCCCCATCAGAAATCAGAACTCGTGGAACCCCGAACCGCGTGATGATGTGCTTCCTCAAAAATCTGCAAATTGTCCTCGCATCAGCGGCTCGGGCGGGGATAGCCTCCACCCAACGACTAACATAATCAACGGCCAACAGAATGTACTCAAATCCCTGACTCTTAGGGAATGGACCCATGAAATCGATGCCCCATGCGTCAAAAACCTCACAGAAGTGAATGGGCTGCATCGGCATCATATCACGCTGTCCACAAGTGCCCATCCTCTGACAGTCAGTACACCTCTTCACGAACTCATCAGAGTCCTTGAAGAGGGTAGGCCACCACAAGCCGGATTGGAGCACTTTCTGTGTCGTTCTCCTCCCAGAATGATGTCCTCCTGCCTCAAGCTTGTGGCAGTAAGTGAGGACGCTATGGTGTTCCTCCTGAGGAATACACCGACGCCAGACGCTATCCCCTCCTTCGTGGTAAAGGATGGGATCCTCCCAATGGTAGGACTTGGCCTTCGCAAGGAAGGTCTCAAGCCTCTGCCTGGGCCAATCTTGTGGGACTTTCCCAACAACGAGAAAGTTCACAATATCGGCATACCATGGGAGTGAGGCGATAGCAAGGATCGCCTCATCTGGGAAGGTATCTCTAATAGGCTCAATCTGCTCAGTCTCCTCAGGATGCTCTAAACGGGAGAGATGATCCGCCACCACATTCTTGACTCCAGGCTTATCCTTAATCTCTATGTCGAACTCCTGGAGTAGAAGGATCCATCTAGTCAATCTGGCTTTGGCATCCTTCTTTGCCATGAGGTACCTGATGGCGGTGTGATCTGTAAACAAAGTCACTCTAGATCCAATGATATACGATCTGAACTTATCTAGGGCAAACACTACGGCTAGCATCTCCTTCTCTGTGACCGTGTAATTCCGCTGGGCGGAATCCAATGTGCGGCTAGCATAGTGAATGGCAAATGGAACTCCATCCCTCCTCTGTCCCAGCACTGCCCCTACGGCAAAATCGGAGGCATCCGTCATGATCTCGAATGGGAGAGACCAATCAGGCGGCTGGAGGACAGGAGCCTCAATCACACACTGCTGGAGAGTTGCGAAGGACGAAAGACACTTGTCATCGACAAGGAACTCGGTGTCTTTCGTCAAGAGGTCAGTCAACGGTCGGGCAATCCTGCTGAAATCCTGAATAAATCTCCTGTAAAATCCAACGTGCCCCAAGAATGACCGAAGTTGCCTCAAGTTGGACGGCGGTGCGAGTTTCCTAATGACATCAACCTTGGCCGGATCGACCTCCATGCCCCTGTTGGAGATGATATGGCCAAGCACCGTCCCTTGAGTCACCATGAAGTGACTCTTCTCCCAAGAGAGAACCAACTGATACTCAATACATCGCTGGAGTACTCGGTCTAGGCAGTCAAGACAGGAGTCGAATCCGTCGCCGTAGACCGAGAAATCGTCCATGAAGACCTCCAAACACTCCCCTACCATGTCCGAAAAGATCGACAGCATGCACCTCTGAAAAGTCGCAGGGGCGTTACATAGCCCAAATGGAATGCGTCGAAAAGCATATGTGCCGAAGGGACAGGTAAAGGTGGTCTTCTCCTGGTCCTCAGGAGCGATGGCCACCTGGTTGTAGCCCGAGTACCCATCCAGGAAGCAATAATGACTCTTCCCTGCCAGTCTTTCAATGATCTGGTCAATAAAAGGCAGGGGGAAATGGTCCTTCTTGGTGGCCTGGTTGAGTCTCCTGTAGTCAACGCAGACCCTCCAAGAGGTGGGTACTCGTGTAGCGATCTCCTCTCTCGACTCACTGATCACAGTCGTAATGCCCGTCTTCTTGGGCACCACATGCAAGGGGCTGACCCACTTGGAGTCGGAAATGGGATAAATAAAATCTGCGCTCCACCATTTCGATAATTCCTTCATCATAACCTCTCTCAGGTTGGGGTTCAGTCGCCGCTGGAACTCACGCGACGGCTTCGCCCCCTCCTCAAGATAGATATGGTGGGAGCACACTGATGGACTAATCCCATGGAGATCTGCTACGCTCCATCCGATCGCCTTGCGGTTCTTTTCAAGAACCCCCATCAAACGGGATTCCTGCTCTCTAGTCAAATCGGCGGAGATAATGACTGGGTACATCTCTGGCTCGCCCGCAAGGAATCGATACTTCAGCGAAGTAGGGAGCGGCTTCAGCTCTGGAATGCTAGGTGCTGGCAAATCTGGCTGCGGAAGAAAGTGAGTGAATGCTGCTAAGTCGGCCAAATCTGCCTGGGAGAAAGAAAGTGCGCTCTCGCAAACTGGATCAGGAGAAGGCGGCTCAACTGTGTTGTCTCTGATCTTCTCTGCCTCTACCTCCTCCTCATCTGTAGGCTCAGGTGGACTCAAGTCTGGCATCTGATCATCACAATCTTCCCAATCAGACTCTGAATCCGAGGGATCTGTATCAACCGCGGTGGCATCAGTACCACCGTCAAGCAAGGTGGCCTCAGCACCACCATCACTGCAAATCGTGTCGCGATCAAGGACCGGCTCTGCTGCCTCTGTGGTATCCTGAACCAGGGCTGTGCTCTCCAGACTCTCCTCTGCTATCATCTCAGCATCAGCTGTATCTGAAAATGAGAGGATGGTCTGTGTCTCAGGATCTGCCCAAGCTGCCTCATCATCTGTGATCACAAAATCACAGTCCCGGTGGATGTCTGGCTCTGCGTCTGTCAGCTGCCCTGAATCGGTGCTGGCCTCTGAGCGTGCTCTCTCTCTAGCTCTGTAGTCCTCGACCGTCTCTATTTGTATACTCTCGCCCTCGACACGAAAGTACACCTTCCCGCTATCATGATCAGTCACCTCCTTGGTTGTGGCCAAGAACGGGCGACCAAGGATGATGGGGGTATCGGTCACTGAATCAGGGATCTCCATGTCCAACACTACGAAGTCCACGGGGAATTTCAGGCCCTGAATCGTGACGATAACGTCTCGTAACAACCCCTTCGGCCTCTTGACAGATCGATCAGTGAACTGAAGGACTGTCCTGCTCTGTCGAAGAGTGCCCAACTCGAAGCGGTCGAGAAGGGCTGCCGGGAGAAGGTTGATCGACGATCCGCTATCTAAAAGAGTACGGTCGAACCTCTGATCACTAATCTGGCATCTGACATATGGGGCCCCTGAATCTGGCCTCTTGGCTGGCAGGCGGTTCTGGATCGCAAAACACGTGGCTTTCGTCAGCATATGGATCTCGGAAGTGTGGTTCCTCCTCCTCCTCCTGACTGTGGTCCTATCTCTCAAAGATCGCTGGAGAAGGGGGATGTGCTGTAAAGCCTCCTGGAGGGTCAGCTGGATGTGGAATCTGTCTATCATACTCTGGCTGAATTCCTCCTGCACTATCTTTTTTGGGTCTTTTTTCTTCCCCTTCCCCATCTGAAGGGCTCTAGGGAAGGGGATCACAGGATCCTTCGCAGATGAAGGACTAGAAAAAGGCCTAGATGGCTCGACAGTCGGATCCACACATACATCACTCACCACAGTGGGACCAGAAGAAGCTAAACCTTTTCCTTTATTCAAATCAGAGTTCTGAGATACATGAATGCGAGGAAAGACAACATCTCTATCAAAACAGACACCGGTGGCCTCAGTACCACCATGGGCTGACTCTGCTGCTGCTACTGCTGGATGTCTCGCGGCATCAGTACCGCGGGCTGGCTCGGCTAGACGGGTGGCGTCAGTACCACCTCCTCGGACTGGTGAAGCAGCGGCTTCAGTACCGCCGGTGGGATCAACATCCTTGGTGGCTTCAGTGCCACCGTCATCATCAAGAGCGGCCTCAGTACCGCTCTCCTCCTCCTCATGTGGCGCCTCTGAAGTGTCCTCGTGATGTAGCTCAGATGAGGCACCGCCGCCTGCTGGGGTCCTACCGCTCGTAAGTGCAACAAAATCAGCATCAAACAGATCCGACGATGTATCAACAAATGGATCACTAGGAGTGGTGTACTCAATGGGAACTACCTACTCAGATTTCCTCTTGAGGTTATTCGGGTTCGGCTCGATCTGTGCAGGGATAGCGGCCTTCCCTCTCACCAAGTCCCGCATCTCCTGGCGGAACTCGTCCATCTCCCGTCTGAATGTGGCCTGCTGATCCGTGAGGAGGCGGGCGATGTCATCCAAGGTGGGGCTCTCATGGGAGCCCGACGGGTAGCCTCTATGGTGCTGAGGCTGCTGGAACTGCTGCTGGTAAGAGGGGTATGAGGAAGGGTGCTGCTGCTGAACGGGGTGAGCCTGCTGCTCACGTCTCCACGACTGTCCCTGCTGCTGGTAGGGACGAGGAACGAAGGCTGATGGCTGATGTAACTGATATGCTGGGGGTTGCTGCTGCTGCGGCTGGTGATCTCTCTGCTGGGCGTACTGCCCTCCCTGTCCTGACGGCTGCTGCTGGGGCTGGGCAAAACCATTCCCCCACCTGAATCCGGGATGGTCTCGTCGGATCCCAGGCTGGGGGCGGTCATACCAAATCCCGTTGACATCCATCAACGGCTCTGCATCGTAGGGGGCTGGCGGGAGTACTGCCAGAGGCTGATCCGGCTGGTAGACCACCATCTGCATGTCTGGAGATGGTGGGGACTGGTAGGTGGGCTGCGGCTGCTGGTACGGCTCTGCCTGTACAAGATGAACCTGTCTAGGCTAGATAAGGGTGCTGGAGCGCTGGGACGAGCTGTTGCTGCTGCCGGAGTCGCCTCGCGACTGAAGATAGGGCTGAGAAGTCGTCTGTGCCTCCTAGAGACACATGAGCTGGGTCTTCATGTCGCTCAGAGCCTGTGCCATCTGCTCCATCTGCGTGATGCCCTGGCACTGCTTCTTCTCAATCAGCTCCATGCGGTCCAACTTCTCGCTGATAATGCCCATGTCCGCAGCGGACGACTCTAACTGTGCTGTTGCGACTGCGGACGAACTGGATGGACCTGCATCGACCCGGGCTATCCGTTGGTACTGCACGGGTCCTGGTTGCTGTGGCTGGGGTCTCTGAGTATACAACCGGGTCTGGGACATCACCATGTAGTTCTCTGCCATCTCCTCGTAGATGGCCCAGACCTGGTCGTGGTCCTTGGCAAAGTAGGACCCGCCGCAAGAAGCGTTCACCAGACCCTGAAGCTCTGGCGTCAACCCGCTGAAAAAACTCTGAACTAGGTTCGGCTTGGAGATGTCGTGGTGCGGGCATCTGTCTAGGAGCTCTCTGAACCTCTCCCATGCCTCGTGAAACTGCTCGTTAGGGAGCATGGAGAAGTTGCTGATCAGGGCCCTCGCTGCATTGGTCCACCCGAGTGGATAGTACTTGTTCAAGTACTCGGTGCGGAGCTGCTCCCAGGTGTAAACAAACTTCCCTAGATGTTTCAGCCAGGTGGCTGCTCTATCTGCCAGTGAAAAAGGGAAGGCCATCATGCGGATCGTGTCCTGGTCCACGTGGCGGTCGTGGACAGTGCTGCAGATCATCAGGAACTCCTCAGTGGAGGTGGGGCTCCTCAGTGGCAAGTCCGTGAAACCGGGGCAGTAGCTGCAAGGTGTTCGGGGGGAACTTGAAGTCCCCCACGATAGCTGGCACTACTACCCAGTGATGCATCAGAGTCGATCCGGGGTTGTGTAACTCCCGCATCGGTCGTGGTGGTCCTCCTGCCGCGGCGGCTGCCGCTGCGGCGACGGCTGCGGCTGCTGCTGCTGCTGCGGCTCGTGCCTCTGCATCCGGGTCATCATCAGGCTCGCTCTGATCTCTCTCTGCTCTGAGCCTCCCCAACTCTCGCCTCATCTCAATCATAAACGCTCCCTGATCGCGTAGCTGCTGCTGAACTGTCTCGAGTGATGCGATCAGGGTGGAGTTGATCGCTCCCTGGTCTAGTACAAAATGCTCGGGCTGACGGGAGTGATCATCGGAACTGCCGGCCATGGCGACGTCTGCAAAATCAAACGAGCCCAACTCAGGTGCTGTCAAATCTATAAGTCTCTCCTCGGGCTCGTGTCTCTCAGGCTGGAAAGAAAGGGGTCGAGGGGGAACAGGGCGGAGTCGTACTCGGGCTCGGAGAGCTGGTCTCGGCTCTCGCGAGCCAACCTAGATGACTGGGTAGACGTGCCCGAAAGCGGTGCAGCCAGAGGCTGCCTAAGAGAGCGTCTACCCATCATCTTGATCTGGCGAGTAAGGCGGATGAGATCTGGAGAAACTATGATCACAAACAAACCCCCGGTTCGCCAACGCGATGCGAGCTGAAGACCGTGAAAGTTCGGTCAATTTATCTTGTCGATTTTATTAGGTGAACACACAAAATATCAGAGTGCTTACATGACCTGTTAGGATACCCGATGCGATCCCAACCGACTGGCCCGCACGGAAAAGTCGGTAATCAGTCGGGATTAGCACCGGAGGGCTCTACCTAGGGTGCGGGTCACTCTCTCGCGCATCCAAACCATACAATGAGGGGGCTGCTCTCCCCAAGACAAAATTTTAAGGTGAGCGGATTTTAAGATCAATAGATTAACCAGTCCCAATTTTATGGTTTTTCTTTTTAATCTTTTTCAAATCAAAACAAAAGGCCTAACGAATTTTTCGGTTCTCCTGATTATTAAGTCCAAAACAGGGGGGAGAAGACGAAAAAGCCGATGCACGATAAAATCAATGATGCATGCTGAGTAATAAATGCGTACCTGTCTCCAGCACTCTACATGCAATATGATCCGCGCATAAATGTAAAGACAGAAAGGAAACTACCTAAATGATGCAACGGGAAAGCCGAGTCCTAGATGAGCAATTTCTAGCGAAGAACCGTCTAACCGGTCACCAACCTCCAAGCCAAAGAGTCCGGTCTTGGCCCGTCCCTCCTCTGTCCGACAAATCGGGGGTAGGAGAAAGCGCTTTACAGGACGGGCTACGGCACGTAGGCTACGAAGGCAAATGAGTCGGTTATTTTTATTAATTATTTTTAGTAGGTCCAATTACGTTCTATGGGAATAAGCAATCAGTTAGGTGCGGGGATCCTACTAATTACGGCACAATCACCAGAAATTCCTAAGTCTAGGGGCTCGAGCAAAAACCGCGTAAACACCGGAAAAGGCAGAAAGAAAATAAAATAAACCAAAGCCACGAAAAACCGCGAAAAATCCTAAGGGTCCCCCGAGCACACCGGTGCTCGGCAAAACAGACCCGCTAAGCAAGTCCACAAGCAAGGTCCAAGTGTCTAATAGTCCCTGTATTATTACAATAATAATAAAATGAAAATAAAAATCCTCTCCCACTCTCTCTCTCTCTCACTCTCTCCTACGGCTCCGCGAAGAAAGGAGCCGCCTCCGAATCCCGCGGTTGCGTCGGCTTCTCGAAATCGGCCGCCTCGGTCCTCGGGCCCTCGCAAGAAAGAGCAAAGTGGTCAGAACCAATAATCAAATGAAAGAAAAATAAAGGAAAATGAAAAATAAGGGTATATGTGCAAAAATGCAAAATAAAATAGACACACAAAATAAGACAAAAACAAAAAGAAAATAAAACAAAATAAAACAAAAATAAAATATGGACAAAAGCCGCGAAAAGCCACGAAAATAAAAATAAAAAGAAAATAAGAACTACAAAGCCGTGCTCCCCGACAACGGCGCCATTCTGATGACACGCCCGAACACTCGGGTATAAGGTACTAAAAATAGGTCGTCGCGACCCAAGCGATCAGGCGGTGTCAATCAAGAAAAATGAACCACTCAAGAAGAATAAAATCAATCAAAACTCAAATAGCGGTCCTGCTATGTGATTAACCTGGTATAGCATCCAGGGTCGAACTCAAGGAGCACGGGTTGGCCGAGAGGCCTACGAAGTAGTAAAAACAAATAAAATAAAGAAAGAAAATATTTTTAGTGGTTTTTAAATAGTTTTATATTTTTTTGGATTTTTAATATGTAAAGAAAATAAGAAAAACAAAGAAGGCACACACTTCAATAATTTATTCAAAGCATCAAAATCAACCACAAATTAAAACAAAAATATTTTTATGTGTTTTATATTTTTTTTATGTTTTTGGTGAATTTTTGAGATTTTTTTGATGTTTATTTTATTTTCTAAAAATCAAACAGTGCCTAAAATAAAGGGTACTGTCCAGCCGAGCCAAAGAGCTTTAGATAAAATATCTAAAAGCTCCAAAAAGGCCTGGAGGTAATTTAAAGAAGATAAAGCAAGGAAAATTTAGGTACCAATTTTATTATTTTTGGGTTTTTAATTTATTTACTAGAATTTTTATGGGTTTTTGGGTGTTTTTAAGTTTTTAGGGTTTTCCAGTAGTGAAAAATAGCCAACATTGGCTAGAAATTCAAGCGACACAAACTAAACAGTAGCTAATTTTTATAGAATTTTTAAGGGAGTTTTTATATTTTTTGTGATTTTTCAAACTAGACAGTAGCAAAAATAGAGGTTTTTGATTTTTTAAAAATAGCAAACAAAATCAAAAATGTCCTCAAAAATCTACAAAAATCCTACACCATGGCAGGAGCCATGTGTCAAATTTTCGTTGGATTTGGAGGTGATTTGATATTTTATTCAAAAATAACAAAAGGGTACTGTGCACAGGGACTGGAATGCAAATACCCAAAGTTCTGGGGGTCCCGGCGCAAAATACCCAGCAAAACACGCGCCACGCGTGTTCTTGGGGCACTTAGGGACCTAAATGTAAGAAAAAAAAGTCACGAGGACTTATTGGTAACAGGTACCAAAAGTCCAGGGGCCTTATCTGCAATTTACCCAAAATAAAGCGCACATGGGGAAATAAAACACGCACAGGGGTATAAATGCAAATAAGGGAAACGTTTCATTCAATTATAACATCCAGAACTACAGGGGGGTCTAATGCAAATACACCAAAATAACACGTGACGAAGCACGTGGCTCACAACAAGCAGGGGTATAAATGCAATTAAACTAAAGCTCAGGGTCCTCTATGCAAATAAACCTAAAACTAAACAATTGATTCTAATATTTACAGGACTAAAACGAAATAAAACTAAAGACTGGGCCTAAGGGTAAATTACCCTTTATTAAGCGGGGGCGTTGGATGCGCGCCACGTGTGGATCTGACGGCTGCGGATGGTGGGCGCTCCGGATCGTCCCTCCTCTGATCGGACGGTGCTGGTAGCTCCAAGGATGGACGGCCAGGATCTGAACTGGAGAGAGGGGGAGGCGATCGACGGCAACTGGAGGTCCTGGATGAACAGGCGGCCGGCGAACTTCGCCGTCCTCGTGGAAGCGCCTCCGGCCTCCGCTACTGCGCCTGAGTATCGGAGAGGCTCCGGCGTGAAGGTGCGCAGCTACTGATGTCCTCCGATGCCCCAGCCGAGCTCGAGGGAGCTCCGACGAGGGTGGCGGAGGCGAGACTCCTGGTCTGAACGGGAAAGGCCTCAGATGGCCTTCGCTGGACCTGCAAACCAACTCAGAAGACTCGCGAGTCGAGGGCAAAGTGCCTCTACCCGGTTAGGCGTAGTGGGTGTGGCTGGTGCGTCGGAATGGCGGGCTCCGGCGAAGGTGGTGGACGGAGGAGCCCGGTCCCCAGCTCCTGTGCAAGCTGGGTTGAGTGAGTGGGTGGAGAAGGTGCGTCGGACGAAGGCGAACGTGAGGGTCGGTTCCGATGATCGAGATGGGTGGCTGGATGGTCGGAATCGAAGAAATGCGACGGCGGCGAAAATTGGGGGTAAATGAAAATCAAGGGAAATGGGAAAGCTAAATGGTTACTTGGATGGTCGGAGAGACTGTGGCGGAGCTAGGGAAGCTCCCGTTCTTGGCCTCAAGGGACGTCTCGGCCCGAGGCTCGAAGCTCGCTCAGGTGGCGGAGCTACGGTGGCTACGTCGCCGGATCAATGGAATCCTCCTCCTCTCCTCGCTGCAACAGGTGGAGGTGCTCGCTGTCACTCTCGCGGTCTCTTTGGAGCTCACAGGGAAGGAGGCGAATGGCCAAAGATGGAGAGAGAAGGTGGCGGAGCTGCGGCTTTATACGTCTAGGGGTCCGGCTAGGAGAGGTCCGGGCGTGCTTGTCGGAGCACGGATCCCCAAAATCCACCCCGAACATGGATCATGATCGATAAATCTCGGATTAGAACCCGGGGTTAGGCGGAGTGGTGATCGGGTCGAGCGGACAAAATTGGAGAAATCGGGTCCGGAACTCGGACCCGTGGGAAGTGGTCCTGGGGGGGCTAGTTGACC
The DNA here is from genome assembly GCA_037367405.1 of Ottelia alismoides. Classification (NCBI taxonomy): domain Eukaryota; kingdom Viridiplantae; phylum Streptophyta; class Magnoliopsida; order Alismatales; family Hydrocharitaceae; genus Ottelia; species Ottelia alismoides. The sequence continues at coordinate 45,772 of JAZKJV010011435.1, forward strand.
GGGCGGTCAACATCCCCAGGACCCAATGAGACTGGGCCACGTGGCAGGATCTTGGAGTGACAAATGGAGGTAGCTAGGGCCCGATTCAGCCAAAACTCAAAACATGAAATATTTTTCTTTTATTTTTTTTCTATTGTTTGGTGATTTTTAATTAATTTTTGGAAAGCTATATACATAGTATGTACTATATATAGGTATATACAATATATATAGGGTTTTGATTTTTGATTTTTACTTATTATTTTTGTACAATTTTATTCCCATTTTATATTTTATTTATTTACATTATAAAATAAGGAATAAAAGGGTGTTTTTATTTTATTTTTATTATAAATAGTTATGTACAACTATATACATGGTATATGTACAATATATTTTTGTATTTTTAATTTTGTTATTTTTATTTGATTTTTGTTTTGATTCTTTTATTTTATTTATTTACAATATATAGCATAGAATATTTACAAAAAGTTTGGAAAATAATTTTATTTATTTACAAGGTTAAATAAATACATATGCATGGGTTATGTACATGATGAAAGAGTATTTTTAATCTTTTTGATTTTTAATTTTTATTTTGTTTTTATAATAATAAATATATACAAGTATTTACAAGTGTATTTTTGGTGAGGAAAACATTTTTATTTTATTTACATAAATATTTACACAAGAGCCCCTATCTCCCTCTACTTTGGCTTTTATGCGGTCAGGCCCATGCTGAGCCCTCCCTTGGGTTAGGTTGCTCAATATTTATTCTAAATATTTCCCTCTTTTTCTTTTTAATCTTTGTTCTTTTATTTCTGCACAAAAACATGCTAATTATAGATTTTTACACAATGCATGCTTTTGGTAATTATTCCTATTTACAAATATCTACATGCATTTGCATAGGTTTTTGTAGCTAAAATATAAGAATAAAGAGTGATGAATGGGTATTCATCAACAACCATACCTTTTGCCCAGGGACAAAGTCTTTGTACCTAATGTATTGATCATGCCATCTCTTTACTTTGTCCTTATAAATCAAACTGTTGTCATATGCCCTGTTTCGGATTTCCACGAGCTCATTCAAGTTCAAGTCTTGACATAGCTTCCCTATGTGACAACTCCAATTAATCTTCTTAATTGCCCATTCAGATTTATGAATCAATTCTGCGGGCAAATGGCATGGCTTGCCATAGATCATTCTAAATGGTGAAGTACCCAATGGTGTCTTGTAGGATGTCCTATAGACCCATAGAACCTGGTCCAAAAGCTAGGACCAGTTCTTTCTATCAGGACGAACCAACTTCTGCAAAATACTCTTCACCTCTATGTTTGAAACCTCTGCCATGCCGTTGGATTGTGGGTGGTAGGACTAGTAACTCTATGATCAAATCCATAGTCCTTAGCTAAAGATCTCATATCTCGATTCACAGAGTGGCTACCCCCATCAGATATCAAAACTTTTGGCACCCCGAACCTAGCAATAATATGGTCTCTCACAAACTTACAGACAGTCTTGCTGTCTGTGGTTCGGGTTGGGATAGCCTCCACCCTCCTAGATAAATAATCAACCGCCAACAATATGTACTCATGTCCTTGGATGTTGGGAAAGGGACCCATAAAATCTATGCCCCATGCATCAAAAACAACACAAATAATCATCGGTTGCATGGGCATTTCATCTCTCTGTCCAACTGTCCCTACCATCCTTTGACAAATCGGGCACGACCGCACAAAATCAATAGCATCTCTAAACAAGGTCGGCTAATACAATCCACATTGAAGTACTTTGTGAGTGGTTCTCTTTCCCGAGTGGTGTCCTCCAGCCTCAAGTGAATGATAATATGTGAGAACACTTTGGTATTCCTTCTGAGGAATACACCTTCTCCAAACACAATCCGGTCCTTCGAAGAAAAGGAAAGGATCGTCCCAGTGGTATCTCCTCGAATCCGACTTCAGTCGATCAATGCTGCTCCTAGTCCAACCATGGGGAACCTGCTTGGAGACAAGATAGTTCACCATGTTGGCATACCACGGGAGTGAGTCAATAACACAAATTGACTCATCTGGGAAGGTCTCTCTAATCTGCTCATAATCAGGCGAATCCTTAAGTTCAATCCGAGAAAGGTGATCAGCCACAACATTCTTCACTCCAGGTTTATCCTTTATCTCCAAATCAAATTCCTGGAGGAGTAAAATCCACCTAAGAAGACGCACCTTCGCATCCTTCTTTTCCATTAAGTATCGAATGGTTGTGTGATCAGTGTAAATTGTCACCTTGGAGCCCAAAATATATGATCTGAACTTCTCGAGGGCCCATACTATAGCGAGCATTTCCTTTTCAGTCATTGTATAATTCTTCTGTGTAGGATCTAATACTTTGCTCGCGTAGTGGATCGCTAATGGGATCCCCTCTTGTCGTTGTCCTAACACAGCTCCTATAGCAAAATCTGAAGCGTCAGTCATGATCTCAAAGGGGAGAGACCTGTTAGGAGCTTGTAGGATAGACGAGGCACAAATCTTCCTCTTCAAGAGCTCAAAGGCCTCCAGACACCTATGATCTACAACGAATTCTATGTCTTTCCCTAAGAGCTCAGTCAGTGGGCGGGCGATCTTTGAAAAATCCTGAATGAATCTCCTATAGAATCCAACATGCCCTAAGAATGGTCGCACTGACTTCACGTTGGTAGGTGGATCGAGTTTCTTGATCACCTCCACCTTGGCAGGGTCAACCTCCATTCCCCTTTTGGAGATGACATGCCCCAACACGATACCCTACGTCACCATGAAGTGACTCTTCTCTCAAGAGAGTACCAGATTCACCTCTCTACACCTCGTGAGGACTCGGTCCAAGTACGCTAAACATGTATCAAAAGAATCACCATGGACCGAGAAGTCATCCATGAATACTTCCAGGAAATCTCCCACCATCTCAGAAAATATGGCTATCATGCACCGATGAAATGTGCCCGGGGCATTGCAGAGCCCGAATGGCATGCGTCTGAAAGCATAAGCGTCGAATGGACATGTGAATGTGGTCTTTTCCTGGTCCTCAAGGTCTATGGCCACCTGGTTGTAGCCTGAGTACCCATCAAGAAAACAGAAGAACTCTTTCCCTGCGAGTCTCTCCAAGATCTGATCAATAAACGGCAAGGGAAAATGATCTTTCTTGGTCGCAGTATTTAGGTGTCTGTAGTCAACACAGACACGCCACGACGTAGGTACTCGTGTTGCGATCTCTACCCCCTCCTCGTTGGTGACCATCTGAATTCCCGACTTCTTTGGGACAACATGAAGTGGGGCCATCCATTTGGAGTCAGAAATAGGGTATATAAATCCTGCTTTGCACCATTTCTTAATTTCTTTCTTCACTACTTCCCGTAGATTGGGGTTAAGTCTTCTCTAGAACTCACGGGAAGGTCTCACATTATCCTCAATAAAAATGTGGTGCGAGCAGAGAGTGGGGTTGATGCCCACGAGATCCGACACTGTCCAGCCTATTACTTTGTGGTTCCTCTCTAAGACTTCTAACAACCTAGACTCATGTTCTAAAGTCAAGTCTGAGCTAATGATGATAGGATATCTCTCTTTGGGTCCCGCAAGAAAGGCATACTTCAGTGTAGGAGGTAGTGATTTCAGTTCTGACAATGTGGTATCATCAAGCAAATCTGGTTGAACTGAATCTGAATCTGGTTCCGTACTGCATGAAGGCGGGCTAAGCTGAGCAGTACTCGCCGCCAAATCAGAAGTATCGGGAGTCGGATCGTCAAAAATATCCAAACAATCGGCAAAAGCCACGTCCAACTCATCATCTATGTCCCATGATTGTTCCGAGGAGGATGGAACTGACAGATCTGGATGGATCTCTATGTCATCATGAAAATAGGTTGATGCATCTCCCACAAGATCAGACAACAACTGGCAAACTGCATCATCCACTATGCCCTTTCCAGATGAAAGGGACTCGCTCTGTCCTGAAGGAATCTGTCCCCAAATCCCAAATGTGCTAATCATACTGCAATCTGCCTCTGAAGATGAGTACTCTTTACTACTCTCTGAATCAGGTCGCTGACACTTGGTTTGCTTCATCTCAAGGTTCACTTCTCCGCCTGGAGAAGGGAACTTCATCATTCCCGTATCATAATCGAAAGCTGCGCCTGCGGTCCTAAGGAAGGGTCGCCCGAGAATGATCTGAGAATCTCTCCAATGATTGGGGGTCTCCATGTCCAAGACTATGAAGTCAACCTGATAGTTCTACCCCTCAATCGAGATAACTACGTTCTTCACTTCTCCCTTAGGTCTCTTCACTGAACGATCTGCAAATTGGAGTAAGGCTCTAGATTTGTGAAGTGGTCCCAACTCCAATTTCTGATATAATACTAAGGGAAGTAAGTTGATCGAAGAACCGTTATCTAAGAGTATGCGTGCAAACACAATGTCATCAATACGACTCTCCACATAGTGAGCACCCATGTTTCTCTTTTTCTTTAGCAAAGTCTGATTCTTGAGATAATAGGTTGTGGCTACTAATAAGACATGTGTCTTTATATTTCGATTATCTTTCTTCCTGTTAACCCTTGTAGGTGTGCATCTCACCTTAAGGTATTTTTGAAATGCAGGATGGTTAGCCACATATTCATCAAATGGCAACTTAACTGTAATGTTTTCTTTACAAAATCGTGCCATATCATGGTCATCTTTCTGAATCTTTTTGATGCGCTTTCCTGCCGTAAGAGCACGGGGGAAGGGATTGAAGCTAGAGAAATAAAGGATGAAGAGTCTGAATCATGAACGGAAATATCATTCTTAGCTTTAACTGAAACAGAGTTCTTCAGACAAGAATCTTTTTGATGCATCATGGAATCAAAATCAAAACTATCTACTACAGGTTGTGGAATAGAAGCTGGAGTGGTATCCGCCACAACCAGAGATGCAAGGTCCTCCGTAGACTTAGAAGAATATCCATGCTGACGATGCTTCATACGCACTCTCCTCCTCCTCTCGACTCATTGAGTTGAAATCCTCAAATGGTGCTGATGGGGCTCTGAAATATGATGCCTCTCCTCCTCGTCCTCTGAAGACTCCTCAGGTAGAGCTCCAGAGATGCCCCTCTTCGTGTCCCTCACCCGGTCAGGTACGGTCACGGTCCTTGCGCTCCTGAGTGACATGTGGTTAGCCTCGTCACATGAAAGAATCTCATGTTCAGATATAGGAGATGGTGAATAGTATACCTGACCAAAGTGCTGCTGAGAACTAGAACGGTTCAGGCTATTGGGGTTAGCCTGAACTTAGGCTGGGATAGATGTAGAGGGTGCAGTCTGCTCGTCTCGCCATCTGGACAGGCGGTTGACATCCACCCGTAAATCATGAATCTCGTTACTGTAGGAACGTAGCTCGTCGAGTATCTATTGTTGTATATCCACGGGACTAGATGAAGAAGGAAATGGATAAGACTGGGAAGAAGAATGGGAAGACTGGCCCTGCTGGCCAGTGTACTGCCTCTGCTGCTGGGGTTGCGGGACCAGCTGGCCTGCCTAGTAATGACCCTGTCGGCCATATTGCCGGTACTACTGTCAGTGCTGCTGGGGTGGCTGGAATCCAGGGCTCTGTTGTGAAGGAGGTGGTGTGGAGGTGAATGCGGTGTTGTGAAAGGTTGGGGGGCGCTGATAGGTTTGTCAGTCTCCCGTACTTCCCTACTTGGCAGGGTCCTGAGTATACCATATCCCATTCACCTCCCAAATTGGTGGAGGCTCCTCCTGGACTGTCTCTGCTACTGGAGGTGGCTGCTGGAAAGAGTGGGTGTAGGATTGGTCCTACTCCCAAGGCTAGGGTTGCCTTGACACCAACTGCTCCTGAACATGGTGAACTCGGTTAATGGGAGCAGCGGGTGTAGTCACAACAGGTATCTTTATCTTATATACCTTCTCAATCAACTCCTCCATCTGTTTTGGAAGTTTGGAGACGCTCCGGTCTAACTCATCAATCCTCCTGTCGATCCTCTCGACTACAGTAAGCTTGTCAGCAAGAAGTCCCATGCTAGGGATCACGTCCTGAGAGAGATCGACTACAGCTGATTTTCCCCCTCCAGATGAGAGTGAACTGGGGGATGGTGTATAGGCCATGTTGGCCATCTGTGAGCGGCTAGTTTCAGCCATCTGCTCGAATACCATCCAGACGGTATCCGCTCCTCGTGATGTACAGCTACCTCCACAGGCAACGCTCACTAAACCCTGCATCTCAGGGTTGAGACCAGTGAAGAAGGATTGGACCAAGATGTTATCATCTAAATTGTGACAGGGACACTTCTGCAGGATGTCCTTGAATCTTTCCCAAGCAGCATAGAAGGCTTCATGGGGTAACTGGGAAAAACTCGTAATTCGCATCCTCATCATGTTAGTTCTACTCAACGGGTGGAACTTCTTTAGGAATAGGTCCTTGAACTGGGCATAAGTGGTGATGATGATTCCAAGATTCTTCACCCAATAATCGGCTTTTCCACCCAAGGCAAATGGAAGGGCTTTGAGCCTAATATAATCCTGGCTAACATTATTATGTTTGAGGTTAGCACAGATGAGTTCAAAGTCCCTTATAAATGCATATGGATCCACAGATGCATTCCCATCAAAATGTGGCAGCAAGTTTAGAAAATGCGGCTTCAATTCAAAGTCAACAGTGGTTCGGCCGGACTCAAGTATTTATGAATTTGATATTGTCTAGGGTTATACGCCGCATCCATTGGTGGTTCGACCCCAACATTTAACTGTCCTAATTGAGCTCTCAGTAATGCATGTTGCTGCTCAGATGCAGCTAACCTGGTAAGTATCATTCTCATTGGGTCTTCATGGTTCTCTTCTTCCTCTTCTTTCTTATTTGGAGGCATTTTACTTGTGTCTTCTTTATGGCCTGAATCAGCAAGGTGTTCTGGATTAGAAGAGGATTTATGAATCAAGATATTCTCACCAAGGCAATGGTCTTCCTCGGTGAGGTGGGAAGAGAGAAATGGAATGGTTTGAGAGCAACCATTCCGAGAGTGAGTGATCCTGGGCTCAAGAGGGTCATGAGTCCAGGTTGGTCCAAGTTGCGCATGGACCTGTGAAGACGTACTTCTTGAAGGGTTCAACGAGAGATTCACAAAGTCCGAATAAATATACCCCAATCGGCCATCTTCGATGTCAAAAGAACCCATTCGAACACGATATTCAATGAGGCGCTAGTTCTACGGTGCACGTAAATGTGCGGAGTGAACTCACACAATACAAACACAATTCAAACCCTCAATTTCACCAACTCAACACGTGATGGTCGTAAGAGTTCGGCCGAATTATCTTGTCAATTTTAGTTGGTGAGAATACAATCTTGGAAAGATTAACGAGCTGTTAGGTTCCTGTATTTTCCTACAGACTGGCCCGGTTCTTACGACTAGTTTGACCTACTTTCAGCCAGTATAGGAGTAAGTACGGACCGTATAAATACGGCTACCCGTTCCTTGAGGACTAATGCATCCTCTAAACCTCCCACTCTGCTAAGGAAGTCCGGACCGTTCACCGGCTACCCGTATTCCTTACTGAAGAGTAGCTAATCGCCTAAAAAGAAAGAACCAGTAGTAAGTAAGAAATCCAGACTTGGCTCTATCCTAGGGTCGTCTCTCTCTCACTTGCAAGTAAAACAAACAGTGAGGGCTTTATGCACCTGAGAACAAGGGTTCTTTTTATTCCAATTATTTAAATCGACTTGCTCAATTCAGTCCCAATTTTAGAGTTAGGTTATCACTTGAAATTAATCTGAACACACAAACACGTCTACCATTCAGTCCCAATTTCCTTTTGACCTTAAGTTGTAAAACAAGAAGGGAGTCGGAAATCAGAATGCAAACGAGAAACTATGATGCATGCTCAGAAGAAGGTATACTTACAGTGAATCCCAGCACTCTTCATCGTTATGAAAAAATGAATTTGTAAATATTACACTAAATGCATGCAGATCGAGAAAACCGCACCTAAACAGTATACTATTAGTGGGGAAGAATTGATTTGATTTTGAGCTAAGTAGTACGTGTCTATGTGTGCCTCATTATGAATCTTATAAGATATGTGAATCTTCTAAGATATGTGTGGCCAAAATTATGATGGGAACAAACAAATTTGATTCTATACTACTGAGTGCCTAATCCTAAATTTCACCACTCAAGTCGAGCCCCACCCTCACCGGAGAGTGAAATAGGTCTCGACACACCACAAAGAATGTCCAAGTCTTTTTTACACACGCGAGCTCTCAAACAAGAGCCGCTATAAAGGAGCAAGCTACCTAAATAATTACAACAAAATAATTACAAGAATTTACAATTATTTCTCTCGAAAATAAATTTCTTTTCCTCGCTCTTCAGCAGTCAGTGCGCGTCACATCCGTCAATCTCCGATGTACTCCAAGTCCACTGGGTCCTCGCAAGGAAAATAAGATTTATGTTAGAGAGATAAAAACAAAATATGTACAAAAATATGAAGAGAAATAATTGAAAGAAAAATGGAATAAAAATAAGACGGCTCGGGGGTCAGACTACCTGAGTAAGTGAAATCTAAATCTAAATTTTTAAATTAATCCCTAAGTCGTTTGCCTCCCCGGCAACGGCGCCATCTGACGAGTCGTTAAATACGATAAATAATCTGTGTTCGTTGTGGTACGTGTACTTAGCGATTCAGTCAAAACTGAGAGAAGGATCTCCGTGAAGAGTGTCTCGGCTAAATTTATATCCCGGGCAAGTCCGGGGTCGAACTCAGGGAGGCAAAGGAACAACTTGGGTTTAATTTGAAAACATAGGTCTAGATTTCTAAGCGGTATTTTTTTTATATTTTTTTAATGCAAAAAGAATGCAAATGGAAAATGCGGGTGAATCAAGATACTAAGAAATCACACAATTGGCCAAATTAATTTTAATGTCAAATTAGTCCAATTCAACCAAATTATATTTTTTTCTAGGATCTTAATTCAGCGAGGAACACAAAACATATTTTTTTGTATTTTTCGGAGTTAAAAAGCAACAATGAAAAATGCACACTTTTTATGGGTTTTTTCCATAATTTCTCAGACAAAAAGAAAGCAAAAATCATGAAAATTTTACTGGAACTAAAACATGACACGAGGAAGCTATAGTAATTTTTTTTGAATTTTTTGACAAATTATGCATTTTTATGGATTTTTTAGTGAAATCAGAGTGACAATGAGTAATTAATTCCTAATTAATCCACAATGTCTAATTAATCAGAACTCAAATTATCTAAAGTAGATATTTTCATGTAGCATACAGGAGACTTGAAATTTCGTGAAAAGAATGTATGTGCATTTAACTAAAAATCAAATACTAAAATCGCTCTACAATTTATTTCAGGAACTAGATAACTCCACTTTGGATGAAATTTGGAATCACATAACAATGCATCATTTCTAATTTTGATGGAATTTTTAGAGCAACCGTGTATGAGATATAAATTTAACAGCTCAATTTGGGTAAAATATACAATATTTCAGTTACACAATTTTCATTAATTCGCCATAGCTCACAAAAATACAAATAAATATGAAAATGGTAGACAATTAGTTGCTCAACATCGTGCTATTTTTCATTGAATAAAATAACGCAATAAAGATGTCCAAATTAAAACAAGAATAGAGGGTTGTCTATGCAATTTAGCGAATAAAGTAAACATAACAAAACATGCATAGGTGTACAGTTGTAGTTATAGAAAACTAAAGAATGAAAGATGCAATTTTTACAAATAAAAAAATGAAATAAAGAAAGACCTTCTTCGGGATGAACCCAACAAGGGGTAGGAAATGGTGGCGGAGCCGGCGGCGTCGAGCGGCGCGGCCGCTCTTGGCCATGAGGACGGCGAGGCGGAGGAGGCTCGGGGTCGCGGGGACTGTCGGCGGTCGGTGGGGGATTGCGGACAAGCTGCAGCGGTGGAAGCTGAGGGGCCGCGTGTGAGCTGCGGCGGGGGGCGCGCGGCCACGGGGATGATACGGTGGAGGGGGTGTGGGCGGCTGGAGCCGCGCTGAGCCAGTAGGTGGCGCAGCCCGCACGGTGGTCGGCGGCAGAGTAACAAGGGAAGGGGGCGGCGGCCGTGGGCTGCTATTCTCCTCCGTTTTTTATTTTTTATTTTTTTGATTTTTTTGATTTTCTTTTTTTATGTTGTCCTAGAGGTTTTTTTTAATTTTTGTTTTTTATTTTTTAAATTTTCTTAAAACAAGAAACAAATACAATGGGTGATAAGAACAAATAAACATAGTGGTGGGTTGATGGAGATGATATGAGATAAACAAATGAAGGATTTTGGGTGGTGAATTTGATGTTATATAAAAAAATGCAAAAACTAAAATGATGATAAAATGAATGGAGAAAAATACTTACGATGGAGACGGTCGCCTAGGGTATGCTAACGAGAGCACGGTCTTCGCTCAAATCGTCAGCGTGCGATGAGCTCGAGCAGCGCGCGGTTGTGGCTGCGATGTTGGCCAAATAAACCAACGGATCTCACTGGAGAGAGGGTTGTCGTCGCTCGACCGCGGTTGCGTCGCTGTCACCGATTCAACTCTGGGAACTAGGCTCTCCTCACATAAAGATGGATGAAAGGCAAAAATGAGGAGAATGAGATGTATATAAAGAGAAAAAATGGAAGTTAGAATTAAGATGGAGTGGGATGGAGGTTAATAAAATGGTGGAGTTGAATTAAAAGTTAGAAAAAATGGTGGAGTAATGCAGTTGAATTGGTGGTTATTGTAGAGAATGTAAAATAAATAAATAATATAAAATAAAGTAGGCTACTTTAATTACAATATAATAAAAGAGAAGAAAATAAATAGTGGAGAATTTACAAAAGAAGACAAACAACACATTTTTTTACTTTTCTAATATGAAATTCTTTTGTCTTTTTAATAAGAGATATTTACAATGGAAAAATACAATAAAATACTACAATTAAAATATAACACAAGTATGATTTTTTTGTATTTTTAGTAATTAAGAAAGATACAATAAAAATTGAAGAAAAAATGAATATATACATGATATACAATGTACATCTAGGTCCCAAAAACCCAACTTTTGCAAACGAGCTCCGATTTTAATGAAACCACTTCCACTGGATAGATAATTTTCTAACTTGAATTTTAAAAGTGAGTTTGATGAATTTTGAGCTCAGACGAAGCGGGAATTTGGCTTGGAAATTGGACTTTACGGCTTTTTCTCTTTGGGATCTAGGAGCTTTTATTTGATTAAAATTTGTTTCGTATTTTGTATTTTTATATACATTTTTATAAACAAGTTAGAGAAAGAATTAGCCAAAAAGGAGTTGAAATAAAATTATTGAAAATACATGAAGTTTTGGTGTATTTACAAGTGAAAAACTCCTTTATTTTGCGGCTTTTTATTGTTAAATTATTTTGTACAATCTAATATACAATAATTAGTGTGTTTTATTTACAAGAGGTATTTTATTAATTTTTTGATTTTATGGACATTTATTTGGGATTTTGCTAAGATCAAGATATTAAGATGATGAATCGTGGATTCATCACCTTACTATCGCCTCGCTCCCGTGGTACGCCGACATTGTGAACTATCTTGTTGCCAAGAAAGTTCCATAAGGTTGGCCCAGACAGCGACTTGAGACCTTTCTTACGAAGGCCAAGTCCTACCATTGCGAGGATCCCATCCTTTATCATGAAGAAAGGGATAGTATCTGGCGTCGGTGCATTCCTCAGGAGGAGCACCACAGCGTCTTTACATACTACCACAAGCTTGAGGCAGGAGGGCATCATTCTGAGAGGAGAACAACACAAAAAGTGCTCCAATCCGGCCAATGGTGGCCTACCCTCTTCAAGGATTCTGATGAATTCGTAAAGAGGTGTACTGATTGTCAGAGGATGGGAACTTATGGACAGCATGATATGATGCTGATGCAGCCCATTCACTTCTGTGAGGTTTTTTACGCATGGGGCATCAATTTCATGGGTCCATTCCCTAAGAGTCAAGGATTCGAGTACATTCTGTTGGTTGTTGATTATGTGAGTCGTTGGGTTGAGGTCATTCCCGCCCGAACCGCAGATGCTAAGACTGTTAGCAAATTTTTGAGGAAGAATATCAGTTCACAGTTCAGGGTGCATAGAGTATTGATATCTGATGGGAGGTCTCACTTTATCAACGATAAGGTAAAGGCTCTTGCTAACAAGTTCAGTATAAACCATAGAGTTGCCACTCCATATCATTCTCAGACCAATGGTCTTGCTGAAGTATCGAATAGGAAGATCAAGATAATATTGCAAAAGATAGTCCGCCTAGACCGAAAGGATTGGTCACAACTTTTGGACTCAGTCTTGTGGGCATATCGGACTTCCTTCAAGACTCCTTTGGGGCGTCTCCCTTTCATCTCATTTATGGCAAGCCCTTCCATTTACCTGTTGAGATTAGGTACAAGTCACATTGGGATGTCACTGATATATTATTGGATCAAGAGAGTATAGGAGATCAAAGGAAGGAAGAATTGGCAGCCTTGGAGGAGTTTAGAGATACAGCCTTTTCAAGCAGCCTACAGTATAAGGAGCGAGTAAAGATATGGCATGATTCTCATATCAGCCATAAGCAGTTTGAGCCAAATCAGAGAGTATGGTTGTTTGATGCCAGGCTTCGATTATTTCCAGGGAAATTACAGAGTAAGTGGAATGGACCATACCTGGTCCGAAAGGTGCATGACAATGGTAGTATCAACATATCTGAGATGTCATCTGAGTCCACCTTTCATATTAGCACTCAGCACCTCAACCATATCTAGATCATGAGCCGCTAATCGTTGACGTAGCCAGATGAATACTCATTCATCACTCTTTATACTTATGTTTTAGCTACAAAAACCTTTGCAAATGCATGTATATGTTTGTAAATACAAATAATTAGCAAAAGGCATGCATGTGTAAAAACTAATAATTAGCATGTTTTTGTGCAAAAATAAAAGAATAAAGATTAAAAAGAATTAGAATAAATATTGAGCAACCTAATCCCAAAGGAGGGCTCAGCATGGGCCTGACCGCGTAAAAGCCAAAGTAGAGAGAGATAGGGAGCTCATGTGTGTAAATATACCTGTTAATATTACAAAAATATGTTCCTCCAAAAATAGAATAAAATGGGTTTGTATATATTTGTATATATTTATAAATACAAAATCAAAACAAAAAATTGAAAAATTAAAAAGAAAACAAAAATAGCCACTTGTATATATTCACCTTGTACATAGAACACTTATCTATATTTATTCAACCTTATAAATAAATAAATTTATTTCCATAAAAATTTGTATATATTCTATCTTTTATGGTGTAAATAAAATAAAATAATAACCATAAAAATAAAAAGAAAATAAAAAGAACAAAATTAAAAACCAAAAAGAGCATTGTACATATACCATGTATATAAATGTATATAGCTATTTAATTAACCCTTGTATATAAATAATAAAAATAAAATAAAAATATCTTTTTATTCCTAAATTTATGTTATAAATAAATAAAATATAAAATGGGGATAAAAATGTATAAAAATAACTAATTAAAAATCAAAAATCAAAAATCAACATTGTGTAAATAGCTTTGTATAGCACTATAGTGTACATACCCTATTTTTATTTTGAAAAATTAATTAGAAATCACCAAAAAATAGAAAAAAAATAAAATAAACATTTTCTATGTTTTAAGTTTTTCATGATTCGGCCATTTATTATTTCTTTTTGAATTTCCAAATCTTTTCCAAATGGCCGATTCTCATTGGTCCACGGGGGACGTTGACCCCCCGGTCAACTCCCCCTGTGGACCACTTCCCACGGGTCGTGACGCCCTACCCCACTTCCCCGATTTTTCGCGTCACGACCTGACCTCCAACTCCGCAACCCCCGAGCTCCGATCGTCCCCCTTGCATCCGAGATCCTCGCCGACGTATCCGCATGGGGATCCGCGCTTCACGGAACCCTGCCCGATCCATTCTTTTCGGATATGCACCCATATAAAATCTGAGCTCCGCCTCCCTGTTCCTCATCTTTGGCTCATCCATTCTCCACCCAGTGACCTCCATCGTCTTAGCGAGAGTGACAGCTCGCCCCAGGTGGTGTAGCAGCGAGGAGGGAGCAAGGAGACCATCGATCCGGCGAGCTTGCGCAGCCGTGCGCCGCTTGGAGGTAGCGCCAGAGCCTTGGACACCGACGGTCCTCGAGGCAAGGACCTGGGGCACCCCTTGCTCCTCCATAGTCGATTGCATCCATCAGGTAGCTCGATTTCCTTCTCTATTCCTTTAATTTTTAGTTTCGCCCAAATCGCCTAGTCGCCGTTCATCTTCGATTCCGACCATCTCCGCCTTCGTCTTGATCATCGGAGCACCCCATCACGATCACCTTCTCCTCGCGCACCTTCTCCACCCCCTTCATCCAAACCAGCTCGCACAGGAGCTGGGATTGGGTCTCCTTCATCGTCGCATCGCCGGAGTCCCTATGCTCCGCCGCACCGACCACCATCACCCCCGCTTACAGGGTCGAGGCACTTTGCCCTTGACCTGTGAGTCCGTTGCACATCTTTGCAGGTCCCAGGGAGCCTATCTGAGTGCTCCGACATCCGGGTGCAGCAGCTCGACCTCCTCCAGCTTCGCCTGAGTTCCCAGGAACTCCGTCGAGCCATCGGAGGGCACCATTCGACGCGGGAGCCCACAACGATTCTTCCCCAATCTTCAGCTGCCCGCGAGGAGGCCTCCAGCGCCTGCACGAGCCCGGCGAAGTTCGCCGGAGCCCAGTTCGTCGAGCACCCTCCCCTGCCGTCCGATTGACCTCCAGCTCCAATTCAGATCCGAGCCGTTCACGCCAAGAGCAGCCTTGTCCGTCCGATCATTGGGAGGCTTGATCGTGACCGTCAATCTGTCGAGGGTTAGCCCAGCGCATCTGAGCCGATGGATCTCCACGTGGCGTGCATCCGACGGTCGACTTAATAAAGGGTAAATATCACCTTAGGCCCTTAGTTTCTTAGTAGTTCTTCTGCAGTCCTGTAAATATTTTAGGTATTTTATTTGAGTTTGGTAAATTGCATTGTGGACCCTGTAGTGTTTGGTATTTACATGTATGCCCCTGTGTGTAGTGGAACACGTGTGTCTACACGTGCTTATCAGGGTTATTTGCATGTTTAGCCTTGATGTTCTAGGGTGTTGCTGAGTGGAATGAACTTTTTAGTATTTGCAGAAATACCCCTGTGAATGGTTTTATTGCGCATGTGCTTGATTTAGTGGGTTATTTATACTGAGGCCCCTGGACTTATAATACTTGTTATTAAATAATCCAGGAACCTTAGTTTCTTTGCAAATAGGTCCCTGAGTGCCTAGGTCACGCGCGTGTTTTCTTGGAAATTTGCACAGGACCCCCTGGAACTTCTACTATTTGCGTACAGGTCCCTGTGCATTGTACCTTGGTTTTGATTTTTAATAAAATAGCAAATCAACTTCAAATGTGAAGAAAATTGGACACATGGCTCCTGCCATAGTGTAAAATTTTATCCTATTTTTGGAGACATTTTTTATTTCATTTACTATTTTTAAAAATTCAAAAACACTCATTTTTATTAATGTCTAACTCTAAAATTCACAAAAAAAATATTAAAACACCTCTTAAAATTACAAAAAAATTACGTAGTGCTGATTTCACCTTGTTTGAATGTCTAACTAATTTTGGTCATTTTTGACTTTATAAAACTCATAAAAATTGGAAAACACTAACAACCCCATAAAAATTCTAATAACTAATTGAAAAACCAAAAATAATAATTCTGGTGCCTAAATTTTCCTTGTGTTTTCTACTATACAGGAAAATTACTTCCAGGTGTTAATAGGGCCATTTTATATTTTAATTTGGCCCTTGACACCTGATTGGACTGTACCTTCATTTTTCTGCCTTGTTTGATTTTTAGAAAATTCAATAAAAATCAGAAAATACCAAAAATTAACTAAAAACATTAAAAAATATAAAAAACATAAAAATATTTGTTTTTAAATTTTGGGTGATTTTTGAGTGATTAAATAATTGGTTGTATTGACTTGTTTACCTGTTTTCTTTATTTTCTTTACTAATTAAAAATCCAAAAAATTAAAAACATTAAAAATCCACCAAAAATGCCTTTATTTTATTTTATTTCTTTTTAGACTACTTCGTAGGCCGCAAGGCCATTACGTGCTCCTTGTGTTCGACTCTGGTCGCTATACTAGGTTAATATAATAGCGAGACCGCTACTTGAGCTTGTTTGACTTTTATCCTATTTGGTGGTCTATTTTTCTCGATTGATCACCCGAGTGATTGAGGTCGCAACGACCGCATGAGATATACCTGATTTACCTCACTCGCTCGGTTTTGTGGTCAACAGAATGGCGCCGTTGCCGGGTAGCACGGCTTAGTAGTTATTTTCTTTATTTTTCATTTTCTTTTTGATTTCTTTTTCGCAGCTTTCCGTGGCTCTTTTTGAGTCCGCGGCTTTTACGCGGCTTTTTATTTTCTTCTTATTTTTATGTTATTTTATTTTCTTTTCTTTTCTTTTTGTTTTTGTTTGATTTTGCTTGTTTATTTTATTTGTCATTTTTGCACATATACCCCTGTTTTATTTTTTGCATTCCTTTGATTATTTTATTTGGTCTGTGACACTTTGTCTACTTTCTTGCGAGGGCCCGAGGACCGAGGCGGCGACTCTCGAGAAGCCGGCGCAACCGCGGGATTCGGAGGCGGCTCCCTTCTGCACGGGGCCGCAGGAGAGCGTGAGAGAGTAGCTGAGTGGGCAAGGAGTAGATTAGATTTTATTTATGTCATTTGAACTATTGTAATAATACATGGACACTCAGCAGGACTTGGATAGTTTCTAGGATCTGTTTCATCGAGCACCGGTGTGCTCGGGGGACCCTTAGATTTTTCGCGGCTTTTTCGCGGCTTTCAGTTTTTCGCTGCCTTTTACGGTTTTACGTGGTTTTTCTCGAGCCCCTAGACTTAGGAATTTCTGGTTGATTGTGCCGTAATTAGTAGGATCCAAACACTTAATTATCTGCCTACACCTATAGTTCGTTAATTGGACCTACTAATAAAAAGTTAATAAAAATAGCTGACTCATTTCCTTCAAGCCTACGTGTCGTAGCCTGCCCTACCAAGCGCTGCTCCTAAACCCGATTTGTCGGGAGGAGGAGGGGTAGACCGAGACCGGACTCTCTAGATCGAAGGCTGGTGACCAGCTAGACGGTTCTTTCATGTAGAAGTTGCTATTTAGGGACTCGGCTTTTCCCGCTGCACCATATAGGTAGTTTCTTTCCTGTCTTTCAATTCTGCGCGGATCATATTGCATGTAGAGTGCTGGAGTCAGGTACGCCTTTCTTACTTTGCATGCATCATTGATTTCATCGCACATCGGCTTATTCATCTTTTCCCCCTATTTTTGACTTAATAACCAGGAGAACCGAAAAATTCGTTAGGCCTTTTTGTCTTTACCAAAAAATATCTAAAAAGAAAAACAATAAAATTGGGACTGCTTAAACTATTGACCCTAAAAGACACTTGACTTAAAAACTTTTCTTGGGGAGAGCAACCCCCTCATTGGTTGGTTTGATTGTGCGAGAGAGTGACCCGAACACTAGGTAGAGCCCTCCGGTGCTATTCTCGACTGATTACCAACTTCTTCTGTGCGGGACAGTCGGTTGAGAAAGTATCGAGTATCCCAGCAGGTCACGTAATCGCTCTGATATCTTGATTGTTCACCAAAATAAAATTGACAAGATAATTTGATCGAGCCTTTACGGTCTTCAGCTCGCGTTGCGTTGGTGAACTGAGGGGTTTGCTTGTGATCATAGTTTCTCCAGATCTCATCTGCCTTACTCGCCACATCAAGATGGTGGGCAGATGATCTCGTAGGCAGCCTCTGGCTGCACCGCTTTCGGGCACGTCTACCCGTTCATCTAGGTTGGTTCGCGAGAGCTGAGACCCGCTCTCCGAACCCGAGTATGATTCCACCCTATTCCCCCTCGACCCCCTTTCTTTCGGTTCCGAGAGACCAGTGCCAGAGGAGAAATTAGTAGATTTATCGGCACCTGAGTTTGGATCGTTTGATTTTGCAGACACCATGGCTGGCAGTTCCGATGATCGCTCTAGAGGTCCACAGCCCGAGCACTTTGTTTTGGACCAGGGTGCAATCAACTCCACCCTGATCGCCTCCCTCGAGACGGTTCAGCAGCAGTTGAGGGATCAGGGAGCTTTTATGTTGGATATGAGGAGAGAGATGGAGCATATGAGAGCAGAGCGAGAGCAGCGTAGAGACGGGCCGAGGGTCCCAGACGATGCAGCAGCAGCAACCGCAGCCGTCGCGGCGGGAGCAGGAGAGCAGCCGAGACCGATGAGGGAGTTGCACAACCCCGGATCGACCCTGATGCACCACTGGGTTGTGCTACCAGCCATCGTGGGGGACTTCAAGTTCCCCCCGAACACCTTGCAGCTCCTTCCCCGTTTCCACGGGCTCGCCACCGAGGAGCCCCATCTCCACCTCCAGGAGTTCCTTATGATTTGCGGTATTGTCCACGATCGTCAGGTGGACCAGGACACCATCAGGATGATTGCCTTCCCCTTCTCTTTGGCAGACCGAGCAGCCACCTGGCTGAAGCATCTGGGGAAGTTCGTCTACACTTGGGAGCAGCTCCGCACCGAGTACTTGCATAAGTACTATCCACTCGGGCGGACCAATGCTGCAAGAGCCCTGATCAGCATCTTCTCCATGCTCCCCAACGAGCAGTTCCATGAGGCCTGGGAGAGGTTCAGAGAGCTGACTGATAGATGCCCGTACCACGATATTTCCAAGCCGAACCTCGTGCAGAGCTTTTTCAGTGGGCTGACACCAGAGCTTCAGGGCTTCGTGAACGCTTCTTGTGGCGGGTCTTACTTCGCCAAGGATCACGACCAGGTCTGGGCCATCTACGAGGAGATGGCCGAGAACTACATGGTGATGTCCCAGACCCGGTTGTACACTCAGGGTAGACCCTAGCAGCCACAACCAGTGCAGTATCAGAGGATAGCACGGGTCGACGCCGGTCCTTCCAGTTCGTCCGTAGTAGCAGCAGCACAGGCCGAGTCATCAGCCGCGGACATGGGCATCATTAGCGAGAAGTTGGATCGAATGGAGCTGATTGAGAAGAAGCAGTGCCAGGGCATCACTCAGATGGAGCAGATGGCGCAGACTATGAGCGACATGAAGACCCAGCTCATGTGTCTCCAGGAGGCACAGACGGCTCCCCAGCCCCGTCTTCAGTCACGAGGCGATCCAGGCAGCAGCAGCAGCTCGTCCCAGCGCTCCAGCTCACACCAGCAGCCTAGAAGGTTCACCTTGTACAGGCAGAGCCGTACCAGCAGCCGCATCCCATCTACCAGTCGCCACCATCTCCAGACTTGCAGATGGTGGTATACCAGCCGGATCAGCCTCTGGCAGTGCTCCCGCCACCCCAGTACGATGCAGAGCCGTTGATGGATGTCAACGGGATTTGGTATGACCGCCCTCAGCCCGGTATCTAATGAGACCATCCCGGATTCCGGTGGGGGACCGGAGATACCCAGCCCCAGCAGCAGCCGTTAGGTCAGGGTGGCCAGTACAACCATCAGAGAGAGCACCAGCCGCAGCAGTAACCCCCAGTATACCCATCACAGCAGCAGCAGCAGTCGTCCTATGGTTATCGTCCCTATCAGCAGGGACAGTCTTGGAGGCGAGATCAGCCTCACCAGCAGCAGCATCCACCACCTACTTACCCCTCTCAGCAGCAGTAGCACCAGTTCCAGCAGCCTCATTATCAGAGAGGCTACCCGTCGGGCTCTCATGGTCCACCCTACGAGAGCCCCGCCTTGGATGATATAGCACGCCTCCTCACGGATCAGCAGGCTACTTTCCGACGGGAGATGGACGAGTTCTGCCAGGAGATGCGGGACATTGTGAGAGGGTAGGCCGCCATCCCTGCCCAGATCGAGCCGAACCCCAACAGCCTGAAGAGGAAATCTAAGCAGGTAGCTTGTACTGAGTATACCACTCCTAGTGATGAATTTGGTGATATGACTGGATATCTTTTTGATACTGATTTTGTCACACTTAGGAGCGGTAGGATGCCAGCAGGCAGTGCCTCGTCTGAGCGACGCCATGAGGAGACACCCAGAGCGCTCGACGAGGAGGAGGAGAGCGGTACTGAGGCCGCTAGAGATGATGACGGTGGTACTGATGCCACCAAGGATGCTGATTCCACAGGCGGTGCTGAGGCCGCCATTTCACCAGTTCGAAGAGGTGGTACTGAGGCCACCCAAGATGCCGAGCCAGAGCGCGGTACTGAGGCCGCAAGTCTTCCAGTTGATCCAGCCGATGGTGGTGCTGAGGCCACCCGTGTTCATGTAGAGAGATCTGTTGTTTTTCCTACTTCTGATGTACTCGGAACTCTATTGTGAATAAAGGAAAAGGTTTGGTTTTTTCTGGTCCCACTGTGGTGCGTGATGTATGTGCGGAACCGGCCGTCGAGCCGTCTAGACCTTTTTCTAGTCCTTCATCTGAGAAGGACCCAGTGATCCCCTTCCCTAGAGCCCTTCAGATGGAGAAGGGGAAGAAAAAAGAAAATCCAAAAAAGAAAGAGCAGGAAGAGTTCATCCAGCAGATGATAGATCGATTTCAGATACAGCTGACTCTTCAGGAGGCTTTGCAGCACATCCCCCTTCTTCAGTGTTCACTAAGAGACAGGACCACAGTCAAGAGGAAGAGGAGGAACCACCATTAAGAGATCCATGTGCTGACGAAAGCCACGTGTTTCACGATCCAGAACCGTCTGCTGGCCAAGAGGCCAGATTCAGGAGCTCCGTATATCAGGTGCCACATTAGAGAGAAGAGGTTCGACCGGACTCTATTAGATAGCGGATCGTCTATCAACCTCCTTCCGGCAGCCCTTCTCGACCGCTTCAAGTTGGGCACTCTTAGACAAAGCAGGACAGTCCTTCAGTTCGCTGATCGATCTGTCAAGAGGTCGAAGGGGTTGTTACGAGACGTTGTCGTCACTATTCAGAGCCTGCAATTCCCCGTGGACTTCGTAGTGTTGGACATGGAGATCCCTGATTCATTGACTGATACCCCCATCATTCTCGGTCGTCCGTTCTTGGCCACAGCCAAGGCGGAGACTGACCATGATAGTGGGAAGGTATACTTTCGCGTCGAGGGTGAAAGTGTACAAATAGAGACGGTCGAGGACAGCCGAGCCAGAGACAGATCATGCTCAGAGACCACCTCAGACACAGAGCAGCTGACAGATGCTGGGCTAGACATCCACCAGGACAGCGACTTTGTGATCACAGATGATGAGGCAGTTTGGGCAGACCCAGCAGCACAGGCCATCCTCTCATTTTCAGATTCAGCTGATGTAGAGATGATAGCAGAGGAGAGCTTGGAGAGCACATTCCTGGTCCAGGATACTTCAGAGGTAGTAGAGCCGGTTCTCGACCGCAAGACAGATTCTTGTGATGAGGGTGGTACTGATGCCACCTTGGATGATGCAGATCCCTCGGAGTCAGAGTCTGATTGGGCAGATTGCAAGGATTACATGCCAGACCTGATTTCCACTAAGCCTACAGCTGAGGAGTAGGTAGATGCCGAGCAGACCAGAGACAGTCCATCAGGGCAGCCTTCTCTAGTTTCTGAGATTGAG
Source organism: Ottelia alismoides (assembly GCA_037367405.1). NCBI lineage: Eukaryota > Viridiplantae > Streptophyta > Magnoliopsida > Alismatales > Hydrocharitaceae > Ottelia > Ottelia alismoides. Next base: position 67,505 of record JAZKJV010011435.1, read on the forward strand.
AGAGAGTTTCAGTTCTCCCATGCAGATTTGACAGCATTCACGCAGACTTTTCAGAGGCCAGATCCACCAGCACCCAGCTATCCAGAGCTGAAGTCGCTCCCTACTTCGCTGAAGTATCGATTCCTTGCGGGTGAGCTTGGGATGTACCCAGTCATCATCTCCGCCGATCTGACTGGAGAGCAAGAATCTCGTTTGATGGGGGTTCTTGAAAAGAACCGCAAGGCAATCGGATGGAGCGTAGCAGATCTCCAAGGGATAAGTCCGGCCCTGTGCTCCCACCACATCTATCTCGAGGATGAGGCGAAGCCGTCGCGTGAGTTCCAGCGGCGGCTGAACTCGAATCTGAGAGAGGTTGTCATGAAGGAGATATCGAAATGGTGGAGTGCCGATTTTATCTACCCCATCTCCGACTCCAAGTGGGTCAGCCCTTTGCATGTGGTACCTAAGAAGACGGGCATCACTACAGTGATTAGCGAGTCTGGAGAGGAGATCGCTACACGAGTACCCACTTCTTGGTGGGTATGTGTTGACTACAGGAGACTCAACCAGGCCACCAAGAAGGATCATTTCCCCCTGCCCTTTATAGATCAGATCATTGAGAGACTGGTAGGGAAGAGCCACTATTGTTTTCTGGATGGGTACTCGGGCTACAACCAGGTGGCCATCGCTCCTGAGGACCAGGAGAAGACCACCTTTACCAGTCCCTTCGGCACATACGCCTTCCGACACATGCCATTTAGGCTATGCAATGCCCCTGCGACATTTCAGAGATGCATGCTATCGATCTTTTCGGACATGGTAGGGGAGTTCTTAGAGGTCTTCATGGATGATTTCTCGGTTTACGGCGATGGATTCGACTCCTGTCTTGACTGCCTAGACCGAGTACTCCAGCGATGTATAGAGGTTCACTTGGTGCTATCTTAGGAGAAGAGTCACTTCATGGTGACTCAAGGGACGATGCTTGACCATATCATCTCCAACAAGGGCATGGAGGTTGATCCGACCAAGGTAGATGTTATTAGGAAACTCGCACCGCCGTCCAATTTGAGGCAATTACGGTCATTTCTAGGGCACATCGGTTTCTACCGACGATTCATTCATGATTTCAGCAGGATTGTCTGGCCGTTGACTGACCTACTGACGAAAGACACCGAGTTCCTTATCGATGACAAGTGTCTTTCGTCGTTTGAGACTCTCAAGCAGAGTGTTATTGAGGCTCCTGTTCTCCAGCCACCTGATTGGTCTCTCCCATTCGAGATTATGACGGATGCCTCCGATTTTGCCGTAGGGGCCGTGTTGGGACAGAGGAGGGATGGAGTCCCCTTTGCTATCCACTACGCTAACCGCGCCTTGGATTCCGCTCAGCGGAATTATACAGTCACAGAGAAGGAGATGCTAGCCGTAGTGTTCGCCCTAGATAAGTTCAGATCTTACATTATTGGATCTAGAGTGACCCTGTTTATTGATCACACCGCTATCCGATACCTCATGGCAAAGAAGGATGCCAAGTACAGACTGACTAGATGGATCCTTCTACTCCAGGAGTTCGACATTGAGATCAAGGATAAGCCTGGAGTTAAGAATGTGGTGGCGGATCATCTCTCCCGATTAGAGCAGCCTGAGGATTCTGAGCAGATTGATCCCATTTGTGAGACCTTCCCAGATGAGGCGATCCTTGCTATCGCCTCACTCCCGTGGTATGCTGATATTGTGAACTTTCTCGTTGCTGGGAAAGTCCCACAAGATTGGCCCAGGCAAAGGCTTGAGACCTTCCTTGCGAAGGCCAAGTCCTACCACTTGGAGGATCCCATCCTTTACCACGAAGGATGGGATAGCGTCTGGCGTAGGTGCATTCCTCAGGAGGAGCACCATAGCATCCTCACTTACTGCCACAAGCTTGAGGCAGGAGGACATCATTCTGGGAGGAGAACGGCACAGAAAGTGCTCCAATCCGGCTTGTGGTGGCCTGCCCTCTTCAAGGACTCTCAGGTCTTTGGCAAAGTTGATAAAAAAAAGAGCAAAAGGACTGAATTCAAGCGCTTGTGGTGGCCTACCCTCTTCAAGGACTCTGATGAGTTCGTGAAGAGGTGTACTGACTGTCAGAGGATGGGCACTTGTGGACAGTGTGATATGATGTCGATGCAGCCCATTCACTTCTGTGAGGTTTTTGATGCATGGGGCATCGATTTCATGGGTCCATTCCCTAAGAGTCAGGGATTTGAGTACATCCTGTTGGCCGTAAATTATGTTAGTCATTGGGTTGAGGCTATCCCCGCCCGAACCGCTGATGCGAGGACAATTTGCATATTTTTGAGGAAGCACATCATCACGCGGTTAGGGGTACCTCGAGTATTGATTTCAGATGGGGGGTCTCATTTCATCAACGACCAGGTGAAGGCCCTTGCTAGCGAGTTCAGTATAGATCATCGAGTTGCTACTCCTTACCATCCACAGAGGAATGGTCTAGTTGAGGTGTCGAATAGGGAGATCAAGACTATTTTGCAGAAAGTCATCCGCCCTGACCGAAAGGATTGGTCACAGCTTTTAGACTCGATCTTGTGGGCATATAGGACGTCTTTCAAGACACCTTTGGGCACATCTCCCTTTCGCCTCGTATATGGCAAGCCGTGCCATTTACCTGTTGAGCTGAGACACGGGTCACTTTGGGCAGTCACTGATATTCTGATAGATCCAGATAGTGTAGGAGACCAGAGGAGGGCAGAGTTAGCAGCCTTGGAGGAGCTTAGAGATACCGCCTTCTTAAACATCCTACAGTATGAGGAGAGAGTGAAGGAGTGGCATGATTCTCACATCAGCCACAAGCATTTTGAGCCTGGACAGAGAGTATGGTTGTTTGATGCGAGGCTTCATCTATTTCCAGGGAAGCAACAGAGAAAATGGAAGGGACCTTACTTGGTGAGAAAGGTACACGACAACGGTAGCATTGACATATCCGAGTTGTCTTCTGAGAGTACCTTTCGAGTGAACGGCCAGCGGCTCAAGCCATTTCTAGATCATGAGCCGCGGGTCGTTGATGTTGCCCCTATTCATTTTGCGTGAGATGTGGTCTTTTGACTCACATCTAATGCATCTCACGCCTAAGTTTCACTGTTCTTCCGACCTGTATAGATCCAGATGTCCATATCATTACATTCTTTAGTCTCACATCCCGTTTGTCATCCTTGATTATGCTATACTTAGGGTGTACTTTACCCTAAGTATAGGGGGGATGTAGGACCTTTGAGTATTTCTTTTGATTCTTTTTACCCCTGTTTTGCTGCCTATACTTAGGGATATTTTACCCTAAGTATAGGGGGGTACACCCTGTACATTCTTCACTCGGTTTTCCTTTTTTGTACAGCCTGCTATACTTAGGATTACTTGATCCTAAGTATAGGGGGAAAAGCCGAGATCTTTTTGACCTTCTATTCATTCATTCTTCTTTGTATATAGCCTTCCTTTTCACTTCCCTATACATAGCACGAGTTATGTCTTCTTCATCGCTCTTGACTCTGAGGACATCGTTCGAGCTAAGTATATGGGGTGTGTATATATTTCATATATACTTTAGCCATAACTCGTACTTTGTGTGAGTATGTTAATAAATAAAAATGGCTAAAAACCCTAAAAACCACAAAAATTAAAAAATTTTCCTGTAAATAAACATTCCTTTATTTGCACATACATAGCTAGTGTACAAATTATTTTTTAAAAATGTTTTCAAAAAAACTTTTGTGTAAAGCTTGTGTAAATATTTTCTTATCAAAATTATGTATATAGTACAAAATTTTTCCAAAATGTTTTGAAAATCAAAAGTTTGCAAAAATCTTGTGTAAATATGCGTAAATACTTTTGCAAAACTTGCATTCATGCATTCATCCATTCATGATTTCAAAACATTTTTCAAAAATTTTGCATATTTGTAAAAATTGTGTAAATAGCATCTTTGTACATATGTATATAGTTTTTCCGGATTATAATTGACATTTAAACTAGCCTGGAATTAAATTGGGAAATGGAGCTTGATTAAGATCTTAATCCACCTAATTTCTAAGAGGAAGCTTATAGGGCTTAGGTTTAGGGCTTTTCAGGTCCATGGTGACTTAATTCTTTGAGTCCACTAGGCTATGACCACATGTCATCTCAATGAGCCTAAGTAGAGCACTTAACAACACACACATGACTCATATGGACAATGGCTTTACTTGGACACAGCACTGAGCACCAAGCTCTCTACGGATGAGGTGGTGAGGAGGCAGTCTTCCTTGACTTGGGGTGGCATATGAGGGTAGTACTTCTAGGCGGAACCTCTCTTCTTCTTTTAGTGAAGGAAGTGCGTCTCAACTTGGTCTGGTTGCCATGAGGTCTAACGACGGGAGTTGTGGGTTGCAATAATGCTTCAAAAGAGGGATAGTCTGCTGGCTCAAGATGAAAAACTCCTTGTATATATGCTGCACATGTATATGTTGTATAGATGCACTTGAAAAAAAATGCAAAAAGAAAATAACTCCAAAAAAGTGGTGGGTCTGATAGAAAATGATAATCCCACCGGAGTATGTATAAAGTGCAAATAAGCAAAGCTTGAGATTCATGTCCCACCTTATGTAGCTTGCAGCAGGGAGACTTGGCTACACTGGTTGAGCTCCCACGGATACATGGCTACACTGGCCATGGTCCATTCTCTTCTTCCCCCTCTTCTTGAGTCGGTTGCACTTGAACTTAGAAGGGAATACCCCGCTCCTCAAGGAAAGAGTGGCCAGATTGGGGTCATAGAGTTACCTTGTTGGGGAGGGTTGTAAAGTTGCCATTTCTGAGGTGGAGAGCATATACCTCACATTCACGGTACAAGGAAAGATTCATGGTCTTCAGGGTTTGTGTTTGATGACTTGTTCTGATCTGGATTGTTGAGGAGTCTTGATTATGGATTAGTGGAACTTAGATTTTGTTGAGTTTTAAGCTTAAGTCCAAATAAGGTTCCGACACATTAATAATCCAAAGATCTGATCGAGCTCCATACTTCAATTAAATAAAGGAAAGTTTAATAATCAACCTCGATCCATTTACATTCTCCTCTTTTTCTTTTTCTTTCTCTTTTTCACTTCTTTTTCAAATAAGTGTTTGCTAAGGGACTAGCAAAGTTAAGTATAGGGGGGTGATGAATACTCATTCATCACTCTTTATTCTTATATTTTAGCTACAAAAACCTTTGCAAATGCATGTATATGTTTGTAAATACAAATAATTAGCAGAAGGCATGCATGTGTAAAAACTAACAATTAGCATGTTTTTGTGCAAAAATAAAAGAATAAAGATTAAAAAGAAAAAGAGGGAAATATTTAGAATAAATATTGAGCAACCTAATCCCAAGGGAGGGCTCAGCATGGGCCTGACTGCATAAAAGCCAAAGTAGAGAGAGATAGGGAGCTCATGTGTGTAAATATACCTGTAAATATTACAAAAATATTTTCCTCTAAAAATAGAATAAAATGGATTTGTATATATTTGTATATATTTATAAATACAAAATCAAAATAAAAAAATTGAAAAATAAAAAAGAAAACAAAAATAGCCACTTGTATATATTCACCTTGTACATAGAACACTTATCTATATTTATTCAACCTTATAAATAAATAAATTTATTTCCATAAAATTTTGTATATATTCTATCTTTTATGGTGTAAATAAAATAAAATAATAACCATAAAAACAAAAAGAAAATAAAAAGAACAAAATTAAAAACCAAAAAGAGCATTGTACATATACCATGTATATAAATGTATATAGCTATTTAATTAACCCTTGTATATAAATAATAAAAATAAAATAAAAATATCTTTTTATTCCTAATTTTATGTTATATATAAATAAAATATAAAATGGGGATAAAAATGTATGAAAATAACTATTAAAAATCAAAAATCAAAAATCAACATTGTGTAAATACCTATGTATAGCACTATAGTGTACATACCCTATTTTTGTTTTGAAAAATTAATTAAAAATCACCAAAAATAGAAAAAAAATAAAATAAACATTTCTATGTTTTGAGTTTTTCATGATTTGGCCATTTATTATTTCTTTTTGAATTTCCAAATCTTTTCCAAATGGCCGATTCTCATTGGTCCACGGGGGACGTTGACCCCCCAGTCAACTCCCCCCTGTGGACCACTTCCCACGGGTCGTGACGCCCGACCCGACTTCCCCGATTTTTCGCGTCACGACCCGACCTCCAAATCTGCAACCCCCAAGCTCCGATCGTCCCCCTTGCATCCGAGATCCTCGCCGACGTATCCGCGTGGGGATCCGCGCTTCGCGGTACCCTGCCCGATCCATTCTTTTCGGACTTGCACTCATATAAAATCTGAGCTCCGCCTCCCTGTTTCTCATCTTTGGCTCATCCATTCTCCACCCAGTGACCTCCATCGTCTTAGCGAGAGTGACAGCTCGCCCCAGGTGGTGTAGCAGCGAGGAGGGAGCAAGGAGACCATCGATCCGGCGAGCTTGCGCCGCCGTGCGTCGCCTGGAGGTAGCGCCAGAGCCTCGGACACCGACGATCCTCGAGGCAAGGACTTGGAGCACCCCTTGCTCCTCCACAGTCGATTGCATCCATCAGGTAGATCGATTTCCTTCTCTATTCCTTTAATTTTTAGTTTCGCCCGAATCGCCTAGTCACCGTTCATCTTCGATTCCGACCATCTCCGCCTTCGTCTCGAACATCGAAGCACCCCATCACGATCGCCTTCTCCTCACGCACCTTCTCCACCCCTTCATCCAAACCAGCTCGCACAGGAGATGGGATTAGGACTCCTTCGCCATCGCATCGCTGGAGTCCCTACGCCCCTCCGCACCGACCACCTTCACCCCCGCTTACAGGGTCGAGGCACTTTTCCCTCGACCCGCGAGTCCGTTGCACATCTTTGCACGTCCCAGGGAGCCCATCTGAGGGCTCCGACATCCAGGTGCAGCAGCTCGACCTTCGCCGGCTTCGCCTGAGTTCCCAGGAACTCCGTCGAGCCATCGGAGGGCACCATTCGACGTAGGAGCCCACAGTGATTCTTCCCCGATCTTCAGCTGCCCGCGAGGAGGCCTCCAGCGCCTGCACGAGCCCGGCGAAGTTCGCCGGAGCCCAGTTCGTCGAGGACCCTCCCCTGCCGTCCGATTGACCTCCAGCTCCAGTTCAGATCCGAGCCATTCACGCCAGGAGCAGCCTTGTTCATCCGATCGTTGGGAGGCTTGATCGTGACCGTCGATCTGTCGAGGGTTAGCCCAGCGCATCTGAGCCGATGGATCTCCACGTGGCGCGCATCCGACGGTCGACTTAATAAAGGGTAAATATCACCTTAGGCCCTTAGTTTCTTAGTAGTTCTGATGTAGTCCTGTAAATATTTTAGGTATTTTATTTGAGTTTGGTAAATTGCATTGTGGACCCTGTAGTGTTTGGTATTTACATGTATGCCCCTGTGTGTAATGGAACACGTGCATCTACACGTGCTTATCCGGGTTATTTGCATGTTTAGCCTTGATGTTCTAGGGTATTGCTGAATGGAATGAACTTTTTAGTATTTGCAGAAATGCCCCTGTGAATGGTTTTATTGCGCATGTGCTTGATTTAGTGGGTTATTTATACTGGGCCCATGGACTTATAATACTTGTTATTAAATAGTCCAGGAACCTTAGTTTCTTTGCAAATAGGTCCCTGAGTGCCCAGGTCACGCGCCTTGTGCGTGTTTTCTTGAAAAATTTGCACCGGACCCCTGGAACTTCTACTATTTGCGTACAGGTCCATGTGCAATGTACCTTGTTTTGATTTTTAATAAAATAGCAAATCAACTCCAAATGTGATGAAAATTGGATATGTGGCTCCTGCCATAGTGTTAAATTTTCTCCTATTTTTGGAGAAATTTTTTATTTCATTTACTATTTTTTAAAATTCAGAAACACTCATTTTTAATACTGTATAACTCTAAAATTCACAAAAAAATACTAAACTCCTCTAAAAATTACAAAAAAATTACTTAGTGTTGATTTCACCTTGTTTGATTTTCTGACCAATTTTGGTCATTTTTAACTTTATAAAACTCATAAAAATTAAAAAACGCTAAAAACCCCATAAAAATTCTAATAATTAATTGAAAAACCCAAAAATAATAATTCTGGTGCCTAAATTTTTCTTGTGTTTTCTACTATACAGGAAAATTACCTCTAGTGTTAATAGGGCCATTTTATATTTTAATTTGGCCCTTGACACCTGACTGGATAGTACCTTCATTTTTCTACCTTGTTTGATTTTTAGAAAATTCAATAAAAATCAGAAAAATACCAAAAATTAACCAAAAACAGTAAATAATATAAAAAACATAAAAATATTTTTATTTTAATTTTTGGGTGATTTTTGAGTGATTAAATAATTGGTTGTATTGGCTTGTTTACTTGTTTTCTTTATTTTCTTTACTAATTAAAATCCAAAAAAAAATAAAAACATTAAAAATCCACCAAAAATGCCTTTATGTTATTTTATTTCTTTTTAGACTACTTCTTAGGCCGCAAGGCCATTACGTGCTCCTTGTGTTCGACCCTGGTCTCTATACCAGGTTAATATAATAGCGAGACCACTACTTGAGCTTGTTTGACTTTTATCCGATTTGGTGGTCTATTTTTCTCGATTGGCACCGCTTGGTGACTTGGGTCGCAACGACCCTTGATTACCTTTACCCGAGCCCTCAGGCGTGTCAACATATCCCTGATTCATTTTGCATGAGATGTGGTCTTTGACTCACATCAGTTGCATCTCGTGACTGATAATCACTGTCATATGCCTTGTATAGATCTAGATGTCCATATCATCCCATTCTTTAGTCTAACATCCCATCTGCATCTTATGATTATGCTATACTTAGGGTGTACTTTACCCTAAGTATAGGGGGTGTCAGATTGTTTATTATTCTATTGATTCTTTTTACCTCTGTTTTGTTTCCTATACTTAGGGATATTTTATCCTAAGTATAGGGGAGGTAGACCCTGTACATCCTTTCACGCGGTTTTCCCTTTATGTACAGTCTGCTATACTTAGGATTATTTGATCCTAAGTATAGGGGAAACATCGAGCCCTCTTCATTCTATTATCTGATTCGTTGTTGTAGTATAGCCTTTCTTTTCACTTCCCTATACTAAGCACGAGTTATGTCTTCTTCATCGCTCTTTGTTCACTCTGAGGACATCGTTCGAGCTAAGTATGGGGGTGTCATATATATTACATATATACTTTAGCCATAACTCGTAATTTATGTGAGTGTGTTAATAAATAAAATGGCTAAAATCAATTATTAAAAATTGTAAAAAATTTAAAATTTTTCTTGTACATAAAATTCTTTCATGCGCATACATAGCTATTTATAAACATTATTTTTGTACAAATGTTAGTAAAAATGTTTTGTTTGTAAAATGTTTGTAAATATTTTTGGTAACAAAACTATGTATATAGTATGAAATTTTTGTAAAATGTTTGAAAAAAAAAGTTGCAAAAACACGTGTAAATATTTGTAAATAGTTTGCAAAACATCTGCATACATTCATGCATTCGAATATTTTTCAAAAATTTTACATATTTTCAAAAACTTTGCACAAAAAGATTTTTGTATATACGTGTACATTCTTCTGAATCATAGTTGCCACTTAAACTAGCCTGGAATTAAATTGGAAAATGGAGCTTGGTTAACACCTTAATCCACCTTGTTCTAAGAGGAACCTTATAGGATTTAGGGTTGAGATTTTTCAGGTCCATTAGTGACTTAATTCTTTGAGTCCACTAGGCTATGATCACATGTCATCTTGATGAGCCTAAGTAGAACATTTAACTACGCACACATGACTCTCACAGACAATGGGTTTACTTGCACCAGCACCTTACACATAGCTCTCTACGGATGAGGTGGTGAGGAGGCAGTTTCCTTTGGCTTGGGGTAGCATACGAAGGTAGTACTTCTAGGTGGAACCTCTCTTCTAAAGACAAGAGTTGTGGGTTGCAATAATGCTTCAAAAGAGGGATAGTCCACTGGCTTAAGAGGAAAAAGTCCTTATGTAAATATGATTCACCATGTAGATAAGTTGCACATATGCACTTTGAAAAAAATGTGTGCAAAAGAAAGAAAAACTCCAAAAAAAGTGGCAGGTATGATAGAAAATAAAATACCTGTCGGAGTGTATATAGTCAAATAAAGCAAAGCTTATGTTACACATTCTCATCTCATGAAGCTTGCAGCAGGGAGACTTAGCTACACTGGTTAGGCTCCCAGAGATACATGGCTACACTGGTCATGGTCCATTCTCTTCTTTCCCCTCTTCTTGAGCCGGTTGTACTTGAACTTAGAAGGGAATACCCCGCTCCTCGAGGAAAGAGTTGCTAGACTAGAGCATTAGAGTTACCTTGTTGAGGGAGGCTGTTACCTTGTCATTTCTAAGGTGGGGAGCTACATATCACTTACATAGTACAAGAAAAGATTCATGGTCATTAGAGTTTGTGTATGTAGACTTGTTCTGATCTGGATTATTAAGGAGTCCTGACCATAGATTGGTGGAACTTAGAGGCTGTTGAGTCAGAAATCTAGGTCCAAATAAGATTTCGACAAACTAATAATCCAAAGGTCTAACTGAGCTCCATACTTCAATTTAATGAAGACAAGTTTAATAATCAACATTGATTCTCCTTCTTTTTCTTTTGCATAAGTCTTATGAAGATAAGTTTAATAATCAACCTTAATGAAGACAAGCTTAATAATCAGCAGCCCCCATTGTCAGAGCACACCATGTGTCCCCCACGCGCTCCGCACGTGCCTGCAAAGGTATTTTACTCTTGTTTCCCTGCAGTTTTCATGCTTTATTTCTTATCATGTTAAATAAAGTTGTACTTCAAACTTTTTGCATATCAACCCTTATGTTTCCGGTATTTGTACTTCATCCTTTGAGTCTGGAAGCACGTGCATGCTCATGTGATTTTGTGGTGTTTTTGCAATAACTATCCTGCACTTTCTGATGGTTATGGTTTCAATGAAATATTTTCTATATTTGCATGTATGCCCCTGTGCGTGGTGATTTGAGCATGTGTGCTTATTTCATGGACTTTTTGAGCTAGTGCCCCTGGATTTGTGTGTACATTAATTTTAGTCTGAAAACTTTAGGATAATTATAAAAAGGTCTGTACAACTTGTGTCCCTTGTTTTTAATCATATAATTATTAAACCAACTCCAAAAATTCCATAAAAATTACCACTAGCTCTTGCTAATGTGTAATATTTATGGTAATTTTTGTGAATTGATTTAAATTTATTTGATATTTTCTAAAAAAATCCTTTAAAATGTGTCTTTCTATTTTATAAAATATCAATAAAATATAAATAGTCTCAAAAATTCCATAAAAATTTCTTTGTGTTTATTTTAGTGTGTTCTTACTTCAATATCAATTTTGTTGCATTATATTTTATAAAAACCTTAAATCATAAAAGACTAAAAATCTTATAAAAATCATTAAAAATTCCACAAAAATCGAAAAAAATGAGATTTCACTTCTTGTAGTTAGATCTTTTATTTTACCTTATCATAAAATTTGCGACCAGGACTTTTGCGCAATTTTAGCATTTTAATTTTGCCTCTTGGATAGGGTTGTACATTGTGTTGTTGTTTTGTGCTTGTTTAATTTTTATAAAAACAAACAAAAATCTAAAAATACCATAAAATCACCAAAAAAACTTCCATATTTTAAAAACATAAAAATATTTTTATTTCTGCATTTTGTGTGTTTTTAGTCTTATTAATAATTGTGAAGGCTTCCCTGTCCCTTAGTTTTTTTATTGCCTTATGTGTTTGTTTTCTATTTTGAAAAACTTAAAAATTTGCAAAAAAAAACAAAAATAAATAAAAATTAGTTTTGTTTTCCTTATCTCGACTACTTCGTACATTTATGTGCTCCTTGTGTTCGACCTTGATTTTTTTATTTTATGGTGGATTGTTCGACCTTGATTGCTATACCAGGTTAAATAAATAGCGGAGACTGCTACATTGATTTTTGAGCTTTATTGTTTTAGTGTGGACTTGATTGATTTTTCTTGTCGAGTCCGGCTCGGGTGGTTGAGGTCGCAACGACCTTTGATATCACTTAGCCTTGTTCGCCCGAGCGCTCATCAACATCCTCTGACCGGAGACAGATGTGTTATTATATGTCTAAGTATGTATATTTGGCAGACCGATAGGTTGATGATCTAATTAAGGTCTATACACCAGCGCGTTGATGTACATACAAGGGCATATGAGTAATACGATCTCTCAAAGGGATCATACAGGTTCATTACTGAACCAAAAGACACGAGCTCACTCATGATATATTGGGAATCAAATTCCATGCACGGTCGTCTCGCTTTGGAAGTTTGACTAAATTTGTAGGTTTGATATATTCTTTTGGAAAGCATACGATCAATGCATAGGTATGATATATGCTTTTAGAAATTATATGATCGCTACCAACTCCCAATAATCAAATGCGAAACTTAATGATCAAACCCTAAAGTAGACAGTCTAAATAGATCTAAAACTTCAGGTTTATTCTAGGTCTTCCAATATGCATGATGTAAAGGTATTAGGAATACATGAGGGTGATGTGATCATAAACGATTGTATAACCATGACACTTCCATTCCGAGGGAGTGATGAAACATATTTAGATTTTAGTGATTCCTCTCATAAAGAAGTAATCTAATCTTGGTCCAAATGTTGGACATTGATCTGAATATAATTTAGATGCAATGGGAAGATTAGATTTATGGCTTTGATTTAATCAAACATCTATGGGAGGTCCCCCGAGATTTGGATTTGATATATGATCTCAATATCCAAGTCACTGTACATGGAATGTACAATCACCCCGTCCTTATCTCCAAGTATCTGCGAAATAAGTGTATTGTTCTTGAAAGAGTTCAAGAAGAATTCCATTGGTGAATTATGCATATGAGCATTGAGATATTGATAATGTGATTTAATTATCATGAATAATATGAATTTAATTCATATTATTTAGCCATATAAGGAGAGTTATCTAAGATGATTAAATGTGATTTTATTATCAAAGATGTGAATAATGTGAATGTAATTCATGTTATTTGGACACATGAGAATAGAGATCCAAGATAATTAAATATGATTTAATTATCAATGTGGCTATCACTATCTAAAATAATCATGGATGTTATAAATATGATTTAAAATATATTGGAGAGATTTAGTTGTAAATAGAATTACATATTATATGTTGTTGTGAATTGGATTCATAATAAACAATTAATTGTAAATCTATTTACATATTATGTTGGATATATAAATATGATTCATATTTATCAATGGCATGACTGAAGTTTTCACAAATTTAATTTGGAATTATTTTTTAGAAGATAAATACAATAATGGTTGTTGCATATTAATATATAATACATATATTTTATGGAGGAAATAATCCCACCTAAAAGGTGGTCGTCCACCTTGACTTGTTCAAGGAGGGTGAAATCCACCCTATTTTAGGGAGGGTTGTTGTCCCTCATATTATCTATGTATTTTCATTAAAATTAAAATGTGTTGGTTATTATCATGATAAAGGATATGCCTAATTTATTTTAACTAACTACCTACTGCTTTTTGGAAAATAATTAAGAATGCCCATTGATTAATAACTTCTTAATCTAAACCGATAGATTAGGAGAATGTATGGAATGAGATCCATGTGCATTCAACTAGTATAAAAGGAAGGGTAGCTCTAGCCTTTTCTACTTCAATAATTCCAAGAGGAATAAAAAATCTCTCCATCTCTCTCTCTCTACATGCAACTCTCTCTCTCTCTTATGGTGGTCATCCACCTTGATGCCCTAGAGAGAGTTGCCGTTGTAGCCGCTATGTCGTGTTGCCGCTTCGACCGTTTGTGGATCTTCATTTCTTTCGGTGCATCTTGCTCGTGAAAAAGATGTCGGATCTCGTGAGACGAGATCAGGAGGTTCGCCACTTGGATCATCAACATGGATTGCAAGGAGCAGGGGTTTCATCAACGCACTCACAAGTCTCTCCTCTGTTGGATCGAACTTGAGACAAGAGGTCTCTTCATTTAGAAACTCGATCGCAACCGCGCTTCAAGAGGTAACATTAATACCTATGTGTGGTTTAGATGAAACGATCTGAAAAGTATTCTCATATCATATGATTTCAATGCTTTTGAAATTTTTAAATTCCGTCGCCTCGAGCAAATAGTATGACTTGTCGCTCCCGATCGCATACGATGCGATCTCCATGCTTCCGTGATGTGCTTAAGGATCTTTCAATATCCTTCACATGTTACATAATCCTAATGTACATAGGAACCTTATAGTGCATTCATTTATTTAATCTCAGGCAAGGACTGAAATAAACCATAAACCTTTATTGATATATAAAAAGACTACAATAACATTATTGTAGTAATGGTTCACGATTGGCTCACATGGCTAACACTAACTATTTAGATCGTCAGCTACTATACAAGATCATTGTTTATTATACATCAAGTGTATGGTACTTCTCTTTATATCATCATGATTGTATCCCACGTGAAATCCTTAAAGAAGGACCCAATTGATAATGCAAACTTAAATGTACTTTATTTCCAACATGGAGTTATTAGTGTAACAATATAATACAATTCAAAGGCGATGATTAAACTAAAAGAAAGAATTATGTATTTTTATAAGGGAGAGTTCAATTATACAACCCTCATTTGGTATCTCTAATTAGGGTTTCAACCTATCTTAATAATGCCAAAAGATAAAATAAGTAGTGATATCAAAAAGAGTTTAAAAAATCATAGAGGGAAAAAAGAAAATAGGTATTCGTCAAAGAAAATCACTCTTAAAAACTTATTGTTCTGCAACAAACTTACATTTTTCTATCAAAAAGAGATTATTGATATCACACACTTGTACAATATGTTTTAATGATGATCAAATAGTTTCTCTTATATAGCTTGTCTAAATAGCTAGCATAAAGAAATCAACTCCAAGACTCAAACTTACCATAAAAGAGAAATAAAGAGCAAAGGTCAAAGATAAATATCCACCAAACTAAAGACAAGTGTCAATGGCAAACTCTAGAAGAATAATAGAAATGAAGTTATGTAATAGTCTTAAGTTTTCTTTCTACTATGATTGTAAAAACATTAAAAGAAGTGCTCTACATGACAATCATATAAAGACTTGTAAAACCTAAGATCCAAATGTGTTCTACAAAATGTAGTCCTTAAGTTTCATTAAACTTTGTTTAATGATTGATCGACCTTACTCATAGCTTTATCTTTCTTGGACCATCTATAGTTAGATCCACTTATGTGTCTAATTACCTTACTCAATTTGATCTTTCAATCTTGTTGATATAATTGGTGAAACACAACCGCTAATCTGAGGCTATTATTAAAAAAATTCCCACCTGATCGATTAAAATTTGAATTCAAAATCCCCAACAAGCCATGTCCACTTAATTGCTTAATCAATCACAATGATCTCAGAGATATGCCATTTTTATGCACTTTGATCCAACATCAACAACTATGTTGTACCATATAAGAAATAACTAGTTTCTATACTTCTCGATTTGGATTCTCGTGACCATTGAAGTCATATCATATTATTACAAGACATGTAACACCTTATTCCAAGACACACATGATCACTTTCGCCCTCTTGTATTTTGTTTGAGAAATCATTAAAATAGCATCTTCACAACTCCAACACCTCTGCATTGCACTGAAGTTGTACTTTACCTCTATAATAAAAACACAACATCAATAAATATACGGTAGTAAATCGTAATACAATATCCATATTTTTTATTCATTCAGTAGTAAATAATAACATATCAGTGATAACACATCATCTGTAATAATAAAAGACGTTTATACTTTCAATTCATTCAAGATTAGTAAAAAATGAATATAATTGTATAAAAATAATTATGAAGATATAAAAACTAACAAATAATTTCAATCAATAAAATAAAGTTGTATTATATTTTGAAAAATCATCACAATTCTTTTCCATATGAGTTTTATTTGCAAAATGGTAAACATGGAATAATATAATTACTATATTTGTAAAAATATTGAGTGTCTTTGGTGTAATAACTGAGCATGATAGATCAAAAATAGATTTTTCTGATTGCATGATCTTTAGTTTGCTAATGAAATCATGGCTCATTGGAAATCCCTTCTCTCTCTTTGCTAATGAAATCATGACTCATTGGAAATCCCTTCTCTCTCTTCATGCATACACCTCTAGATTTTCATATAATTTGAATTAAGGATTTTATAGTTTACGTATAAATAAATACGGTATTTTTAATTTATGTATAAGTAAATAAGGTATTTGTACTGGGTGTAGAACACGAGCGGCTCTAATTTTTGCTACTAAGTGGATCCTAAACTTCAATTCCGAGAGTACAATCTAATAGTGACTCGCCAAATAAGTTACATATTATCTTTAACAAGGCAATCATTTCTAACCACAAACCAATAAAAATTGCTAATACTACGCAAAAATCCACATCGCGTGTACACTATTGGTCTGGATTGGAACCTCCGGAGACCTTGCACTCACTATCAACTAAAGCATTGATTTCTAACCACAAACTAAAAAAAATAGTAATGCTACGCACAAATCCACGTCGCACGCACATTATTGCACTCAGTGGACAACATGATCGATTTCCATTATGTTTTTTTTACTTCCGTAGCATATATATATGGGAAAAGGGAAGCTACACCGGGTGGTGCAGCCAACTAGCTACACCCGAGCATTTTTCTCATCGGTTTTTTATTTTTTTAAGGAAACCTATGGAGATTTACTTAGTTTATTGAGTGGAATATGTATTTCAAATTTTGTGCAAAACAAACATTCCTAATATGACCATCCAGATAGGGCCAATTTCAATAATTCTGAGACCGTTAAAATGTGACAGTCTTGGTGAAGATGATAGAGGTGTTGAATTTAATTGAAATTGGTATGATATCATGTTGATATATAGTGATTTAAATTCCCCTAGGTTTCATTTCAAAAGCATAAAAAATCAATGAAAAAAATGGTCGGGTGCAGCTAGTTAGCTACATCCCCGAGTGCAGCTTCCCCAGCCCATATATATATATATATATATATATATATATATATATATATATATATATATATATATGATATTTATCCAATGCGTACAGGGCGCATTTGCTATTCCATGAGCCTAACGTATCATCCGTCCGATCTGAACTTTCAATCCCTTATTTTTAGCATCGTTTAATTTTATAAATTAATGATTTCCATAAATAGTAGTCCTATCGATTTGGTAACATAATGTATTGCATTTTCAATTGAAAGTTTTTCCCTAAATCTGGAGCACTACCATCGATCGCTCTCGCGAAAAATTGTTCTTGAATCTATCGGCGACAGCAGTTTTCTAATAAAGGTATTGGGAATGTTTAGTACTTATGCATTAGTGTTTATTTCGTTGCTAATATATTTTGATTAGGTTCTGGAGCGCTACCATCGATCGATCTCGCGAAAATTGTTCTTGAATCTTTCAGCGACAGCAGTTATCGAAAAAAGGTATTGTGATTGTTTAATAGTCTAGTTTAAGTGTTTATTTCGTTGCTAATATATTTTCATTAGGTTTCGTATATCGATAATTTGAGTGGAGAATTTGATCGGTATATTTTAGAAGATTTGACGGAAAATGATTTCCTTGAAGTTGATGCACGTGAAAGTGATATTCGTGAATTCAATGTTGAAGAAAGTAATTTTGATATGGTATACGAGATAAAGAATTCCCAAAGGTCAGGTATCTTTATGTTGGCTTTCAGTAATTTTTTTGCATGTATCAGTAAGTTTTTTGTAATAAGTAAATTATACATGTTCGTTAGTAAATATATTATAACATTCCAGTAACTATCGGTGAATGACAAGTAACAATTATAACAAGTACTATTATCACTATTCATCAGTAACTCTTTAACTTTTACAATTAACTTTTTATCAATGACAAGTAACTTTTGTAACATTGTTTTTCATTAGTGACTTTAAGGTCGATAGTAACTATGTTATAACATACTTGTAACTATTCCATTAATTACCAGTAATATTTAATGTATGCTTTAGTAACATGGTAAACTTGAACCAGTATTTTAATAACTTACATAAATAAGTAATATTATCACAATTCATCGGTAACTTTCTAACATGTAGAATTAACTTTTTATTAATGACAAGTAACCTTGGTGAAATTGTACCTTATTAGTGACATATTTTAACTATATTTTATTATTCTGTAATTTTTATATAGTTGTTAGTAACTCTGTTATAACATACTTATAACTATTCCATAATGATCAGTAATATGTAATATATGCTTTAGTAACTTGGTAGACTTGAACTAGTATTTTAATAACTTACATAAATAACAAGTAATATTATCACTATCCATCAGTAACTTTTTAAAGTGTAGAAGTAACTTTTGATTAATAACAAGTAATTTGTTAACATTGTAACTTCATGAGTCTCTTTAGTAAGTTTTATAAGTTCGTTAGTTACTTCTATAACAAGTACTTTAGACTACTATTATCAGTATTTTTATTTGATGCATCTGGAATGATGGGCATTTGAATTATTGTTTGAATAAGTTTATTTATGTGTATCTCTGTAGAATTTGATGAATATGAAAGCTCTAAAGGATTAATGAATGAAAATTCACCTATATCATTTGTAGATCGTGCTATTATTCCTCAAGAGGGTATTTCATTCGTAACTCTTAAGGATTGTGAATTGTTCTATGAGAAGTATACCACTGAAATCGGCTTCAATATTTGAAAGAGCAGCACAAAGTATTCTTATGACAGGAAAAGCAAAGTCAGGAATATTTCTTTCAAAAAATTTGTTTGTTGGAAGGAAGGACTTTATGTTCAAGTTCCTAAAAAAAGAAAAATATCTTCAAGTTTGGTATTGGTTGATGAAGAAGCACAATCAGAAGGAATAGATAGCGAGGGAAGAAGATGTGGAATAAGTCGTTTGGTTGTAAAGCAAAGTTATCGGTGAAGTTAAATCCATTATCAAAACAATGCGATGTGGTTTCTTTTGTTGAGGAACATAATCATAAACTTATTTCTCCTATCAAAAAGAAGTACCTAAGACCTAATAGGAGAATAACTAAGGCCAATGAACTCATTAGTGAAGCTGATGGTAACCAAGAAGTATATGATTACATTAAGAATGTATTTATAGATGCATCAGAAGAAGTCAAAGCTATCAAGAGCAAAAGTAATACTGTTAATGTTTAAGAGCCGCATGACACAAACGGAAAATTTGACAAGTCAGTTAACAATGTGAAGAATCCCAACATTGCAAGACCCAAAGGATCTGGAAAAAGTGGCAGACCAAAGGGAAGCACAAATATATTGAAAACAATTGGTGAAGAAACTGCTGCAAAGCGTAGACAATACAAATTATGCAATAAAGTAAATACTGGACACGATTCACGAAATTGTCCTACAAAGTCTGATGTTAAACAGTAGAGGTAATTGTTTTCATGCTTATTGAAGCATTAATTTTTTAATAGCATTCTAATATGATATATATATTACTTTTTACAATATATCTACTATGCAGATAATATTCCGGTGTAAGAGAGATGGTTTCTATGCATACGAGTTACTATAAAAGTATGATTAATTTTGTAATTTTATTGTTCATTTCATCAATTTTGTGAGCATCAATAAATATTTTATCTATGTATCCTCAGATCGATACTTGTTGTGTGCAGATGATATTCCGAGAAAGGAGAGCCGACTATTAAGCATCTGGAAGAGAATAAAGGCTCAAGATGGGATCCAAATAATTCATTATTCCAGAAGAATATTTTTTATATAAGTTATGTAATAAATTTAAAACTTTTGATCATACATTTGTAATGTATGTTGAGAGTAGTGATTTATTTCTTATCATGTTGTACCATATTATTGATTTGTATTACGTTATAAATATTGAGCACATCATGTTGTACCATATTATTTATTTGTATTACGTTATTAATATTGAGCAATACACAAGTCTATGTTTTTATTATTATTGGTAACATGTAAAATTAATATTGAGAGAACTATCAGTAACACCTACCAATTCGATAAGTAACATTGGTAAATTGTACAAGTAAGAAATACGATTCGTAATAGTTGAGTGAAAGACCAGTAATACCAATCATTACGTTTGGTAACTTGTAAATGAAAGAACGAGAGGATGTCCAGTAAGATGTATCATTACTATTGGTAAGATATAAATGATCCTTTAGTGTCATGTATCTTTGTAAATGTATGAATGATACAACGACCATTAACACGAAATTTTACTATTGGTAATGAAGGATGAAGGAATAATATCTCGTCGCATTATGATTGATAACATTGGTAACTTGTAAGAGTATGCATTACGATCCGTGATATTAGAGTGAAAGACCAGTAACTCTAAGCATTGCGAATGGTAACATGTAAAAAGTAACAATGATAGAATGTCCAGTAAGACATATCAATGCTATTGGTAAGATTGAAAGATTCATTTAGTATCATATAAAGTTTTTAAAGTAAGAATGAGTCATCAACCATTAACACAAAATATTACTAATTGTGATTAAGAATGAAAGAATAGTAGCTCGTAGCATCACGATTGGTAACATTTAAAAGTAAGTACTATGATTCGTAATATTGGAGAGAAAGATCAGTAACTCAAAGAATTGCGATTGGTAACTTGTAAAAGAAAAAATGATATTGGTAACCTGTAACTAACAGTAACATACAATAAAACGATTCGTAACTTCTAAAGCTTTCGATGGTATTTCGATGAGTTCAAAATGATACTAGTAGTTTATACCCTTACAACAAGTAACATTTAAATATGTATCAGTAACTTCTTTATAATCACCAATATGAAATCAACACTTGGTTTGTAATGGTAACAAAGGATGGTTTCTTTAGTAATTTCTTTGTACGTCATAAATAAGCTCTGGAGGTCGTACAACAATCTCAAATAATGAACAATTAACATCAAGCAAATGTTTCTCATTCATTAAAATATACATGTATTCAAACAAATGTTGCCATTTTTCCAATTTTGAATATATCATGTAACATATATATTTAAAAGATTATCTCTAATTACAAGTCAAAGAAATCATTTCCTTCAGTCCTTCTTCTCCCCACTTGTAAGTAGAATAGCAGCTATCTCGGCGCGAAACTTAGGGATATCTTTGATGCGGAAGACCGGCTCTTTTCCTTTGCAAATGAATTCCATATATTTCATGACAAAAACTCCACAATCAATGGAATCACTTCGCTGCTTTGGGATGTCATTTGCTATATCAATTGGCCACTTCTCAAGGTGTTATCCAGTGAATAGCATGAAGTATTCCGCCATCCAATCAACCTTGCAATAATAATGAAAGAAATTTTTCAGAATTAAATAAACTCAAAAAATTTAATGTAATTTTTATAACTGAATACTTACCCATTTTTTACATCCAACCAGTATTTCTTCATCCCAGTCGGTGAATTGTAGGAAATGATTTTTTTGGCATCAAAGTCAGTCACGAGAAGATGCCAATGATTTGATGTGTGGATTACACAAAAAGACTTCTTTACATTATCAAACATTGTTCTTATGCATGAAAACAAATTCTTCAAAGGCTCATAATCCTCTACACTTGCTTCTTTGACAGTCTTCGGAAACAATTGTTGCAATGAAAAAGTAATTAGGCAATACAATATAACTTACAAAGCATATATAATTAAGTATTCATACCATTTGAGCCGTATTCGCAAAAATGAAAGGACATTCCACGTCACTTTCTTGATAAGATTTGTATAGAACATCTATGAACATGTCCAATATAACATCAATGACCATTTTGTTATAGAGTAGGTCTTCAATGTGTCTTCCAATTCAAAAATTGTCTCCTGATCCATGGTAAGTAGCTCCCATACTGGAATTTAAATGATATTTTCTTATTCAAATAACCCATCATAATTTGGTTAACCAATAAATTTAGAAAATATTTTTTTATAATACACTATTCTTACTTGGCGACATGATCCTTTAAGAATTCGTGAATTGTTGCTCTCTCAAATTCAGAAATCGCATCATATCCAGCATAATCAATGCGAGTTACATTGAAAACCTATAAAATAAAATTAATATAACTTGTTCGTTAAATTTTGCAACAGCATCAGTAAAATATGCAACATCAGTAAGCATCAGTAAGCATAACATCAGTAAGCATTTGTAAGCATTTGTACTAATTAACACAACATCAGTAAAATACTCAACAACATCAGTAATCATATCAAAAATTTTAACATCAGTAAGATACGCAACAACATCAGTAATTACTAAGTACAACATCAGTAAAATACGCAACAACATCAGTAAGCAATACTTTCTTCTTAAACGATTCGTAAGAAATACACTTACCACCAATAACTTTAAAATATGTATCACTTTCTTCTTATTAATGACAAGTAGCATATCAACAAAGTTAAGCATCAGTAACCATATTACTAAGACAAGTAATTTTCTTTAAATTGTCAGTAACTTTTACTTACACATTACTAATATATGAAATGCAAGTTGTATACGTAAGATTTAGTCTACGGCAATTACCAATTATGACTTCTCTTTGTAACTTCGTAATTTTTCAAAAGTATATAAAATCTTTGTGTGAGTAACATTATAATTCTAATTCGACCTCCAGTAACAAATACAAAATCGCTTCTTAAGAATTATAGTACTTGTTGATGTAATTCTAATTTATCGCAAACACATAATAAACGAATCTTAGATATTAAAATATCTAATTTCCTAGAAATAAAAACAATATTTCAGTTTTTACACATAATCTAAATGTAATAACAAATTTCATATGCTGGAAATTGTTGATATAATGTAAATAATCATAAAAACTTACTGATTCTCGATCTAGAAGGACCTTCAATCGATCTTCAAAGAAGAAAAGAGTAGTGTTTCTCTTTGTTTGATCGCCGTATGCGGAGGTCTGAAACCCTAATTATTTTTTGTGGTAATTAATTGACTAGTAACTACGTTCCAAAATAAGAAATTAACGTCCTTTATTTTCGTGCAAGCGGTTATGGAAACGAGAACGTTATATATTTAACATTAAATTTTATAATTAATTTTAAACACACAATCATAATCCAACGTCTCTCATTGGGTGCTTATTAAAACCCAAATGGGTACAGGGCCCTCTAGATAAGTCATATATATATATATATGAGAAACTTCAAATGAGGCGGGGTCTCATCATATATATGGTGAGTCACCCTCAGTTTAGGCATCTTTCCAATATATTTTACAATTTCTTGTTTCATACATATAACAATAAATATTAACACAACATGTAGAGTGAAATAAAATTATGAAAATATTATTACATTGGATGGAAATGTTAATTTAAATTTGGATGCTATATTTTACAAAATTCATTTTTTTACAATGTGCAGTTTATACGTTTACAAAACGGTTACAGAGTTTTTACTAAATCAGTGGTCTTTACAATTTCAGAAAAGCCCCCACCTCATTTGAAAGTTCCCCTATATATATAGGGTTAAATAGGGCTGCCCCATAGGGGGAGATAACTTGGCTCTCCCGCGGCATTTCGCCCGCTTTTTTTATTTTTTTTCAAAAATTTCTTTCATGAATATTCATCACTATATCCCTATATTATATCATTCAAATTTCGTGCGAAACAGAGACTCCTACAGCCTCCATCCAGACAAGCATTTTTAACAGTAATAGAATTGCTAAAAATGACCCTTCCGGATGGAGGTCGTAGGAGTCTTTGTTTCGTGTGAAATTCAAATGACATAATATAGGTATATATTGATGAAAATACATGCAAGAAATTTTCAAAAAAAATAAAAAAGCAGGCGGAATGGCGTAGGGGAGCCAAGTTAGCTCCCCCATGGAGGCAGTCCCATTTTATCCATATATATATATATATATACTAGAAAAACGGGGTTGTCCGTTAGGGGCAGCCAACATGGCTGCCCCGCCACATTTTTCGTATTTTTTATTTGTTTGGAAAAATATCACTATGTATATTCATCTCTATATTCCTCTTATATGCCATTCGAGCTTTGTTCCCCATAGCAACTGGGGATCGAAAACATCAGATAGGATTCGGGAAGAATCCACAGGTCACGAGGTAGGATCGGGTACGCAAGCGTACGAGCTGGAGGAGCGAGGGAAAGGGAAAAGAAATTGTATAGTATTTGATGTCCCGACCAAACCAAGGTTGACCTAATTTCATGCTTTTAAGGCAAACGCGATAAAGAAATAGGCAACGGAATTAGGCTTGAACCAGGAGAATTTTCCGGTTCAAGGATCTCTCTCTCTAACAGACCTCTGAAATGAGTCCGACCTTCCCTTTGACCCCTCTGCTACATCCTCCTGCCGTTAGTCAGTGCGCAGTAAGGAGGTCCACTGGGTGCTTGATAGTCCTTGCTTCATGAACCTCTCGATTGTTCCGCTCAGGGAGGGGGTCTGCTCTTCCTCAACTCGAGGAACTCGAAGTCCTTTCCCAAGCTATGGGAAGGCGACGCGACTAATCTCAGCGGGAAAGTGGGCAAATCTGACTTCCTATATGAGACAGCCCCCCGTGTGAAGGACATGTGTGAAAGCTAGCCTTCAATTCCCTCACCTTCTTTAGCTTCCGGAAAGCGCGGACAGGGTACCGAGACCCTTGCTACTTATAAGGGGGTAGTCTCCTGTTTCAGCTACGCATAGGGATGAATATACATGGTGATATTTTTCAAAAAAATAAAAAAAATGACAAAAAATGAGGCTGGGCAGCCATGTTGGCTGCGCCGATGGGGCAGCCCTATTGACCCCTCTGTGTGTGTGTGTGTGCGCACGCGCGCGCTTTCAAATGAGGTTTAGGCTTTTCTGAAATTGTAAAAGCCATTGTGAATTCAGTAAAAACTCTGTAACAGTTTTGTAAAAGTATAAACTGCAAATTGTAAAAAAATGTATTTTGTAAAATATAGCATCCAAATTTAAATTAACATTTCCATCCAATATAATAATATTTTCATAATTTTTTCACTATACATGTCGTGTTAATATTTATTGTTATATGTATGAAACAAGAAATTGTAAAAAATATTGGGAAGATGCCTAAATTGAGGGTGGCTCACCATATATATGGTGAGACCCCGTCTCATTTGAAGTTTCTCCTATATATATTGGGGACTTATCCACTGGATCCTGTGCCATTAGAGTTGTAATGAACACACTCATTTTTTAGTAATATTTTCCATCATTTTGAGTTCATCGCTTATTGATTTACAAGTATTATATCATATTCTTACTATTAGTAACTATTTTCACAAGAAGAAAATCTTAAATTCATACGAAATAGTCATTAATAAGAATAGACATCAGTAATACAAATAAAGATACAGTAATTTTGTAAGAATTAGTGGGGTTTTTTTGTGAATATAGTTACTAATAGTAAGAAGGATTTACTGGGGCTGCCCCGCCCCCTTATTTCGGCATTTTTTTTTATTTTTTCGAAAAATATCGCCATGTATATTCATTCCTATATCCCTCCTATATGTCATTCGAATTTCGTCAGAAATAGAGACTCCTATAGCCTCCATCGAGATGGTGTTGATTTAAAAAATACTATTACCGTTAAAAATGATTGTTTGGATGGAGGCCGTAGGAGTCTCTGTTTCTAACGAAATTCGAATGGCATATAGGAAAGATATAGGAATGAATATACATGGTGATATTTTTTGAAAAAAAAATAAAAATAGGGATTTTTACCTAGCCGACCCTATAATCTTTGTCAATTACCTCTACGACCTTTGAAACAACCTAATTCCTCCCTCAACCCCGTAATCTTGCTCCGTCTTACCCCACAGACCCTACCGTCAGTTTTAACCTTATTTGAGTCAATTGCTTGGGTTAACCTAAGGTTAATCTAACCAATTGAAATCCAATGGTGAATATTCCACGTCTGCGTTCTTTCCAAAAGATCATCCATCGGTGGAAATCCAACGGCCGTGGGCTCCTTCCTCTGCCAAAACACCCTCAGCACCCAGTCCAGTACCATTTCCATCCTTATCTTCCCTCCTAACAACCACCATGGGGCAAATGCATTAGCGCACGTAGTAGTCACTGACGCTCCGGAGCGTCCCCTTGCTAGTCCTCCTCGTAACGTCGATACCTCTCGACCCCATGATAACCGCACTGAGACTGAGCCTCTCCACCTCGAGGCACAACCTCTCCTTCATGTCGTGATCCTTCACTATGTGGATCTTGAACGGAATCTGTGCCTCCACGAGTGGCTGAGCGATGTCCTGTGCCTTCTCGGCGGTGAATGCATCGAAGTCATCCTCAAGCTTACGGTGGGACTCCTCGAGAGCTTCAGCAGAGACGGAGACGTTGATAGAGCCCCATTCGACACCGTAGAGTATGCTGGTGGGGTGGACGCGGAGGAGGATGATGGTGTCTCCGGGGCGGAGGTAGTTCTGGACAACCCACTTCACGGCGTAGATGCTCTCCTCGCTGAGGTCCACAGCGATGGCGATGCGACGATGGGGGCCAGAGAAGGCGGAGGCGTCAGAGGATAAGAAGATGCTTGGAGAGGACGGCTCCACGACAGCAGGGGAGTGCTGGTGGTCAAGGGAGGACAACGGAGGATGATGCATGGCACGGATTAGGGTTCCGGGAATTGGGACGGCAGGGGTTTTGGAGCAGAAGGGCTTTTGTTGCTTTCGTGGGGGTGGTGGTGGGGTGGGGGACTTTTATCTGATGTCAGGGCGAATGGCAATTTTCATAAATTTGTTTAACAAAGATGGCATCATGCACCTCTTTTTAACGGAATATGGTTATATTTAACGGGAAAATGGATGGGGGTTAACCTCAGGGTTTGTGTGGTAAGGGTTAGAAAGTTTACGGGGGTTGAGGGAGGAATTATGTTGTTTTAAAGGTCTAGAGGTAATTGGCAAAGATTATAGGGCCTGCTGGGTAAAAATCCCTAAAAAACGCTGAAAATGGCGCGGATGGCTGCCCCAAGGGGGCAACCCCATTAACCTCTAGCAAGAATATGATATAATTTTTGTAATCCAATAAGTATTAAGCTCGAAATAATACAAATTATTAGTAGAAAATGAGTGTGCTCATTACAACTTTAATGGGCATAGGGTCCATTGGATAATTTTCCTGTGTGTGTGTGTAGAGAGAGAGAGAGTGTGTGTGTGTGTCTTTAATGGGGTTGCCCCCACGTCATTTTCTCTGTTTTTTTTTTGAAAATATCACCATGTATATTCATCTATATATCCCTCCTACATGTTATTAAAATTTCGACAGAAACAGAGACTCATATATCCTCCATCTAGAACAGGTCGATTACAACAATTCTAAGACCGTTAAAATTACATATTCTAGATGGAGGGTATATGAGTCTCTATTTCTGACGAAATTGGATTGACATGTAGGAGGGATACATAGATGAATATATGTGCTCATATTTTAAAAAAAATAAAAAAACATCGAAAATAGGGGGCAGATCCATATATATATAGTATAAAACGTGGTTGTTCTCTAGGAGAAGCCAACGGACTAGTCCCACTCACCATTTTCCTCTCATTTTTTTATTTTTTTGGAAAATAAAAATTTGTATATTCATCACTATATTCTTCTAACATTATATTAAAATTTCGTCAGAAACAGAGACTCCTAGGCCCTCCATCCAAGCAATTTTAACAGTCTTAGAATTGTCGTAATCGACATGTTCTGGATGGAGGGCCTAAGAGTCTTTGTTTCTAACGAAATTTTAACAGTATGTTAAAGGAATATAGTGATGAGTACACAAATTTTTATTTTCCAAAAAAATAAAAAAATGGGGAGAAAATGAGGGTGGGAGCAGCCCGTTGGCTTCTCCCAGGGAGCAGCCACATTTTACCCATATATGTGTGTGTGTGTGTGTGGTTATATGGGGCTGCCCGCACCCCATTTTTCGTTAATTTTTTTATTTTTTTTTGAAAAATATCGTCATGTATATTCATCCCTATATCCCTTCTATATGGCATTCGAATTTCGTTAGAAACAGAGACTCATATGCCCTTCATCTAGAACATGTACGATTACAGTAGTTCTAAGACTGTTAAAATTACATGCTCTAGATGGAGGGCATATGAGTCTCTGTTTCTGATGAAATTCGAATGTCATATAGGAGGGATATAGGGATGAATATACATGTTGATATTTTTCAAAAAAAATTGCGAAAAATGAGGTGGGGGCAATCCCATTCTTCCATATATATATATATATATAGGAATGATCTTGTGAGAGCAAAAAACTGTGAGAACATGAAAGCATTGATTCTGGACCGCTAGATTTTGTCTTCTCTCTCCTGGTCTTCTCTCTCCTTGTTGAATCTAGTTGTCCAGATCAATCCTATATATAGGGAAGCTGCTGCATGTAGCGGCTATGTTGGCTGCTCCGTCGATCTGGATCGTCCATCACGGTCCAGATCAACCGTTCGATCAAAGGGCAATCGACACCCCCCGCCCAAGCAGCCTCTCGGCCTCTCCCCTCCCCCGCCCAAGTCGCCACTCGGCCTCTCCGTCCGCTCCCCATCCACCTCGGACTTGGTCGCAGGTATCCCTCTCCATCTTGTTCTCTCTTCACACGACGCTCGCCCCCGCACCACCACACCATCTCCTCGTGCGTGCCCTAGAACACCACGCGACGTGGAGCATCGCTGCCCAACGCCACTCCTTCCCCATCCGAGGCTGATGAATACATTATTCATTAACTTTTCTGTCGCATTTTGTCTTAAAACCCTTAACAAATGCATGTAAATAGTCATTAAATTCCATCTTTTAATAAATCATCTTTCATGAATAAAAACTCACTTTTAATCATCTTAATAATGTAAATAAATAAATAACAAAAGAAAGAAAGAAAAGGCAGATTGAATATATGTAAATATATACAATATGACTTAAAATATAAATATAACTGTAAGGTATATTTATAGCCTAACTCCCGAGACCAAGTCAGCATGGATTGGTCGACAAATTGAAAAGTAGGGGGAGATAAGGAAAGAAAACCTAAAAATAATTTAATATACACTCCATACATTTCCCACTATTTATAAAATAAATACAAAACTTCAAAGATTTTTAATTAATCCATATGTACATATTTTTCACCAAACTCTTCTCCTAATTATTTCTAAAAATGTATATAAAAATATAAAAATAAGTTAAAAATACTACCATGTATCTATGCCAAGAAACCCAGCATGTAAATTGTCAAAATCTTAACTTCCGAACATCATAACTTCCTCATACGAATCCAATTTCACTCTACTCACCTTTAAAGTTCATAAAATAAAATTCTTTAATTAATAAAGGTGGTTTCATCGAATTCGGAGTTCGTTTGCAAAAAAGTCGGTTTTGAGACCAAAGGACAACGGGGTTTCTGGGCTATTTATTTTATATAAAACAAATTATTTATAGTTTTCTCAATTTAATAATTTCTAAATTATTTCATGATCTTGTATTTTTACCCTAAATTATTTCATAATTTTTAGAGCATATTTATTATTTTAATAAAATCAAAAACCCTAAAATATAGGTATAAATGAACTGGCTAACCTATATCCTTATTTATTAAAATATGTAAACTAATTTATTAAAATCTATAAAAATTTACTCAAGCCTTAATTATTATCCTAATAATTAAGAAAATATAAAATTAATATTTATTTATTTATTTATTAAATTAAAAATCTAATACATATTTATAAATACATATTTATTAATATAATATGTATATTTTGAATAATATTTATTATTTATAAAAAGTATTTATTCTATAATTAAGATTATTTAATTATTTACATTTCTTGTATTTATACCTAATTAAAATAACTTTATTTACTAATTATTATCGATTTTATAAAGAATTTCAGCATTCTGGCCAACCAGCTGCTGACACTTGTCAACACCTGGGTCTTCTTCCCCAAGATTCTGGTATGCCGGCCTGCATTAACCGGCCAACTTCCTTGAGTTCGACCCAGGCACACTTACCTGGTTAAAAATTTAGTGTAGGTTTTCGACCCGAAAACCGAATTTGTTTGATACGAGTTGAGATCGAATTGTTTCGCGGCTTTTTCTACATCGACCACGTTTTCTCTTAAAAAAGCCGCGAAACTGATTTTCAGCTTTATCAGAGGCCTCCATCGCCTCCTCTTGAGTAAGATTTTTTTGGGAAGATTATTTCTAGTTGGGTTAATTCGAAAGCCATATGCTTCGTTTAGAAGTGTATATTGTGGTAATTTTCATGGAGAAAACACGGTAACTGCTGAAACAAACTGATATTACCGATGCATGTTATCATCCATTTTTCTGATGAATGGAAATTGCAGCAGTAGTAGTTCTGTTCGGATTGTATGGAAAACAAGTTCTGCTCGTGCATTGATCCCATTAAGTGGTCAATGACGAGGCCTCCATCGCCTCCCCCTTGAGTAAGACTCCACGTTTCTTTGGAGGGTTTGCAGGAGGAAATTGCAGCAGCAACATTTCTTCCCAGGTTGTTTTGTTAGTGTATTTGGATGAGAAATTGCACCTGTGTATCCCTAGATTGTCTAGGGATTGAGACTTTTCTGCCAAGTTAGACTAAATATTTAAGATTTAATGTTGTTTGACGTTGAATATTGTATAATTCAAATCCTCATGATGTTTTCTTCTATCAATTCAGATTGAGTACTTAAGCTTTAATGTTGACGCTCATATTATTCAAGTTCATTACTTATTATCCCTTTGTAATAATCATAAATTGGTTAAGATTTATCTATCTGTTGTCTATCTCGGATATTTTATTTTCTTTAATTTTTTGCAGCCACAGACGTCGTTTATCGTAGAGGGAGGGGATGATAACACAAATATAGATGATGGTAGCGGTTTGAATAGTCGATCACAGTATGATGAAGATGCATATGAGGCTATCTCTGATGAGAATGCACATGTGGGTGAGGATATTGATACATCTGAGAAGCCATTCGTTGGAATGCAGTTTGTTTCGGAAGATGAAGCATTGAAATTCTACAATCTTTATGCAAGGAACATTGGTTTTTCTACACGTAAGAATTTATTACAAAGATCTTCACAAACCTGCCTCATAACAGCTTGGAAAATTGTTTGTTCAAAAGAGGGATACAAAGATCTCAAAGATAAGTGATGTGTGGATCACGAGGTCAAAAGAAGATGAGATATTCGATAAGGATGCAAAACCCACATAATTATTTGTGAAAACGATGAGGGGTGTTGGGTTGTAAGAGAGTTTCACGAAGAACACAACCATGATTTAGAAAGTCCATCTAAAGTGGAAACGCTTCGATCACACAGAATTGTATCTTCTTCTACAAGAAGCCTGATTGTTACATTGCACAGTTGTGGTTTATCTGGCTCCAAAATTTCTTCTGTTCGTGGCGCTTCCGGCGAGCAACATATCAATAGTCAAGGTTGTAGAGATCAAATCAAAGGAAGCCCAAAAATAATACTAGAAACAAATGCATGTCGATTGTGAGGTATTTTGAGCAAAAAGTGAAAATGGATTCTGATTTTTTTCTTTAGAGTGGAAATTGATGTGGACCGCATGGGTAGAAGTGTCTTTTGGTTCGATGGTCGATCATGAAGTTCGTACATGACACTTGGTGATGTCTTAGTGTTTGATACAACCTATCATACAAATAAATTTTCAATGCCTTTTGCATTCTTCACTGGCATTAATCACCACCGACAGTCGACACTATTTGGAGGTGCTCTATTAGCATATGAGGCGACAGAGACATTTACGTGGTTGTTTAACACTTGGTTAACATGTATGCATGGAAAGATGCCCACTTCAATAATAATTGATCAAGATCCTGCAATGAGAGAAGTTATCTCATTAGTATTCCCCTCTACCACACATAGATTTTGTAGTTGGCATATCAAGAAGAATGCCTTGATTCACTTGCATCAGCTCCGAACTAACAAGGTGTTTGAACACGATTACAATAATTGGATTCTCAAGTATGAATCACCTGAAGAGTTCGAGAGTAAATGGATCCATTTGCAATTTACATATAATATATCACATGGAAGTTGGCTGGAAAAAATGTTTAATACACGCCAACATTGGATCGTTGTATATTTGAAGGATGTGTTTTTTGCTGAGATGTCCTAAAGTCAAAGATCAGAAAGTATGAATGCTTTTTTGACGGCTATGTGCATTCACAGTCACCGCAATCTGAATTTGTCCTTCAGTACGAGAGAGCATTGGATTCCGGCAGAAATGCCGAAGAGAATGAATATTTCAAAGCCGCCTCATCGAAAGCCATCTTAGTATCACAACATCCCATTGAAGTACAAGCATCCGAGTTTTATACTCATGCCAATTTCAAACTATTTCAATAAGAATACAAGAAGACTATAAGTTGCCAAATAAGAATATTTTGAGATTGGATGACATAACAATCTACGAGGTTTACTTGCATGGAAACACAAGCAGCTAGTATACAGTTGAATTTTCTCCTTCAACCACCACTGGATCCTGCTCATGCAAGAAGTTTAATTCGGAAGGAATTTTGTGTTTTCATGTGTTGTTCATTTTCAAGAAGAAAAATGTTTGCTTGTGGCCACATAATTATTTGTTACATCGATGGTCGTTGAATGCAAGATTTTGCAAAAGTTCTCAAGCAGTATCCAATAGCAATGTAGAAGCAATGTTGTGGGGACTCCGGGTGGAACTCAATGAAATGTTTGAGTTGGGAAGTTTAGATTGCAAAATCTTTGATGCAACTAAGGAAATGATCCAAGTTGATCTAGAGAGACTTAGGGCATTTCACCAAAATGAATCTCATGTCCCACCTCAAACCTCTCAAGAACCCATATCAAGCAATGTTGCAAATGTGGCCCATGATTTCATCGATATCCGTGACCCTCAACTCGTAAAAGCTAAGAGACGTCCCAAAAAGTCCGAGCGAATAAAATCTGGGATTGAAGCATCTTCTTCGCAATCCAAGGTCAAATAAGGGACTTGCCATCAATGTGGAGAGAAAGGTCATTATCAAACTACATGTAAAGCAGAGGTTAGGAAGTTACTAGAT
Source organism: Ottelia alismoides (assembly GCA_037367405.1). Lineage (NCBI taxonomy): Eukaryota > Viridiplantae > Streptophyta > Magnoliopsida > Alismatales > Hydrocharitaceae > Ottelia > Ottelia alismoides. The sequence goes on from JAZKJV010011435.1 coordinate 100,772, forward strand.
TTTACTTTGATTAGTGAAGGATATTGTTAGATCCTTAAGCACATCACGGAAGCGTGAGCGTCGTATCGAACACGACGAGGATCGACTAGTCGCACTAGTTGTTCTATGCAGCAGAAATTAAAAAATTTTTCAAGTGACGAAACCACATGATCCAAGAACACTTCTCGGATCGTTTCGTCTAAACCACAAACAAGTAATAGGATTGCCTCTTGAAGCGTGGTTGCGATCGAGTCTCTAAACGAAGAGACCTCCTGTCTCAAGTCCGATCCGATGGAGGAGACGCTTGCGAGCGTGTTGATGAAACACGTACTTCTTGCAATCCATGTTGATGATCCAAGCAGCGAATCTCCTGATCTCGACACACGAGATCCGACGTCTTCTTCACGAGCGAGGCGCACTGAAGGAGACGGAGATCCACGAGCAAACAATCGGGCAGCATAACGACGACGCTACGGTGATGGAGAACCTCTCTAGGGCATCCATGGTGGACGACCATATGAGAGAAGAAGAGAGGGCATGTAGAGAGAGAGAGAGAGACTTATGTTCTCTTGTGTGTAAAGAAGATCAAAGGGGTACCTCTCCTTTTATAATATTTTGGGATCCATGGATCTCAATCCATGGACAACACAAATCCAATGGCTCACATTGATTTGTGTTTCTTTTAATGGCTAAGATTTGTGTTGGTAAAAACCAACAACATTTAATTTAATTTAGATTAAATCTATATTGATAAATCAATATAAATCAATCCCAAATTAAATCAAGCAATCATGGAGATTATTGGAATGAAGATTGCCTCCTTCCATAATATGGGATTTGGTGGCAATCTCATGTAATATCATGATATCTCATGAGATTACATTATTCCAAGGAAATCTCCAAGATTTACAACAACACTTGTTGTAAATTATTCAATAAAATAAATTCATAATTATTTTGTGAATATTGTAATCTTGCCATTGGAAAATTGTGAATCACATCACAACCCAAAATAAAATGTGAATTGCATTTTCAATTTAATGTTCAATGTGAATCCAATTCACATTAACATTTAATTAACAAATGTAAATTACAAATAGCTCTCTCTTATATATTATAAATCACACTTATAATATATATATGATTAATATGGATAGTACTATCCACATTATTCAATATCCATGATAATTAAATCACATTTAATCATCTTGGATCTCTATTCTCGAGTGCCCAAATAATATGAATCATATTCAAATTATTCACATCTTTGATAATCAAATCACATTTAATTATCTAAGATAACTCTCTTTATAATATGAATTGAATTCATATTAATCATGATAATTAAATCACATTTAATTACCCATTTACTCAATGCGTGGATACATATATCAATAATGAAATTATCCTGAACTCTTTCAAGGATAATGCGCTTTCTCCACGAATACTTGGAGATAAGGACATGGTGATTGTATTGTTCCACATATAGTGACTTGGATATTGAGATTACATCTCAAATCCAGATCTCGGGCCTCCCAAAGATGCTTGATTAAATCAAGACCGTAAATTTAATCTTCTCATTCATCTGAATTACATCCAGATCAATGTGTAGCATTTGGACCAAGATCAGATCACTTCTCTACTGAGAGGAGTCACTAAAATCCAGACTTGTTTCATCACTCCCTTGGAATGGAAGCGTCATGGTTATACAACCGTTTACGATCACATCACCTCAGGTATTCCCAATACATGTACATCCTGCATACTGGAAGACTCAGAATAAACCTGAAGTATAAGATCAATTTTACACTGTGTACTTCAGAATTTTATCATTAAGTTTCTCATTTGACTATTGGGAGTTGGTATCGATCATATACTTTCCAAAAGCATATATCACACCCAGGTGTTGATCATATACTTTCCAAAAGTATATATCAAACCTACAAATTCAGTCAAGCTTGCAGAACGAGACGACCGCGCACGGAATTTAAGTCTTCCCAATATCTCATGAGTGAGCTCATGTCTTCCGGTTCAATAATGAACCTGTATGATCCCTTTGAGAGATCGTATTACTCATATGCCCTTATATGCACACCAGCACGCCGGTGTATAGACCTTGATTAGGTCATCAACCTATTGGTCTGCCAAATGTATATACTCAGACATATAGTAACACATCTGTCTCCGATCAGAGGATGCGTGCCTATATCTTGACAGCATACATCATAGGACTTTGGTTATCTCGATCTCGTTAAGTCAACTCTTTGACCTAACTTATCTAACACCTCCGGATCTCTATTCCTATGCAAAAGACCTGTATCAAGAGGTCGGTTACATATCAGCCTAAATGAGAAAGGATTGCCATCTCCTACTCATGCTAGAGATCATCTCTTAACAATCATTTGACGGTGCTTAATGAGTCCTCAATCTAACTCTTTAGATGTTCATCCAAGCACCAGCCTCTATGATTCAATATTTGAATCAACAGCTGTATGATCATCAAGATGGCCATGGTACATAACCCTAATTGTTATAAGGGACCTATTATGCAAATTATGTATTCTTCATTTCAGATCAGGGAATGATATTCGCAATAATATTTATTGCATAATGGCTCGTCGTGGGCTCGCATGTCCAACAATATCCCACTAGCCCAAAGAGCCATTAATGGGCTAATATTTAAACCCACACTCATGTGACAATCATAGGTTATTTAGAAAAATAGTTAGGTAAGTTGATCAGTCACTCTGTTCCTGAGAGACTACGCCAAGTCCTTTTACGGCACTTGCATATCCCCTAGTAACAGTGTTCGCATCCAATGCGGATGTTGCGTCTCATGCAACCAATACTCAATCATATTGGTCATAGTGTCCTTGACATTACACCTCAATAATTATTATAACCAGTATGTAATTTCAATTATCCTTATCAGAATACCCTTATTTCTGGAGATCTCTATCTCCTAAGGTATTCCTAGTTAAGATCTTTTAGATCTCCATCTATAAGGTCTTAATTTCTTGAAGATAAGATTTAGAGATCACTATCTCAAAAATCTTATCATCGTTGAAGATATTGTTACTACTGCAGTCAAGTATTTTATCTCCGTAGTAGGATTAGTAACAGTTTACTACTCCCACTGCATGGCAGATATCTGATTTTTGTACACATCCAGCATACACTTGGCTTCTCGTAACTGATGCACAAGGGCAACAAGTTTTAGCATTCACATCCTTAACTCTTTGAGGAGCTATCCTTTTAGATAGGTCAGTACCATATCTTGAGGAAAAGAAGCCTTTCTTGGAATTTTCCAAGAATGGAACATGTCCAAGTTGTACTACAAATGTGATCGTCCCAATATCCTCTTCTCTTTGCTTTTGAACAACTTCAGAGCTAAGATCTAAGAGGCATCCTTGAGATCATATCTAAAGATATGGAATAGCCAGTCTATAAAACACTTATTATTATCCTTATATCATTCCAAATGATTAGGATATCATCTACGTATAGCATGATGAACACAATGGCACTCCCACTAAGCTTCACATGGTACATCAAGATACTATCAGAAATAATAACATTTATGAATTCATTAGATCTAATGTTCCAACTACAAGAAGCTTATTTGAGTCCATAGATGGAGTTTCTTTAGCTTTCATACCTTGCTTTCCTCAACCATGAAGCCCTGGGGCTACTTCATGTGAATATCCTCAGAGAGGTATTCATAGAGGAATGCAATCTTGACCCACATCATGAATATGCCATAGTCAATTTGCATGGCTATAGTTAGCAATATTCTGATGGGTTCAAGCATGGTCACTGAAGAGCAAGTCTCATCGTAAGCAATGTCTTCTCTTCGGTGTGCAGCTCATGGCTATGAACCGTGCTTTGAAGGTCTCTACCTTCTCATCATGTTCCCTCTTTCTATTGAAGATCCATTTACATCTTAATGGGTCTAACCCTTATAGGTGGATCCTTGAGGGGCCATATACAACACTTGTATATGAAGTCTACTTTAGACTTTTATTTCTAACATCCATCTTTCCATGCCATGATATTTAGAAGCTTCATCATATGAAGTTAGATCATTGTCAGATTCAACTAACACATGGAATTCATCTTCAAACTTATTTGAAGAGGTATTAGTGTTTCATCTTTAATTGTCCTTTTATGTTCCGATTCCAGGAGCCTCATTATCATCTCAAGACTAAATGAGTTCCTTTACTTCATTTTCATCTTGATTCTCAAGAGAGTCATCCTATAAGAATCACATTCTCAAAAATGAGATCTTTTAAGAATCTCAAGGTCATAAAGTAGGTATCCAATACCATCCTTTATTTTCCTAATGAAGTAGCACTCTCTAGTGCTAGATTCCATTTTACATGCATGGAACCATATTAAGGATATATATTGTAGTCTCTACTATATATATTCATCATTGATTAAATCATGTCATACAAGATCAATTGTATCTTCCTACAACTCTATTGAGTTTAGGTGCATTAGGAGGAGTGAGATAGGAATGATATTCCTTTTAGGAGGAGTGAGATAGGAATGATATTCCTTTCTCCATAAGGTAGTCCTTGAACTCATCTAATAGGTACATGATACCTAGGTTAGATCAAATTCATTTCATCTTCCTTCAAACTTTTGGTTCCAAACCAAAAATTGTGAAATATTTGAACATCTCAAAGGTTTCTAAGTAAAGAGAAGAAATCTTATATCACAAATAATCATCAATAGATATCACATATCCATAATGTTTATTCTGATATAGATGATTCACATACATCAATATGTATCTTGAGTACCTTGACATCTTACACCATTCCAAGGAAGAGTTTATTGGACATTTTTACTTTTGAATACAATATTCACAAGTATGTAAGATTTGAACCTTTAGACAATTTAAAGTTTCATCTCTCACTAGTCTATTGATAACATCAACAGACAACTGGTCCAAGGCTTGATCCCAGATCATTGTGAAATGATCTTTACTCTCCTATTGATCTTTTAAGGTTTAATTTCAGTATTATAAATGTTAATGAACCATTTATTAATTTTCTAATTTAGTAGAGTCCACTAGATGTTAGATTACTATCCGAAATATATCCATCATAACTCTTTATGATAGGTTTATTCCAGAATTCATGTTTATTTCCAACATTTAGAAATAAAGAATGAGTGTATTCTAATATCTAGGTCATAGAGACATTCTCTAAGACTAAGGGCTCTCCCACTGAAATTATGAAGTCTATCAATCCAACAGAGATTGTTGCAAATATTGCATCAATATCAATGTGAATGACTATTAAACCTTAAAATCAAATTTTATAGTCTTCTAATACATATGCAACCAATTGCAAGTGCTATTAGAACAATAAGATGCAATTATTAGACTTTGATCTTATCAAATATGAAAGTCAATTTCAATGATTATATGTAGATTATTCCGATGTACTATCCGAGTCCTTCTTTAAGGATTCTAAATAGATTTGATAGTCAGACTATCAACACATCATCTTATTGCAGTATTGGCATTTATCCAACTCTTTGGATTTCATATGGAAGTCACAGAAGTACAATCAACTCTTTGACTTTCATTCTCACATGGGTCAGACCCATGCTTCCACTGTGCTCTCTGCATCTTAAACAATCATTGCTTAAGACTAAGGATCTCTTGTGTTGAACTCAAAAGAATTCAATGTAAGAGTATTTCAACATTTATACATGCTTCATTCAATTTATACAATATGAATAATATGAAGCATCATGAATGACCAGAGTATAGACAGTAGAATGATGACACTCATCGTATCTACATCCAGCTAAACTCTTAAAACATTGGTTCAAGTAGGTACTCAAACAATTTGAATACATCATCTCTTATAGAGCCACCATTCTGAATGATGTAGAGAACCGCACCATTCATGATTAAATGTCAAGAGCACATATGTATGCCAGAATATCTTCTTAGATTTTATAAGGATTAATTGACAATTATGATTATCATCGACATGTCACTTCCAAAGTACATTCGATGAGAGATCAAAACTATAGAGACATACAAACCCTAGGGGTTGTAGTCCTATTGTCTATTTAATTGTCATTCCTCATTATTATGAGGAAGACTTGCATATTGCAACCACATACATTATGTGCCCAACTGCAAGTACAATATCTTGATCATGGATCCAATCCATGATATTATACTGGTTATTATTGAGTATAATATTGAGTGGGTTTAATGAAGGATTATCTGAAATAAGAAATTTGCATAATATATATATACACATTTTACTTTGATTTAGGAATTTTATATCAAAGTTGTCTTGCCTTGTCAACACTGAAAGTTCATTCCCTTGATCACTTTCAATATAAGAGATATACTTACCATCATATCTCAGCAAGATCTGGGATCTCCTTCCTTATCTTTGTTACATCCCAATAATATGAGAATCTGTAACTCGGATAAAAAGAAGCGGGAACACATTCCGTCTTGCAAGTCCAACTTGCATCTCCCAATTCGGTCTTTAACAGCCGAGCCCACCACCCCTAAGGTGATATTGACCCGTCATTAATTGAACCAACCATCAACAAGAATAGTACTCGCTATGCGCAATCCAATATCGCCCCAATAATATGAGGATCCTATATTGGGGTCACTACGCATACGACCTTACTCTTTCGAGAAGTAAAGAGCCCGATCCAGATGTGCTTGCATACATGAGCTGTCACTTCGGACAGGCGTCTCCTATATGCAATCCCTGGCGATGGAAACCCTTCATCTTGACGGGAGACCAGGGATGTCACTTATGTGATCCTCCACCTCATATTTAAATTTTAATTAATTATCATGAATCATATTCATATAATTAATTCTTGCAAGGGAAATACACATCTATTCATAATAGAGTGTTTTAATTGGATATAATTATTTCAATCTCATTAAATCAATTATCAATCCAATTCAATCAACAAACTTGATTGGTTTTACTTGAATATATATGGTATCATCTCAAAGTACGTATTAATTTGAATTTCAATAATTAGAAAAATACACCTCGATTTCTCCGTATTTATCGAGTCCCTGCCCGTTGTCATGGCCAGTAACAGCAGGAGTGGGACGGACTGCAACCGGTGCGACCCGCTACCCCAACGCTCCCCGACTAGACACCATATCCACCTCAGGAAAGGATAATGCCAAATAGATCAATGTGTACTTGAGGTGATCATCGGTTCTTCAACCGAAATTATACCATATAGTAATAATCAAACATTTTTTATTATAAGAAAATTTGCTAGACAAATTCCCAATCATATTCAAGCAAGTTGTTCGTTGATTGTGTTTCCAATCATGATCTAGATCAAATCTAATTTATTGGTTGAGGCCAAGTCAATTAAGGAAACAATCATCATTAAATATTTCTCAAATATTTTTCATAATTATTTCATGAAATTAACAATTAATTTCACTAATTGATAATCGCATGGTTCTTGATTAGTAATGTAATTTCAGCAGTGACCCCTACTTACTAAAATTAACATATCTCAATCAATTCAAATCTAAATTAGACAAAATCAGTTTCTAAAGATTGCTAATTTGATTTATGATAGAACTTAAGTGATATTTAATGCATTTCTAGGCAGACCAAACAGTAATTAACTCATTAATCATGTTAAAATTCGCAGTTCCTGCAACAATAAATACATGTTCATTAAAACGACCATATCTCGAGCAAACAGAATCCAAATTATGTAAACTCATATTATTTGGTTTCCTTATTTAATGGGGAACAAAATCCAAATTTTATTTTCATGTTTAAACAATTTAAACAGGGCCGGAAATAATCACTAAATAGAGATGCGAAAATGAAATGCGACAAAAACTTTCGCAACCTTAACGAACCCAAGTCGTCCTAGGTTTACGGATCGTATCCAAAACCTTCAGCCTAAGGCTCTGATACCACTTGAAGGATATGGTTAGATCCTTAAGCACATTATGGTAGCGTGAGCGTCGTATCGAATACGACGAGGAACGACTAGTCGCACTAGTTGTTCTATGCAGTGGAAATTAAAAAAAAATTCATGTAACGAAACCACATGATCCAAGAACACTTCTCGGATCGTTTCGTCTAAACCACAAATAAGTAATAGGATTACCTCTTGAAGCGTGGTTGCGATCGAGTCTCTAAACGAAGAGACCTCCTACCCCAATCCAACGGAGGAGACGCTTGCGAGCGTGTTGATGAAACACGTGCTTCTCGCAATCCATATTGATGATCCAAGCGGCGAATCTCCTGCTCTCGACACACGAGGTCCGACGTCTTCTTCACGAGCAAGGCACACCGAAGGAGACAAAGATCCATGAGCAAACGATCGGGCAGCATAACGACGACGCTGTTGTGATGGAGAACCTCTCTAGGGCATCCATGGCGGATGACCACATGAGAGAAGAAAAGAGGGAATGTGGAGAGAGAAAGAGAGAGAGAGAGAGACTTATGTTCTCTTGTGTGTAAAGAAGAGCAAAGGGGTCCCTCTCCTTTTATAATATTTTGGGATCCATGTATCTCAATCCATGGACAACACAAATCCAATGGCTCACATTGATTTGTGTTTCTTTTAATGTCTAAGATTTGTGTTGGAAAAACCAACAACAATGAATTTAATTTAGATTAAATCTATTTGATAAATCAATATAAATCAATCCCAAATTAAATCAAGTAATCATGGAGATTATTGGAATGAAGATTGCCTCCTTCCATAATATGGGATTTGGTGGCAATCTCATGTAATCTCATGATATCTCATGAGATTACATTATTCCATGGAAATCTCCAATATTTACAACAACACTTGTTGTAAATTATTCAATAAAATTAATTCATAATTATTTTGTGAATATTGCAATCTTGCCATTGGAAAATTGTGAATCACATTCACAACCCAAAATAAAATGTGAATTACATTTTCAATTTAATGTTCAATGTGAATCCAATTCACATTAACATTTAATTAACAAATGTAAATTACAAATAGCTCTCTCTTATATATTATAAATCACATTTATAATATATATGATTAATATGGATAATGCTATCCACATTATTCAATATCCATGATAATTAAATCATATTTAATCATCTTGGATCTCTATTCTCATGTGCCCAAATAATATGAATCATATTTAATTTATTCACATCTTTGATAATCAAATCACATTTAATTATCTAAGATAACTCTCTTTATAATATGAATCGAATTCATATTAATCGTGATAATTAAATCACATTTAATTACCAATTTACTCAATGCTTGGATACATATATCAACAATGAAATTATCCTGAACTCTTTCAAGGATAATGCGCTTTCTCCGTGAATACTTGGAGATAAGGACAGGGCAATTGTATTGTTCTACGTATAGTGACTTGGATATTGAGATTACATCTCAAATCCAGATCTCGGGCCTCCCATAGATGCTTGATTAAATCAAGACCGTAAATCTAATCTTCTCATTGCATCCGAATCACATTCAGATCAATGTCCAACATTTGGACCAAGATCAGATCACTTCTCTACTGAGAGGAGTCACTAAAATCCAGACATGTTTTGTCACTCCCTAGGAATGGAAGCGTTATGGTTATACAATCGTTTATGATCACATCACCCTCAGGTATTCCCAATACCTGTACATCCTGCATACTGGAAGACTCAGAATAAACCTGAAGTATAAGATCAATTTTACACTGTGTACTTCAGAATTTTATCATTAAGTTTCTCATTTGACTATTGAGAGTTGGTATTGATCATATACTTTTCAAAAGCATATATCATACCCAGGTGTTAATCATATACTTTCCAAAAGTATATATCAAGCCTACAAATTCAGTCAAGCTTGCAAAGCGAGATGACCGTGCACGGAATTTGATTCTTTCCAATATCTCATGAGTGAGCTCATGTCTTCTGGGTCAATAATGAACCTGTATGATCCATTTGAGAGATCGTATTACTCATATGCCCTTGTATGCACACCAGCGCGTCGGTGTATAGACCTTGATTAGGTCATCAACCTATTGGTCTACCAAATGTACATACTTAGACATATAATAACACATCTGTCTCCGGTCAGAGGATGTGTGCCTATATCTTGACGGCATACATCATAGGACTTTGGTTATCTCGATCTCGTTAAGTCAACTCTTTGACCTAACTTATCTAACACCTCCGAATCTCTATTCCTATGCAGAGGACCTGCATCAAGAGGTCGGTTAGATATCAGCCTAAATGAAAAAGGATTGCCATCTCCTACTCAGGCTGGAGATTATCTCTTAACAGTCATTTGATGGTGCTTGGTGAGTCGTCAATCTAACTCTTTAGATGTTCATCCAAGCACTAGCCTCTATGATTCAATATTTGAATCAACACCTGTATGATCATCAAGATGGCCATGATACATAACCCTAATTGTACTAAGGGACCTATTATGCAAATTATGTATTCTTCATTTTAGATCAGGGGATGATATTCGCAATAACATTTAGTGCATAATGGCTTGCCGTGGGCTCGCATGTCCAACAAATATATGTCAAGCTTTTATTGTATGCTCCTACTTACACTTATCAATTTTGAATTTGTATATGCCAAGTACTCAGTAAGACATTGGGAAGCTGTAACATGGAGTGCTTGGAGTGTTGCTGTTAATCTATCGACTGCAAGAATTGTTGCAGCAGTTTTATATATCTACTGCGACAAATGCTACTGGTCTATATGACGTTGATCTATCTACTACTAATCTATCTGCTGCTAACATGATTTGAGAGTGTTTGGAGGCACATTATTATATATATTGTTGTTTGGAAGTTTTCAAAAAACCAATCCAACAAGTAGTACTTAAGAAATGTGTTCTTGGTTCTCTGTTTGTATGTCCTGCTATGTGTTAGATGGAATATTAGATGAACTTGCCACAATGTTATAAATATCTCTTTGGATACTTATGTCAGATGGAATATTGGATGAAGATCAATTTTATAGGATCAAATTTTGCTTGTTAAAGCTTTTGTGTACCTTTATCTGCTATTTTGTAGCAATAAGGAACATGCGACTATTTACGGAGGCAAGCTTGATATTATTAGCCAATGCTAAAACTAATGCAATATATGCTATACATGTGGATTATGGTCCAGATCCATTTCTACTCACATGGATTATGTATCCGAGTTCATGGTCATTGTGCCTATTTTGAGCCTTATAGGGATCATTGACTGCTTGCCTGATGGGGATCATGTGATTCAAGCATACTGTGTCCAGACACATGCTATTTGGCAAACTACAAACTACGCTCCAGAAAATTTGAGAGTGCCAAATTTGAATTCATAGTACCGGATGCAAGTCCTTCAGGAGATTTATTTTGGGAAAATGAGAAACCTACTGCTGAGAGTTTGCAACCTACTTGCTCAATTCCGTGGAGCATTGACTTACAGTTCGATATTTACAACCCTTGTTCAATGTTGTAGAGATCTATTGGATTTCGAATGCATGTGTTCATCCCTCTAGAGACAATTGTATATACCAAAGAAAGAAATTTACAAAATCTATTACAAAATATAGAGAGAAACAAAAGAAATAACATCCATTACAAAATACCAGTTACATTACATTCAGCAACAACATCCATTGCAGTACTAAACATACAACATCCATTACAAATTCCATTACATGCCACATAAACTACTGACAACTACAATATATTTGCAACATAATTGCAAATATAACAACAAGAAGAATAATATACTTCAGTTCGCGGAATTTTGTCTGTAATAGCTTCATCTGTTGCATCATGTCGGCTTGAAAAGTTGGCATTACATATGCCGGCTCACTATTGCTATCATCAATGGAATCCATCCAAACAAATAAATTACATGAGTTTTTCTCATGCTTCGCAAAAAATATTTTTTTTATATAATTTGATTTAGAAAATGCACTCTTATTGAGCTTATACCTTCCATCCTGAACAATGAATAAATCGTCTACCCCTGCTACATTCTCTCTTTAACACGTGCATTACGGCCTTCAAGCCACAATAACAGGTGGATTCCATCGTTTGCCTCAACGATGTCGATGAACATGATTCACTCATTTCCCAACAACAAAATTACCCTACAATAAATGATTTATCAACAATACCAGCTTGGTTCAGTAGTTACTGTGATATTATGAGCTATTCAATCTGTAAAGCTTGCCACATGCTTTATGACCCCCCATCAATAATCATGTGCAGTTCATTACTTAAACTTTTCAGATATAAGTGTGCGTCAATGTCCCGTATCCCTCCACTCCTTTACTGATTGCTCTACGTGAGTTGGCAATTAAATTTCATAAATATTTTAACAGAACAGAGAGATGATTCAAAAATGATTTTGCTGGAGCTCACATATATCCACGATCTGCAACTAATAGACAGTAAATGAAAATCAAATGTAAACTTAAACAAAAGAAACACCCATTTATCGTGAGGGCATCTGCTTATCATGTTTTGAAAATATTTTGATTTTTCACAATCTTGTTCATGTTTGCTCCATGAAGGGCACCTGCTTGAAAACCATCTCTACCTCTTCCTCATAAGTGGTTTCTGCAGGATGCATACTCTCTAGGACCACCCTAATTTATCCATGTCCATGCTTTGCTTGAGTGAGCCACTTGGAGTTTGATGTTATAAAAAGAAAGAAAGAAGCCATCACATATGGGGGTTCATTTCGTCATTGACCACTTAGTGGGGTCAATGCACGAGCAAAACTTTGTTTTCCATATAATCTGAACAGAACTACTACTGCTGCAATTTCCATTCACCATCAAAATCAAAAGTGGATATCATAGATAAAACTATAAAAAAATGGATGATAGCATGCGTCAACAATATCTTACTGTATTTTATCCATGAAAATTACCACAATATACACTTCTAAACGAAGCATATGGCTTTCGAATTAAACCTATTAGAAATAATCTTCTTAAAAAAAATCTTACTCAAGGGGAGGCGATGGAGGCCTCGGACGGGGAAGGAGTGGCACTGGGCAGCGGTGCTCCACGTCGCGCAACGAGGTGGGGGGGCGTCGTGTGAAGAGAGAGCAAGATGGAGAGGGCTACATGCGGCCGGGTCCGAGGTGGATGGGGAGGGGACGAGATCCGTATGGGGAGGGAGGGGGAGGCCGAGTGGCGGCTTGGGTGGGGGAGGGGAGAGGCTGAGAGGCTGCTTGGGCGGGGGGTGTAGATTGCCCTTTGATCGGACGATTGATCTAAGATCGTGATAGACAGTCCAGATCGATGGAGCAGCCCACATAGCTGCTACATGCAACAGCTTCCCTATTATCTCTCTCTCTATATATAGAGTTCAATGAAGCTGCCCTCACATTATTTTGATGTTTTTTTTTCAAAAATATCACCATGTATATTCATATATATATATATATATATATATATATATATATCTTCCTATATGTCATTCAACTTTCGTCAGAGGCTGAGACTCTTGTGCCTTCCACCTAGAAAAGATCGATTATAACAATGTTTAGACCGTTAAAATTACTTGTTCTAGATGAAGGGTATAAGAGCCTCTGTTTTTGATGAAATTTGAATAGCATATTGGAGGAATTTATAGATGAATATACATGGTGGCATTTAAAAAAATTGTGAAAAATAGGAGCGGAGATAACCCCATTTTTCCACACACACTCACACATTTAACCCATATAGGGTTAAATGGGGATGCCCCATCGAGGGAGCTAACTTGGCTTCCACCGCTCTATTTTTTTATTTTTTGGAAAATTCATCACCTTGAAATTTCATCACTATATCTCTATATTATGTCATTCAAGTTTCGTCCGAGACAGAAATTTTTACGGCCTTCATTCAGACAATCACATTTTAATGGTAACGGAATTGCCGAAATCGATCATGTCTGAATGGAGGCTGTATGAATCTCTGTTTCACATGAAATTTGAATGACATGAAATAGGGATGTATTGATGAAAATCTATGAAAGTAGTTTTCAAAAAAATGAAAAAAATGGAAAATGAGACAGGGGAGCTAAGTTAGCTCCATCCACGAGCAACCCATTTTAACACCCCTCCCCCCACATATATAATGAGATAAATGGGGCTGCCCCTATGGGGGAGCTAACTTAGCTCCCCCCGTCCCATTTTTTACATATTTTTTCATTTTTTTGAAAAATAAAACCGTGGAAATTCATTATTAAATCCCTATATTATGTCATTAAATTTTCACGTGAAACAGAGACTTCTACGACCTCCATCTAGATAGTGCCGATTTAAAAAATTCTATGACCGTTAAAAAATGACTGTCGAGATTGAGGCCATAAGAGTCTGTTTCTCATGAAACTTGAAGGGATATATTGATGAATTTTCATGACTTTATTTTTCAAAAAAAAATAAAAATAAAAAATGGGTCGTGAGGCGCTAAGTTAGCTCCCCCTAGGGGCATCCCCATTTTCCCCTATATATATATAAGGCTGGGGAGCTTGCACCAAGGTACATGTAGCTTAAATGTACAGGTGCTACAAACACATATTTTTTTGAAACGAAACCTTGGAGATTTACTTAGAATTATTAGTACAATACATGTTTCAAATTTTGTGTAAAACAGACATTCCTAACATGTCTGTCTGAAAGGATTAAATTTTAGTAATTATGAGGCCCTTAAAAATTCACAGTCTTGATGAATGGGTTAAAAATCTCGAATTAAGTTGAATTCTGAATGACAACATGATCATATATGGTGATCTAATTCTCACATGATTTCATTTCAAAAAAGTAAAAAATATGGGCATTTATGGTACTGGTGCATGTAGAGTTACATACACCTTGGTGCAAAGCTCCCCAATATATATATATATATATATATATATATATATATATGGGAAAACTTGAATTAAGGTGGCACCTCACCACATTCATGGTATGACAATCCATAAAAACCGTTAGATCTTGATCTACGGCTATAAATAAAACCACCACATTAAATCCAAAACCACCATCCAAATAACCTCCAACTCGCTATTTTTAGAAATGAAATTAAATATTCTATTTACTCGTGTCATTATCTCGTTGCTCATTAATTACACGAATTTATTTTCTAAATATAGCATCCATCATAATTGAGGTTCTCAATTACTCGGAATTTTCAAAACATAATTCGATGGGGGCCCGCTCCCCCTCTCATTCTCCGTCCTCTCTCGACGTAGTGGTGCCGGATGTGCATCGAGGTGATGTTGGTAGTCCATGGCGACGACGAGGACGATGCATGGAGCATCATGAGGTGGTTGCGCACGGAAGATAATGCATGTTCTTAGTAGTTTTTTTCTTTTTCTTTTTTATTCATCTATTAATCAAGTTCCAGGTTAGATTGATTTTGTTTTTATTTGGATTTTGATTTTTTTCTGTTTTGATTCCATCTCAATCCATTTTTCAATGTTTCTCCTTTGTTTTATTTTTGAATCAATGTTCCTAATTTACTACTGATTATGATTGGGTGTTTTCCGAACATCAGTTATTACGATTTTGTAATTTATAACACATGATTGTAAAATACATCAATCTTTGTAAAGTGGTAACAATTATTTCAAAACGCGAGCCTTTATTCAATCATATTTTCTGTAATATTCAACATTTTTTTGTTCTTTTGAGTTCACTCATATTTTTTAGAATATTCAATCATTTTTAAGTTTGGGATCCCACGTTCTTTTGAGTTCAACATATTTTTAATTTTTTTCTTTTGAGTTTTGTTTATAGATTGAATTATGTGGAATGGGAATGAAAATATCATCTAAAAGAAAGAGATTTTTTATTAAGAATGGTAAATATTTGTTTATATATTGAATATGTCTCAGATTCTCATTATCAATAAATGATTTTTTATCATAGAAGATTGTGCACCTTGCTATATTTTCGCCCTGAAGGTGTTGTGTTTTGCAAAAAAATAAATTAGATGAAATCTCATAAATTGTGGATTAGATACTAAAGGGATAAAATTTACAGATTCAATTGGATGGATTAAATATCAAATATGAAGGTTTATTTTTCCTTTTGAATTACTAATTTACATAATTGTTTGAATAATTTACATTTTGATTCATTGATTTACAATTCAACATGTATTTTTTTACATGTTATCCTTTTTTAGAAATAAATGATAAACTACTAATTGCCTTTTTATTTTGCAGATTAACACGTAATTGTTAAATGAGAGCATGGATTTTACAAAATCTACGTAAACTTTACAATGGATGACAAATTTCGATGGACCCATGATATTGAGAAACACGTTGGATGGACAAATATAACAATTATACATTAATAATAAGCAATCTGTTTTACAAAAATCACATATATTTTATAAAAGAGACCACAATGTTTACAAAATAAGATCACATCTTACAAATGTTACTCCCACATAATGTTCCCAAACAAGAATAAACAATTTTCAAAATAAATCAAATGTGTTTTACAAAAGAGACTACAAAATTTACAAAAAAGTTGTAATTTACAAATATTGCTTCCATATAATGTTGGATGAAATTAGATTTAACATGTGTTATGACGTGTATTTTCCAATTTGTGAATTAAAAAATACACCTCATATTTAAACCCCCCTAAAATAATATGCATATGACGTGTAGAATATATAATGCGTTCGTAATTTGCCACATCCGATATATTTGGAAATATAGTTGTAACAAAAATCACATCATTATTGGAATGTTTCCACGTGTACATCAATTAATTAGGCCATTATCACAGCTCCCTATATTTTAGGAAACACAACTATACAGAATAAGCCATTTTTTTTGCCGAATTTGAACTTTTTTCCGTACATCAGTGGTTACGATTTCTGCAATTTACAGCACATGAATGTAAAATATATCCATCTTTTGTAAATTCGCAATAGTTATTTCAAAATGCAAGCATTTATTCCATCATATTTTCCAGAAAGTACGATGTGAACTTCTCGGGTTTTACTAAATATAGAATGTTCGATGACGTGTATTTGACTAAATTAGCACTAATTTGATCCGCACCAATTTAGCAATGTTAGTTGGCATGAAAACCACCTAGTGGTTTCAATCTCAACCACGCACTCATCATCCAATGGCCTAAGATGGCACCTTTCCACAATCAAGAAAAGGTGCCACCTTAATTCAAGTGCACCCATATATATATATATATATATATATATATATATATAGATGAGTGATCCTATGAGAGGAAAAAGCCGTGAGAGCATGAGAGGAGTGATTCTGGACCACTAGTTTGTGTCTTCTCTCTCCTGGTATTCTCTCTCCTGGTTGAATCTAGTGGTCCAGAATCACTCCTCTCATGCTCTCACAGGATCACTCCTCATATATATATATGTGTGTGTATGTTTGTGTTATATAGGGGGTTGCCCCTGGGGGGGCTAACTTGGCTTCGTTACCTTATTTTTCTTATTTTTTTAAAATTACTTCTGTGGATTTCCGTGGAATTTTATCATTATATCCCCTATATTATGTCATTCAAGTTTTGTGCGAAATAGAGACTCCTACGAGCTACATCCAGATAATCATTTTTTAACAGTCACAAAATTGCTGAAATCGATCCCGTCTGGATGGAGGCCATCGGAATATCTGTTTCGCACGAAACTTGAATGACATAATATAAGGATATATTGATGAAATCCACAAAAGCAATTTTTCAAAAAAAAAAATAATAAAAAGTGAAGAACAATGGGGCGAGGGGAGCCAAGTTAGCTCCCCCTAGGGGGCAACCCCATGTAACCCTATATATATGATTTCAATGAGGCCTCCCCAAGTGATGGTCCCCCACCTTATTTTAAACATTTTTTTTTAAAATATCACCGTTATATTCATATATATATATATATCCCTCTTATATGTCATTTGAATTTCATCAGAAACATAACTTCTATGTCCTTCATCGAAAATATGTCGATTACAAAAATTCTAAGATCGTTAAAATTACTTGTTCTAAATGCAGAGCATAAGAGTATGTGTTTCTGACAAAATTCGAATGACATGTAAGAGGGATATATAAATGAATACACATGATTTTATTTTGCAAAAAATAAAAAAATGAGGAAAAATGACCCGGGGATAGCTCGTTGGCTCCCCACTATGGGCAACCCCATTATTCCCTATATATGGAAAAAATAGACATAACCTCGCTTCTTCCGCAAATTTTTTTTTGAAAAAATCACCATCTATATTCATTTATATATCCCTCTAATATGTCATTCGAATTTCATTAGAAATAGAAACTCATATGCCCTTCATCTAGAACATGTAATTTTAACGGTCTAAAGATTGATGTAATCGACATGTTTACATGGAGGGCATATGAGTCTCTATTTCTAACGAAATTCGAATAACATATAGGAGGGATATATAGATGAATATACATGGTAATATTTTTTTAAAAAAAGAAAATATCGAAAATGAAGCAGGGGTGGTCCATTGAACCGTACGCACACACGGAAAAAATGAGGCTGCCCTCTAGGGGCAGCCAACATTGCAGCACCCGCCTTAATATTCCATAATTTTTTTTGAAAAATATCACCATGTATATTTATCTATATATCCTTCCAATATGCCATTCAAATTTCATCATAAACAAAGACCCCTGTGCACTCCATCTACAACATGTAATTTTAACGATCTAAACATTGCTGTAATCGACCTATTTAGATGGATGGTATATGAGTCTCTGTTTCTGACGAAATTCGAATAATATATAAGAGAGATATATAGATGAATATACATGGTGATATTTTTGAAAAAAATGCCGAAAATGGAAAGGGGGCAGCCCCATTGAACCGTACATATGTAAGGAAAAAATGAGTCTGCCCCCAGTATTTTTCTGTAATTTTTTTTATTTTTTTGAAAAATATTATTATTTATATTCATCTATATATCCCTCAAACATGTCTTTTGAATTTCGTTAGAAACAGACTCCAAAGCCCTCCATCTAGATAGGCAATTTTAACGGTCTAAACATTGCTCTAATCGACATGTTCTAAATGAAGGGTATATGAGTCTCTATTTTTGACAAAATTTGAATGACATATTGAAGATATATATATATATAAATATATGTATATATATAATGATATTTAAAAAAATACGGAAAAATGGCTGGGAAGCAACACCATCAAACCTTATATATATGGGAAAAATGGGGCTGCCCCAGCCGTTTTTCAAATTTTTTTTATTTTTTTTTGCAAAAGATCACCATTTATATTCATCTATATGACCCAAATATGCCATTCAAATTTCATCAGAAATAGAGACTCCTATACCATCTAGAACATGTAATTTTAATGGTCTAAAACATTACTGTAAATCAACCTGTTTTAAATGGAAGGCATATGAATCTCCGTTTCTAACAAAATTTGAATGACATTGGAGGGATATATAAATGAATATACATGGCTATAATCTGTAAAAAAAAATAAAAAAAATTGCCAAAAATGGTACGGGCCCGTTGGCTAAACCCTAAGTTTCTCCCGCCTCTTTTTCGACATTTTTTATTTTTTATTTTTAAATATCACTATGTATATTCATCTATATATTCCTCTTATATGTTATTCGAATTTTGTAAAAAAAACATAGACTCCTATGCCTTCCATCTAGAACATGTTGACAACATTAATGTTTAGACCGTTAAAATTACATGTTCTAAATGGAGGGCATATGAGTCTCTATTTCTAACGAAATTCGAATGTCATATTAGAGGGATATATAAATGAATATACGTGGTGATAATTTTTTTAAAAAAATCCCATAAAAATAGGGACGAGGGCAATCATGTTAGCTGCCCCTAGGGGGCATCCTCATTTTTTCATATATATATATATATATATGGAAAAATGTGGCTCCAACATGGCTCACCCGCTCCATTTTCTGGTGTTTTTTATTATTTTTTTAAATAAAATCATGTATATTCATCCATATATCCATCCAATATGATATTCGAATTTCGTCAGAAACATAAACTCTTATGCCTTACATCTAGAATATTTAATTCTAACGGTCTAAACACTGTTATAATCCACCTATTCTAGATGGAGGGCATAAGAATCTTCGTTTCCGACGAACTTCGAATGACATATTAGAGAGAAGTATAGATGAATATACGTAACTTTATTTTGCAAAGAAATAAAAAAATGATGAAAAATACAAGAAGGCAGCCTGGTTGAACTCATGTATTATATATATTGATGGAGTGTGTCTCTATCTCATATATGCATTTGAACAACAACGTTTCAACCAAAAAATGGAACTTTTGTTTTTTTCAAGTAATTTAATATGGGACTTACATTCAATCACGGAATCATTTCTCCCTCCCTCACGACAAAAGGGAGAGAGAGAAAGAGAGAGAGAGAGAGGCAGCGCGACCTCTCGTTAGCTCCTCTTTCTCTCACGTCCTCCCTAACCTCCGGAATAGGGCAATGGCGGCACCATCACCACTCCACACCTCCCACCTCGATCCCCTCCTCCTCCTCCATCGAGCCCACATCCTCCTCTACGCATCCTTTCTCCTCCTCCTCTTCCACTTTCACACACGCGCCCTCCTCTCCTCCCCCTCCTTCCCCGTCTTCCTCCTCTTCGCTTCCGACCTCGTTCTCGCCTTCCTCTGGGTCCTCACCCAGGCCTTCCGCTGGCGCCCTCTCCACCGCCTAGAGCACCCAGATCGCCTCCTAGACCGGGTAGGCGGGCCAGGCGGGCTACCAAGCCTCGACGTCTTCATATGTACCGCCGACCCCCACAAGGAGCCACCCGTGGGGGTGGCCAACACCGCTCTGTCAGTGATGGGATTCGAGAACCCCCCGGAGAAGCTGTCAGTGTACGTATCCGACGACGGAGGCTCGGACTTGACGCTTTTCGCATTCGTGGAGGCTTCGAGGTTTGCGCGTTATTGGCTTCCGTTCTGCAGGGAGAATTCCATCCAGGAGCGCTCGCCGGAGGTGTTCTTCCGGCGGGGCGATGGCCGCAGCCAGTGCCCGGGATATGAGAAGATGGAGGTACGAATATTCTGTGGGCCCCACCCCCATAATGCTCTGCGGCTAATCATACCTTATAATATAATCAAATCGCGTAAGGTTCAGTCGCTTTCCAGGGCCCCCTATTAATTTTTTTGGGTAAGTGGCCCCCTATTATTTGGGATAAGCTTTCTGTACAGAAAGTATTAATGAATATTCTGACTTACCACGCTTTCCTCCTCCATACTTTTAGTTTTGGGAGTATATCGACCTTGTGTTGAATCCTTATTTCAACGCACATGAAAAATTCGAAATTTTTATTCTTCTCCCAAAACGGAGAGAGGCCGTTTATTTAGCACTCTAAAGTTGCCCATCGACGATGTTGCACAGATGCAACTATCATTCTCATGCAATTAGGCAATATTGTTGAATTAATATTCATAAAACAACACCCCCCGTATTAACAAATAACAAATAAAAATCAAGAAAAAGATGGCGAAAAAAAGGAAAAACGCGTCTTCAAATTCCCTTGAATTGGTTTCTGTTAAATTGAACACATTATGATATAAATTTGTTTTAAAAGACCTCAGATACTTCCAAGTTAAATACGAATCGGAACAGAATTCCACAAATCATGCCATCATGACGACATCATTCATCACTTTGCAGAGGGATAGAAACGGTCAGATCTCTGGACGATTTAAAATTGGCCACTGTTCGGCTTTGCGGAATATCCTGAACAGTGCGGATGCAATCGCCCATACTGCGGCATGGAGGTCACGAACATGCTGCAATAAGTAGTCTTGTTTCCTTAGGAGCATATAAAAGTACACTCTCATTTTTTTCCACATTTTTTTTATTTTTTAAAATGAAAACTAGGGGATTTAGTTAGAATAATAAGTGGAATATGTGTTTCAAATTTCATATAAAACATACATTCTTAACACTTCCATCGGGATGACATTAATTTCAGCAATTATGAGACCCTTAAAATTTGATAGTCTTGATGGATGGGATAGAAGTCTCGAATTAAGTCGAATTTTGAATTACACCATGATGATATATTGTGATCTAAATTCCACTAGCTTTCATTTCATAAATATAAAAAAATACGGGGAAAAAATTGGGAGCATGTAAGTTACATGCTCCCAGAGAGCATACTCCTTTTTTCTATATATATGTATATATATTCTTTTCTTCCCTTAACTATCCATTTTCTGGTGCTCGACTCGGTTATCCATTTTTATTCTCGAGAGCCTAATAATTCATGAATGAATCAGAAGATAAAAAAACCCACCCAATACGTTTGGGTCTTTATCCACGAAACCTAGCTTCCAGATAATAAAATACAAACTGAATGCTTTCCTTAAAAGACATATTGATATGTCTTGAATTATATACCATTCAACTCAATGCAGTTACGTCTTACAAACTGAATGCTTTCCTTAAAAGACATATTGTTATGTCTTGAATTATATACCATCGAACTCAATGCAGTTACGTCTCACTGCTCGACATCCTCTGTAGAAATGGGGCCTTGCTTCCCACTTATCAGAAATGGGTCTGGTCTAGGAGGGAACTTGTGTGCCTCAGGGACTAGAGGATGAAGCTTCCACAACTTAATGAAAGTTCTTATTTAATATTTTGATTAAGTTTTTCCTCGGAGTTACAAATCCAGACTTATTTTATTTGTTCATAAACTATCTACATAAGCTCCCCAAATTCTAGGGTTGGAATCATCACAATAGTTGCCGAGATGATTACCCTCTATCATCATTCCTTTTCTCCGTAAAGTGGAAAATAATATGCCTCCGTACAAAGGATGTTGCCCAAATCTGGGAGAACCCCATAAAGTTGTAATGGTTTTCCTGTCCAACTGTTAATTTGGAAGTGCTTCTTAAAAACTTGATGCACTGTTGTATTTGCGAACTTGGTCCTTGATGAAGCCCCACAATGGCAAGCTTTTGATTATAAAGAGATAGTTTAATTAATCACTATTTTTAATTACCCGTAATTTTGACCTTCGGAGAGAATCTGATGTCTAAATGAAGCAAATAATCGCACTATTTTGTAGATCTTGTCAAGATAATTCCAATACTTCCAGGAATATCGAATCTCGAGTAGCTCAAGTTACGAGCATTTTAGTGTAAATGGGTTGGGATCCATTTACGGATTCAAAGCACATCTGATTTTAGGCTTTTGCTGATTGTCCCTAGTCTTGAACCCTAAGAGAGCCATCTTCCCCTTCGTCGATGAGCCACTCATTGTTGGGGAAATCACCAGAGAATCACTATCATCGGTCGCTAGATTCAACAATCCGTGGGCACCGATGTGAATATGAGCTTAAGATCATCTCTGTGTGTTGCATGTGCTCTCATCGTTGTTTGAGTTGCCGAAGACATCCAAACATGCACGAGGAGATCCTATGGGACCGTTCTCGGTGGTAAGGAAGTTTCCTACTACCTTGTTGTTGGTTTCTCATGATTTTCTTGTGTAACATCCGGGATCCACGCAAACCCGAACTTGACCCGATTTGGGTCTGATAAACCCAATAAAGTTGTTGGTCAATACCAAACAACTTAAAACGATTAATTGATCGTGAATTAAAAGTCGTTCGGGTGAAATCGACCAAAAATCGGTCGCTTCATAATGCGCGCCGCGAAAAAGCCGCGACGCAAATTAGGAAACCGCAAAACGAACCAAGACCGTCATTAGATCCGATTCGACGAAATAAGATCAACGGAATCGACCGCTCATCAATCGGAGGTCGTTTGATATTTTTAAATCACAAAATTTAATCTTAAATAAAACCATATCCGAAAATTTCAGGTATTCAAAACCCGATCGGAAGTATATCAATATTATACTCATTTTGATCGTCATTTTGAGACGATCAAATCGAGATATTGCGCGTCATAATCCGACGCTCGAGGCAAGAATACGGTCGATTTTTATGTATAACAAATAAATATAAATTTGGTTAATAATAATAATAATAATAAATATTATAAATTTACTGTAGCAGCAATAACAAATTACTGCCGTTGGCTTTTCAGGACAGCCACATTTGGCTCCAGAATTTCTCCAAAACTTGGCCAATGGTGCCTCCATTTGGCAAATAAAGAAGATCTCTTTTCCCTTATATATATCACCATATTACCCCAATCTTCTTCTCTATTTCCCAGCCGTGAGAGAGGGATTCCTTGACCCTTCTTGCTACATCAGGGTCTGCTCCTGTTTCCCCCATTTCTGCAACCTCCATAGCTGATGCAGCAGTGCTCATCATCAAGCATCCAATTTCGGCTGGAAGGGGGCAACAAGTACAAGTTGCTGCTGTCAAGTTGCATGCAGTTGCTACCAAATTTCAGCAATAACTATTGTGTTGACCCATTCTCCCTTCATTTGTTAATCTAAGGTACATCTCCATCTCCATCCTCTTGCTGCCATACATGTATAAATCACCCTTTCTTTTGTTGTTCTTCCAGAATTCTGCAAAATTGTACACTCATTAACCCTTCCTCTTGCTGCCATGCAAGTATTTTACACCTTAAACTGCTTGAAAAAAAATTGTGATTTGAAAACTATCACCTAAATCTCAGTAAATATCATTCTGATTTTTGGGAAAGGTTTTTGAATATTTATGTATTTGTGCTGAATAAGATTATAATTGCTAAACTTTTTACTGGAAATTTACTGTTGGCATAAAACCATCTTATCCTATGATGCAAAATTAGAAAGAGATGGAAGATTGATGTATTATACAAGAGTCTTGTACTGCTTCTAGAGTACATGCCATCATTACAATATTAATCAACGCTATGAAAATTTGTAAGAATACAAGAAGTCCATTCTGAGATAAATAGTGAGCAGTCGAGTTGATTCTCTCTAGCAATTTTTTTCTTTCTAATTCTTTTGTTGAAAGGGAAAGAAGATTAAATGTACAGATAATCTATAATAAAAAAAATATAAATTTTAAAATCTTTTGAAAAAGCAAAAGTGTTATTGGTGCATATTAAATATTAGTTTTATTATAAATTGAAAATGATCATACATGTATTAATTAGTGTTTACAGTTTGTATATACATTATATTTTTAAGATATAGATATAGGATGTGGAAATAATTATAACTATGCCAACAATTTTCTTCTCCCTGGACTGTTATGTCAAAGTATCATATGATTAAAATTTTGTTATCATACAGTTATTCTGAAAATATATATTCTAGAGTAAAATGAAGCTAGAACCATTGTTCTGTCTGTAGAGATAGTTTCGAGATTTAGTATTAGTTTATATATCTTGTTGCTATTTCTTTCTCTTATTTAGACGTCTCTGTAATTTACCCTTAAGGCATCTCCCTATATAAGAGAGCCTAGGGTTTTCACTGAATGAATATCGAAGACTCATTTTATTAACATGGTATCAGAGCCGCCCTAGGGCTCTCCACCCGCCGCCCCTCCCTTCCCCACCCGTCGCCCCTCTCTTCTAGCCGCTGCCAGCGGCTCCAGCCACCGCCCCGGGCACCGCCGAAGCCCACCAGGGGGGCCCATCGCCCTTTGGCTCCCATGCGGGCCCCGACCAAGTCCCGGCGGCCCCTTCTCCAGCCGCCCTAGGCCCCCAGCGGCCTCCACCTCCTCCCGGCGGCCCCTCCTCCTGCCGCCTTAGGCCCCCAACGGCCTCCACCCCATCCCAGCGGCCCTCCCTCCTGCTGCCTTAAACCTCCAGCAGTCCCCATGCGGCACTCTCTAGCCGCTTTCAGGGCTGTAAGCTTCCTTTGAGGCATGCCCTAGACCTCTCTTCCTCCGATATATGGATTTGAGTGCGTAAAAGTCTACACACGTACTCAAATCCAATGCAGTTGGTGTAGACATTCATCACCGTGTCTATATACCCTGATTCTTCTCCAAGCAGCATTATGTCAGAATCGAAAGTCGATTTGCCCTCCACCGGCGCATTCAAAGGTCCTGCGCCGATAGTGAAGATGGACGGGTCTAACTATGAGCTCTGTGCTATGCAGTTCATGAGCCTCATGAAGTCTAATGGTAAGAAGCACATTCTTACCGAGGATGAGCCTGCAGAGAAGACAGGGATCTATGCCTCATGGGAGGCTGATGACGCCTACGCGAAAGTCTGGTTGTCTGGTACGTTGACGATGGAGATTGCTAACGACGTACTCCATCAGCCCACTGCTAAGGCAATGTGGGATATTCTTGCTGCTACGTATTCGCAGGTGCGAAATGAGACAAAGATGTTGCAGCTTCAACATGACATTTTTATGATGAAGCAGGGTAGCAGACCTCTCCATTCTCTATACACATCCCTAAGAGGGATGTTCAAGAAGTTATACAGTACCATTCCTCTCACTGCTACTCCTGAACAACAGAAGACGTTTCGGAACGCCACCATGGTGGGTGTTCTACTTGCTGTTCTTGATCCTGAGTACGATGCCGCCCGGTCCCAGATCCTAGCAGATGCAGTTATTCCTTCAGTGGAGGATGTCTACAGAAGGCTCAGTCGCATTCCAGTTTCCTCCAGATCTTCTACTCCACCCCCATCTGCGATGGCAGTCTCGCGTGGGAGAGGTGGACCGCCTTCTGGACGTGGTCGTGGACGTGGCCGTGGACCTCAAGGAAGAGGTGGCCGCTTCAGTCAGATGTGCTCCTATTGTCATCAAACTGGACACTCAGAGGAGACATGCTACTCTAAGCATGGGTTCCCAGCATCGGCACGGGTTGCAGAGCATTCACAGTCTCCATTATCGTTTGCTGCAGATCATAGATTTGATGAACTTGTGGCCCGTCTCCGTGATATTATACCGAATTCATCTGGTGACTCATCTGGTGGTTCTTCAGACATTGCTGCCACAGCCTCTGCCAGTTCATCCGCCGCGGCTAGTACCTCAGGTAGATCATCTGCACTCATACCATCTCATGATATATCTGACTGGGTTATAGATTCCGGAGCCACTCATCATCTCTGTCGAGATAGAGGCAGATTACAGGCCTACAGGGATATTCCTCCCGGCCGTTCAGTGCAGATAGCAGATGGTACCCACTCACCCCTTGTTGGCCAGGGGGAGGTTCTCCTATCCTCCACTTTGCAGCTACAGAACGTTCTACATGCTTCTGAGTTCTCAATGAATTTGCTGTCTATTAGTCAGATTACGAAGGATTTGAATTGTCGTGCTATATTTGACCCATCTTCTCTCATTTTTCAGGACATACTCACGGACAAGGTGATTGGCTGTGGCTATGAGCAGAATGGTTTATATCGGATGGTTCGGGAATCCTATGCTGGTGTCTCCTCTCACTCTGCTGGACCAGTCTCTCCTTACATTTGGCATCTCCGATTTGGTCACCTTCCGCTCCAGAAAATGCGCCATCTTCTGCCCCAGATCTCTCCGAGTTCATCGTTTCGCTGTGAAACATGTCAGTTGGGAAAGCATCATAGGTCGAGCTTTCCAGGTCGTCAGAGTCGGAGTAGTAGCTCCCCATTTGAATTGTTACATATAGATATATGGGGTCCGAGTCGTGTTCCCGATCACCAGGGGCACAGGTTTTACCTTGTGGTAGTGGATGATTTTTCTCGTGTGTCATG
Source organism: Ottelia alismoides (assembly GCA_037367405.1). Classification (NCBI taxonomy): domain Eukaryota; kingdom Viridiplantae; phylum Streptophyta; class Magnoliopsida; order Alismatales; family Hydrocharitaceae; genus Ottelia; species Ottelia alismoides. The sequence goes on from JAZKJV010011435.1 coordinate 128,391, forward strand.
GGTCTTTCTTTTGAAGAATAAATCTGAAGCAGGAGATGTGATCAAAAATTTGATTAATGAAGTGCAGAATGTTTTCTCTTCCTCAGTCAAATATGTTCGGACGGATAATGCCCTGGAATTTTGGACACGCTCTCTTTCTCAATTTCTTTCATCAAAGGGTATTATTCACCAAACCACTTGTGCATATACATCCCAACAAAATGGTGTGGCGGAAAGAAAGCATCGTCATCTCTTGGATATTACTCGAACCCTGTTGATTCAGAGTTGTGCTCCTATTTCTTTCTGGGGCGATGCTGTCCTTACTGCATGCTATCTGGTCAATCAAATGCCATCCTCAGTCCTTGGTGAGAAGATACCCATCTCTCTTATTTTTCCAGACAAGGAGCTATTCTCACTTCCTCCACGTGTATTTGGTGCTGTGGCGTTCGTTCATCGTCTATCTCCTGGACTTGACAAGCTCTCTCCTAGAGCAGTCAAGTGCGTCTTTGTTGGTTATTCCAGAACCCAGAAGGGATACCGGTGTTATGATCCTACAACCAACAGGTACTTCGTTAGTGCTGATGTCACTTTCTTTTAGTAGGTTATGTATTTCTCTCCAGCCGGTGACAGAATGGTACCATCCACTACCATTGATGATATTTATGTTCCTCCACCACCTACATGGAGTTCGCCTGAGTCGTCCCCTGTGTCAGTTCCCATGCCAACACCACCGCCACCACCACCTCCACCTCCACCCATTCCACGGCCGATCATATCACCGTTTCCTAGACACTATACGCGTCGGTCAGGTCCTGCTCAGACGACAGATCAGCCAATCACTACGCCTCAGGTATGTTCAGATGGCGTTACTACTGACAGGTCAAGTTCGGTACATATGCAGGATTCCTCAGTACAGGAAGACACAGATGATGATCTTGATGTTCCGATTGCTATTCGGAAGCAGAGGAGGCAATGTGCATCCTATCCATTTGCTTCACAGGTTTCCTTCCACCGGCTCACAGGTGATTTTCAGAAGTTTGCCACAGCCTTGTCTTCCGTGGATATACCACGGACATACCAGGAAGCCTTGAAGAGTGATTGCTGGAAATTAGCTATGGAAGAAGAGATGAGGGCCTTGCAGTCCCGTGGCACATGGTCTTTGGTTCCTGCACCTCCTGATGCATCCGTTGTGAGCTGCACAGTCAAATATCATGCAGATGGCACGTTGGATAGGTACAAAGCACGCTTGGTCGCCCGTGGGTTTACACAAACATATGGCGTGGATTACATGGATACATTCTCTCCAGTGGCGAGACACTCGACCCTCCGTATTCTCCTATCCGTTGCTGTGGTCCGTGATTGGAGCATTTCTCAGCTAGATGTCAAGAATGCCTTTCTGTACGGGGACTTAGAGGAGGAAGTCTACATGCAGCAACCACCCGGGTTTACTGCTGAGGGGGAGAAACATATGGTCTGTAGACTTCATAAGGCGATATGTGGCCTCAAACAGAGTCCGCGAGCATGGTTCCAGAAGCTGTCCAACCTAATTGAGCACTAGAGATTCAAGAGGTCAAATGCCGACCACTCATTATTTGTCCAGAAGTCATTGGCAGGTACGGTTGTCATTATGGTCTATGTGGATGATATTCTTGTTACAGGAGACGATGTTCAGGGCATAGAGAGGGCGAAGGCATTCCTAGGCCGTTAGTTCGTTACAAAGGATCTTGGAACCCTAAGATATTTTTTGGGGTTGGAATTTGCAAGGAATGCACATGGCTTGGTGATGACACAACGAAAGTACATTACAGACTTCCTGATTGAGACTGGCATGGATGGGTGCAAACCTTCAAGCATCCCCATGGACCCCAGCATGAAGTTGTATGATGGTGATACTGATGAAGTAGATAAGAGGAGATATAGAGAAATGGTGGGAAAACTCCTCTACAGTACCATAACCCGTCCAGACATTGCATTTGCAGTTAGCAGGGTAAGTCAATTTATGGAGCAGCCAAGACAGGTTCACATGGATGCTATACACATGATACTGAGGTACCTGAAGTCTTTTCCAGGGTCAGGGCTGCTATTCAGAAAGCGCACAGACTTATCCATCTGAGCGTGTGCAGACGCAGATTATGCAGGATGTCCTAAGGATAGAAAATCAACCTCAGGGTTCGCAGTGTTTGTTGGAGGCTCTCTAGTTTCTTGGAAAAGCAAGAAACAAACTGTGGTGGCAAGGTCCAGTGCAGAATCCGAATATAGGGCCATGGCTCAAGCCAACACGGAAATGATGTGGGTTCGCTCCGTATTAGAAGATCTACATGTAGCTGTGCCTCTACCTATGAAGCTTCAGTGTGACAATCAGGCAGTATTGTTCATTGCCAACAATCCAGCTTTCCATGAGAGGACCAAGCATATTGAAGTTGACTGCCATTACACCACGGACCTGATCCAGAGAGGACTGATATCTACTGCACATGTGAGCTCAGGAGATCAGACTGCAGATGTATTCACCAAGCCACTGCTTAGAGGACCTTTTCAGAGATGTTCATCCAAGCTGAGCATGATAGACATCTATGCTCCACCTTGAGGGGGAGTGTAGAGATAGTTTCGAGATTTAGTATTAGTTTATATATCTTGTTGCTATTTCTTTCTCTTATTTAGACGTCTCTGTAATTTATTCTTAAGGCCTCTCCCTATATAAGAGAGCCTAGGGTTTTCCCTGAATGAATATCGAAGACTCATTTTATTAACACTGTCAGTTAGTCACTGCATCAAATTTAGCAGGAAAATAATAATTGGAGTTATTTTCATTAATTTATTGGACTGTTGGTACATGGTGGTATCAGTTGGAAGGAAATTCTGATGGAAAGAGATGATGATAAAGTTACTTCACAAAAGAAAGCAACGGCTAATTAACCTTCACTTTAATTGTAAAAAAAACTCTAGTGATGCATTAGGGTTACACATTAATAGACATAGAAATCAATTCATAAATAGATTTATGAACAATGGTGAAGAGTAAAACCATCTATTATAAAAATAGGTTCATTACAGGTAGCAATATAAACTTGAAATGGGTAGGAATGTCTTGGAAATGGACTCTAAAAATTGTAAAGATAGTAAACCTCTTAAGAAAAAGATTTTGAAACATATCTTAGTTGATAATATGAGAATATTTAGTTATATGCATGTACACTAATGGCTGAGCAGTTAGGAAAGAACAACTCGAGGAGTAATACTATACTTTCAAGGGCAGGTAAATATATTACAATTTCGAGATCAATATAAATGGGTAGGAACATTCTAGAGAAGTTTATTGTGAATCAAGAAACTTTCACTTCAAGCTGACTTAATATGATACTTCATCATACGACCAGTTTTATTTGAAAATGTGTGATTAATAAGAATCACTGATAATTTAGTGTGCCGGTCATGACGACCTCTACACCTGACCGCGCGAGGGTGCGGTGACCCTCAACTGGGCGGAAGATAGGAAGCTCAGTTAGGGCAGCGGCCGCCAAGTGCGCGGGTCTAGGATCCCAGTCCCCCTTCGGTTTTTACACGAGCTCGCAGTATTTTTACGCCTCGTTGGGATCCCGACTTTAGACCATTCTGCTGATCCATTATTTTAGGATACCCAGGCGGGGGATCCTCGGTTTTAGTTTTTCGTACGAGCTCGGTTGCCCGTTACCGGTCGGGCTATTTTTCTAGAGTGACTTTTCCGGGAAGTCCCTCTCACCCGTCTTAGTGGCGTAGTTTTGGAGTAGACCTATCCCTCTATTGGACCGTCCTTCCAACTAGAGGGCAAGACGGAAGAGCCATTTGTAGGCTTCCTCACCGCTTGAGTTTTACTTTCGCCAACATTCTGGGCGATTCTACATCCAGATCATCCATATCTACATCTACATCTAAACAATCGAGAGTTACATCCGAGAAAGTTACCGTAAAGGTTTGGAGGAAATTACAATTAAAATTGAAATGATTAGAAGTGGCTTTAATCTAATTCAAAATCCTTATAAGTTAGTGGACGTGTTGGGAACTTAGTTAGGATGTATTACACAACACCGTATGCCTACGGAGGCCCCCCAACCCTAAGGTACTTTTAATACCTTAGAGTCAGTGTGAGGTTACACGCAGACCAAGACCACAGACTATCCACTAACTTAAAAGAAGTAAATAGAATTAAGGACCAAATCCACCATCATCATATCAGTCCATTATCGAAAACCATGACATAATCGCAATGACAAAATATTAGCAATTACATGTGCCATCAAGTTCCACGACATGATCTCCAAGACCCACAATCATGATCTTTAAAATGCAGAAAATCATTATATGTTATGATTTGTCATCTACACTTTATATATATACATATGGGAAGAACGGGAAAAAGGGGTGAACATGTGAACTTAATACCAAACAGTTGAAAATCATTTTCTAAACAGGTAGTGGTAGATTTTTCACCATATATACCTTTCTACTTGCTTGCTTTTGAAAATAATTAAATGCCTGTTATTTTTATAAATTTTTAGGAGGTACCAGCAACCGCTGACGCATCTTCTTTCCTAAACATGTCATGACAGACAAACAGTCTGTTGATCAGTAGCCGTTCATGTTTCCAGGAGTCAGGGTATACACTAGACGGTATGGTTTATTTTGTCTCAGTTTTTGAATTACATTATAATGTAATGTAAAAATGCTTCTCCTCTGTTTAGTCAGAATTTTTTTGGGATATTGTATGTATTAGCAGACACTGTACATGTTGTAAAATTATATGGAAATTAATAAAATGAGATTTTGGTGCCAATTGTCTCTATTAGATTTTGGTTATGAATCTGAATGTCATATGTAGCTTCAAGCACGAAAAATTTCCCCCATAAATTATGCTTTTAGTGCGATGTTAAATCTATGGAATTTTTGCAAAATGTGTCGTAAACAGGTACCCGGATCCTCGGGGGTTCACAAGTTTGGTATCAGAGCAGTGGTACCCCGATACGTACATTCGTAGTATTTCAATTCTGATCGCGTTAAGTTCTCGGATAACGACAGTCTTCCGACTTGTCGTCCGGGAAGGGAAAGATGACATTCAAATTCAACCACGACAGATGTCACCAATTTTATTAATTTTCATAGTATATCCCAAGATGAGAAAAATCATTTTCAAGTAGTGCTCGCTCATCTCCATCGACTACTTTAGAAGGAGCACTTGCCGGACGTGGCACAAAGTTCGCTCAATCATCTGGGTCGCAGCGAGCAGACATACCACCTGCAGGATCAGCCCGGAGCACAGACACAACCACTCCATCTACTAGACCAGTCCGGTGTCACCGATGTCACGAGTGGGTACACTATCGATCACAGTGCCCACAGACTTCTGACGAGCCTCGCCCACAGCCACAACCTTCACAATCGCAGCCTCTGACACATCGTTCAGGGAGTTTCCGTGGCAGGAACTCCAACTTCAGACGACAACAGCAGAGGCAGACGCAGAGTGTAGCAGGATCCAGTATTGCACCAGCCAGGCAGGGTCAGTTACAGGTAGTTACTGAGGAGCAGGCACGTTCAGCCGCTACTGTGGTGAAATGTATGGTCTCAGTCTTGGGCCGACCTTTCTATATTTTATTTGATTCTGGTAGGACACACTCCTTTCTTGCTTCGAGGCTATTTGCTTGTTTAGGTAGAGTCGTAGAGACTCTCTCTTCTTCATATCACATCCGAGGGCCAGGTAGCCAGTTGTTCATTATTTCACTGATAGTCAGGCACTTGCCCATACTGATGGACGGTCACGAGATGCTCGCAGATTGTTTACTCCTACATCTTGATGAGTTTGACTTGATTCTAGGCATGAATTGGTTATTAGCTCATCATGCACTTGTTGATTGCTTTAGGAAGACAATTGTCTTCAGGATTCCAGATTTACCCGAGTTCACTTTTGAGGGTGCTATACATGACTCCACCATAGAGTACATTTCAGTGTTGCGAGCTCAACGACTAATTGGCGATATGAGACTTGGCAGCATAGGTGGGGGCAGATGTCATGTTACTGCAAGAAACGAAGATATCCCAAGGTTTTGACGAGGTCTGTGGCTCCTTGGGTGGCTCTCGCCTTGGCGAGTGGAGGGCGCTGGACGCGCCGGGGGCGTCAGGTGGGATGGAGTGGGGAAAACATTGATCTTGTCGAGGAGGTGTGCAGGAGGCACTCTCTCTCGATCCTCCTACAACGAAAGGCGAATGGGGTCCGAATGTGGCTCTCAAATGTATATGGGCCGCAGAATGGCCATGCGTTGTCGGAGATGACTGATGAATTGAGGCTGCTTTGAGAGAGGTACCCGGATGGGATCTGGATCATCGTGGGGGGGGGGGGCTTCAATATGACGCTGTAGCTTGAGGATAGACCCCAGTTGCGCGGGGGTACAAGTACGAGATCGACATACCTGAGGTAACTCATTGCGGATGCGGATTGCATATCTTTGATGCTGGTAGGTGCCGCTATACTTGGAGAAATGCTAGATCGCGGTCGAGGATCGATCGGTTCCTGGTGTCTCAGGAGGCAGCCATGGCGTTTCCGCTAGCGGACGTGTGGGCGTTGCGCTGGGCTTACTCCAACCACAACCCAATCATTTGGTCCTCGGGGGAGGATGTGAGACCGAGGCCCTTCTTTAGATTTGAGAGGACTTGGCTGATGGAGGAGGGATTCCGTGACATGGTGGTGGGTTTTTTGCAATGCACACAGTTGGAAGGGTCGGCTTCAGCGGTGTTGGCTCAGAAGCTCAGGCTGCTGCGGAAGCGGTTGATTGATTTCAAGAGGTGTAATAGGGAGTAGAGGCAACGTGTGAGGGTGGCGGCGTAGGAGGTCATTTCACGCCTTGATGCGGTGGAGGACTCCAGGGAGCTGCTACCACATGAGGTCGAGGAGAGATGTGCTAGTATGAATCAAGTGCGGCTGGAGGATAGAAGAAAGGAGATTGAATTGAGGTAGAGATTGAGGCAGAAGTGGCTCAAGGAGGGGGGGTAGTAATTCGCGGTTCTTTCATTCTGTGGCCAGCGACAGAAGACGTCGAATCTCATTAGGAGGATTGAGGTAGGAGTGCAGGAGTTGGACGACGTGGAGATAGGTAGGCGACTGAGATCACACTTCGTTGATTTCTCCAGGAGAGCGAGAGGGGTGGGTTGGGGGTGGCATGGGCATGGGGTTGGACATATCTCCTCCCAGGAGGTGGAGGAGATGGTAGTGCAAATATCGAAAGAGGAGGCTCGACGGGCTCTGTGGCAGCTGAATGCGGATGGGGCCCCGGGTTCGGACGGTTTCTCGGTGTACTTCCGAGAGTTCTGGGAGTGCGTGAAGGTGGAAGTGATGGCGGTTGTACGGGAGTTTGAAGAGGGAAACATAGGCTTTGAGTGCCTGAACAAGGCACTTTCTGCCGAAGAGGGAGGGGGCCATCCATGTGGAGAATTTTAGACCAATTGCACTGTCAAATGCCATATACCTGATTATTGCGAAGGTACCGGCGAACTGGTTGCGGAGAGTGCTGAGGGGAATCATCTCCCCGGAGCAGACTGCCTTTATCCCGGGCAGACATATGACGAACTCTTGGGTGCTGGCGTCGGAGTTCGTGCTGGATTGGAAGAGGGAGAAACATAATGGGGTCTTGTGGAAGGTGGACTTCTCTAAGACGTACGACTGCGTGACTGGCAATTCCTTTGGCGGTCAATGCAGAAGAGAGAGTTCCCGACCAATGGATTGTATGGGTCAAGAGATGCGTCACTAGACTCACTACGGCATCGTATCCTGTGTTGGTGAATGGCAGATCAGAGGGAGGATTCTTCCAACCTCAGTGGGGAGTGCGACAATGGTGTCCATTAGCACTACTACTGTTTGTCGTGGTGGCAAATGCGTTGGTGGTGATGATGAAGCTGGTGACGGTAGACGTGTTTTTTGCAGGCTACGTGAGATACGACACGTCCATCCCCATTCTGCAGTACGCCGACGACATCGTGTTGTTCATAGTTGGGGACTTGGAACATGCGAGAAATTCGTCGTGCATTATGGATATCTTTGGGGAGATCTCGGTCCTGAGAATGAACAAAGACAAATCCAAGGTCATCACGATCGGTGGGCCGCGGGAGGAGACTCGGGAGATTTGTAGCATCATGCACTGTCCTGAGGGGTCCCTTCTGACCACGTATTTGGGACTCCCTTTGGTTGCTGGTAGGCTGAGCATGGCAGATTGGAAGGTGGTGATAACAAGACTAGAAAGTAAGTTGGCAGGGTGGAAGAATCGAACGCTATCTAAGGGGGGGAACTGGTCCTTCTCAAGCATGCGCTTTCTGCCATCCCGATATTTTTCTTCTCAACGAGGTTGATGTCAGTGGGGATGCGGAAGAAATTAGAGGGGTTAATGAAGCGTTTCTTCTGGTTTGATGGACGACAAGAGGGGTGGGGTGTGCACCTGGTGGGTTGGGACATGATGACGAGGTCTAAGAGAGAATGAGGTCTTGGGATTCACAATTTAGAGGTCATAAATAAGGCGCTGTTGGCAAAGTAGGCGCTAAGATTGTGGGGGAAGTCCGATGACATCATTTGCAGGATTATGCGGAGCATTTATGGGATCGGAAGTACGTGGAGCGCTGAAGCTTGTAGGAGACCGTCTTCGCTTTGGCAGGGTTTAGTGAGCAAGGCCTTAAATGTCGGTTTCGGTCATCATTTCGGTGACGACCAAAACATAATTTCAATGGAATTTCGGTCAAATTTTGATCGAAATTTCGATCATTTCGGTCATTTTTTGTACTAGGACCCCCATATTTCGGTCATTTCGGTCATTTTGATCGAATTTCGATTTTGACTGGATATCGATATTCGACAGAAATTCGATTGAATTTTGCTGAAATTTGAGGTCATGTTAGTGAGTATCTCGCCAGAGATGGGAAAGATGGTGAATCCAGTGCTGGGGGATGGTAACAACTTTAGAGTCAGGTTAGACGATTGGCTGGGTGGGGGTCCGCTCAGGGAGAAGTACCCACGGCTTTTTGCAATCACGGGGAACATATATGCAACGATATTCGACGTTTGGGCGGACATATCTTGGTGCCCCCATTTCGGTTCTGCTCTGTCGGACCAGAGATGCGGGGAGGTCGTGGCACTTTTGGGATCTGGCGGATGTGGGTGGTGAAGGATATGGTTAGATCCTCAAGTGCATCACGGAAGCGTGAGCGTCATATCGAATACGACGAGGAGCAACTAGTCGCACTAGTTGCTCGATGCAGCGGAATTTAAAATTTTTATTACGACGAAACCACATGATCCAAGAACACTTCTCGGATCGTCTCGTCTAAACCACAAACAAGTAATAGGATTACCTCTTGAAGTGTGGTTGCGATCAAGTCTTTAAACTAAGAGACCTCCTGTCTCAAGTCCGATCCGACGGAGGAGACGCTTGCGAGCGCGGGGATGAAGCACGTGCTTCTCGCAATCCATGTTGACGATCCAAGCGGCGGATCTCCTGATATCGACACACGAGATCCAACGTCTTCTTCACGAGCGAGGCGCACCGAAGGAGATGGAGATCCACGAGCAGAAGAACGAGCAGCATAGCGACGATGCCGCGGCGATGGAGAACCTCTCCATGGCATCTATGGTGGATGACCATGAGAGGGAGAGAGAGGGCTGACGTCTAGAGAGAAAGTGAGAGAGATGCTTCTCAAGCATTGTGTGTAAAATAGAGAGCATGGTATGCCTCTCTATTTATAGGGTTTTGGGATCCATGGATCTCAATCCATGTGTCATATAAAATCAATGGATGAGATTGATTTATGTCAATCCAATGGTCAAGATTGTTGTTGGTAAAACCAACAACTTGTGATTTAATTTTGATTAAATATATTTGATAAATCAAATAAATATTAATACCAAATTAAATCAATCAAATAAGGAGAGAGAGAATACAAAGGAGATACTTTCCCATTGAAGAAGAGGGGACGGCTACCAATTCCCCAAGGGAATTGGGTGCCGCCCCTTCTATTCCTATTGGGGAGTGCAATCTCATGGATTCCATGAGATTACATATCTCCTTGTTTTTCTCTCTACTTATTTCCAACAACTATTTGTTGGGATTTTTATTCACCAAAATAATTCTCAATTAATTTTGGGAATATTGCAATCTTGACATTGGAATATTATGAATCATATTCACAACCCAAAACAAAATGTAATTTACATTTTCAATTAATTAGACAATGTGTATCCAATACACATTAATAATTAATCTACTAATATAAATTATATTTAACTCTCTCTAATACATTATAAATCACATTTATAATATATTATGAATAATTGGATATTAATATCCACATTATTCTTATCCATAATAATTAAATCACATTTAATCATATTGGATAACTTATTCTCTTGTGCTCAAATAATATGAATCACATTCACATTATTTACATCTTTGATAATCAAATCACATTTAATTATCTAAGATAACTCTCCTTATAATATGAATCAAATTCATATTATTCATGATTATTAAATCACATTTAATTATTCATTTTCTCATTGCTCGGATACATATATCAACAACAGAATTATCCATGAACTCTTTCAAGGATAATGCGCTTTCTCCGCGAATACTTGGAGATAAGGACAGGGCGATTGTATTGTTCCACGTATAGTGACATGGATATTGAGATCATATCTCAAAACCAGATCGCGGGCCTCTCATAGATGCTTGATTAAATCAAGACTGCAAATCCAATCTTCTCATTGCATCTGAATCTCATTCAGATCAATGTCCAACATTTGGACTAAGATCAGATTACTTCTCTACTGAGAGGAGTCACTAAAATCTAGACCCGTTTCATCACTCCCTAGGAATGGAAGCGTCATGGTTATACAATCGTTTATGATCACATCACCCTCAGGTATTCCTAATACCTGTACATCCTGCATACTGGAAGACTCAGAATAAACCCGAAGTATTAGATCAACTTTACACTGTCTACTTCAGGGTTTTTATCAGTAAGTTTCTCATTCGATCATTGGGAGTCGGTATCGATCATATACTTTCCAAAAGCATATATCATACCTAGATCTTGATCATATACTTTCCAAAAGTATATATCAAACCTACAAATTCGGTCAAGCTCCTAAAGCGAGACGACCATGCGCATGGAATTTGATTCTTCCCAATATCTCATGAGTGAGCTCATGTCTTCCGGTTCAGTAACTGAACCTGTATGAACCCTTTGAGAGATCGTATTACTCATATGCCCTTATATGCACACCAACGCGCCGGTGTATAGACCTTGATTAGGTCATCAACCTATTGGTCTGCCAAATGTACATACTCAAACATATAGTAACACATCTGTCTTCGGTCAGAGGATGCGTGCCTGTATCATGACAACATACGATATAGGACTTTGGTTATCTCGATCTCGTTAAGTCAACTCTTTGACCTAACTAATCTGACATCTCCGAATCTCTATTCCTATGCAGAGGACCTGCATCAAGAGGTCGGTCAGATATCAGCCTTTAGAGAAAAAAAGAATTGCCATCTCCTTCTCAGGCTGGAGATCATCTCTTAATAATCATTTGACGGTGCTTGATGAGTCCTCAATCTAACTCTTTAGATATTCATCCAAGCACCAGCCTCTATGATTCAATAATTGAATCAACATCTGTATGATCATCAAGATGGCCATGGTACATAACCCTAATTGTACTAAGGGACGTATTATACAAATTATTCATTCTTCATTTCAGATCAGGGAATGATATTCACAATAACATTTATTGCATAATGGCTCGCCGTGGGCTCGCATGTCCAACAGGTGGTCCCACCGAGGGTAGGGACCACTTTGCTTGAAAACAGGGGAGGTTTTCGGTGAAAAAAGCGTATAGAAAGTTCATCAGGCAATGCGGGGAGGTCCGGGAGGAATTTGCTTGGGATTACCGAATTATTTAGGCTAACAAAATTCCAATGCGGATCAAGGTCTTCCTGTGGTTGGTGAGATGTAGGAGGCTGTTTTCCAAGGCACGAAGGTCGAGACTTTTGGGCACCGGTGAGATCATGTCCGATATATGCGAGATTGAGCAGGAGGACTACGACCATCTCTTCTTTGGTTGCGGAACATTAGTCATGGTTTGGGAGTGGGCAACGGTGCCGTGGCTACACTCGGTGGACAATGCGATGTACTGGAGCTTGATTAGGACAACTTCTGCGATTTCTCAAGAGGATGTGGCTGACCTTTTTGCAATCCTACATGCCATTTGGTGTGCTAGAAACGCAAAAATTTTCAAAGGGCATCAGTTCATGTGTGAAAGGGTTTTGGGTCACGCTAGGGCTTTGACAACGTTTTGGAGTAGCATGTAATATGTTCTTTATAAGTTTTGAGTCGCGTGGTGGCGGTGTGTAGTGCTTGAGAGGGAGGGGTAGATGTGGATGTGGCTTACCATGTATTTTCTTTGCTCGGTGCTGTAAGGGTGGGTATCCCTGCTATCGTGTTCTTTAATATAAATTGGCGGTGAGCTCCACTTTTGGGGCTATACCCTCTGTCTTCTCAAAAAAAATCTTTTTGTTATTAATGCTCTGTTTATCATCCCGCTTCCACATTTGTATTTTCTAATAGAATTGATTCATGATAACATACTATAAATTAAGTGTTAAACAGATCCTAAGGGACTAAAATGAACTTTAGATGATAACATTAATACATCTAATTATGAGTTCATGAGTGTGCGTTGTGTGACATACGCCTACAATGGCATTTTATGACTATCATGATGGTAATATTCCTAGTTTTAATGTTCTGTCGGTTAGATTTCATAGTGACTGGGTGAATGAAGTTAGGTGTTGCAAATGGAGTGGACATGCACCTTTGGTTCTGAGTTTAAACCCTTAAAGGTCACGACCCCAATAAAGCGAGTTGGATGGCGCGTTGCACTTGTCTCTTGGATACGTTTGGAGTCGCTCGATGGAGCTGTCACATGGTGTCACTGTGTTCTCCACATCGCACTTATACATGATATTAGTACTCAGAGTACCATTAGGAGTGACTACATCATGTAGTATTTCGAGTATTAACATAATAACATTGTGGGAGATATTCAGGGATGTGGTTATACAGATGGAGATGTGGGAACACATTTTTTATTCAAGTATGAATTGGGGCATGGAAGGGATTTTCCTTTTTAGGGATTAAACTAAAGATGAATACAAAGAAAGGAAGTAGATGATGCTTTGAAGGTTAAGAGACATGGGAAAGGTGTAGGACCGGATGACATCCCTATAGAATTATGGAGAGTTTTAGGTAAGCACGGTTTGACTTGGCTTACGAATCTATTCAATATTATTTGGCGAAGCAAGAAAATGCTTGAAGATTGGAGGAGGAGTATCGTGGTGCCTCTTTATAAGAATAAAGGAGACATTCAAAATTGTTCAAATTACAGAGGTATCAAGCTGATGAGTCACATTATGAAAATTTGGGAACGTGTGATCGAAAGAAGGCTGAGGAAAGTTTCCAACGTAAATAAAAATCAATTCAGATTCATGCCAGGTCGCTCAGCTATGGAAGCCATCCATTTGCTGAGGAGAACAATGGAGATTTATAGAGTTAAAAATAAGAACCTCCATATGATCTTTATTGATTTGGAGAAGGCTTATGATTCTGTCCCACGAGAGATATTGTGGAGAGTTTTGGAGAAGAGATAAGTATCTGTCCTATCCATTAACCTCATAAAGGACATGTATGATAGGGCTTTATCTTGTGTAAGGACCCCGGCTGGGAAGACTGACTATTTTGACATCAAAATTGGTTTACATCAAGGTTCAGCTTTGAGTCCCTTTCTTTTTACTTTGATTATAAACGAGTTGACAAGTCACATTCAGGATGAGTTACCTTGATGTATGTTATTTGCTGATGATATTGTGTTGATTGATGAGACTAGAGATGGAGTAAATGAGAAGCTTGAGGTTTGGAGACATGCATTGGAGACTAAAGGATTTCGTATAAGTAGGGCTAAGACGGAATATATGGAGTGCACCTTTGATGGAATCAATGGTGAAGGAATTGAGGTGAAGATTGGTGACAATAACATCCGGAAGAGAGATTCTTTTAGATATCTGGGATCTATTTTGCAACAGGATGGGGAAATTGATGGAGATGTTACTAATAGAATAAATGCAGGCTGACTAAAGTGGAGAGGAACCTCTGCTGTTCTCTGTGATAAGAAAATTCCTTTAAAAATTAAAGGAAAGTTTTACAAAGCAGTCGTGAGACCTGCTATGCTCTATGGATCTGAATGTTGGCCTGTGAACCGTAGACATGTGCAGAGAATGGCTATAACAGAAATGAAAATGCTAAGGTGGATGTGTAAACACACATGTAAAAATCGGATTCGGAATGATGCAATCGGAAAGAAAGTTGGTGTAGCTCCGATCGAGGATAAGATGCGAGAAAATCGCTTAAGATGGTTTGGTCATTTGCAAAGAAGATCAACGGATGCACCAGTTAGGAGATGCGAGTGTTGGGATGTTGAGCCGGCTAAGAGAGGGCGAGGACAGCCCAAGAAGTGTTGGAAAGAGACTATACGAAGGGATCCTAGTTTTTTGGATATAAGCTCAGGATCGACCCAAGATAGATCTGAATAGAGGTGAAGAATCCATGTAGCCGACCCTACTTAATTGTGGGAAAAGGCTTTGTTGTTGTTGTAAGGATTAAACTAAAGATCTTGCATATAGGAGGCCAGTGAGTTCCATACTTGCACAGTTGCACATGTTTGTATAAGAAATGATCTAGGATTAAATACCAATAGTTATACCCTCCACGGTTAAGTATTCTAGTCAGCATGTAGCAAGCTTGGTATCCATGGAAGGTCGTATCGATATCGATATCGTTTTGGTCCGTCCGGAAATGGATATATCGGGATATATCGATGATATATCGACAATATCGGTGGAAATGTCGAAAATGGCTCAAAAAGCCAAATTTTTGGCATTTTTCTTAAGTTAAGGTCATCCACGATATTAAAACAACAAATAACGTACAAATACACACTTATATCACACATATCGGTCCATTTATAGACCATATATTGCACATATCAGTATCGCACATATCGGTCATCTCGATGTTAATTTCTTAACGTTGATTCTTGACTTATAAATATTGAAAATGGATTCCATTCAAGTTCTTATAAGTTCATAACATGAAATACTACAATATACACATCATAACACACATAGATAATTTATGAGAACAATGGTCCTTAAACTGCACATATCATTCATATCGATTGGAATATATAACGAGACAATCATTGTTTGGCATAAAGATTTATCTATATACATGCTAGAACAATAAATGAGAAATATCCAAATCAATTTAACATTGTAAAAGAGATGACTTAAAATCAAGAATTCCGCGGCGGATCTAAATCAGCCCCCCTGTCCTGTTGTCTCTCATAGCGGATTGCGGATTCAATGAACTCGCAATAGTTTTCCCATGTCATGTACGAGTACATGGTCTTATAATCCATCATATACTGCATGTATCGATGGTCATCAATCCCTATGAGTATCCTGAGTCGAGGATAAGCATTGCTAGATCCGGTGTCACAAGGTGCACGTTGATGCTGTGAAGTACTAGCTTGAGATCCTCGGGATGACGATGCCAGAGTAGAAGATCTCTGCGGAGGAGGAGGACCTGGAGGAGGAGCGTAGTACTCAGGGAAGAAACCGAAACTGTCACCACCAAAGAAGCTGCCCTAGCTCTGCTCGGGTTATTTACCTTGGTAGTTCTCATCGCTGTAGCTGTTATATCCTCCATACCCACTGTTGCTACCATATCCATAAGATGGAGGAGTTTACGCCTGAGGAGGAGGAGGAGGACTAGGTGGAGGAGCAGGAAAATATGCAGGGAAACCAAATGATCTTTCATCTTGTGAGGTTCCATATCCGCCCATGGGACTGGGTGTTCTTTCACGGTATAGGCTGTCAATGTTCATGCAACTCAATGAACCTACAGATGATATCAAATCGTCCATGTAGCTATCTGTAGGATGATGACCACATCGTCCATATGGATCGTAATCCATAGGTCATGGACTCGGACTTGGGACAAACTGCCCATGTATGTTTCCACGTCGTTCCATGTACTCGAATCTTGTATCATCACGTGGTCCACGACCATCCCCTGCAGACCCTAACCTCCCTGAATATGTCTCCCCATCACCTAATTCACCACGGCCACCAACAGCATCATCATCATCATCATCATCGCTCCCACTGTCATCTTTTGATTTCGATTTGGATTTCGATCCAGTGGAGAGAATGTCATCCACAATTGCAACAAGCTCCACCCCTCCAAGAGGGTCTGTGATTCGCCCAGATCTGGCCATGTAGTCACCGACATCTGCTCCCATTTGTTGGCTTATATTTTGATTCGGCCCGCCTCCCGGTTGATCGAGCAATGGAGCACCGTTGGAATCTAACCACCTCTGCAGAACATCTTTATCTGCATCGTCGTCGTGCATCTTGAATATATATGCAAGATCGATGGGGTCTGTGTAGTCCTCTTTGTCATGTCCCTCTCTTACCTGTTTCATCTTCAACCTCAAGTTGTAGTGTACAAAAACAATATCGTGGAGTCGTTGTTCTCCCAACTTGTTCCGTCTCCTCGAATGGATCAAGTTGAATGTGCTCCAATTTCTCTCACAACCACCGACAGATGCTGTTTGGGACAATACTTTCACTGCCACTTTCTGGAAGTTGGGAGCTTCCATCCCGTACAGTAACGACCATTCGGTTGCGGAAAATTCAAAAGAGATAAATCAATAATGGTCAAATTGTTATACATTACAATCAGTAGACTTAGTCCTTACCAGGAAGAGTACTGCCGCGTCCATTAACCGTGGTTACTCTACCGAAAGAACCCAAGGCATCCCTAAAGTATTTAATCTACACATTAATCAAGACTTTAAGTCATAACATAGTTTGTGCCTCAAAATAATTTTAAAGTCATTGTATGCGACTATAAATTGTACATTATACAATCGTTCTTACCTCATTCATGCACGAGGTTTGTGCCTTCTCGTCCTTGACAAACTTCTCCACCACAAGTTGTACATATGCTAGAAGGTCAGCATTTGTACCAAGACTTTTCTTGTATTGGTACTTCGGATTCAAGTAATACGCCGGAGATGAATAATTCTTAAATTTTAATCCTTCTAAAATACCTCCGCAAATGGATTAAAAATATTTACTAGATAATAATACATACCAGCCTTGTGAAGAGGATGTGAGAGCATCTTGGACCATCGTTCGTCTATGATGTCCAACCATGCTTTATATCCTCTCCCAACTGCTTCTCTAACCTTCTCCCTCATATAGCGCATTACCTCGTAGATGACTCCCGTAGTTGGCTTCTTGTTTCCATCTACGATATGCAATACAGAAACAACATGTTCCATTATCTTCGTGACCCTTGTCACTTCATCCCAGAAATGGAGATCATTGATGATTGTCTCCACTTCCGTCCTCCTTCAATCCGAGCTTCTGGGTTCTCGAACCATTCACCTTGGCAGCACATGTTCTTCAACCCTGCCTTGTGTTGTTTGAGGCTTTACAACGCTATAAAATTGGTTGCAAAGCGTGTGATGCCAGGCCTTACCAACTCACCATTGCACGTCCTCCTCATCAAAGAAAACACTTTGGAATGGTTGTAAATGAAAGTCGTGACTGCCCGTACTTGTTCCATTACCTTCGCGACGAGCTTCCTCTTGCTGAAGTCCTTCAGAATCAGATCTATGCAATGCGCAACACTAGGTGTCCAAAAAATGCCACATATGCTAGACCTCATTATTATTTCATCTGCTTTCTTGAAGTTGCTGCCGTTGTCCGTCACAATCTGCTCACTTTCTCAACGTCCTTAATGACATCCTTCATCAACTTCAGCAGCTATTTGTAGTCCTTGACCTGTTCAGATGGATCGACAGATTTAAGAAAAATGGTCTTACCGTCGCAGTAAACGAGGAAGTTGATGATTTGCTTCCTCGTATAACTTGTCCAGCCATCACACATCAGCGTCACGCCGTACTCTGCCATCTCTTCCTCAGGTCCGAGATATACTCGTTCATCTACTCCTCCTGCGCAAGATACTTGTTCATCAACTCTTTCGCAGTGGGAGCATTCACTCCCGTTCCAGCTGCGGCGATCTCATCAATGGCGTGCTGTAAAAAAGGTCCACTAGCAACATGTGCTGGGATGCTCTCCCCAAAGAAGAGCTTGCCGATGGCCTTGCCCACTCTCTCCCGTGCATTGGTGAACGTCCCCTTCACTGTCTTTTGCTTCGGGTCCTTGCTTGGCTTGTACTGCATGGACCCACTCATCGTCAAGAATGGTTCTAGTCCCTTCCTCTTGTGTTTCTTAGTGGGTGGTGGTACTGGTGCACCTCCAGAACCACTCCCACTACCACCGACATCAGGGAAGCCGCCACGTGCACCAACGAGTTCTCTCCTCTCAAACTCGCTCCTCATGGACTCTTTTGCGCCCTCCTGTACGTCCTCCTCTCCGTTTCGGTCTGAATGTTATCGGGATAGGCAAAGTCCTCGTCGTCTGAATCTGAGAGGACATTGAATTCCTTCTCAAACATGAAATCCTTGAACTATTCATCCCGCCTGGACCTCTCCACATCCTTCTCCTTTTTCCCCTCCATGCTGGCCTTCACCAAGTCCCTCACGTCTTTTGGACAACGAGTGCACTTGGCAACATTTTTATTGCTGTCATTAAGGTGATGCTTCAGTCTAGTAATGCCTCCTCCTCCCAACCTCTTCCCACAGAATTGCACTGCGGTTTCGCTTTGTTGTCATTTGGAGCGGTGGCATATTTCCAACCAATCTCTCCATCGTCCAAATCCATCTGTCCACGAGAACCATCAGAGTCTGAATCGGAGTGTGCCATGATCTTGAATCCTGAACAAAAAACACACAAAAATCAAAAGCCCCATATTTCATGAACAAAAAAATCACTAAATTGTGGATACATTTTTTTACATTTTCGGATTTATTTAATTAGATACATTTTGTTAACAAAAATCACCACCAAATCATGTTTCCTAACTCCTAAACAAGACATCCAACTCCATCCATCCATAACATCTCTTAGTAAACACACAAAAATCAAAAGCCCCAAATTTCATAAACAAAAAAATCACTAAATTGTGGATCTATTTTTTTAAATTTTCGAATTTATTTAATTAGACACTTTTTTTTAACAAAAATCACCACCAAATCAGGTTTCCTAACTCTTAAACAAGAGATCCAACTCCATCCATCCATACATCTCTTAATAAACACACAAAAATCAAAAGCCCCAAATTTCATGAACAAAACTTCAATAAATTGGGGATCTATTTTTGTTTAATTTTCGGATTTTTTTAAATACACACATTTTGTAAACAAAATTCACCATAAATTTTGTTTCCTAATTCCTAAACAATATATACAACTCCATTCAACCATAACATCTCTTAATGAACATACAAAAATAAAAAACCCCTAATTTCATGAACCAAAAACTCAATAAATTGGGGACCTATTTTTGTTTAATTTTCTATTTTTTAAATACACACATTTTGTAAACAAAATTCACCATAAATTTTGCTTCCTAACTCCTAAACAATATATACAAGTCCATTCAACCATAACATCTCTTAATGAACACACAAAAAACAAAAACACCTAATTTCATGAACCAAAAACTCAATAAATTATGGATCTATTTTATTTAAAATTTCAGATTTATTTAAATACACACATTTTGTAAACAAAAATCACCACCAAATCATGTTTCCTAACTCCTAAACAAGAGATCCAAACCAATTAATCCATAATATGTCCTAACTACTACAGAAATATCAAAAGCCCCAAAAGTTAGAGCCCAAATTACATGCAAAAGGAATTTATGCAATACTAATACATAACAAACATGAGAGCAAAATCACTAAGGAAGTGGAAATCAAAAACTCACCTCAAAATGCAAAGGAAGAGAGGAAACCAAGGTTGGAATGCCAAGGTTGGGATGCTGGAAATGGCTGCCGATATGCCTCATTATATAGGAAAAAAAGATCCCAAACTTAGCAAGGAAGAAAAGAATATGCCATGTCGGCGATATATCGACGATATATTGCTGACACCGTGTAAAAGGATATACATTTGAATATCGAAATGGGGGGGCATCGATATCGATATATCGCCGATATATCGTCAACATGGCCTTCCATGTTGGTATCTATATGATAGCATTTGCAAAATGAAAATAATTGAATTATTATATGTAACATCCGGTTTCCAATCAAACCCGGACCCGATCCGATTTGGGTCCGATCAACCCAATAAAGTTGTCGGTCAACACCAAACAACCTAAAACGCTCACCTGATCGTGAATCAAAAGTCGTTCGGGCATAATCGACTGAAAATCGATCACATTGTAGTATGTGCCGCGGAAAAGCCACAACGTAATTTTGGAAACCGCGAAATTAACCGAGACCGTCATTGGAACCGATTCGACGAAACAAGACTAACGGAATCGACCGTTCGTCAATCGGAGGTCGTTTGATATTTTTAAATCACAAAATTTAATCTTAAACAAAAATCGTATCCGGAAATTTCGGGTATTCAAAACCCGATCGGAACTATATCACTATTATACTCATATTGATCGCCATTCAAAGACGGTCAAAATGAGTTATTGGACGTCGAAATCCAACACTCTATGTGCAATCACGGAAGACTTTAATAAGTAAAAAAAAGTAATAATATAAAATTTTAATTTTAGAACAGGAGCAGACTTCTGCCGTTAACTACTTAATTGCCTTTCTCTTGCCATTTGGAATCTTCTATACCCCTCCATTTGGCCCAAAAAGACCCTCCATTTGGCAACACCTCCTTGAGTTCCTCTCCTTATATATACTTAACACAAAACCCCTCCAATTCCCATCCGAAGGAAGCCAAACCCCCAGCTCTCTCTGCAATTAAGAAGCTGTTCAAATCCCTCATCGGTTGCAGCTCAAGCAACAGGTTGGTATAAAATTTTGATTCCTCTTTCTCTATTTAGCCATTTCAAAGACATCGGCCTTTCCAGAAAAACCTTAAATCTTCTCCTCAAATCCTCTTCTTGTTGGGAGTCTTTGTAGATCAACATCCATGATTGTTGCTTGAAATACTTCAAGAACTACTGGACCAACTGCTGTTCATTTCCTGGAAATCAGCCTTTGCATGTTGCAGTTAGGATCCCAAATTTGCATCTCAGAACTTAGGATTTAATCTAAGGTACAATCCTATCCCCTTTTTGCTGCCATGCATATAGATTACACTGATTTTCAGGAGTTCACCATTGTTATCTTTGCAAAAAAAAAAATTTGTTAGCTTTAATATGGATCATTCTCTGCTCTGTTGTGCAATAACTTCCAATAATTTTTTTTAAATTATGCAACGGATCATAGTATGCTGATTTAAGAAGTGATAGGTATCATAATATATATATATATATTATAGAATAAAACCTCTATCACACTGCTCTGTAAATTACCAGAAAGAAAAATCTGTAGTTTTTGTTTTAATTTAATTTAATTATAAAGCTAGCGTACCTTCAGAGGTCAGATTTGAATGAATTTTTTTTACATGCAGAGCTATCTGAACTAAATAGAAAACTTTATATAGATCTTGTTGACCATCGAAAATATTTCAACACCATCTATATCGTAAGAACTTGGTAAAGGATATTATTGAAAATTATTGAACATCCATTCTATTATCAACAAGGAATTTGAGTTGAATAATTAAACCAATTGGTTAATGACGGCTGTTAAACCTTGGACAGACATGAGTTTTATAATCTAATTTTAATAACTTCCAAGTATTGTATATCGTCATATTAAAATCTATGAATCAGGAACATATATGTTTAAAATAGTACGTACAAGTAGAACAGGATGGGAGATTTATATATTATATTATAGGGGTAGTTGAAATAATTGATAATAGACCTAGTAGCTGATTGATAAATTGACGAAAACACCTTAAACTAAGATGTTCAAGGATGCATTACATAGGGACATGAGGATATCACACGGTTGAATCTAGATATGGTTGGGAGTATGATTTTTTACAAAGCAACAAATAGAAGTTCAAAAAAAAAAATCTAAACTCTACTCATCTAGTCAACAGGTAAATACATTTAGATATATATATATATATATATATAAAGAGAGATTTTGTTAACTTGCCTCATAAATATTATATATCATCATGTAGGAAATTATGTATGTGCAAGGTTTTTCCTTAACTTCAGAAAGAACTTGTATTACTCAAATAATGATCACTCAAATATGCAAAGTTAACAAGATAGAATAATGGGTTTGAGTTTGCAAATAAATGTATCCATATGATTGAGAAACAGTAAAAAAAAATTGGGTTAGATAAAAAAAAAACTCTCGTGACACCTACAAGTTAACGCAATTACCCAAGTTTCTCTTATATTCCAACTTATGTGAATATATGATAAATTCAGTCCATATGTATGTGTTAGTTGATGCAAGTTATCCATGGAGCTGTAGAAATCAGAATCATCTTAGTTACATAAAATCAAGAATACAATCCTTCAAGGAAGAAGTGGACGTAGGTTCAAGAGCTTGAAGCAGCAGATTCAGAAATTGATCACATAAGAGAATAAGAAAAGATCGAGGAATCAAATAAGTATGAAGGTAATTAGGAATAACAATGAATCGTGCCGGTCATGACGACTTCTACGCTTGACCGTGCGAGAGCGCGGTGACTCTCACCTGGGCGGAGGAAAGGAAGCCCAGTTAGGGCAGCGGCCGCCAAGTGCGCGGGTCTAGGGTCCCAGTCTTCTTCACGGTTTTTACGCGAGCTCGCAGTGTTTTTACGCCTCGTTGGGATCCTGACTTTAGACCAGTTCCGTTGACCCTGTCTATTAGGATCAAGGTTTGAAAAAACGAAAGGCGGAACGAGGCGTTTTCCCTGGAAGCGAGGCGAGGCGTAGCCTCGAGGC
Organism: Ottelia alismoides; assembly: GCA_037367405.1. Lineage (NCBI taxonomy): Eukaryota > Viridiplantae > Streptophyta > Magnoliopsida > Alismatales > Hydrocharitaceae > Ottelia > Ottelia alismoides. The sequence goes on from JAZKJV010011435.1 coordinate 151,445, forward strand.
GGTCGAGGCGTAAGCCTCAGTTTGTATAGAAAAATAATTATAAAACATATAATAAATATATTTATTGGTGAATTATTATAATCTGACAAACATATAGTATATAACAATGTAATATACGATGATATTATTAAGATAAGAACACTAAAAAAGGATATGTTAATGCCATAAACCTTTCTACTAAATTTCTACCAAATCAAAAGGAAACCATTGGCTATAACTATCACTAACTTTTTTATCAAAAAGGGATTGGCTATAGTTGCCACTAAAGATATCTAAGTTGTTGATATGAATCATACGATTTGAATCCTAATCATATGTTCTACTGAACCGGATGAAGAACGTAATGATGTTCCCCCTGTGCCACCATACCCTACCAGTACGGGGGTCTCGCTGCCCGGTCAGCGAGCCTGGGGGGGCTAGGGGGGGCCCAGGTTGGCCCCCCCTTGCGGGGGTTGCAGGGGGCAGCGCCCCCGTCCAAATTTTTTTTCTTATATGTGTATTCGAATTCGTATACGCTTTCTTATATATTAAAGGTGTAATAGTAAGACTTTATTGAAATAATTGGACATGTTAATGTTAAATATGAATATGAAAAAGGTTAAATTTAAGCATATGAATATGAAAGAGGTCAAATTTAAGCATTCATCTTCCATAAATATATACTCAACAACAAAACCTTTATAAACATATGAAAATACGAATAGGATAATTTTTTTCTTTAAAAAAATACTTGAAAAAGCCCCTGACGCCTCACCTTGCGCCTCGCCCCGCCTCAACGCCTCGCCTCGCCTCGACCGCCTCAGGCATCCGAGGCGCACGCCTCTGCCAGGGGGTCTGAGGCGGTCGCCTCAGGGCGATTTCCCAACGCCCCGTTTCGCCTCGAGCGCCTTTGCGCCTCGAGGCGCGTTTTTTTAAACCATGATTAGGATACCCAGGCGGGGGATCCTTGGTTTTCAGTTTTTACGTACGAGCTCGTCCGCCCGTACTAGTCGGGCAGTTTTCTAGAGCGACTTTTCTAGGGAGTCTCTCTCTCACCCGTCTCAGTGGCGTAGTTGGGGAATAGACCTATCCCTCTATTGGACCGCGCTTCCAATTAGAGGGCGAGACGGAAGAGCCATTTGCAGGCTTCTTCACCGCTTGAGTTTACTTCGCCAAACAGACTTGGCGATTCTATATCCAGACCATCCATATCTGCATCTACAACATCTGGAGCTCTATCTGAAACATTGAAGTTAAGAATTGGAGAAGTTATGATCAAAAGACCATTCTCTCTACCCAAGAAATCAAATAAATAGATCTCTACAATCTCAACTTTTCCATTTTTCACTCACCAACATGATCTCAGAAGAAATTGACATATATGCATTCACACTCATACACTTATGATTACGCAACTGCTTTATAAATATGTTACATATGGGAAATGCCGGGTTCTGGGGGAAATCATTTGAAACGCATTACAAACAAACCCTTTTTACTTACGCAAGTAGATGTAGATTTTACTTATACCACCTTTCTACTTGCTTACTTTTGTACATATTAAATGTCCAGTTATTTTTATAAGTTTTTAGGAGGTACCAGCAATGGCTGACGCCTCTTCTTTCCTATTATGTGTGTGGCAGGCAAACAGCCTGCAGTTCAGTAGTCGCTCAGTAGCTACATGCTTCCAGGAGACAGAGTATATACGAGACGGTATGAATTCCTTGTCTCAGTTTTTGTTCAATAATGATATAAATGCTATCTCTTTTGTATCACACTTTGGGATATATGTTGTAATGGAAGATCCTTGTATATGTTGAAAACTGATATGAATATTAATGAAAAAGAATTTTGGTGTAAATTGTATCTCTTTTACTTGTGGTTATGTTGTGAATATGAATGTCATGTGAATAATTAGCCGCGCGAAAAATTTTCCCTACTTTTTTCCAACTTCTGCGATCATTGTGAATGAAATATTGCGAAATGCGTCGTAAACGGGTACCCGGATCCTGAGGGGTTCACATTATATATACTTGTCAAATGTATGATCCATGTTGAAAAGATCTGACTGTCTTGATGCAACTTCCTAAATAGTATTTTTTTAAATACTATTTAGGAAGTTGTCTTCGATTGTTTCAAAGAAAAGTTCTACAAAGTAGCTGTTAGACCTGCTATGCTCTATGGATCTGAATGTTGGCATATGAACCATAGACATGTCAGAGAATGACAACACCAGAAATGAAAATGCTAAGGTAAATATGTGGACACACACACACACACACGTAAATATCAAATTCAAAATGATGTAATCGGAAGGAAAGTTGGTGTAGCTCCGATCGAGGATAAGATGTGAGAAAACCACTTAAGATGGTTTGGTCATTTGCAAAGGAGGTCAGGTGATGCATTGGTTAGGAGATGCGGGTTTTGGGTTGTTGAGCCGGCTAAGAGAGGGTGAGGGCGATCCAAGAAGTGTTGGAATGAGACTATCCGACGAGATCTTAGTTTTTTTGGATATAAGCCCAAGATTGTCCCAAGATAGATATGAATGGAGGCAAAGAATCCATGTAGCCGACCCTACTTAATTGTGGAAAAATGCTTTGTTGTTGTTGTGTCAGATGTATGATATGGTGTGAGCTATAGTAGCCTTGTCTAGGTCTGTTTCTCAGAACATAGGTGTGTACCTTGGTAAGCAAGGCCCTAAATGTTGGTTTCGGTCACCATTTCGGTGACCGACCAAAACGGAATTTCGGTCGAAATTCGATCGAAATTTCGGTCATTTTTTGTACTAAGACCCCTATACTTCGGTCATTTCTGCCATTTTGGTCGAATTTTGATTTCGACAGGATATCGATAGTCGACAGAAATTCGACCGAATTTCGTTGAAATTTGAGGCCATGTTGGTAAGAGATACACTTCCTTTTTTATTATAACACCAACGGCTAGTGTTAGCCTTGTTTTGTAGTGTTGTCTGTTAGAAAATAAAGAATGCAGAAGCGAATATCAGAGAAGAAAAATAAAAATTGAGGAACACGATATTTTTACGTGGAACCCTACTCCCTAAGGAGCGGGATGAAACCATGGGAGAACACCTCAAAGAGCTGATTTGTCTATTGACTTTCTCATTGGATAAAGGAGGACTGGGGCTTCTTATATATCCTTCATAGACTCTCCAAGTTCCACTACTGGTAGATGTATGACTAAACTCTGGATGTGGTAAATGGATCCTGAATAGATCCATTTATCCATCTATACAAAAAAGTGACACATACTTTAACATTCCCCCTCAAGTTGGAGCATGCAATGCTCAACTTGGACAAATAGAAAGAAATCTCAACTCACAATACAAGATACTACAGACAATATCAACTCAACGCGCACAACTATCGGCTGCTGGCAAGGATGTTGCTTCTCATGCCATACATGTGAGGAGGAACAAACAGGCTGGAGTGTGAGTCAAACTGAATCTCCTCGTCGGAGAGCATGTGCTCTGTACCACCTGGAGAACCCTGGCCCACCACATCATGTGGACAACTGCCCCATCTCTGAAAGGGCCAAACTGAAAAAGTCGTGGAGACATCCTCGTCGGAGTCCACGATCGTTGGAGAATGGAGTCTGAAAAGTCTCATCGGAGAACTGGGTCTCTCCCATACTGGCTCAACAAATGGGATCTCTACTCTGGAGTCACCATGAAACCACATAAAAACCCTATCCCACATGGCACATGGAATGAGATCTCTACTCTGGTGTCCATATGGAACACATGAAACCTCTGATCAAAACAAAAGATGGGGACCGCATAAAAAAGATTGCACACATGTGCGTTTGAAAAGGAGTCTCTCTCTACAGAACTCAAAGAAAACGTGTCACTCAAATATGGAGTGCCTCGAACTTGGACTCTGAACCAATCCGCAGAGTCTGAAAATTTGTAGAATCTGGAAAATCTGGCTAGCCTGGAGAATCTGAATCCGACCTATGATTTTACATAATACTTCTCCTTTCTCCCATACTTATCGAAAAATAACGGCATCGACAAAGTTTGGAGAAGACAAGAGAATGGGGGAAAATAAAACATCACATAAGCCGTCACAATTTCTCGGCTTTTCTTCTCAATCATTTTTTTTTCAAATCATTTTTTCGGCTATTTCATTCATTTGTAAATAGCCTTCTCATCTTTTTTTTCCAAATAAGCCGTTCATTTCATTTTTACGGCTTTTCTTTCTTTTTTTTGAACCATTTTTTTCTCGTACGGAATTTTTGTACGATCCTATTTTTTTCCATTTTTTGAACAAAATATCTTGGCCCAAAAGGGCCCAAATGCAGCAGAAACCCTGGAAGGCGGAGGGGGAAATGCGACTGCTCGTTGGATCTTCACTTCGATGCGGTCACCTGAACGAGAAGAGTTTTGGAGGGGGAAATACGACCGCCCGTGATGCGACTTGGAGGGAGATGCGGCTTGGAGGGTCCTCCTTGGAACTGCGAGTGTCGCCAGGGAATGGGATCTACTGTCGAAGGAAGTTGACTCGTGCCGCTTGGAGCTGCGACTAGAGGGATCGGCGGCACTGCCTGGAGCTCGCGAGGGAGATGCCGCCTGAGAGGAGTATGCTTTATGCCGTGGCCCGTGGAGATCTTGTGGAGGTTTGCTCCGTCGCCGCCTGTGCAACTAGGGCTAGGGCTGGAGCATTGGATCTGGAGGGCTGTGTACTGCTCCGCCTGGATGTTGCTGAAATCGAGAGGAGGCCGCCGCCTTGAGTTAGGGTTTCAATAGAGAAACCTTAGAATGGAATCCTGATCTCGATCACGAACTCCCATGTTGCTGATCTTAAACTTGAACGAACTACGAACATGATCTTCATAAAAATGATCTTAAAAAATGAACAATAATTGAACCGAATCTCGAACAAACGATAAAAAATTACTCCTAAAAAATCGAACCCGCCCTGATACCATGTTAGAAAATAAAGAATGCGGATGCGAATATCAGAGAAGAAAAATAAACATTAAGGAACATATGATTTTTACGTGGAACCCTACTCCCTACAGAGCGTGATGAAACCACGGGAGAACACCTCAAAGGGCTGATTTGTCTATTGACTTTCTCATTGGATACATGAGGTTTTTTTTGACACTCATTGGATACATGAGGTTTGATGCTTCCTATATAGCCTCCACAGATTCTCTAAGTCCCACCACTGGTAGATGTGGGACTAAACTCTAGATGTGGTAAATGGATCCTGGATGGATCTATTTACCCATCTATACAAATAAGTGACACATACTCTAACATTGTCAAAGTCGCTCGACTGGCTCGACTAGTCTAGTCAGTGGGGTGGCCGATCGAGTATTGACTAATTCCTACTAGGTTGACTAGTTGATCAATTTTTGCTTGGAGATACTATTTTTTATTTGTTTGCTTTTTTAAAACTAAACTTATTCTATCACACTTAAAATTTTATTTAAATTCAATTACTTAAACCACACCATTTTCGATGAGGAGGAGCAGTAGTGGGAGTGGGAGTCGGAGGGGTGACGAGTGTTGGTAAGGGAGAGTGGAGGGCCACCATCATAGAGCTGGAAGAAGGGGTACATGAGGATGTGGAAATGGAGCTGGAAGGAGATGGCCCTTGGATGTTGTCGAAGGGGAAGAAGTGCTCTTTGAAGTCTAGAAGTAGCACAATGATGTAGTGCTTCCGTTTTGGTGATGCGGACCATATGTTTAAGGTTTGCACTGCTATTGAGCCTCTTTGCTTCCGCTGCGGTTGTTCGGGGTGCTGGAGAAGGGGGTGTACGACGAGGGGCTCTTGATCGAGGAAGACAGCTATTTCGATGAACTCGGGAGTTGTGGCAGAGGAAACTATGGAGGCGACGATCTGGACACCACTTGAAGGCATGATGCTAAATGAGGCGTGGGTGTCTTTACTGCTGTGACTTTCGAAGGGGGTGACTTTGGGGTGCCCCTTATATGTCCTCGTGTCATCGGGAGGAGCGAAGGAGGCCATTGTGAAGGCTCTGGAGGTCGGACTGCCTTCGAATTCAAGGGGTGCGGTTGTCTGGAGAAGGCCTCAGTTCATGGATGACACCATTGGAGATGGAGACTCGACCTAGAGGCTCTCGGTGGTTGGGGTTCCATTGAGATGCGAGAAGATTGAGGTGTTACGGGAAGCCCTCAGACACACTGATGAGGTGATGGAGGTATGCAACTTCGGCATGAGGCCGTGCGAGGGCTCGGAGGTGGTCCTCTTGATGAGGGTAAACGACCCCAATCCCCTTTGCGAGTCACGTTATGGATTGGTCGAAGAGCGATTCCGCTGTGACTTGTGACCATGGACGATGGAGGAGGGCCGACGATGAAGTTGGTTGTTGTCGGAAAAAGGCCAAATGATGCGCGAGCTAGCAGGAAGCTTGATGATCACCGATCTCAGGAAGGGCTTTTCCAAACGACCTCCCCAGAGAAACTCTAACGCCAACGCAATGGCATTGAATGCGGGGGGAGGGATGCTTTTTTCTACGGCTCCGGGTTCAAGAAATCCACTAAATGTGGTTAGTCTTTGGATTTGAACCAAATATAGGAAGTCCGGGTTCGAGTCTGGTATTGATACCGGATTAGTGGCTGTCGGATAAACCTATATCGGACTCCCCTGCTCCAGTTGGGGCGTTTCAGTTATCTAGTTCGGGGTTCCATCCGAATAAGGGTTCTACAACAAGCCCTTCTGCAGCTTTCTCTAGCCCATACACTTGCAAGTTCAAGGTGATCCTCGCTGGTGATTGAACCCCTTGGGCTTCAACAGTTGGTGTCGAGGACTCACGACGGTGCTCCTCCGACCAATGGTGTGGACCTCGTGGGTGCTGTGACCTCTCCAGAGCGTAGGGTGGCGTCGGCTTTGGCTCGTGGCGGAATCATGAGAGGGGTCTCAACCTCTGCTGACCCTTATTGAGGTGGAGGTTTTGGTGCGGAGGCCGTCGAACCGGGGGAGGGGACATCCTTTCAAAGAAGATTGGAGACGTTCACACATAGAGAATATAAGGGGAGGGCTCGAGCGCAGGAGTTCAATATAGTGGCTCTGGGATGGGCAGAATCTGGATCGGCTTACGAGTGAAATGATGAATCATATGCTGACCTTCTCGCGGAAGGGACATTGACCACATATTTTTATCTGGGAGATGCGGTCCCTCGAGCGTAATCATGAAATAGAGGGCTTTGAGGAAGGGGATCAAAGGAGGTTGATGGATCTACGACACCTGTGCGAAGGAGCAGGCTTTGGGAACGTTGTGTCCCATGTTGTAAAGGGTCATGTGAATGGTAGAGAGAAAAGATTTGACGCGGATCCGGTGCGATAACAGAAGAAACTGAGGCAGAGAGGATGTTCGAGAAGAAGATTGCACAAAGAGTGGGAGTTCAGTTGGCAGTGACATCCCCCTTTGTCAATGAAGCTCATATCTTGGAATGTAAGGGGCATGGACCAATCAGAAAAGCGGTTGGCGATTGGGTCCTTGTTGGTTGCGTAGAAGGGTTGATATTACTTCTTGGAAGTTGGAACTACTGTCAGTTCAACTCGGGGACTCATCTAAACGAATTCAAAGCTATGTTGGCAAATGGTAACTCGTGGGGAATTGTGGTTGCATGGAATGGCGATAATTTTGACGTGATTGATTAGGAGATTTTGATTCACTTAGTTTCGATGGCACTGGTTAGCAAGGTTGATCGCTCCTGGTTTGTGATTACCTTAGTGTAGGGTATTGCGGGGGCGTCCACTAATACAACGCAATGGGATGAGTTGCGTCACATTAGAGCTAGATTTCCGAAGATGGCATGGGTTGTTGGCGGAGAATTTAACGTCATGCTTTATGCAGTGGATAGACTGGGGGGGGGGCAAGATCCAGGATCGGACCTCTTCGGCGAGGTGGTGGGGGAGCTTGCTCTAGAGGTCATGGATGCTGCGAACAGTAAATACACAAGGAGAAATTCATCTTCTCGTTCACACATTGATCAACTTCTTCTATTTGTTGAAGCCTTGGAGTTGTTTAGCTTGGCAGGTGTGATCTCCCTCCCCGGGTTGAGATCGGATCTTACACCTTTGTATCTTGACTCTAGCAGCAGTAGGGGCTCTTCATCATACTTCTGATTTAAGCAGTGCTGGTTGTTGGAGGGATTTCGAGAGATTGTGGCTGAGTTCTGGTCAGAATGTGAGGTCGAAGGGTCGACAACCGTGAGATTTGTGCTAAAGTTGGCAGCACTACGGCAGGGGCCGATGGTGTTCAAGAGGGAGAGTCGTCTTGAGAATGAGCTTGGAAGGAGTCAGGCATAATAGGAGTTGGTTAGGTTGGACCTGGTAGAGGATGATAGGGAATCAGGCGAGGAGGAGCTTTTGAACTGTAGGGTGGTATAGAATATATTGGAGGAGAATAATCAGAAGCGCGAGTGTGAGTGGAGGCGGAGATCGCGATAGAAATGGCTGAAGGAGGGGGATGCTAAACTAGATTTTTTTTTCACATTGTAGCAAACGATTGAAGGAGAAATATAATACATTTGGTAGAGGTGGGGAGAGAGGAGTTCTGCAAGGAGAGGGAGGTGGCAAGGGCAGTTACAAATTACTTCAGGGGCATGAGCACGCGACATCCAAACTCTGGGTTGTGATGGTTGGGGTTGGGAGTGAACCATATTTTCGACCCAAATACGGAATCTTTGACGATGCCGTTTGGGATGCTAGAGGTTCACGAGGCGGTATTTAGGCTGAATCCGGATGACCGCTCTAGGCCGAACAGTTTTCCTATTTTCTTCTACACGGAGTTTTGAGATTTGATTGATGAAGAGGGTTTGGGAGTTATTGCAGATTTTGAGGAAGGAAACCTTGGTTTTGATCAGCTCAATCACTCTTTTATCTTCCTATCACCCAAGAAGGATGTAGTAGCAAGAATTGTGGACTACAAACCGATTGCTCTATCTGTTGCGATCTACCTAATTGTAGAGAAGTTGATGGCTAACCATCTGAGGGAGATATGGTGAATAAGATCATTTCGCTGGCTCAAAGTGCCTTCTTATCTGATCGAAAACTCACGGAAAGTGTTGTTCTAGCTTCCGAGATCGTGGCTGATTGGCGGAGGAGGAAGGTTAGGGGCATTCTTTGGAAGGTGGATTTTTCGAAGGTATATGATTGTGTGGACTAATCTCAAAGAAATGGAAAAGCCGCAATTTCAAACCACATCCTGGAATGGAAAGGCCGCAATCTCAAGGAGCCCAGACCTAGGAGGACACAACGCTGATGGATTCGGGTCGGTATAACCTGACAAAACGCCTCGACCCGATAACTTTCCGAACGGGTCGGGTGAGTGCTCCAGCAGGGAACAACCTGATCGTGAGGGGGGTTTTTCCGGCTGGCGATAAGGTGATACAAGAACCCCAGAAGTTGGCAGCGGTGCTCGAGGGAAAGAAGGGAGACTCGGCCTATATATCTGCAAACTCACAGGAAGACAACCTCATGGAGGGATGTTGCTTATCTTTGGTGACAGGGGAAGGTGGAATTTTGGAAGAGGAGGCGGGCCGAAGCTCGCCAGTGGAGCATGAGTAGATGGTGGCAGATCTACCAGTTTGTGAAGAAGAATTGGCGCTGGAATGGTGGAGGATAGAGTGCAACCACCCCAGGCTGGATCGGACCTACGGATTTCTACTCAAATGCACAAGCCTGAAGGGGAAGGAAAACCCCGGGAGAAGGCGAGGTTTGGGTCAGTTTATAAAAGAATGGAGGCAGAGTGGAAAATAAAGAGGAGGAGGCGGACGATTGGTGAACAACGGCTTCAACAATCATTTGGCTGGCTACTATCGAAGAAGAGGAGGAAGAGAAGGAAGAGGCTGCCTCATCGCCCCTAGGGCGACCGAGCTACTTCAGTGCGCTGGATAGCTTGGGGATTCTGCAACCCCATAGGAAGACATGCAAGTCATCCTCATGAAGGTGGTCTCCTGGAATGCAAGGGCGCTGGGCCGCCCTGAAAAAAGGCTCGGAGTTAGGATTGTGCTTGCGGAGGCTTAAGCGGACATTGTGCTTTGCAGAAGACAAAGATAGCAAGGGAGGGGGGAAGTATCTGGAGGGACGTTGGGGGTGGTGACTCTTTCGAGTTTGCATAGATTGAAGCTGTTGGGGTGACTGGCGGTCTTCTTTCGGGGTGGAAGATGGATGTTTTTGATAAGATGGGGGTCTGGAGTTCAGTGTTATCTCTTTCGGTCATCCTCAAGCGGCGCACGGACGGGAAGGGCTCTTTGGCGGCGGACCAGGGTTGGGAAGGGCTCTTTAGCGGCGGACCTGCGAGAGAGTCTGTAAGACAGGGACTTGGGGATATGGCTGCTGGGTGGAGACCTCAACCTTACTTTGCTCCCAAACGACCGGTCGGGGGGAGTGGTGGTAAAGACACGGGGTTGGAGGAGTTTTGGAGCCTTGTACACTCACTTGGGCTAACGGTAATAGATGCGACTGGATGCATGTACACTTGGCGCAACGCAAGATCACGTTCAAGATTGGACCGATTTGTTATCTCACTGGAGGGCCTGGAGATATTCCCTATGTCCAGAGCGTGGGACCTGCTGCAGGCCCAGTCGGACCACACGCCGATCAATTGATCTTCTTGGGAGACATCAAGTTCAAGATACTACTTCAGGTTTGAGCGGGCATGGCTCTTGGTGGAAGGTTTCAGGGAGAAGGTGGCAGCACTTTGGAGGGATTGGAGTGTCCTCAGGGTTCGGCGGTCGTGCGGCTAGCGGCCAGACTGACGTCTTTGAAGAAGTTCCTGGTAGAGTTTGGCAGGTCCGTAAGGTTGAAGCGGAAAGAGAGAAGAAGAAGTGCACATGATGGAGTGGTTCATCTAGATGGGGTAGATGATCAAAGGGGGCTGACCAATGAGGAAATGGCAGAGAGAACTCATTTTCTGGAGGAGCTGTGGCTGGAGGACAGAAAGGAGAAGGTGGAGTGGCGGCAGAAGTCCCAGAAGTGGCTGAGAGAAGGGGATGCAGGCACAATATTTTTTCATGCAGTGGCGTTTGGGAGAAGGAGGAGGAATTTCATTCAGGAGATTATGGTGAATGGAGAAAGGGTGATGGGGGACACTCAGGTCGGTCAGGCGATCAAGGGCCACTTTGTGCGGGCGACTCGAAGGAGGAGGGGATCGGGGTGGGGTTGGCTGGGGAGAGGAGTGGAGAGGTTGTCGTCTGCCCAGGCTGAAGGACTGGTGGAGCCTTTTAGGGAGGCAGAGCTGAAGAATGCCGTGTGGGGTTTAAATGGAGAAGGGGCTCTAGGCCCGGATGGCTTCCCGGTATTCTTCTACCGTGAATTCTGGGATCTGCTCAAAAAAGATGTTTTGGAGGTTGTGAATCAATTCAGAGATGACAATAAGGGTTTTGAGAAAGTCAATAGAGCTCTTCTTTTTCTTCTGCACAAGAAGGACATCCCGATGACAACTGAGGACTACAGGCCGATTGCTCTTTTCAATGCAATATATCTTATTGTAGTGAAGGCTCTGGCGAATAGGCTGAAGTTGGTGTTGGGCCCAGTCATCCTTCAGGGACAGTCTGTTTTTATCCCATGTAGGCAGATGGCTGATGTTTTGGTTATGGCTTCAGAGATTTGTCTGCAGTGGAGACGTTCGGATAAGAAAGGGACAGTTTGGAAGATTGACTTAGCTAAGGCATGTGATTGTGTTGACTGGAATTTCCTTTGGGCATCTCCACGACGTAGGGGCTTCCATGAGCTGTGGATTGCTTGGATGAAGAGATGCGCCACGACGGCTTCTTACTCGATCCTAGTGAATGGCATGCCAGAAGGTGGTTATTTTCAGTCGCAATGGGGAATCAGACAGGGATGCTCGTTGGTCCCTTTGCTTTTTGTCATGGTTGCAGATGCGCCGACGACCATGTTCAAGCGGGCAGTGGAAGGTAGATGATGCGAAGGATTTCGACTAGGGAACTATCCGTACCCCTCATGCAATACGCGGATGATACATTAATTTTCCTGGGTGGTTCGGAGGACATGCAAAGAGGAGCGTCGCAGTTGGTGGAGGCTTTCAGTTGTCTCTCGGGCCTTGAGATTAACATGGAAAAGTCAGTGGTGATCAGGGATGTAAAAAACGGCATAAACGGCCGTTTAAACGACCGTTTACATGCATGCAGTTCTGGATCGCATCGACTATGCCCAGGCGAGCACATATGCGGCCAGGCCGCTTAATCAGCGCTAACTGCTGTTTAAACGCCGTTTTTTACATCCATGTTTATACCCTCAATGCAAAACCAAACATGCACAAATGGAAATCAACCTAAACCTTATGGAGTAGATATTAGGATGGCTCATATGATTTAAATATGACAATATTTGATATATATATTGTGAATATGTGATTATATTTTATAATTTAGTTACGTTTCTTATTAATTATATATATTTAAATATTTTTTATTAATTAAAAATACAAAACCACATAACCCGTTTAATTTCCGTTTAAACTCCCGCATACCCTTTAAACAGTAATCAATGACCCTACCGACTGAATACCGCATACCGCTTTTTGCAACCTTGGTGGTGATCACTATGGGGAGTTTGGAGGCAGAGCGTGGTTCAGTTGCGGAGTTGCTTGGTTACCCTCTTTGGGAGCTACCAATTAACTACCTTGGTCTCCCTTTGGTAGTAAGGAAGCTCAAAAGATTTGATTGGGACGTGGTTCTTCAGAGATTAGAGCAGCGCATGGCGAGCTGGAAGGCAGTGACTCTTTCTAAGGGGGGAAAGTTGGTGTTGCTGAAAAGCGTTCTCTCTGCAATACCCCTATTTTTCTATTCTACTAGGCTGATGCCAGTTGGTTTGAGGAAGAAGATCGGAGCCATGATGAAGAGATTTCTCTGGTCAGACGGTAAGTAATAGAAGCAGGGATTGCATCTGGTTGGATGGGGTGAGGTGACGAGAGAGTGTAAGAATGATGGATTGGGTATCAGAGATGTTGGTTTTATGAATAAGGCACTTCTGGCGAAATGGGCGATCCGTATCTGAGCAGCTCTGAGAGATTGGTGGACAAACTATTGCGACAACTGTATGATGTTAAGAAAGCTTTGAGGGTAGAGAAGTGTCGTTTTGAGTCGCTGTTATGGGTGGGGGTGCGAGCGACTATGCGGGAAATAGAGCTGAGAATGCGGCCCAAGGTTAGAGGAGGTGAGTGCTTTTGCTTCTGGGAGGATGATTGGACGGGAGAGGGGAGGCTAAGAGATCGTTTTCGGAGACTTTTTGCGTTGGTTGTTGCGAAGGATTGCGCGGTGAGGGAGGTGGGGGGCTTTGGGTCTTGGTTGCCGACTTTTGTCACGAATCTCTCAAACCAGCGTCTTGAGGAATTAAACAGAATGCATGCCGAATTGTCGCTGATGGGGTGCATTTCTCATGGGAGAGATCACTTCGAATGGATTGGGGAAAATTTCTCGGTTACAAAGATCTACATATAGCTCAGGAGGGGCGCTATGGACGTGGATGATGGCTTCTATAGGGATATGAGAATCATTTGGGCAAGTAAAATTCCGACTAGAATCTAAGTCTTCCTTTGGTGCTTGAGACGAGGACGGATTTGTGACAAGGATAGGAGTAAGCTGTCGGGTATTCAGGATACTCAGTGTGATAGATGTGGAGACCACACGGTGGATGCGCATCACTTGTTCTTCACTTGTCAGAGTTCGATGCAGGTGTGGGGGAGATTTCGTTGCCTTGGCTGTCAACTACTGGCTCGATGGAGTTTTGGACTTCAGTGAGGACCAATGGGCGCAACTCCACAGATGATGTTTCCATGGCTTTCACAGCCTTATGGGCCATCTGGGGAGGAGGAAATGATCTCATATTTAAGAGGCAGAATTTTTACCCTGAAAATATTATATATTATTGTAACGCGCTTTTTCATTTCTGGCAATCCAGGTAATGTATCATCTTTTCAATATATAAAGTTGGTGGTGAATCCCAGCTCGGGGGCTCACCCTTTTTCTTAAAAAAATGATTGTGTGGACTAACGGTTCATTTGGTCCCCATTATGCATGCGAGGCTTCTCGGATAGGTGGATTTTGTGGATGAAGAGACGCATCACGACCACGTCATGCGTTGTTCTTGTGAATGGGCAACCGAAAGGGGGGGCTCTTTCAGCCCCAACGGGACAAGGCTGTCCCTTAGCTTCGATACTGTTCATCCTTGCGTCCGATGCCCCACCGATCATGATTGATCGGGTAGTTTCCGGGTGATTGTGCAGTGGTTATTCAATGGACAGGATCACTATTCCCATCCTTCAGTTTGCAGATGATATGATGCTCTTTGCTGAGGGTGAGCCTGATAGTTGCAGAAGCTTATCTATGGTCTTGGATATCTTTGGTGATGTTTTTGGTTTGAGGCTGACTATGGAGAAGTCAGAGTTCGTTCCTTTTGGCCTGGTGGATGTGGACATTGACTTATGCGCAGGGTGGCTGCGCTTGCTGCTCAGGGACCTCCCAGTGCTACCTTGGTGTGCCGTTGGGGGCTGGATGGATGCGTGTCGCTGACTGGTTACCGATAATTGAGAAGATGGAGCAGAAATTGGTAGGATGAAGTATGTTTTCCTATCCAAGGGTGACAAGCTTGTGCTGATGAGATCGGTTCTGACAATGATCCGTATTTTCGTCTTTATCTTTTGGTCCTCATCTAGGTAATCTAATGATTTTTCTTTAGTGGATTGGAAGGCAGTGTCGTGCTCGAAGGAGGACAGAGGCCTTGGCGTATGTAGTTTGGAGGAGATGAACAACGCCTTGCTCGATAGATGGGTCGCCTGTATTTGGAGCAAATGAGACAGCCTAGTGTGCAATCTTATTCGAAGGATATATAAGCATGTGCTTGCATTCATTGACCCCAAGGATATCAGTTGTGCACCCTCTTTCTTCTGGAGGGGTGTGTGCAAGCGCTGGATATATGTATTTTCCTGAGGCCAGTGATTGGCGATATCACATGCTTTCGATTATAGACAAGTGATTGGAGCAAAGGCAGGACCTTGGAAGCGAGGTTCCCGGGGTTAAATGTAGCATCCGGTTTCCAATCAAACCCGAACTCGTCCGATTTTGGGTCCAATGAACCCAATAACATTGACGGTCAATACTAAACAACCTAAAACGACCAATTAGTAGTAAATCAAAAGTTGTTCGGGTGAAATCGATCAAAAATCGGTCACTTCGTCTTGCGCGCCGTGAAAAGCCGCGACGCAAATTCGGAAACCGCGAAACGAACCGAGACCGTCATTAGATCCGATTCGACGATACAAAACCAACAGAATTGACCGTTCGTCAATCGGAGGTCGTTTGATATTTTAAAATCACAAAATTTAATCCTAAACAAAAACCGTATCCGAAAATTTCGGGTACTCCAAAACAGATCGGAAGTATATCAATATTATACTCATTTCGATCATCGTTGAAAAACGATCAAATCAAGATATTTCGCATCGAATTCCGACACTCGAGGCCCAAATTCGATTAACTTTAAGTATACCATGTAAGAGGTATTTTGTAAATATATATATATATATAATGATATAAACTTAAAATTTTATTTTATTTTTTTTAGTAACAGGCACATCAGCCTGTACTGTTCCAACCGTTGTTAGCATTTTTTTTTCTATTTCCAGCCACATGGCATTACTTTCCACCACTTGTCCACAAAAAGATGAATCCTCTTCCTTATTTATACCACCGGCCCTTTCCTTCAATTGGGTTTCAAGTTCCCATCCATCGAGATCCCTTTTCAATTCTTTCTTTTCTATTCCCAGAACTCCTTCTCTCCTGTCTTATTTCCAATTTCTCCAACGGGGAGAACTTTCCTCTCCAGCCAACAGCTTGGATTTTGAAATTTCATTACCATTCGAAGGCTTGGAAGCTTTGAAGCAATCAAGATCCATCCTGCTGGAGCTGCTGTCCTCTCTACAATTACAAATCAAATAGGTACCTTCCTATGCCCTCCTCCTTGCTGCCAAATATGTACAATCTAAATTCCCAAACCCTTATTGCTAGCATGCATGCACCATATTATCTCCTTGCTATAAGAACCCAAAATTTTTAATTCCAGATTTTTTTTGTTGATTTCGAGAAGAGATAATTCTGATTAAGGGTACATGCATTAGAAAGCATTATTGGGGATGAATGCTTCAGATTAACGGCTGGGAATGGAAATTTTGGAAATTATTAAGGCATCTGTTGTTAATACATTAGCTAATAATGTATGTTTAGATGATTTCATTTGATCATTTTACTGGTGTGATCTCCTATTACATACATATGATAATTGTTGAATGAAAAGTATAGCATTGGTGCATATGAAATGATTTTATTCTCCAATTATGTTTTTTTTATATACATAGTAAGATTTTCTGGTAAAAAAAAATGCTAAATGGTTAATATAATTCCAGATTATTAAAACCTACGTCATGATTTCCCAGTCATGCATTATTTTCTATCAACGATCTGTTTATACATTTTTTTATGGTTTGTAATGGATGACATTCAATATATATATCATGTGAGATTTGAATACAGTAATTATTTAATTCCAGATTATTAAATCTCTTATTATTTTTTTTTAGCCATCAATTGATGTTCTGTTTATACCTTTTGTTATACGGTTGTTGATTATATATATAAAAAAAATGTGTATAGAAAGTTCAATGGATAATACATGTAAGAATTAGGAGAGAAAAATTTAGTTTATATAAACTTGTTTTATAATAATATACATATATATGTTTAACCACCCTTGGTTCCTGTTTAGAAAAGGAGGGCCGGACATGTAGATATATTATTCAACGTGTTTAATAAATTATGAATAAACCTGGCATGAGGTTGTGATTCTCATGAATTAGAATAGGAAACCAAGAATTTTTACTTTTATATAAATATACATATATATCAGGATCTTCTTTCCTAAAAATTGGTCAGACATTATATTGTTGGAGGTATGTATATTATACTTGGATCAGTCTTTGATTCTAGATGATAAGATGGTTAAGTGTTCTTCCTTCATAAATTACTAATCAAATCAATACCACCTCATTTCCTCATGCAAGTGTAATGTTGAATGTGGGTTGTATCACTTCATCAGTTGACATGGTGGAATAAACTTCCATGGAATGATTAAAGGGATCGAACGGGTTTAGTTCATTTGATTAAAATTTAAAATCTTTGTTGGAGTGAATGTATCACTGAAAAGAGAGTTATTATTGTATTATATTGTCATATGATCAACCATGATGACGACACAAAAGAACCTTGGAGTTGTTGGGTCCTTATAAAGTCTCTTCATCACATCAGGCTCTAGAATAGGTATCTCAATAGCACAACACATGAGATGGTAGGCATATGTTACATATCATCTATTAATCAAGTGGAGTACCTTAAGAAGACAACATCAGGTAAATATATATAGTTACGAATCAATAAAGATAGATATGTATATGTGCCGATCATGGTGATCCTAACACATGATCGTGCGAGGGCACGGTGACCCTCAACTGGGCGGGAGGAAAGGAAGCTCAGTTAGGGCAGCGACCGCTTAATGCGCGGGTCTAGGATCCCAGTCTTTTACACGGTTTTTTTCGCGAGCTCGCAGAGTTTTTACGCCCTCGTTGGCATCCTGACTTTAGACCAGTTCCGCTGACCCTGTCTTTAGGATACCCAGGCGGGGGATCCTGGTTTTCAGTTTTACGTACGAGCTCGTCCGCCCGTACTAGTCGGGCAGTTTTCTAGAGCGACTTTTCTAGGGAGTCTCTCTCACCCGTCTCAGTGGCATAGTTGGGGAGTAGACCTATCCCTCTATTGGACCGCGCTTCCAATTAGAGGGCGAGACGGAAGAGCCATTTGCAGGCTTCTTCACCGCTTGAGTTACTTCGCCAAACAGACTTGGCGATTCTATATCTAGATCATCCATATCTACATCTACAACATCTGGAGCTATATCTGAAACATTGAAGTTAAGAATTTGAGAAGTTATGATCAAAAGACCATTCTCTCTAACCAAGAATTTAAATAAATAGATCTCTACAATCTCAACTTCTCCATTTTTTCACTCACCAACATGATCTCTGAAGAAAATGATATATGCATTCACACTCATACACTCATGATTACGCAACTGCTATATAAATATGTTACATATGGGAAATGCCGGGTTCTGGGGAAATCATTAGAAACGCATTACAAACAAACCCCTTTTTACTTACGCAAGTAGATGTAGATTTTACTGGTACCACCTTTCTACTTGCCTGCTTTTGCACATACTAAATGTCTAGTTATTTTATAAGTTTTTAGGAGGTACCAGCAATGGCTGACGCCTCTTCTTCCCTGTTGTGTTTGGCAGGCAAACAGCCTGCTGTGCAATAGCTATACATGGTTCCAGGAGATAGAGTTTATACCCGACGGTATGATTTTTTTTTGTGTCAGTTTTTGTTCAGATAATGATGTAAATGCTATCTCTTTAGATCACACTTTGGGATATATGTTGTAATGGAAGATCCTTGTACATGTTGTAACTTGATATGAATATTAATGAAAAGAAAATTTTGGTGCCATTGTCTCTTTTACTTTGTGGTTATATGATGGAAATGAATGTCATATTTGTGCGAAAAATTTTCCCTGCTTTTCTACAACTTCTGCGATCAATGTGAATGAAATATTGCGAATTTTGTCGTAAACGTGTACCCGGATCCTGAGGGGTTCACATTAAAGGCATTGGAGGAGCATCATCTGGAATGCTCGGTGGCAGAGGTTTGTGATGGACACTTATTCTTCCCACAATTCAGGTCCGAGCTCTCTAGGCAACGTGTGGAGGAGCTTTTGGACATGCTATCGAAGCTTGATGCGGTGGCTGGACCTACGGATGGACGAGACCATTGGTTATGGTGTGATGGCTCTTTCTCGGTTAGGAAGGCTTATAGGGCTCTAAGAGGGCCTATGATTTTCGACTAAGGGGAGTGTGAGATAGATCACAGACAGGACTGGAAGTGGAAGGTTCCAACTCGGTGAAGGTATTCCTGTGGATTTTCTGGAGGGGAAGACTTTTGATGAAGGACATATTGGCTCATTTCTTTCAGGGGCTAATTTTAAGTGCCCAAGGTGCATGGATGATGTAGAAGATGCTGATAATTTCTCCTTCAAGTGTGGAAGCTCCGTGTAGATATGGAACCGGATTGGGAATCAGGCTGTCAATACTGACAATGTCGCTAGCTTCTGGTTATCTTTTGGGGCAGATTGGATCGGTACTACCAACAAGAGATTGATGGTTGTGGCAGTGATCTGGGCACTTGGGTTGGCCATAAGCGAGGTGGTGTTTCACCACGATCATTTCTATGCTTAGAACGTTGTGGCACATTCCAATGTGATGACTGAGAGTTGGACCCTTTAAATATGAAATACTTGTAAATGTAATAAGTCTATAATAATTACTTTGTGATAAATTGTGAAGTTTTTCAGCACGCACCTATACGGTACATGCCCTTTTTTCTTTCAAACAAAATTCAATTACTTCTTTTCTATTATGATAATAATAAAAATGTACAAATATATGTAAATATATAAGAATATATGTATAAAAATGATTTATATATTTAAAATAATAAAAAATTCAAAGCCGAATAAAGCTCAACTAAATGGGATTAGCTCCCGATTACCTATTAATCCTTAAAGACCCAACCGATCGACTATTGACTATCGATTTTTACGACCTTGGTTGTTGAGCAATTGCTCATAACGTTACTTCGTGTTGACCCAACATAAGTAGCTCGGCAATAGCCACAACAGTGTGGTCATGAGGAGATAGAGATTTCACGTATATACTTGTAATAGGTAGGACACGTACTAATCTTTTAATTAGTTTCTTCAATTCAATACACTTTTTTTCTTTCTTTGAGAGACATTGTGAGATACTTTGAGAGCTTCTGCTTTACTTTCTCTAGTTATACTTGTGTATCTCTTTTTTACATGGATTTGATATATAAATAATGAAAATGGTGCGTACTTTCTCTAGTTATTCGTGTGTACCCAATTATGGTCTAGTGGTAGTACAATGTGTCTACCACACAAAAGACCAGGGTTCAAATCCCACTCTTGCAGGGGTTGCGTTAGGTAGTCGACGACCAGCGTAAAAAATAGTCGAATCTTTCAACATGGATTTGAGCAAGAATCCATGTATCCGACCCTACTTATAGTGGGAGAAGGCTTAGTACATTTTATGTCATGTTATTGAATACTTCAATTACTATTATGACATGCATGCATTAGTTCGTTGAGTATTTTAGATCACAAGCGAGTTCAACTTTAGATCAAACATCTCGTCTCTATAGTTGGTGTCCTTTTTTGTATGTTCGATTGCCTATGGGATTCGGAATTTGGAATAGTATTGGGTTCTTCTGTCTTTGACATGAGTTATAAGGAGAATAGTACAACATTTAGATACCATGTCCATAGTCTTTCTAAATGTAGAAACAATTACTAATACGATGATTCTTACTGAATCACGTTGTATCGTGATTGTTAACATGGCATAACAATTGGCTACACTCGTCGAGGCGATGCATGGCATGCACTAATGTCAGGGGGGATATTTGACAGAGGCTCATTAATGGCATAATGACTCTTCCTACCACCCCTCTTATAAGGAAGATGGCATTGTTCATCCTTCGATGTCTTTGGATCCAGAAGGATTTGAGGATGTTATGAAAGCAGTGAACGACTTACGTTGTGTACCAGAAGATTAATATTCTTGAGCACGGGTACACCATACCTAGTCGAGTTGTAGATGGGGCCATGCGTATAAAAATCTGAGGATGATCCACGTAGCAGGTGATTCGTAACTGATTCTCGCGGAGTTGTTGCTAACCGGATATGCTGAGCGTTGGTAGTAAAGAGCACTTGGATGAGTTCATTAAGTAGGATGTTTTTATGAACGAGTCTTTCAGTTAGTTTTACCCTGACCATTGAATAAAGGAATAATTAAAGTAAGGGTCGATGATGGCTAATGAATATTCATTTATCTATGACTAGCTCTCGTAACATTCACCCGCTATTACAACTTACCCTATAAATAACTTATTGAAGTTCATTTGTGGCATGAATTAAAAGGTGTATGCTAAGTTATCCCTTCCATGGTTTTAAAAAACGCGCCTCGAGGCGTTGAGGCGTAAGCCTCGAGGCGGTTTTCCAAGAAAATCGCCTCGAGGCTATAGCCTCAGTTTGGATATATGAGGCATAAGCCTCAGAGACTCGAGGTGGTATCGAGGCGGTGAGGCGATCCCGAGGCGCCACCTCAATCTGTTGTGCATTTTCTTAGGTAAATAAATAAAAAAACTATATAAAGTTGTACTTCTATAATAATATTAAAGTTATAAAGCATATTTTAGTTACAAACATACAAGTCACAATCGCAATATTGTGTTATAGTATCATCATATGTTATTCCCAAAACATAACATTTCATAAATATACAATTATATATTTATATTACAATCACTATTGCATCAAAGAAATCATGCAAGTGTACAATGATTGTTTCTAATTAGTATGAACAAATTTTATGTTAACAATTGATATTCGATTGCTTATATCGCTACAATGAGTATAATATATGTTTAAGAAACTGTATATTTTTGTAAGAATATTATAAATTCCCATATTTACAATATTAATATTACTTAATCACAAATTAAAACTAGCATATATGATAAATAATTGTATTCTTTGTACATCTATTATATTTAAAATATTCAAATTTAGGATTTATGATCATATATTTTGTCAATATTTGAAGTTTACGGTTTTATGATAATATAATTATGCTTAATATAAATTTTGACATGTATTTTCTCTATAAATCGAGGCTTACGCCTCGACCGCCTCAACGCTTACGCCTCGCCTCAATAACGGAAAACTGCCTCGATCCGCCTCACGTTTTTTAAAACCTTGATCCCCTTTAACCTTCGTCTCCATCAAGGAGGTAACAACCTTAATTACGGAGACGGTGGTTACTCAGAGCAGAGTATAGGGAAGTTGGTTACAGTAGCTTTGGTAGTTAGAAAGGTTTGTTTTTTGAGATTTCTCCTCTTACTACCGAGAGCTTCATTTTCTTTTGAGTGGCGACAACCCCACAACTAGTAGAATGCACCACTCCTACTTTGGGGAAGGCCTTGGCAAATTGAGGCACTACTCCTTCCCCTCCCCCCACTCTAACACACTCACAAAGTCGTAGATCTAAAGACAAATTCTTGTTTATGGAGGTTCTTCGTCACATACAGATGATCGTTTATGCTTACGCAGCTAGCAGTCAACCACCTCAAGGACTAGTGTCCTTTGCACACCAACATCCTAGACACTTTTTGACAGAGTGCTTAACCAATTCATTTATTTGTCCATCTACATGGATTGACTTTTCATCATGGAGGCCAAGGTTTCCAGCATCCCCCACTATAACATGCTTACAACATCGCAGGTTCCAGTGCACCACCACTACCACAGGGATAACTGAATGTAGTTGTTAGAGTTATTATTTTACATTTACTTCGTAACCTTTCAGGTTCCATAACCTTTAACCCTTCGGGTTTCGTGACTCTTCAGGGGTAATTATGTATTTTTCCTCTTGTACTTTCTAGTGTTTTCTCTCTATATAAGAGACCTTATCCCTATGGAATAGACATCTTATTCGCCTCTCTTCTCCACATGGTATCAGAGCAACGGTCCTAGACCGGGGTTCTAACCTAAAAATCCCCACCGCCACCTTCAAGCCTCGCAAAATCCTGCGCTGGCCTCTTCCCCGAATTAGGGCCCCACGCAAGGCCCTCCGATCGCCTCCAGTGTAACAGCTCGACCCAAAGGAGCATCTCCAGCACCTACCGGTTCTGCTGGAACCACCCACGGAGGCCCGCTAGTGCCTCCAAGAGGCCCACAGACCTATCGTACCACCAACAAACCTCCCACGGAGGCTG
Organism: Ottelia alismoides; assembly: GCA_037367405.1. Classification (NCBI taxonomy): domain Eukaryota; kingdom Viridiplantae; phylum Streptophyta; class Magnoliopsida; order Alismatales; family Hydrocharitaceae; genus Ottelia; species Ottelia alismoides. The sequence continues at coordinate 174,401 of JAZKJV010011435.1, forward strand.
CTAGCACTGCCAGGGGGCCCACAACCCTCCCTCTAGCATGCCCAACACTTCCAGGACCTCCTACGAAGGTCTCCAACCCCACCGCTACCCTCCACGGGTATCGTAGGTCTCTTAGAGATCTAAAACTCATCCCGTACCGTTGCCAGAACTCCAGATCAGCTGTCTGTTGAGTTTTTTTCAGCCCTTCTTCAAGGGCAATGTGAGTTCTACGGTATTTTCTAGCCCTTATATGCATCCTTAATTGATCACTAGATCTTCTTTCAGGTTTAAGACCACTATGACGCCTTCTTCTACCGAGACAAAACCCTTGACCACATATATTATGACACAAGGTATTACTATCAAACTCAAGGGCACCTAAAATTACGGGCTCTTGTCTCGATCTTTTATGGTGTTCATTGGTGGTCAGAGGAAACTATACATTCCGAGTAAAGATCATTTAGATGAAAAGGATAAAGAGTGCGACAGATGGCAGACATATAACTACTTGGTTATCAACTGGATGACCTACTTTGTTGAGGTTCACATTGCCTCAAATCTTCTTTGCAAAAATACGGCCAATGAAATACGTGAGGATCTCGAGCAAATATAATCCCGAAAGAAGATGAAGTCACGCCTTGCAGACATTTACAAGCGAATCTGGTCGGCATCTCATGGTGATTCCACACTCATCGAGTACTACATGTATCTCTCCAACCAGTATAAGGAGCTGGCAATATTCCAGCCCTCATGTTGCACCAAACATATACAAAAACGTTCTGACTGGTAGGTACCGTTTTCTTGATGGCCTGCATTTTAGATGCAATGCAGCGAATGAGCAATTTCTTATATCAGACACACTGCCAACGATGAAGGCCATCTTTGGCCGACTTGAGGAACTCGAGACATCTGCTGCTCGGCTTCTGATCTTACCTTCAACAGAGAACTTTACACACATCGCCTCATCTTGGCGAGGAGGTAGATACGACTTACAAGGAGGACGCAGTCGTGATCCAAGTCGTGACCGTGGACGAGAATCTGGATGAGGTCATGACTTTGGTCGTAGCCATGGGCGAGACTCTACTTTCCCATGCACTCACTGTGGTAAGTGGAACCACCCGACTGAATGATGTTGGCAGAAGTTTGGCGTACTTTCTTATCACGCCAATAATGCCTATGAGGATGCTTATGATGTGGAAGAGGCATTGCCAACATCAACCTCCACTGGCAAGACTATTCATCTTAATGACACGGATTACTCCCGCCTGATGCAGATCCTTCAAACTCCAAGGCCTACTACCACTAGTAATACTACCATTGCTGCTCTGGCTACTCCTTCAGGTACAATAGCCAACTCTGCTGTCACACCGGCTCCAGCTTGGATTATTGATTCCGATGCCTCTACTCATCTCACTAGAAAATGTAGTCTGCCCACCTCCTCAATGCCATCTAGCTCTGTGAAGTCAGTTCGAATCACTAATGAGACTTAATCACCTATTACTACTGTCGAAACTATGGAATTCTCTTCCAAGCTTCGAATTTCTGGGGTCCACTGTGCTCCTGATTTTCCTCTTAGCTTGCTGTCACTTCTCAAGCTTTGTGTTGAGCTTCATTGCCGTGTGATATTTGATGAGTCTTGTTGCTATTTTCAGGACATTTGGACGAGGCAGATTTGGGGGGGGGGGTCATGAGAAGAACATTCTATATTACCCTCGGACTCCAATTTTGTTGGTGCTGCATCCATCTTCGAAGACCCGCTCCTATGGCATCTGCGCCTTGGGCATCCCTTTGCCAAGGCCATCTCCATAATGTTTCTTGAACTCTCTGCTATGAAGCCCTTTCAGTTGAGGCGTGTGAGTTCGGAAAACACCATCGAGCTTTGTTTCCTGTTTGTACCAAGTCTCATAGTACTGTTGTTTTTCATCTTGTTCATTGTGATGTTTGGGGACCTTGTCCGATCCGCACATTAAGTGGTCATCATTATTTTATAGTTTTCGTTGATGATTATAATCGATCTTCTTGGGTATATCTAATAAAAGAGCATTCAAAGATTAATCAAATTATCAGAAATTTCTTTCAATATGTTAATGCGTTCTTTTCTTTCAATATGTTAAGACCTACTCGCCCATTGCCAGAATGGGGTCGATACGTACCATTCTCTCTGTTGCTGCCGACAACGCTTGACCCATTTATCAACTTGATGTGAAGAACGCATTTCTTTGTGGTGATCCTGAAGAGGAGGTCTACATGATGCAACCACCTGGGTATGTAGTCGAGGGGGAGCATCTATGTCTACTACGTAAGGCCACCTGAAGCAGAGCCCCAAGGCATGGTTTGACAAGCTCAGTATGGAGATCAACACACTTGGTTTTCAGAGGACAACATCTGACTACTCTGTCTTTGTTAGACAACGGTCTACGAGCACGATTATTCTTGTTGTCTACGTTGATGATATGGCTGCCATAGGAGATGATGTAGACAATATTCATAAGACCAAAACCTTCCTCCAGAAGGTATGTGTCATGAAAGATCTCAGCCAACTTCGTTATTTTCTTGGCATCGAGGTAATACACACTACAGAAGGGCTCCATCTTTCACAGAGGAAGTATTGCCTCGATATTCTGACTGAGGCATGACTACTTGGATGCAAGCCATCTGGCATCCCCGCAGAAGCGAGAAAATATTCAGCATTTACTAATCCAACTTTTGAGGATGTAACACAATATAGAAGTTTAATGGAAAAATTACTTTATCTCACTGTTACTAGGCTAGATATATCATATGCTGTGAGCAGAGCTAGTCAGCATACGGATAAACATCTTTACAGTCACTGACAGGATGTTCTTTTGATCCTTCGATATTTGAAGAAATCTCCCAGACATGGACTCTTCTATGGGGTGAATGGACACATAAATATCTCCTCCTATACAGATTCTGACTATGCTAGCTCTCCTGAGGATCGTCGATCCACGACAAAATATACCATGTTTGTTGGTGATAACCTTGTCACTTGGCGAAGCAAGAAGCAGACAGTGGTCTCCAGATCCAGTGCAGAAGCAGAATACGTGGCAATGGCTCATGCCACTTGTGAGATCACATGGCTTGACTCTTTCCTAACATAACTTGGCATGTCAGTCGCCACTCCTGTACCCTTATACTGCGCCAACAAGTCTGCCACATACATCGCCACCAATCCAGTTTTCCATGAGCTGACGAAATACATTGAAATTGATTTCCATTTCATTCGTGATGCAGTACGAGGAGGATGAATCAACACTCCTCACATCTCGATTGAACTTCAACTTGCAGGCATTCTTACAAAGGCTCTTCCAAAGAAGCGCCTCATGTACTTAGTATCCAAGTTAGGCACGATCGATCAATATGCTCCAACTTGAGGGGGAGGGTTAGAGTTATTATATTTACATTTATGTTTGTAACCCTTCGGGTTTTGTAACCCTTAACCCTTTGGGTTCCATAACTCTTCGGGGGTAATTACGTATTTTTCCTCTTGTACTCTCTAGGGTTTTCTCTCTATATAAGAGAACCTATCCCTATGGAATAAACATCTCATTCGCCTCTCTTCTCCATAGTAGTTATGCAAGAGTAGGCTCGTGCCTTTAGATCCATAGTTTAAGGTATGATCTTGGTGATGACTGCTTCCAACTCTGGTAAAGCACCAAAGAGTGTTTCATCTCCTTACAACGTCAATTGCCTAGAGGATCAATTGTCCATACTACCTCATCTAGTTGAGGACATAACAATACAGGTTGGTCGTCTATGCATTTTTTACTTATCCAGTTATAGGACTTTAATGTCGTCTTGGGTATGGACTAGCTCGAGCAACACCATTCATGCTTAAAGTATTTCGAGAAGAAACAATGTGTTTTTCCTCTGTAAGGAGTGCCTATTTTTTAATTTGACGAATGTACCATGGACAACAAGGTTTTCTACATTTCTGTTTTATGACACAATAATTTCATTGTCAGGATTGTATATGTTTTCTTGCCTAGGTCGTTGTCACTTATCCAAGAGTGAATGTTTAAGAATGTTAGGTCTGTATAAGACTTTCTTGATGTATGGATGAGTTGCCCAGGCTTTCACTAGCGAGGGAGATTGAGACTGAGTTTGCATTAGTGCATGACACCCAATGAATCTCCATTCCTTCGTATCAGATGACATCTGTCGAGCTCAAGGAGCTCAAGGTGCATTTGCAGTTGCTGTTAAAAGGATTCATCCACACTCAAACATCACCTTGGGGAGCACCAATTCTTTTTGTGAAGATGAATAATGGATCGATGAGACTGTGTATTGGTTAAAAACAATTAAACAAGAGTACAATGAAGAACCATTATCTACTCCCAAGGATAGACAATATCTTTAATTAGTTGCAGGGAACGTCGATGCTCTCCGAGATCAATTTGTGATCTTGATACCACTAGTTGGAGATCAAGGACAAGACTTTCTAAAGTCCGCATTGTGCTCCAGATATGACTACTATGGTTTTGTGATCATGCTGTTTGGATTAACAAACATAGTTGTCGTATTCATGAATTTGATGAAGGTCATACATCGATGATATCTTCTTCTACTCTCATAATGAGGAACATGGGAAACATCTTTGTATTGTGCTTGAGACACTCCGAGAGTATCGACTCTATGTAACGTACAACTATACCCGCCCCCCTCTCCGCGCCGCCACCGTCGCCGTGCAACCTCTTTGGGCCATCACCGCCCTCCCCTCCTCTTCGACAACCACCTCCGACCCTCCAAACGACAGCCTAGGCTGCAACCCAGACCCCTCCGGCCCTTCGGGCGGCATCCCAGGCCCCTCCAACCCTCCTACACTCCAGGTGGCTGCCCAGGCTATATCCTATCCAGTTGCCGTCTGCCGCCCGCCTTCCCAAGCCATCCATGCAAGCGCCTGCAATAGCCCCTTCCCTCCTCACTCGCCGACGACCCTCCTATGCACCTCCGTGCATCACTGAGGTTCGATCTGTGGTCTGATTTTGATCGAAGAACGTGATTTCAGCCACATAAATCGCGTTTTTCGAACCTAGCGAGCGCGAAAATTGAAGAGGATGGTTGTATGAGTCTACACGTACAACCAACCCTCCGTATGTTCGTGTTGACTTCTTCACCAGTCTACTCTCCAGTTGAGTTCTGTCTTTGGCCATTTTATCATCATGTCATAGAACAAGGGTGACATTTTCTCGTCCGGAGTCTTCAAGGGCCCGCCTCTCATCGCTAAGATGGATGGGACCAACTATGACTTATGGTCCATGCAGTTATGGTGCAACAACAAGGAACATATCCTGACAGATCCAAAGCCAACGAATAAGACTGGGGCGAATGCTTCTTGGAAGCAAGATGATGCGTATGCACATGTTTGGCTAGGTGGGACCCTCACCACATAGATATCCAATGATATCCTAAACTAGCCCACCACCAAGGTGAGGTAGGACACTTTGGCTTCCACCTATGCTCAAGCGAAGAATGAGGCCAAGATTCTTCATCTACAGTTTGATATCTACAACGCCAAGTTGAATGGTCGTCCTCTGCACGTGTATAAATCTTCACTCCGTGGCATGTTTGAGAAGCTTCATAGCTATATACCTATTACGACATCTCTAGAGCAACAGAAGTCTTATAGGAACTCTACCATGGTTGGGGTTTTCATGACCGGCCTTGACATAGAGTATGATGCAGTGCGCATACATCTTCTCACTAGGGCTACCATACCTCCCATGGAGGAGGCATGTAGCCGTCTTAGCAGGATTATCATGCCTTCTACGGCCACTCCTCCGCCCACTTCTGCTATGGTCGCTTCTCGTGGCCGAGGAGGGCCGAACCAGTCTAGAGGACTCACCCTTTGTGGCAGAGGTGGTGGGCGTCTGCATGGTCCTTACACCTTCTGTCGGCGACCAGTACATGCTGAGGATACATGCTACCAGAAGCATGGATATCCTTTTTTGGGTCGCGTAGCAGAATATATTGAGCCTTCAGAGACTCCTGCTTCCCAGGATGATCCTCGCCTGAATGATATTGTCTCTCGTATTCGAGAGATCATGACTCCTACCACTGGCACCATCACTACAGATACTGCAGCCACAACCAAAGCCACTTCAAGTTTGATGCAGCGCGAAATGGAAATATAGTACTGCACTTATTTTAATTTTATCGGTTAATTTTATTTACGTTTATTTGAGTCGTCGTATTTTTAATTAAATAAACAGGATCGCCTGTGATCTCAATTAGTTAGAGATTTGAATTTCAAATTAGTCGGTTAATCGGTTAGAGTCAAATTAGGATAATTAGTTTGAATTTGAAGTTGATTTCTATTTTTGTAATCTCATCCCTCCTATAAAGGGATGATGGGCTATTGTTATAATCAGTTCATTTAATATAAAATTTGAGATTTATCTCTCTTTCTAGTCTCTCTCTTTCCCCACGTGATCTTCGCGATTCTAGCCTTTAAATCTCGCGCGACCGGCGCACCTTCTCTTCTCAACCCCTCTAATTTATTCTTCCACCAAAGTCCACAAAAAATCTATTTTTCCGTCGACGCCGAATTCCTATCAGCATCAATTGGTATCAGAGCATGGCCTACAGATCGTCACGATCTAACGATCCGTCCAGGCGTTCACGCCGACATGCGACGAAAGACTATCATGCATTGGAATGAAAACGACAAGCCGAAGAAGCTTACAACCAGGACATGGACGCACGACGTAAGTTCCAAATCCTCCAGTCCGAATGTCGAGAAATATTGGCTAATTTCGAGGCTATGTGTGCCACTCTATCAAAGTCTTCCACTATCAAGGCTGCTGTCCAGAGTTTTGACGAAGAAAACCTCACCGTTGTGGAGGATTCGATCGCTATTTAGGCCGTTCCCGAAGAAAAAAACGGCGAACTACATGCTGACCAGGTATTTTCAGATCTGGAAATCCCTCCGGAAACAACCCCGGCACCACCCGCGAACCCCTCTGCGACCCCAGCCCCGACCCCGCCTTCTACCCTACCCTCCCCATCCCGCCGCCACTCAACCCCCCTTTCCACCATCGCCACACCTCCTCTCGCACCACCAAACCTCCCGCCCCCGCCCTCCAGTGCCATTCCCAACCCTCTCCACGTCCCCATGCTGCCGCCGCCCACTCCCTTTCACGTCGTCAACGCCACCAACCCCACTCCAGTTCGGCCGCTAACCCGATACCCTCCCCTACTGCCCCTCCCTGCCACCCTCCTTTATCGCCTCCTGACCCGAGGCCGCCGCATCCACCACCCCATCCTTCCACCGCCACCACCCCTGTTCGCCCCCAACCCACAGTCATTCCTCCACCATCGACTGTGTCGCTCGTCCCCTATGGGCCAACGCCACCGATGCCGCCTCCTCTCTCCATTCATCCGCAGCTATGGGAGACGAAGTCCCCGCCGCTGCCGTCGTCGCAAATTGAGGGGAAGGGAAATCCTAACAGGGGGCTCCTTACCCACAGTAGTCGAATCCCATAAAAAGTGGGATAGAGAGTTAAGTGGGAAAAATTACATGAAGGTCCCCCCATGCAAAAGTTTTTATTCAAAGGGGAAAGTCAAGGGCCCCTATCACAAGATTTGTTTAATTGAAGGGGTACGAAAATTGTAGATCACTCCCCCCCCCCCCCCCCCCCCCCCGCTGCAGAAATATTTAAAGGGGAGTGTTGAAAGAAGGAAATTTAGGAGGCTTCCTTATCCTATTAGGACTAGGACCATGGGTTTCACCTATTTAAAGGTCCCATGGCTTCATTCATTGGACACCTCTCCTCCTCTACTCTCCTTGTGCTATTGCTTTGCTATGGATTCTCCAAAGGCCGAGTTGATCGTCATGAAGATGCCCCATCAGTTCTTCAAGCACCATGTCACATGGATGAAACCCGGATGGGCGCCCGCATGTGCGCCACACCTGCTCTTCCGCCACGAAGCCCACGTCGCCAACACTCGCGTCTCGCATGTATGGATCCCGCCATTTGCTCCACACCAGTTCTTCCATGGGATGATCGAGAACGCTGATTCGAAGCCATCAACCTCCAAGCCTGCAGATCCAACAATTCGTCGAGAGACGAATTTTTTAAGCAGAGGAGAATTGATGCAGCGCGAAATGGAAATATAGGGCTGCACTTATTTTAATTTTATCCGTTAATTTTATTTACGTTTATTTGAGTCGTTGTATTTTTAATTAAATAAACGGGATCGCCTGTGATCTCAATTAGTTAGAGATTTAAATTTCAAATTAGTCGGTTAATTGGTTAGAGTCAAATTAGGATAATTAGTTTGAATTTGAAGTTGATTTCTATTTTTGTAATCTCATCCCTCCTATATAAAGGGATGATGGGCTATTGTTATAAGCAGTTCAGATAATATAAAATTTGAGATTTATCTCTCTCTCTCTAATCTCTCTCTTTCCCCACGTGATATTCACGATTCTAGCCTTTAAATATCACGCATCCGGCGCGCCTTGTCTTCTCAATCCCTCCAATTTATTCTTCCACCAAAGTCCACAAAAAATTTATTTTTCCGCCGATGCCGAATTCCTTTCTGCATCAAAGTTCCTCTGGTATCGCCTATGCTTTTACTGGTAATACTAGTGCAGACACGACAGTGTATTATGGACTCTTTTGCTTCACACCACTTGTATAGAGACAGAGCACAACTGAGGTCCTACAGGACTATACCACTGATAGATTGGTTATCATTGCTAATGGCAACCACTTACCCGTTACATGACAGGGGAAGGTTCATTTGACGTCGTCCATGCATCTTTAGAATGTTTTGTATACTCCTGACTTCTAGATAATTTTACTTTCCATCAGTCAGATTACTAAGGATCTACATCGTCGTGCCATTTTGACCCCTCGTCTCTTGTGTTTTAGGTTATACTCACGGGCAGGGTGATTGGATGTGGCTGTTAGTAGCGGGGGCTATACAGACTGGTCCAACCTTCTCACGCTGACGCTTCTACTATACTTACTGGTCCAGTCTCTCCGTATCTATGGTACCTTCGTCCTTTCTCTACAGAAGCTGTCTTGTTCTCCCTCAGATTCCTATGAGATCCTCCTTTCAGTGTGAGGCATGGTAGCTTGGGAAGCATCACTGTTCCTCCTTTCCGTCCCGTTAGAGTCGAAGCAGTTCTCAGTTGTTTGAGCTCCTACATTTAGACATTTGGGGTCTGAGTCGTGTTCTTGATCACCAAGGACACTGTTTTTATCTTGTTGCCGTCGATGATTTTTCTATATTGTCCTGGATCTTTTTTTAAAGAATAAGTCTGAGGCTGGATTTGTTATCAAGTATTTTATTAATGAGATAATGAATAATTTTTCTACCAAAGTTAAATACCTTCGTTCTGACAATGCTTTAGAGTTCTCTACCTTACAGCTTTCTGAGTTCCTCAAATCTCTGGGCATTGTTCATCAGACCTCGTGAGCCTATACTTCCCGACAGAACGGTGTTGCTAAGTACAAACATCGTTACTTGATATCACCAGAACCTTGCTGATACAGCGTCGTGCTCCTCATGCTTACTAGGGTGATGCTGTCCTCACTGCGTGCTATCTGGTTAACCGCATGTCCTCGTCTGTGTTGGGAAAGAAGATTCCTTTCTCGATTGCGTTTCCCGAGAAGGATATTTTCTACCTTACTCCTCGTGTGTTTGGTTCTGTTGCATTTGTTCATGATGTCTCTCCTGGTCATGACAAGCTCTCTCCCAAAGTTGTCAAGTACGTTTTTGTCAGCTACTCTCGTACCCAGAAAGGGTACCGCTACTTTGATCCGCTCAGGTGGAAGTACTTTGTCAGTGTTGACGTCACTTTTTTTGAGTCTGTGATATATTTTTCTCCTACAGGTGATAGACTTGCTTCGTTTGATTCTGATGCTGAGATCTATATGCCTTCTCCGCCTACTGTCATACCACCACCACCTCCTCCTCCACCACCACCTACACCTGCTCCGGTGGCTCCTCCTACTGTGACACAGTTTTTGCCTTGTGTTTTTACTCGCAGGTCTCGCTTTGTCTCCCCTGTTCACAGGCCTTGCTCGTCATCCAACATGCCTCAGGTATGTAATGAGCACATAGTTTTACTGATGGTACTACTGAGTTGTTTGTGCAACAGGATTCCAGACAGGATGAGCAGGTGCCCTCTCAGGAGGGAACTCATAAGTTACATGCTTGGCAGATGATCTTGATATGTCGATGCTCTTCGTAAGCCGCAACGTAAGTGTGCTATTTATCCTCTTGCAGCCTAGGTTTCCTTGAGCAGGCTGTCAGAGGATTTCAGGAGATTTATCGTGGCACTATCAGCCATGGAGATATCACAGTCATATCAGGAGGCTCTTCAGGACAGTCAGTAGAGGTTAGCCATGGAAGAGGAAATGATCGCGCTACTATCACAGGTACGTGGAGTCTTGTTTCTGCTCTAGGTGGTGCATCCATTATGGGATGCAAATGGGTGTTCACTGTGAAGCACTATGTAGATGGCAGTGTGAATCACTATAATGCGAGACTTGTTGCTCGTGGGTTCACCCGGACATATGGGATGGACTATCAAGATACTTTCTCTCCAGTTGCCAGACTATCTACTCTGTGTATTCTCCTTTAAGTTGCTGTGACACGAGATTGGCTCCTTTACTAGCTAGATGTGAAGAATGCCTTCCTCTGTGGTGATCTACAGGAGGAGGTCTACATGCAACAACCACCTGGGTTTGCTGTTGAGGGGGAGTGTCAGAAAGTGTGCATGCTTTATAAGGCTATCTATGACCTTCAGAAGAGTCCAAGAGCATGGTTCCAAAAGCTCTCGGACTTGATAAAGCAACATGAGTTTGTGCGATTGACTGCTGCTCACTCCTTGTTTGTACAAAGGACCTAAAGAGGTACTATTGCCATTCTTGTTTATGTTGATGACATTATTGTTACAGGGGGATGATGAGCATGGCATTCAGGGTGCCAAGGACATCCTAGATCAACAGTTTATGACCAAGGACCTTGGACATTTACGTTACTTCATTGGACTGGAGTTTGCCAAGAACTAGCGAGGTCTTGTGATGACCCAGAGGAAGTACGCTACAGACCTTCTTTTAGAGACATGCATGGCAAACTGCAAACCTGCCACTACTCCTATTGACCCAAGTATGAAGCTCTATGATGATGATACTGAGGAGGTCAACAAGATGAGGTACAAGGAGCTTGTTGGCAAGCTACTATATTTGACTATTACCAGACCCGACATATCCTTTGCCGTGAGCAAAGTGAGTCAGTTTATGGAGCAACCCAGACATGCACATATGGATGCAGTCCATATGATTATGAGATCTGAAGACTTCACCTGGTACGAGACTTCTTTTCAATAGAGGCACATCACTTTCAGTTACCACATATGCAGATGCAGATTATGCTGGGTGTCAGAAGGATAGGAAGTCTACATCAGGCTTTGCTGTGTTCATAGGGAATTCGCTGGTTTCACGAAAAAACAAGAAGCAGAATATGGTTGCCAGATCGAGTGCTGAGTCAGAGTACAGGGCCTTGACGCAGGCTAGCATAGAGATGATGTGGGTCAGATATGTTCTTACTGACTTGACTATAGATGCGCCTCTTCCCATGCACCTCCAATTTGATAATCATGCTACTCTTTATTACCAACAGCCCATCATTTCATGAGGGATGAAGCACATAGAGGTGGACTGTCACTACATTCCTGACATGATACAGAAGGGTCTTATCGCTACTATGCATGTTAGCTCTGGAGACCAGACGACATATGTTCTTACTAAGGCTCTAGCCAGAGGGGCTTATCAGAGATGTTGTTCCAAGCTGAGATTGATCGATATCTGCGCTCCAGCTTGAGCATGAGTGTTGAAATATTTGTTATTGTTAACATATATATTAGTTTCCTTTGTATTTCTCTGTTATTTTTTTTTCAGCTGTATGCTTTATGTAATTTACCCATAGGCTACTCTCCTATATAAGAGAGCCTAGGGTTGATGGAATAAACATCTCGTTCATTTTTCCCAACATGGTATCAGAGCGACGGTCCTAGACCGGAGTTCTCGAAACCCTAACCCTACCCTACCCCACCCGCGTGCCTCTCTCATCGCCGGCGCCTCCGCCAGCGCCTCCGACCCGCCTGCGCCTCCGTCGCGCCTCCGCCAGCACCTCTGCCTGTGCGCATACTCGCGTGAGCGCCTGTGCGCCTCCACCTGTGCGCGTGCGCATGCGCCTCCGCCTGCGCCTGTGCGCGTGTACCAGCGCCTCCGCCTGCGCCTAGTGCTCACCTTCGTGTGCGACTGCGCGCTCATCCACGCGCGCGACTGCACGCTCATCCTCACGCTGCGCGACTGAGCGCTAGACTTTGCGTGCCTTGTGCGCTTGCGTGCTTCAACGGGCACCGTAGAGCCCTAGGCGTGTGCTAAGCCCTAAAGCGCACACCGTCATTTACATGGGTTTAGTTGCTTGAGGTCTACACATGCAACTAGACCCGTCTATGTCATTGTAGACGAATCTTATCTTCAGTCAATCGTTCCAATCTTCAGTTTCCAGTATGTCAGAAAGAAAGGCAGATATCCCATCCATTGGCGCCTTTCGTGGTCCGGCGCCTATTTTTTTTGACACTCAAAGAAGGGGGAGGCACTCAAAGGTGCTCGCCCCAGCGCATTAATAAAGGAGTTAACGAAATACTTACAAGGATAGGCGTACAACAACCCAAAAAAACAAAAGCGGGAGGTATCCAAGAGGAGATACCCCCGATTACAACAATAATACCCTACCCGTCACACCAATCTTGAAGGAAGCGCGAGGCCAAAATACGAATATTCTCGGTGTAGAACCTCTGTCGAGCAAAGAGAGCTTCATTTCTTCCAAGCCAAATGCTCCAAAGCCGCGCAATCGGAATCAACAAGTCCTTCCGATCTCTGCCCCTAGAGCTGATCAAGCTATCACAGAAGGAGGCCAATGACGACATGCTTAGCCAGCCCAGGTCAGCCCATAGCCCACGAATACTGCCACAGTGGAAGAAGAGGTGCTCAATAGTTTCTGACTCCGTGTTGCAAAGACCGCAGATGGAGGTGGCGTTGGGAAACAACGTAGCACAGCGACTACGGGTTAACAGTCGGCCGCGCCGAAATAACCAGAGGAATATGCCAATGCGTTCCGGTAGCTTGAGTCCCCAAAAAAATTTACAATCATGCAGGAGGGTTGCGTCGACCCCAACAGAGGGAGGAAGAAGAGCCTGGTAAGCCTTACGGGTAGAGAAGGTGCCGTCCTTCCAGGACAGATGGTCTCGGCCAAATGTAGGCTTGGAAGCATCCGTGAGAACATCCAAAAGAGAGATGAAGTCGTCCAGTCGCTGGTCCGATAAGTTAGGCGCAAATGTGGGGCACCAAGAAGCAACATCCCAGCAAGAAGCCACAGCTGAATCCTTGTCCACCGCCAACGCGTACAAGCGCGGAAATAAATCCTGGAGAGGACCCCTTCCGGTCCAATCGTCCACCCAGAAGCGAAGCAAATTCCCATCGCCAAGCTTGAGACCAAAAAGAGATCGGTTGCGATTAAGGGCAACAACCACGGCACGCGATAAGGAAGAAAGACCCCGCTGACGGCTCCGAGATTCAGAGATCCGGTCGACTCCCACCGCCTCCCTCAAAAAATTGAGCATGAAATTCTCCTCCGGACCCCATAACCTCGCCACCCATTTGAGCAAGAGGACATCGTTCACCACCTCCACCCGCGTCACGCCCAAACCCCCCTCCCGCTTTGGCCGCGTCACCTCCTCCCAACCCACCAAGTGCACGCCCCTTCTCCCCTCCCCCTTTTTTCCCCAAAGGAAGCCCCGCATACACGTCTCCAATCTACGACGGATCCCCTTAGGCATTCACCGCACGGAAAAGAAATAGATTGGGATCAAAGATAAGACGGATTTTAGTAAAACTAACCGACCACCACGGGAAAGAAGAGCCGCGCGCCACCCGGCCAACCGAGCCTCCGTCTTCTCCACCACCGGCGCCTATTGTAAAGATGGATGGTACGAACTATGAACTGTGGGCGATGCAGTTCATGAGTATGATGAAGTCAACGGGTAAGAAGCACATTCTTACTGAAGCAGAGCCTGCTGAGAAGACTGGAGCCAATGCCTCTTGGGAGGCCGATGATGCATACGCCAAAGTTTGGTTATCTGGAACGTTGGCGATCGAGATTGCCAATGACATTCTACATCAGCCCACAGCCAAAGACATGTGGGACATTCTGGCGGCCACATACTCTCAGGCGAAGAATGAGACGAAGATTCTGCAACTTCAGCATGATATATTCACTATAAAGCAGAATGGTCGCCCTCTACATTCACTCTGCACATCCCTGCGAGGGATGTTCGAGAAGCTATACAGCTTCATGCCCCTGACAGCCACGCCAGAACAACAGAAGATGTATCGGAATGCGACTATGGTGGGTGTGTTCCTTGCTGCACTTGATCCATAGTATGAGGCGGCACGATCCCAGATCTTGGTTGATTCTACTATTCCTCCCATGGAGGAAGCTTTTCATAGACTGAGCCGTATCATCATCCCTTCCATGGCCACGAATCAGAATGCTTCAGCCATGGCCGCCAACAGGGGTCGTGGATTTCATCATCAGACCCGTGGACGTGGACCTCGTGGCAGAGGATGCTGCACTCGGCCAACATGTACCTACTATCATCGCGTCGGACACAATGAAGACACATGCTACTCTAAGCATGGATTTCCTGCATCTGCACGAGTCGCTGAGCAGATAGAGCCTCCATCTGCTGCCACTTTGGATCAGCGGTTCGATGATTTAGTTGCCCGTCTAAGGGGCATTATTCCCCCATCTGGCCCAGCACCTACTACTGAGAGTCAATCTGATGCTGCTGCATCTGCCTCCGCGTCTATTAGTGCTTCAGGTAACATACTTGCATTTACCAATAGTAGATCAGATACATTACCTTGGATTATGGACTCGGACGCTACACATCATCTATGTGGCGATCAGAGTTTACTTACAGGATATTCTCAGATTCTTCCAGGCCGAACAGTGGTCATTGCCAATAGTACACATTCTCCTATCACTGGTCAGGGGGAGATTAGACTGACATCTTCTATGCAGCTCAAGAATGTGTTACATGCACCTGATTTTCAATGAATTTATTATCAATCAGTTAGATTACGAAGGATTTACAATGTCAGACAATTTTTGATCCATCTTCTCTTATTTTTCAGGACATCCTTACGGGCAACGTGATTGGTCGTGGTTATGAGCATGGAGGCCTCTATCGCCTAAATCAGACTCCGTTTGCTGGATCCTCATCCCTTCCTACTGGACCAGTATCTCCTCTGCTGTGGCATCTGCGCTTTGGACATCTACCGCTTCAGAAGTTGCGTCGTGTGTTACCCCAGGGTCTGCCTCACCCATCTATCCAATGTGAGGCTTGTCAGTTGGGAAAGCATCACCGGTCTACCTTTCCCAGTCGTCGGGGTCGGAGTAGTACCTCCAAGTTTGAGTTACTTCATATTGATATCTGGGGTCCGAGTCGTGTACCTGATCATCAGGGACACAGATTTTATATAGTTATTGTGGATGACTTTTCTCGTGTGTCATCGGTATTTTTGTTGAAAAATAAATCTGAAGCAGGGAATATTATTATCCATTTTCTGAATGAAATTCAAAATGTTTTCTCCACATCTGTGAAATTTGTGAGAAGTGATAATGCCCTAGAACTGTGTACTCATGTCCTAGCCAATTACTACTCATCAAAAGGGATTATCCATCAAACATCCTGTGCTTATACCTCTCAATAAAATGGGATCGCTGGAAGGAAACATCGCCACCTACTAGATGTCACAAGATCACTTCTTATACAGAGTCATGTTCCTTATTCTTACTGGGGTGACGCGGTTCTCACAACATGTTACCTAATTAACCGTATGCCGTCCTCTGTCCTAGATGAACAGATTCCTTTCTCCCTTATCTACCCTGGTAAGGATCTGTTTTCCCTTACTCATGTGTTTGGCTCAGTTGCCTTTGTCCACCAGTTGTCTCCTGGCACTGACAAGCTCTCTCCTAGGGCTGTCAAGTGTGTGTTTGTTGGGTACTCCATAACTCAAAAGGGGTACAAGTGCTTTGATCCTTTGCGTAGGCGGTATATGGTCAGTGCAGATGTTACATTTTTTGAATCTGTAATGTATTTTTCATCCTCAAGTGATCAGCAACTACCTCCAGTGACTACCGATGCCATATATATGACACCACCACCACCAGTACCACCACCACCACCACCACTAGCTCCACGTACTATCCCAGTTTCACCACTACCATTTCATTATACCCGCAGGCCTCCTCCAGCTCATGGTCATGACTCATCTCCTAGCTCGCCTAAGGTATGTACTGAAGATACTACTCTTGATGGATCTAATGATATTTCTGAGCAGGATATGTTACAGGGGCCAAATGAGGACACAACTGATTTAGATGTTCCTATTGCTATACACAAATCGAAGAGGAGCTGCGCTACATATCCTTTATCAGCTTCTGTGTCATTTGAGCGACTATCTGGGGATTTCAGGAACTTTGTGGTTGCCTTATCAGCTGTAGATATTCCACGGAATTATCAAGATGCTCTGCAGGATAGTAGATGGCATCTAGCAATGGAGGAAGAAATGGCAGCACTTCAATCTAAGGGAACTTGGAGTCTAGTTCCTATACTTGCAGATGTGACCCCAGTGAGCTGCAAGTGGGTATTTACAGTAAAGCAAAATGCAGATGGCAGTATTGACAGATACAAGGCCCGCCTTGTTGCACGTGGCTTTACACAGACATACGGGGTGGATTACCTTGATACGTTCTCACCAGTAGCTTGCCATTCTACCCTACGGATCTTGCTGTCAGTCGTGGTTACTCGAGAGTGGCCGCTATATCAGTTGGATGTGAAGAATGCGTTCTTATATGTAGACCTACAGGAGGAAGTCTACATGCAACAACCACCCGGTTTTGCTGTTGAGGGGGAGTGTTCCAAGGTGTGCAGACTTCATAAGGCTATCTATGGCCTTAAGCAGAGCCCTAGAGCATGATTTCAGAAGCTCTCAGACCTCTTTGAAAAACAGGGATACAAACGCTCTAATGCTGATCATTCCTTATTTGTACAGAAGACTTCTAGAGGTATTATTGCAATTATGGTTTACGTAGATGACATCTTGATTACAGGAGATGATGAGCAAGGCATAAAGCAGGCGAAGAGAAGCTGGGTAGCGAATTTGTCACTAAGGACCTTGGAGTCCTTAGATATTTTCTGGGGCTGGAATTTGCTAGAAATCCGTATGGGTTAGTAATGTCGCAGAGAAAATATGTTACAGACCTGTTGAGTGAAACATGTATGCTTGGGTGTCGGCCTGCTACAACACTAATGGACCCCAACATGAAGATATATGATGATGACACAGAGGAGGTGGACAGGAGAAGATACAGAGAACTGGTAGGCAAACTGTTGTATGTCATGATCACTAGGCCCGATATATCCTTTGCAGTGAGTCGTGTGAGCCAGTTCATGGAGCAACCACGTCAGGTTCATATGGATGCCATATATATGATACTCAGGTACCTCAAATCATCTCTAGGTGCAGGTTTGCTATTCAAGAACGGCAAGGGGATTTCTATCTCAGCATGTGCGGATGCAGACTATGCAGGTTGTCCCAAGGACAGGAAGTCCACCTCTGGGTTTGCAGTCTACGTTGGAGATTCTCTAATCTCATGGAGGAGCAAGAAACAGACGGTGGTGTCCAGATCTAGTGCTGAATCTGAATATAGGGCTATGGCCCAGGCTAGCACAGAGATGATGTGGGTAAAGGATGTGCTTACAGATCTATGTATAGATGTACCACTTCCTATGAACTTAGAATGTGACAATCAAACAGCCTTGTTCATTGCAAACAATCCAGCATTCCATGAGCGGACCAAGCACATTGAGGTTGACTGTCACTTCATACGTGACATGATTCAGAAGGGATTCATTGCTACATCTCATGTTACTTCAGAAAATCAAACTGCCGATATATTCACCAAGGCATTACTACGAGGCCCATTCTAGAAGAGTCCGTCCAAGCTGAGCATGATTGATATCTATGCTCCATCTTGAGGGGGAGTGTTAACATATATATTAGTTTCCTTTGTATTTCTCTGTTATTTTTATTTTCAGCTGCATGCTTTATGTAATTTACCCATAGGCTACTCTCCTAAACATCTCATTCATTTTTCCCAACAGTTATCATTATTATTTTGCTTATTTTCTATTTCTTTTGTCATCTTCTTGTAATTTGCCCAATTTGTTCCTCTCCTATATAAGGGAACCCTAGAGCCTCTTATAAATCATGCTATTCATTTCCCTCAGCAACATCAAATTTCACGGAGTTTCGATGAATATACAATTAAAATTTGATTTCATGAAGAGGTCTAGGCTATAGATGCTGGAAAGGTATTGCGGATGACTAATAGGTGCTTTAAAGGTGTTGAAGTATACCTGGGGAGATGTTGGAGTTGAGCGGTAGGCGCTACGGAGGCGCCAACGATGATAAGACTGGAAGTGATGGCGTCCAGAACATTGGCTTAATAGAGGCGACAAAAGTCATACCGTCAATGCGATTAGAGGAGAGTAATGTATAGTGACAACATTCAGATGGTGTGGTCAGAATCAAAGTTTGGAGGCGATGGGGTCTATGGAGAAGAGAGCGATGAGAAGAGGGGTGATGGAGTCTTGGAGAAGGTAGGTGTCCTAAAGGCGATGAAGAGAATGTTTCGTGGATAAGAAGAAACGAGCAAAACCACGCTTTTATTTCGAATTCTATGCTTTTATTTCTCTTTCTCCAGAGAGTTCTATCGTATGGCACAAGGGGCTTTGATACAAGTAGGAATTTAAATTGAGAAATATTGAATTAATTCATTCAGTAAAAGGGGTCTCCATATAAATGTGAAGGGGGAAAGAACAAAAATAACGTTTGGGTTGGATACAAGAAAGAACGTAGAAGAAAACTACTCTTATGAATATAAACAAGAACTATCCTTGTATGCAAACTCAATTACAGGAAGGTGATCCTTTCAGGGTCCCACTCTATAACACATGCTCACATTAAGTTCTCAAATGTCTAAATCACCACCCTCTCAGATTGTCCATTTGTCTATGCATGATAGATCAAGGTAAGACACAACTCAATCTTCAAGGCCTTCATGAACTCTCCCTAGTATCACAAGGTAAAGCGCAAGTCTTTATCAGAGACTTTAGGTGTCTTATGCAGATAAATGACATATAGCTTGGTTATCTCCACTGTCGTGAAAGTTGTGTTGACTGGATTTAATAGGTTGACTTGGTCAACTGAGCAACACTTCCTCATATAGCATTGTTCTGGACTACAATATAGGGCAACACTGTTATAAAGTTTATGGAGATGCTCTCCCACTTCTAAATTAGGATAGTGAGAGACTCCAAAAAGCATGACGTTTGTGCTATGCATTCACCATCTGATCCATCACATTTGCTTCATGTCCATCTCTTACCGCTCTTGTGGTTCATAAAAATCTCGAACGTAACCATTATAGGTAAGATCGCCATATCTTTAGTATAAAGAATACACTGCTAACTTGAAATAGTGCATGGGGTAATTCCCCTTCATAATTCTTTTGCTGTCATGATGATTATGCCACAACGTATCTATGTTGGCATTACTACATTGTCCAATCACTCCTTAAAGGCATCTTTTTTTACAATGTGAAGTCCAAGGTATCAGATGGAAGGGTGGGGATCATGATGCTAATCAAACACCTCTTCAGCGTACATAAACTCAATATGCTCTTGCCGCTTCAAATAAAAGGAGCACCCTTGTGTAAACCGAGTAAAATGTAGAGCTAGTTGAGAGAAACCTTTGACAAACCATTTATAGTTCCTAGCAATGCCAAGGAAGCTGTAAATCTCTGTGACTGCCTTGGGCACTTCCAAGCCATTATTGCATCAATGTTGATGGGGTCGACTATCACACATGTTTCTTAGATTCCATGGCCAAAGAAAGTTACCTTAAAAAGCGAAGCGTCACATTTCTTGTACTCCAACAATAAAAATCCTTGGTTGATCTCTACGGTCAATCTAATTAATCACCTCTCAAGAAATGAGAGGTTAGTTGATAAACCTAAGTAATTCGATTAATTATTTTTCCATACTAATCTTAGATTGATTTATTAAGGCAACTGATGTATCACATGTGAATTTATCCCAAAAACCACATAATCAAGAGATAAGCATACATCCTTTAATGGAAGACAGATATGCATCTATATTTCTGAGCATGTACATTATGGCAGATCGATATGTTGATGACCGGAAGGTTTATATACCATCGAGCTCATGTGGTTGTAAAGGTATATGAGGTGTTCATACTCAATAAACTGGAAGATAATAGCTCAATCACGAGACATAAAGGTAATACAAACTCCACCAGTGATCATCCTATTTAGAAAACATGATACGAATTCGAGAATATACACTTTTGGAAAGTGTATGATTGTTGTTGTCACCCTATGGTCTATTAAGAAATCTTTTATTTGACCTGTAAGGAGACAAACAAACATGGAAACATATACTTCGGATTTTTCTAAAAACATATACTTCAGATTATTTAAGTCTTCCAAACTGAAGGATGCATGAGTATTGAGAATGCTCAAAGTTATAGTCTTCATAGTAAATTGTTTTCATCCCAAGGGAATGATGAAACATGATGGATTTTAGTGATTCCAAATAGAGACATGATGTATAGGATTTAATTAGATTAAATTTTAGTTCAACGAACCCAATCAAGTTTCAAATAGTTGGAGATTAATCTGCAGGAGTTTGGACCCATTAATAATGTGGTTCGATATCTAGCTGGAATGCCAAAAGATGTGGATTTGATTGTAGTGGGCCTAAGAAGAGGTGCATGACCTCATGGGACGATGCTAGGTCACTGTAGGTGCCTTGGAGAGGCACACAACCTCAGACGGAGTGTCAAAACCTCCTGGCAGAGGTGTTGGGGCACCGTTGGTGCCTTGGCAGTGAGCAAGGTCTCCTAGCGGAGGAGTAGAGCCTCCTAGTAGAGGGTTGGGACCTCTTGGCGAAGGAACTGGGGCACTGTTGGTGCCTTAGCGACGTACGAAGGCTCATGCAAAGTAGCAGAACCTCCTGGCGAGGTTGCTAGGGTATCGCCGGTGCCTTGGGAAGGCACAAGACCCCCAGGTGGAGGGTTGGACCTCCTAGCGGAAGTGTTGGAGCACCGTTGGTGCCTTGCGGAGGAGCAAGTCCTCCTAACGGAGGTGCATGACCTCTTGGAGGAAGTCGAGTCCCCTTGTACGGGGCCCTAGTTGCTGGAAGGAGCCTACACAAGAGCTTTTCCGCAGAGGGGAGATGAGAAACTGGTGGTGGCGACGGGATCTAGGTCAAAATACCGGTCTAGAATCGTTGGTCTGATACCATGTGTAGAAAGAAGAAAAAACACATTGAGATACTTTATTCAAGAAGTCTAGGAGTTCTTATATAGGCCGAAACCCTAGAGCACTCGTAAACGAGAAATCACATAAAGAGCTCCGAGGGGTTACAACATAATAAGATGGAACATATATTACTGTCTCTAACAAAAATCACTAGCAATAATCCATGCCACATATGAGAACCTAGCACGTGCTAGACACAAATCATTTAGCGATTTCGAGACAGTCACACCATTGCACAACTCATAGATATTGGTAACAAGTAACTTTACCCCATTCACCATCCGTCGAAGCAATATAGATAATGAGTGCCTTCTTGTCAGCTCCTCTTCCATGTCAAACTTATCACTATTCCAACCAGTCAGCACGTCCTCGGAAGCCCCTTATGAAGCAAGAAATTTGCCTCAGGTAATTTGTTACCTCCAATCTCTTTCTAAATAGAATCTAAGGTTTGAGAAATCTTCGTTTCCTGCAACAAAGCTGCATCCACTCTATATTCCATCGCAACATCCCTTACCACTGTCCTTTTCTCTGGACGTCCCAGGCCTCACATTCTACGTCAACACATTCGATTGGACACCTTATCCGCCCCAACTGAGGCACCACCCCCACATAGTCCAAGACCTCTGCCTCCAACCGAGTCCCATGCACCATCGTGTCGATCTCCTCCAGCTCCTCTTGCAGATGCACAACCTCCACTGCTTCTCTATTCTCGATGTGGCACGACATCTCTATAATTGGCCCACACCCCAGCTCCACAGCCATAGGCCTACTTACAATCAAATCCCTATCTTTTGGCACATGTCTCTCTACACTCGAGCTCGAAGACTCACCCACCGCACCCTCTAGGCAACTACAGATCTCGAACCTCTTTCACTGTCTTTGCTCCTTTAGGCTATGAAGAGCATAACTCTTCCCGTAGTGGCCCACAAGTCCAGAGTAAGTGCAATGCAATCTCTCCCCAGGAAGCATACTAAATCCTCATTCATGCCCCTACCTTCAAGCTGCACCACTTCACAAATCGGGGAAGAACATTGCCTAGGAGAAGGCCTTGCTCCCAAAGATGGTTTCGTCGAGTCTCCCTTGTTGAAATCCATCGTCCGATTGACATCCTCCTTTAGGACCTCCAACCGCCAAGTATCTTCACCCAACTCCACAATCGGGTCAACCATTCGGTCCATACTTAAATTTTCGGTTTGAGAACCCGATCATCACATCACACTTCTTAAAGGTAATGGTAATCGGGTCACCCATACCTAACTCCACAAACCCGATCAATACTGTCGCATAATTGGGTTTTCCAATGCAAAGATGCCCCTAATCTCCTCCGAAGGACGCGCTCTCACCCATTCCCAAAAAATTATGAAAAAATCCTAGATCTTTTGGCGATTCAAATTTCGAAGACCGATCATCTTGCAGATCAACGTCGCCTTCTCTGACCTACTGCCATGTCAGAGCTTTGGTCAGGATTCAATTCCGAAAGATGATGAAGATGCAACTTCACAAACCTCCAAGCAAAGCACATAACCCTCAATCTCGACGTCGAGGGAGAACAACAACGGTCGAGCGATCTCCGAGGTTACCATAACGACATCAAGCTGCTGACCACGGTGAAGTCCATTTGCAACAATACCTTGGATCTTTGCCACCGACGCCATCGTCACGCGCACCGCTTCAAAACTCCCGCAAATCAATGGTAGCCCCTTGATCATACTAGTCCTCAAGGCTTGAACACTCACAACTCACCCATCCAATCGTCTTATTGGTAAAAGTTGCAGCTTCAAAGTGTCTTCCTTAGATTGGCGACGATCACACACTAGCAAACCCTCCATTTGAATACCCCATATAAATGAACAAAAACAACACAACCGATGTCTTCCATCGCATCTGCCAGACAATGGCCATCTCTTCTACATACGCCAAAGAGTATCCAGCTCTCGAGCCCCTCCTACACCGCAGGGGCACGCGCTTTAGGTATCCAGATCTGAGATCGCTTGTAGCGGACTGACAATGACATTCTGCTCACAAGCGAAGCATCTAACATGATCTCTGTATGCCCTCGCCAAATACCCACGACCGCCACAACAAAGACATATCCCTTGAAAGTGCTTCTGCCCCTCGGTAGCAACCGTCCGAGCTTGAACGTTCGATGTCACACACTGAGAAGAGCGACGACGCTACACCACACTCCAACCCCCCTCGTTTCTCATTCTTCATCTCCTCCCGTCCTCAGATATCTTTTACAATAGCAACATTTTTCAGAGGATGTCTGTATTCTCTAATGGAATGATTCTTGAACTCTTTCGAACGTTCTAATTTCATGATGTAATGTCATTTGAGATGTTTCTACCTTTAGATGACACACTATTTCTTTAAGTATTGTTGTTCATTTTATACTTGTTCTTTAAAGATTTTGGATATTTTCTCCCGAACCTTTAGATGACTATCGAGTGGGCGGTTTGGTTATCTCGAATTGGAAATATTTTTTCTTCCGATCACTTTTACTCTGAAAATGTAATCTTTCATGCCAAGACTCTCCTTGAATCTTGGCTCATTTGAGGTAACTCCTGTATTTCTCCTTGGATTAATATACGTGCGGCAGACACCTTTGCATGTTTCTCCCTCTTTTGACTTAAAAAAAGATTTTGGATATTTGAAAGATGATATTATGTATATCAACTATCAAGCTATGTTAGCCGTATATTTAAATTAAGGGGGGGGGGGTGAAATCTCCCAATGACTGATTCTCCCAATATTCCAGGTCTTTCTCATTCAAGCTATAACCCGATTATACTTACTACAACATGGGACATGACATCTATTAGTACTTGATCACACAAAAAAACTATCACAGAATAGTCAACAAAATAGACCTGGAGTTTTATGTGAAAAACTCATCCTGAATAGAAGGGAAAAATAAATAGTAGAGAGAGAGAGGGAGATTTTCGCTGTATAGACGGGAGTGCACAATATGTCAAAAAATCTTGGTAGAGGAGTTTCTTGAGATGTACACGCAACTTTGTCCTCTGTCGTATAGCTCTACACAGACAAATATAGAAGTGCACTCCTAAATTTAATCATTGATTTGTATGCATTACATGCATAAACAACAATATTGTATTGCAAAAGTTACGAGCTTATTTCATTGCCATATTGCAAAATTCCGATATTTACTGTTGCTTAATTATATGCAAGTTATAAGCTGAATTTACTCGGAAAAAGTGCAGTATATGTACCAAGAGATGAAGGGCAGAGTGGAGAGAGCAGTAGAGAGAGGCCATTTGGACGATGATGATCTACTTTCCATGGACAGAGATAACCGTATAGGCACCTTCAAGAAATGGAAGAGTAAAGGCTTCCATCCCAAGGAGCACCCACCTATTATCGAGGTTCTTTCTTGATTGGAGTTTTGGATATTTCGTAGAACATGGTTTATGGCTAACATCTACTTTCGTTTACTTCTTTTTTTACTACATGTGACACAGGTGCTACTGGATAGCAAAAGGGATACAGATATGAAGGGTTGTCCCATGCCTAATTTTGTCTATGTATCCAGGGAGAAGAGTGCAGTCTCTCCTCACCATTTCAAGGCTGGTGCTCTCAATGCTCTGGTATGATGATTTTACCCCGTTTGCTTATGTGTACTGCTTTTATCTTAGATGTAGCTACTGAATCAAGTTTCAGATCGAATAACTTTACATATTACATAGATGCTTGCATATTATTAACATAAAAAGATTGTTATTATAGCTTTATAAATTGTCCAGCAGTTGAGTGTTTATCGGCTCTAGTCATACAGAACAAAGTTCATATCTTATTAATTGCCATATTAAATTTTTTAATTGAAAATGCCCATGGAGGAGTTAATTGGAACTCAGTCAAATCATTAATTTGCGGAGTCAATCTTGCCTAAGATCAAATTTACTTTGAACTGGGTTAGCAAAAAATGTAAAACTCATGTGTGTATAAAATCAAATGAATGCTAGTAATGATTCCGGAGAATTGCATACACAGCTAAAGAGAAGAGGTTTTTAGCGTTCTCTAAAAAAGGCAACAATTGGATGAGGCAGATTGGCAGCTTTGGGATCTAGAAGAAGAGGCCTTCAAAGAGGAGGGCTAGAAAGCATGCTCTTTTATGTTCGAGATGATGGAACCATTGAGGAGGACAAATGTTGAGGGTAACAAAATGCTTAGTCACATGTTGCCACCTGTCTTTGTGTGGTTCTTTCTAGAGGGCTCACTGAGGTGCCTATATTAAGATTGTCGACTAGAATGTTAGGGACTTAAGGAGGCCTAAGAAGAGGAGGTTTGTTGACGCTTTCTTTGGTTCTTGGTAGGAAAAGCATAAAGGTTTCTCTTCGTTGCATCTTTGGCATCTTTCTAGCCAAAGTTGCCATAACATAGTTAAAGTATGGGCCAAGCAATTAGTTAACCAAATTTCAAAGGAGATACTACCTATGATCATCCAAGTATATGCGGAAGCCAATTTGCCACATCTTTATGAACAAGATTTAGTACTTTCGTTCGAATAAGTACAATCAGATAAGAAATGATCAGTTGACTCTTTGCTATTATAACACATTTAACACATGGAGGCAAGTTCGAAGCTTTGCCTTTTCATGATCTCTTTTGTCATTGCTTGTTGCGAAAGAAAAGCCATCCAAAGTGGCCTACCTTGGGTGGCATCTGATGCAGATAAAAAAATCCAACGGTGGAAAAATATAATTTTTGGTAGAAGAAATTTAGAGAGGAGAGGAAGAAGGAGAAGAAACGCGTCGGTTACGCGGGGTTTTGGAAAGGAAACGTGAAGAACACGTTGAGGGAGAGAAATAACGAGAGAGAGAGAGATAAAAGAGATAAATCTCTAATTTCAATATACTCTGAACTGTCCCTTACAATAGGCTACCAACCTCTTTATATAGTAGAGGTGGAATTACAAAAATAGTAAGTGAATTGAAAATAAAATATGACTCGATCTTAATTGATTTGAATCGAGATTCAAATCTACATTATCCTAGTTTGACTCTAATTCAAATTTCAAAATTCAAATTTAAAACTAACTGACTAATTTCGAGATCACACGCGATCTCTTTATTTAAACAAAAAGTGCAACGACTCAAAACGTAAATAAAATTAACGGATAAAATTATCAAACCTTATATATTAATTTTGTCCTGCATCAATTCTCCTCCGCTTGAAAAATTCGTCTCCTGACGAATTGCTTTATGTTTGTTTCGTAGGTGGAGAATCTCATCTGAATTGGTGGATTGGTTTCCCCCCAATTTGATTTCTTTTCACTGTTACGTTTGTAATTTCTTTCCACTGAGGGGTCTGGCTGCAAATGTCCTACCTCTTCAATTAAAATAACTCCCACCCATATGTTAACTTCAACTCTTCCCTTTTGGTAAAGTAGTTTTGGAGGAGGGGCCTCCTTGAAAATGTTTCCAATCAGCCTTCTATCCCTATCCTTACGGGATTCTGAACTCCTTTTTGAGAGACGCCCAACTTTTGCTAGGGCTTGTCTTTTCTCCCACCAACGATGGCGGTGGCGGTTTGGAGAGGGAGCCCTCAGATGGTGTCGGCGGCGGGGGTCTCTACTGGTGTAGCCCTCTCGCGCATGAGGAAGGTGGGAGACAGTCTGGCTGTAGCGGCGACGACGGTGCATTGGTGGCGCGCGGGCCGTGCGCGGGTCATGGCCTCCATGGTGTTTGCGCGGTTGGCGGGGTTGCACGGTTGGCGGGGTTGCTGCTACCAGGGGTTGCTGTGTTGGGGCTGTCCGAGCTTTATTTTGCGCCAACGGTGAAGGTATTGATGCGGTTGACGCGACAGCCATAGATGCCAACGTTATGGTTGAAGCAGGAGCCTCTAGAACGACTATTTTAGAGGGACCAGATCCAGATGTTCGAATTTTTCATCATAGACAACCTCTTTTTCTTCCTGGACAGCAGCCTTGGTGGATGAGAAATCAAGCATTTCGAACTCTTCATCCGTGGGATCTTCATCGAATATTGGCCCTGTATCTTCATGGCTTTGTTGTACAATAGTTGTGGAAATAAAATCCTCTTCCGAACAAAAAATACCTTCGTTTTCTGGGCTGAAATCAGATTGAACAGCAAGTGCCTCATTCTGAGTTTTGTCGTTGACGGACGAATCTTCATTGATTAGTGCGTCCAACCATGCTTGGACTTTGAAACTTGATAGGAGTCGATGCTTGAACTTCCTCGAACGCGAACGTGAATGCGGATCATGAGATATACGACTCAAATCGAATTGCAAACGCCAGTAGGTGATCGGATCGTCGAATCGTAAGAACGATTCAGTTTCCATGCTCTGATACCAAATGATGCAGATAAAAATCGCGCGGCGTCGGAAAATTATTTTTGAACGGTAGAAAATATTTGGTAGATTTTTGGTAGAAGAGAGAGAGGGGTTGAGAAGAGAAAATAGAGGGGTTGAGGAGAAGAACTCGTCGGTAACGAGGGGTTGGAGAAGGAGAACCGCGGAGATCGCGTGGAGGGAGAGGGAGAAGGAGAGGGGATAAAATGAGATCAACTCAAATTTTCATTCATAATGGACTGTCTCAAAACAAGGACCTACCCTCTCTTTATATAGGAGAGAGGGTTTACAAAAATAGTAAATACTCAAATTACAATTAATTTAATCCTAATTGACCTCTAACTAACTTAATTGGACTCTAATTATTTAATTGACCAACAATTATAATTAAACTCTACGAAATCAACGTTGAGATCACATGCGATCTCAATTATTAAATTAGACCACTACGACCGCTAAAAACGTAAATAAAAATGATAATTATTTAATTGAATAAATGTGGCCCCATAATTTGGGGTCACGCTGCATCAACTAATGATGCAAATAAGAATCGCGCGGCGTCGGAAAATTATTTTTGAACGGTAGAAAATATTTGGTAGATTTTTGGTAGAAGAGAGAGAGGGGTTGAGAAGAGAAAATAGAGGGGTTGAGGAGAAGAACTCGTCGGTAACGAGGGGTTGGAGAAGGAGAACCGCGGAGATCGCGTGGAGGGAGAGGGAGAAGGAGAGGGGATAAAATGAGATCAACTCAAATTTTCATTCATAATGGACTGTCTCAAAACAAGGACCTACCCTCTCTTTATATAGGAGAGAGGGTTTACAAAAATAGTAAATACTCAAATTACAATTAATTTAATCCTAATTGACCTCTAACTAACTTAATTGGACTCTAATTATTTAATTGACCAACAATTATAATTAAACTCTACGAAATCAACGTTGAGATCACATGCGATCTCAATTATTAAATTAGACCACTACGACCGCTAAAAACGTAAATAAAAATGATAATTATTTAATTGAATAAATGTGGCCCCATAATTTGGGGTCACGCTGCATCAACTCTCCACCGCTTTAAAAAATTCGGCTCCTGACAAATTGCGTGATGTAGGTGGATAGTTGGAGAAATCATCCTTGAATTGGGCTTCAATTTCCTCCCATGGGATCACCTTCAACATTACGTTTGTAATTTTTTTCAATTTGGGGGCGTTGGCGCAATTTTCGCACTTCTTTCTTTTTCTTTCTTTTCACACTGCTCTGGACTCCTCCGTAAATAGAGGGATGTGGGGATTTAATGTTGCAATTTTCCCCACTCAATACCCGATCCCTCAATCCACGGGATTCAGTTCCCTCCCATCCGCCCCTTAGGGCTCGACGTTGCTTGATAGGCGCGGGGAGGGTTTTCTTCGTCTGCGCGCGACCGGAGATCGACTGGGCGGCGCGACTCGGAGGGGCGCGCGAGCCATCGCGCAGGCGGCGCGGGAGAGGTCTGGAAGGAGCGGCGCGGGGCTGGTGAGTAGGGCTGCGGGAGAGGGTTTCGGGGAGAGAGGGAGTTCGAGAGAGGGAGAGGGGGGAATAGCGGCGCGAGAAGTGGGGGAGGATGGTGGGTTTCGGCGGTGGGGAAGAGGGAACGAAGAAGAAGAGAAGGCGGCGTTGGGGGGTAGGGTTACGGGGGAAGGGGGAAAATCGGGGAGAGAGGAAGGTCGGGAGGGGTGTGCTGCGGGGTCGGGTTGGGGAAGGCGGCGGCTGTAGGCACCGCAGGGGGGCAACCACGCCTTGGGGCGCTGGGGGCGGGGTGCGACGGGGTCCCAGGGGTGCCGGCTTGCCGTCGTTGGACCGTGCTTGGCCTGAGGCGGACATCGGGACCGTTATCGGTGAAGACAAGAGATCTGAATCGTTCTGGACAGCAGCTTCATTTGCAAAAAACTGGCGGTTTTCGCACTCCTCGTCCGCGGGATCTTCGTCGAAGATGGGTCCTTGATCCCCCTTTTCTTCTTGCACGATAGTTGTATCAAATAGATCTTCCTTTGGGCTGAAAATACCTTCGTTTTCGGCTTCGAAATCGACTTGAACGGTGGTGGCATAGATCTGATTTTGGTCGTTGGCGGCGGAATCGTCGTCGATTTGTGCGCCCAACCATTCGTGCACCTTAATGCATGCGATAAGACGTTGATGGAACTTTTTTGAGCGACGCGAACCACGAGATGGGCGGCGGAGACCGAACTTTGCACACCAATAGTCGATCGGATCGTCGAATCGTAGGTACGATTCGAAATCCATGCTCTGATACCAAATGATGCAAATAAAATTTCGCGTCGTCGAAATAAAATAATAAAAATTTTGGTGGATTTTTGGTAGAAGAAGAGAATGGTTGAGAAGAAGAAATTGAGGGGATGAGAGGAAGACCACACCGGAATGCGCGGGGTTGAAGGAGAAGACCGCGGAGATCGCGTGGAGGGAGAGAGAATGAGAGGGGATAAAATGAGATCAACTCAAATTTTAATTCATAATCGACCGTCTCAAAACAAGGACCTACCCTCTCTTTATATAGGAGAGAGGGTTTACAAAAATAGTAAATACTCAAATTACAATTAATTTAATCCTAATTGACCTCTAACTAACTTAATCGGACTCTAATTATTTAATTGACCAACAATTATAATTAAACTCTACGAAATCAACGTTGAGATCACATGCGATCTCAATTATTAAATTAGACCACTACGACCGCTAAAAACGTAAATAAAAATGATAATTATTTAATTGAATAAATGTGGCCCCATAATTTGGGGTCACGCTGCATCAGCATCTTAGGGTTCCATTGGATACGTTAGATAGGGTTGTTAATTCCCATGCACTTCTTGAACCTGTCGCTATTTCTGGATCTAGGGATGAGTACATTAGATGGAATAATTTCTTAGTTGTATTATTGCATCCTCAAGGGTTGGCTCCACTTTTGACAGGTGAGTGGAGTCTTTATGTACAAAATCCGGATTCCAGTAACTATTTATTTGTTACCTCTCAAGAGGTGGGAATTGCTATTTGAAACCTTATGGAGGGTTCTACCCACCAACACAAAGCTTATGGTTAGCTGATATGGCTCATCATCATTATCTATTGCATTTCCAATTCCAAGAATGAAAGGAGTAGGGATTTGTTCGAAGATGTTTTTTTCGAAGGCAGAGAGGAACTTCGCTCCTGCCAAAGGTGAGGTCTCTAAAGCTATTTCAAAGGGCTTTCGACCAATTGAAGGATGATACTCTAATTTTCAATGCTTTAATATTTGAATTTTTGCTTTTTGCAACTTTGTATACCTTTGGATGAGCCGATGATCTTTCGCCATTGTGATCAAACTTGTTGTGCTGGAAGGGTAATTAGTCTCCTATGCCAATAACACATGAAAGGCGTGCATTTAGAATGTCTCGTGCTTTGAGATAACAATTAAGGAAAGGTGAGTTATGCTTGAAGTAAAGGCTCGGTCCAAGCCAGCCTTGGTTGGACCTAATCAAGGAAACCATAGAGGGTCAATAGTCTTACAGAATTTGAGATTCTCCACAAGTTTTTTTGCAAGAGCAACGAGATTAAAATCTCTGATT
Organism: Ottelia alismoides; assembly: GCA_037367405.1. Taxonomy (NCBI): domain Eukaryota; kingdom Viridiplantae; phylum Streptophyta; class Magnoliopsida; order Alismatales; family Hydrocharitaceae; genus Ottelia; species Ottelia alismoides. Next base: position 205,833 of record JAZKJV010011435.1, read on the forward strand.
CTTAAAAATGCCCCATTCCCCACATATTTTTGGTATATGGATAGCTTTCCATGAAGCAAGATGTGGTTTTCGAGTTCCAAGCTTCCATTCCAAAGGAAACTTGCTATATGGCATCAAATTCCTTAATAATGCCCTTTGGTATAAGGGTAATGGACCAAGTATGGGTGAGCTGAGGGGTAGTGGCCACATTGATCAGAATGTATCTGTCTGAGTACATCTACTCTTTTTGATTCATTGTTGATGATTTTGACTAACCTTGTTAAGATGGGATCACAATGTTGGATCAAGAAAAGAAATATAAAATTCATTGGGGATGCAATTCGGGATGATACCTATTTTGCGAAGTAAGACTGAGGATTTATTTATGTTTACCTTAAGACTCGCTAATTTCGAGAAGATTTCTAAAATAGAGGAAGAGTTCTTAATGGATGTTTCTTCATTTTCACTGAAGATGAGGACATCATCAGCGTATTATGGGGTCGATATTTCCATTTCGCTGTTAGCATAGTGAAAGGCCTTGATTTTGCCACTGTTATAGGCACTAAAGAACATAATAAACATAGTGATGTTGAATAAGATTGGTGACAAGGGTTCGCCTTGTCTTAGGCCCTTGGTCAAGTTCTCTTAGTGCCTCTATTGTTAATTGTGATTAAGAGCTTATAACCGACATTTTTCATTCCAAAATAAAGTGTCATATTGTTAACTCCTTCGCTTTTATGATTATCGTAGTACTCCAAAGAGATTATTCGTATACTTGTATATATATAAGAGTACCATGACAACAACCATCCTTAATCTCTGACTTTCACTCCATATACACAACCTCTACATTCACACATCGTGAAAAGGAGAAACCGACTCTCGCAAAACCAGATTTCAACGCCTCAAACTGTTGAGATATTTGTTATCTTTTATTCTTTTATGTATTCTCTTTTTTTTTCCGTCCACTCCTTGTAATTTACCCAATAGGTTTCTCCTCTATAAAAAGAACCCTAGGGCCATATGAATAAGGAACAACCTTATTTCAAAGCGACAGTCCTAAACAAAATCATGTGCCCTAGATCCTTCCCCGCCCCCAAGCCCTACACGTCGTCGCCTCCCCTTCCTCCGCGCACCGTTGTCGTCGTTCTCCTCTCCCTGGGCCTGCTGCTTGTGCTGCAACGGCACTCGGTTGCCATGCGTTTGTCGCATCTTCACTCAGCACTGCTACACATCAACGCTGCCCAGCAGTACGACTGCACAGCTGCGTCGCGCAGTAGCAGGGCCTGCCCAGCGTCGTTGCACAATAGCATCACCCAGCAGCGCTGCTGCATAACCACACTGCACAGTGCTGACCCTGGCTACGGTGTTATTTGGCCTTTGTTGTCTGATCTGGCCTATTTTTTGCTTGATTTTGCTTCATTTTTGGTTTGGCTAGGGTAAAATCATGCAACTGTGGACTTCGTCAAGACCTATCGCGAACAAGTTTGCTTAGGGTTGGTTGTGGTATGAGTCTACACCCACAACCACCCTCCTTGATGTCCGTGTAGACGCCCTATCATATGTCTATGGTCTCAGTCATGTACCAACCCAACAATATGTCAGAAAATAGAGTTGATATTCCATCTACAGGTGCCTTTAAGGGTTTGATACCTATTGTCAAGATGGATGGCATAAACTACAAGTTGTGGGCGATGCAGTTCATGAATCTCTTGTAGAGCCATGGTAAGAAGCATATTCTGACATAGGATGAGCTGGAAAACAAGGATGAGACCAATGCCTCATGGGAGGCCGATGCCACATATGCAAAGGTTTGGCTATCTGGTACTTGTTGAAATCTAGAATAGCGGAAGCAAATCGATAAATAGAGTAAGAAAATAAAGAAATATGAAACATTGAAAACATGGATTTTACGTGGAACCCTACTCCCCAAGGAGCAGGATGAAACCACATGATAAGGCTCAAAGGGTCCTATCTTCTATTGAACTTTCTCATTGAGTATAGGGGATGTGTGACTCCTTATATAGCCCCACAGACAGACCAGAGTCCCACGGATAGTAGATGTGGGACTAAACATGAGTGAGTGTTAATTGGATCATGGAGAGATCCAATTACTGCTCTATTACGTTCTCCAACACTCCCCCTCATACTGGAGCTGAGAAAGCTACAACTTGCAACAAACAGAAAAAATATGCAACACATATTCACATGATACATCACAAGAAGAATATATGCTGGTTTCAAAAAAAAGAAGAATATATGCTCGTTGCTGGTAGAAGACCTCGCTCGAAGACGGGTCTGTGACTTTCAAGTCACCGGAATATATCTCTGCCATACCTGTAGAGTTGCTGCGATACCGGGTCACTAGAAAGTATCTCTATCATGCACGTAGGTCACCGGAACGTATCTCTGTCGTGCCTGGAGAAGAGTCACAATAGAAGAAGTCTAACACAGAGTAGTAGTCAGGTAGTAGAAGCAGAAGTACAACATGATGAAGAAATCGATGCTCGGTAAAGACGGATGATTGCAGTAGCAGTCTGGAGTGCCAGTCTGTTAGTCATGGTCGGGTAGTAGAAGTCATGAAGAATCCATCTCTAACTTTCTCTTTCTCCCATACTTGACAAAACAAAGAGTATGGAAAATCAAGTTGGGAGAAACAAAACATGCATTTTCTCTCTCTTTTTGTGCTCCTTTGCACAAATCAATGCCCCTCTTTTTTTATATATGGCTTTTTTGTACGTAACCCCGTTTTTTAAGCCATTCATCACATATTTTTTTCATCTTTCCTTTTTTTTGAATCAACCTTTTTTCTTTCTCAAAAGGTGTATATTTTTTTTAATCTCTTCTTTTTTTGTAGCAGCCCATCCTTCTCCATTTTTTTACAAACAAGGCCTATTGGGTCTCCGAAATCGAAGGAATGAAATAGTGAGAGGAGGTGCAAGGCGGGCTATTTAGAACAAGGGTATCGACTCCCCACCCCTTTTTGGTCTTCGACGGTGCCACAGCTAGGGTTATGAGAAGTAGCACCCTAAGAGGTGTAATCGGGTTCTGCTCTCTCTTTAAACGATTAGGATTCCTTCCAGGACCCACTGCCATCGTCTGGAGAGCTAGAGGAGCAGCGGAGTGCTCGGAGCAAAGTCCTCATGGTGGTGAAGTCATTGAGGTGCCTCGCACCGCCTTAGTTCACCATTGCAGTTGGTGAACTTGGACCCCCTTCTTTGGTCATCTTCTTTACCGCTGGAGTATGCGGCAATAGGGATAGCCTCCTGGAGATGCCCATCGCCTGGAGGTGCGATCGACTCGCGCGGAGAAGGAGGAAAAGGTGCAGCATGGGAATGACGATTGTAAAGCTACCGCCTCGGGTGGCTGAGCGCGAGGGAGCGATGCTCGATGCTGGACTTGAGGTTGCGGTGAGCATGCTTTGTGTTATTGTTTTAGAAGGATGAGAGGGTGGAGTCGGAAGAAGCAAACAGGTTGTCCTTACGCATTTCTGGAACCTTCTTCAGCTTCCATGAAGCCTCTCTGCCTGGGCCACCGTGCATCCCGACGACTTCTTCTCAGATCTAGATTTTGGCTTGGAGGAGCATTCTTCGAGCTTCTCTACGGAAGTAGGATGGGGCCTCTCTTTCCCTTGGAGTCCACATTTCGAGTTCCCTAAAGAGAAACCCATCTTCTGATCTATGATGCTCCTCGTTGGAGCACCGAGGTGGGAGTGGAGATGCCCTAGAATACTTGCACAACAAGATTTGAATAACCACCAAGAAATGCTGTTGCATGGAAGATGCCCTAGAATTTTTTACATGGAATATGAAGATCTACAACACTTGAATATAATCAAACTCGAACAGATCTACAGAACAACGAATCAAATCTCAAAACGAAGAAAGAGTTGCTTCCTGAACAATAAAACTAAATCCCAAATGTCGAACTGCTCTGATATCATATTGAAATCTAGAATAACGGAAGCCAATCGATAAACATAGCAAGAAAATAAAGAAATATGAAACATGGAACACGGGGATTTTACGTGGAACCCTACTCCCTAAGAAGCGGGATGAAACTGCGGGAGAAAGCCTCAAAGGGTCGGATCTTCTATTGAAGTTTCTCATTGAGTACTGGGGGTATGGGGCTCCTTATATAGCCCCACAGACATATCAGAATCCCACAGATAGTAGATGAGGGAATAAACATGAGTATGTGGTAATTGGATCCTGGAGAGATCCAATTACCACTCTATTACTTTCTCTGACACTCTTCCTCAAGCTGGAGCTGAGGAAGCTACAATTTGCAACAAAAAGGAAAAAGTATACAACACATCTTCACACGATACATCACAAGAGGAATATATGTCTGTTGCTGGCAGAAGATCTCGCTCGAAGACGGGTATGTGACTTTCAGATCACAAGAACCTGTCTGCCATGCTTGTAGAGTCGCTGCGATACCATGTCACCAGAACGTATCTCTGTCGTGCTTTCAGGTCACCGGAACGTATCTCTGTCGTGCCTGTAAAGTCACTGCGTTACCAGGTCACCAGAACGTATCTCTATCGTGCTTGCAGGTCCCCGGAACGTATCTCTATCGTGTCTAGAGAAGAGTCACATAAAAGAAGTCCACAGTGTGAGACAATAGTCAGGTAGTAGAAGCAGAAGTATACCCCGATGAAGAAATCGATGCTCGGTGAAGACGGATGATCGCAATATTAGTTTGGAGTGCCGGTCTGTCAGTCTTGGTCAGGCACTAGATGTCCTGAAGAATCCATCCAGTATTATTTCTATAGAAATAACCAATGATAATTTGAGTCAGCCCACACTAAAGATAATGTGGGACATCCTTGCTGGGACATATTCTCAAGCGAGGAATGAGTCGAATTTCTAGCAATTCCAACATGATATATTTACGACCAAACATGGTGATCATCCTTTTCATGCCTTATAGACATCTCTTTGGGGTATGTTTAAGAGATTTCATAGCTATATACCACTGACGGCCTTATGACTGGTCCGCTAAATACGTGATATAATTTGTACTCATTGTAACACGGGTATTTAGTGAATCTTGCAGAACCGAATCAAATGTCTCTATGAAGAGGACTCAGCTTTTAATTTATTTTCCGGGCAAGTTCGGGTTCGAACACAGGGAGGCAAAGGAACAACTATGGGTTAATTCAGAACACTTAGGTCTAGGTTTCCAATGCATTTTTTATATTTTTTAATGCAAAAATAAATGCTAATGCAAAATGCGGGTGGATTAAGTTAATAATAAAACACACAACTTAGTCAAATTAATTTTATTGTGAAATTAATACAATTTAGCCAAATTATATTTTTCCTAGAAACCTAGTCCAGTAATGAATGCAAAGCACTTTTTTTCGGAATTTTAAGGGCTAATACACAACAATGAAAAATGCACACTTTTTTGGGTTTTTACGTAATTTTTCAACAAATAAAATGCAAAAATTATGAAAATTTTACTAGAACTTAAACATAATGCAACGAGTCTATAGTAAATGTTTTAAATTTTCTAATAATATATGATTTTTTATGATTTTTTAATGTAAACAGAGTGAATGCAAGTATTTGGTTCCTAATAAATCCACATTATCAATTCATCGAGAGAGCGAATTATCTCAAAAAGGTATTTATATTCAATTAAGGAGAGTTGGAATTTTACAAAAATAATTTGTGTGGATTTAATTAAAAACCATTTACCAAAATCACTCTGTAATTTATTTAAGGCACAAGACAACTCCAATTTGGATGAAATTTGGAAAGAAAATACATTTCTGATTTTTGAGGAATTTTTAGAGCAACCGTGAATTAAATATGAATGTAAGACCTTGCAGTGGGTAAAATATGCACTTTTCACTAAAATAATTTTAGTTAATATCCAAATTTCACAAAACTACAAATAAATAGCCAAAATTTTTCATTAAATAAAATGATGCGAAATTAATATCCAAATTAATATGCAAACACAAGGGTATCCGTGCAAAACAGAAATGAACTTAAACAACATTAAATATATATAGGGACGACTTTGCAATAACAAAAACTTGACATAAAAGTAGTGCAATTTTTACAAAAAAAATAAAAAAATCACTTTTACGGTTAGGGCGCAGGGGGAAAAAGTACGGTGGGCGACGGGGGGGGGGGGGGTGATCGGCAAGGAGCGCTGGCCGAGCACGGCGGTAACAACTGTGTCGATGGAGGAGCCGCGTGAGGAGGACCGACCGGTGCACCTGCAGAAGGCTGTGGACGACCGTGGTGGGTGCAGGTTTGAGGAGGGGTGCGACCGACGCACCTGCGGGCGGCTATGGACGGCCGCGCGCGAGGTGCGGTGAAGGGAAGGATGGAGGTCGGCGGTGAGGTGGCCTCCGATGGTTGGGGGGCCGACGGTGGCGAGTCTGGCGACTGGAGGGGGGAGGGGGCGGCAGGCTGCGACGTGCTGCTTCCTTATTTATTTTTTTTTTTATTTATTTTTTAAATTTGTTGTGATGATTTTTTTATATTTTTAAAAATCAGGAACATATATATATATACAAAAGGGAAAAATGGTAAATGGAATGATAAAGAAGATGATGGAGGTGGAGTAGAACAAATGACTATGTGGTGAAACAAGAGGAAAGAAAATGTTATATAAAATAAATAACAAGTGAAATGAAAGGGAATACTTACCTGAGGTTCGTCGGATTTGCGGAGCAGCTACATCGGATTCCTGTCATAGCCTCGATCTGATTGGCGGAATAAAAATCGGAGAAGCTATGCGAGCTTGATGGGACGCTCGTGACACTGCAATGATGGTCGCCACGGATCTCGCCTGAAGGAGGTCGTTGCTTGAGGAAGATTATAGACCGCTGTCACTGACACAACATTCCAAGCTCTCTCCTTTTCTCTAAGAATGTCAGATAGGGAAAAATGAGGATGGGGAGATGAATAAAAAGAAGAATATGAAGTTGGAGAAAAAATGAAGGTGGAGATTAATAAGTTGAATGGGAGGTTAGAAAAGATGGTGGAGTTAAATGGTAGTTGGTGGTAGAATGAGTGGTTAGAGTAGAAAAAATAAAAATAAAAAGAAATTAAAAGTTGGCTACTAAATAAGAAAATAAAAAGGAAAGAGAATGAATAATTTATAAAATAAGATAAATAATATGTACATCTTTTTTTACTTTTCTAATTTTAATTTTTTTCTATTTTTAATAAAAGATATTTATAAAATAAAAATAAAACAGTAGAAATAAAATAAAATACGACATGATTTTTTTAGATTTTCAATAATTAAGAAAAAGAAAATAAAGGAAGAAAGAAAAAATATTTACAATATATACAATGTACACCTAGGTCCTAAAATCCATATTTTGCAAACGAGCTCTGATTTTAATGAAACCACTTTCATTGGATAGATAAAGTTTTGAGATTTTTACACCCATAACCCTGAGTAATTTCGCAATAACGTTCATAACCCTACATAATTGCAAATTACATGAGAAACCCTGAGTAATGCTTAATTCTTACATGACATAACCCTGTGTCATGTTCCGTTTGAGATGCCCGTTATGTTTAACGGTTTCCGTTAAAAATACAAAACTCCCCCTAATATCAATTCTTATTTGCAAAATATGCCATTGACACTTCCCTCTCCCTTGCACTCGAACGCCCCTCTTCCCCTGTCGAGCACCACCTCCGCCTCTCCTGCAGGCCATGCGCCGAGCGCCCCGCCATCGAGCTTCAACAACTGTCCGGGTCACCTCGGCGACAGGACTCTCACGTTCGCATGCGACTCCACCAACGTCACCTCGATATCGGCCACAACCTGCTCCCCGTTCTTTGACGAGCACTCCTGCAAGCTGTGGAAGCACCGGTACTGCGGGTATGTGAAGAACCGCGCAAATGCCGGCGCACCGGACCCGGATACCGAAATCCTGTCCAGTGTTCTCCTATGTGCTTCCAGTGACTGGAGGAGCTGCTTCACTTCCTTCACGTAATCTATGGCTCCACCCACAATGGAGGCCTGATCACCTAAATTATCATTATTGTAGATATTAATACACTGTCGAAATTGAACAAGAGATTGATACATTGATATGAACACAACAGTGCCCAAACTCATGTAAAATCGTATCATCAAATTATTACCGTCTCATGGTGACGTACCCTATTGATGTATGAATCCGGCATGATGATCTTGAGCTCAGAAAGGTGCTCGTTCATCTGTCGCCGCCGGTTGCGCTCCACTGCGATATGCGTCATTCGCTGGCTCTCCACCTCGTCCTTGTTCTTGCTGCTCCTCGTCCATTGTCGCCTCTTCTTTCTTGTTACCACCGGCTGCTTCACGCAAGGGGAGCTCTGTCGTGGGTAGGAGTCACCCATGATTGCCACGATATCAGGTACGCAGACGTTGCGGCCATTGAGCTGCAATCTCCCCCCCCGCGATCGATCTCCCTATTCCGACCGAGCCCCCCCGCCCCCGTCTACAGACCCCCCCTCCCTCGCCTGCCTCGCGTCAATCGACCTGCATCCCCCCCGCGGTCGATCCCCCTACTCCGACCGTTCGAAGCCCCCTTCCTCCCCTGCACTGCATCAACCGACCTGCATCCCCCCTGCGACCGACCAGTCAAGCCCCCCCCACCACCACACACGACCATTTCTGCGAGAACCGCCCCCCCTCTCGAACGTGCCTCTCAAGCCCCCCCAGTCCTGATGCTTTCCTCCACCGCTCCTCTCCACCCGCCCGCCTGCAGGTCCCGCCACAACCCTCTACCATCGCCGAGCTGCCGCAACATGCCACCATTGTTCCGCATGCAGCATCCCCACTCCTGCTGCTGCCCTCCACTATCTCCCTTCCGGCCGCATGCAAACTCGTCAGCCAAAATTTATAGTCACGATGGATGTATGGGTTGGCTCGAGAGAAAGAGACGGGATACTTATTTTTTTATTTAGATTAAATTTCAGCCATTAGATCGTTGATTGGTTAGATTAACTCAATCATCTGGTTGAGTTAACGAAGTAAAGTAACGGAAGGTTATAGGTATAAGACGACACACTTATTCAGGATCCTGAGCGTAATTCGTGATTATGCAGGGTTATGAATGTTTTTATGAAATTACTCAAGGTTATGGGTGTAAAAATCCCTAATTTTTTAACTTAAATTTTAAAAGCGAGTTTGGTGAATTTGAAGTTCATATGGAGCGGGAATTTAGTCGGGAAGTTGGACTTTACGGCCTTTTCACTTTGAGATCTGGGAGTATTTATTTGAGGTGAAATTTATAGTGTATTTTTGTATTTTTCTATACATTTTTATAAATAAGTTAGAGAAAGAATTAGCCGAAAAGGAGTTAAAATGAAATCATTAAAAATACATGAAGTTCGGGCTATTTACAGGTGGAAAACTCCTTTATTTTGCGGCTTTTTATTGTTAATTTATTTTGTACAATATAATATACAATAATTAGTGTTTTTTATTTACAAAAGTTATTTTATTAATATATTGATTTTATGAACAACTCAGCCATGGCCAGTCCCAAGTCCGGGTAAATGAGGAGGGTTGCGTTAGGTAGCCGACAACCAGCGTAGAACAGTCAGAGACAACTTCTTAAATATTATTTTTTAAAAAATTACTATTTAGGAAGTTGCCTCATGACAGTCGGATCTTTTCAACATGGATTTAAGCAAACAAACAGATTTCATTGGGGCGTTCCCTACTTGCGACGCGTTGCGTCGCCCGAATGCAATGAAAAATTGGCAAGGGCCGCTACATCGCGGCCTGGATTAGTTCAAAATTTGCAAGGGTTCTCGCATGAGGAACGCATGCGGGTAATTAAGCTAGTTCCACTACATCACCGCCCGGAAGCAGTCTAAAATTTACAATGGTTCTCGCATAACGGACGTTTGCAAGTGAAGAAGTTAGTCCAAAAGAGATTGCAAAGGAAGTTGCAGATTGGTAGTTGGAATGTTGGTACTTTAACTGGAAAATTGCTGGAGATAGTGGATATGATGGAAAGAAGGAAGATTTTTAAACTATGTCTTCAAGAGACTAAATGGGTTGGAGAGAACACAAGGGAGATCGAGAAGACATGTTTTAAACTTTGGTATTCAGGTAAAGATAAGGGTAGAAACGGTGTTGGAGTGGTTGTTCATAAGGATTTGAAGGATTGTGTGGTTGAGGTGCAAAGATTCGGGGATCGGATTTTTTTTGCTAAAATTGGTGCTTGAAGAAGAAATTCTAAATATCATCTCATTTTATGCATCACAAATTGGTTTAGATGAAAGGACTAAACAAGCTTTTTGGGAGGATCTGGATAAGATTTTAAAAGGAATCCCACAAAGAGAGATAATTTGCATAGGTAGAGATCTTAATGGACATGTGGGAAAAGATGCTTCAGGGTATGCTAGTGTTCATGGAGGACATGGTTTTGGTGATAGAAGTGAAGAGGAAAAAGTCATTCTGGATTTTGTAACCGTATATCATCTTTTCATAACAAACACTCTCTTCAAGAAGAGGGAGGAGCATATAATTACTTATAAGAGTGGGCCAATTACAACACAGATAGATTACTTTGTGTTGAGGAGAAGAGATCGGTTGTGTTGTAAATAATGCAAAGTAATCCTAGGAGAGAGTTTGACAACTCAACATCGCTTGTTAGTCTTGGATGTGCAAATAAGAGGCCTGTAAAGAAAAGGAGGGTTCCTGAGATCACTATAACTAGATGGTGGAATCTTCCACTGAAGCAATCGGGCTTCAAGGAGAAGGTTTTAGAAGACTTATCTTGGGATTGTAGCGGAATTCAAACGAGATGTGGGAGGCAGTAGCATCTTGTATCCGAAAGGTAGCCAAAGAGATACTAGGCGAGTCGAAGGGAGGAGCTCCAGGTCAAAAGGAGGCTTGGTGGTGGAGTGAAAGGGTGCAAGAGAAACTAAAAATTAAAAGAACACGCTTTAAAGCTATGTCTAAGGATTGAACAACGGAAACTGTCACAAACTACAAAATAGCGAAGAAGGAAGCAAAGAAGGCTGTAAGCGAAGCTAAGTCAAAAGCTTATGAAGTTTTTTTTATAAAAATATTGACTCTAAGGATGGCCAGAAGGATATATTCAGGTTAGCCAAAGCAAGAGAAAGAAAGACCAAGGACCTTTCTCAAGTGAAATGCATTAAGGACGATGAAGGTCATGCGCTTGTTACTCAAAAGGACATAAAGAATAGATGGGAGCAGTACTTCCATAAACTTTTTGTTGAGATTGTTGAGATAATAAAGGTAGTTGTTGAGATAATTATGTTAGTTTTCTATTTTTGGTATGTCTCTCTTATGTAATTAACACAGGGCTTTTCTCCTATATAAGAGAGCCCTAGGGTCTCTTCTATTGTATGAAAAACGTTTCTCCCAACATGGTATCGGAGCAATGGTCCTAGACCGGCGTTCCCGTATCCCACCCAAAACCCTAACCCTAACCCCCTCCCCCCCCGCCTCCTCTCGGCGCCGCCGCAGCCCAACTAGCGCCCTCCCCTCGCCGACCGCTGCTGCCCTAAGGCGGTCCAGCCCTCCTGCGCCACCGCCAGGGCCCCTCCAGCCTCTTGCGTCGTCGCCCGGAACCGACCCCTGCCATCCCGAGGTGCCGCAAAAGCCCCCCCCCCCGCGCCCTCCTGTGCTCGGCAGGGGTGTCCAGCAAGTGCCGAGTGCGCTCCGGTTGACATCCCGTGATCTGAAACTTGTATTCTAGCCCCTGTTTTGCAATCTATTGGTCTGATTTTGGTTGTCGGTGGTGTTTTTGGTCTTCCATATCACATCTAAACGCCACTAGACCTTAATAAACTACATAGGAATGGTTGTATAAGTCTACATATACAACCACTCCTCTTCATGCTTGTGTAGACATTATTCGGTTGATTTACTCCTCAGTTGTCCGAGGTTCAATTCATTGATACAATGTCCGACATTAAAAGTGACGTGTTCTCTTCTTCTGGTGCATTCAAAGGACCTGCACCAATAGTCAAGATGGATGGGACCAATTACGAACTATGGTCCATGCAGTTTCGCACTCTTATGCAGTGCCACAACAAAGAACACATTATCACCGAATCCGAACCGGCGGACAAAACTGGGGCCAATGCTTCGTGGAAGCAAGATGATGTTTATGCTCGTATTTGGCTCTCCGGGACGCTCACCACGGAGATTGCCAACGATATTGTCAACCAACCCACCGCAAAAGCTATGTGGGATATATTAGCAGCCACATATGGGCAAGCCAAGAATGAGAGCAAGATTCTTCAGTTACAGTTTGACATTTTCTCGACCAAACAGAATGGTCGCCCGCTTCATGTGCATTTTTCTCATCTTCGCGGCATGTTTGAATGTCTACATAGCTTCATGCCTATCACTGCCAGCACCAAGCAGCAACAACAGTATCGGAACGCCACTACGACAGGGGTGTTCCTATCCTCTCTTGATTCCGAATATGATGCAGCACGTGCACATCTTCTAATTGGAGAGACGATACCCCCTATGGAAGAAGTATACAAGCGACTCAGTCGGATTACCACTGCTCCCACTACTGTATCTCCGAATCCTTCCGCTATGGCCGTCTCACGGGGAAGGGGAGGATCCTCCCAGTTTCGAGGACGTGGTCGTGGTGGTGGCCGTAAGCGTGGCCCGTGTTCTTATTGCCATCGTCCTGGTCACTCTGACGAGACATGCTTTCAGAAGCATGGATATCCAGCCTCTGCAAGGGTTGCTGAACAGACAGAACCTACCTTGGCTCCATCCCAGGATGCTCGCCTGGATGATATTGTTTCTAAACTTCGCGAGATGATGTCCGCTCCCATTATTCTGGCTGCGACTTCCTCTGATGCTACGGCTACTGCCAAAGCCTCGTCTAGCTCCTCAGGTACTACTTATGCTCTTACGAGTTGTAGCATCTCTGATTTGACTGATTGGATTGTGGATTCGGGAGCATCTCATCATATGTGTGGAGATCGAGCACAGTTTACTTCCTACAGCCCGATTGCCTCTGGTCGATTCGTGGTGATTGCTAATGGCGTTCGACTATCTATTGTTGGTCAGGGGGAGATTGTTCTAGCTCCTTTTCATTTGCAGAACGTTTTACGTGCTCCAGCCTTTCAGATGAATCTTTTGTCTATTAGTCAAATTACAAAAGATTTACATTGTCGTGCCATATTTGATCCATCTTCCCTTGTGTTTCAGGACATACTGACGGGCAGGGTGATTGGATGTGGTGGCCGTGAGCAGTGAGGATTGTACAAGCTTACCATACCATCTCATGCTGGGATCGCTACTATTCCTTCTGGATCTGTTTCACCGTTCATGTGGCATCTACGCTTTGGACATCTTCCTCTTCAGAAGATGTGTCATGTTCTACCGCAATTATCTACTCGTACTACCTTGGATTGTGAAGCCTGTCAGCTTGGAAAGCACCATCGCTCTTCATTTCCGTCTCGTCAGAGTCGTGACAGTAGTCAGTTGTTTGAGTTATTTCATTTTGATTTTTGGGGTCGTAGTCGTGTTCCTGATCATCAGGGACATCGTTTTTATTTGGTTGCTGTTGATGGTTACTCTAGACTATCTTGGGTGTTTTTGTTAAAACATAAGTCTGAAGCTGGTGCTCTAATCAATTGAGGTCAAAAACATTTTCTCCGCTAATGTTAAAATTATTCGTACGGATAATGCCTTGGAATTCTCTACCTTACAATTATCTGCATTTCTCATATCTATTGGTATTATTCATCAGACCTCTTGTGTTCATACGTCACAGTAGAATGGTGTAGCTGAACGCAAACACCGTCACCTTCTAAATGTCACACGGACGCTTTTAATTCAGAGTCGAGCTCCCCATTATTTCTGGGGAGATGCTGTTCTTACAGCCTGTTACTTAGTAAACAGGATGCCTTCCACCATGCTAGGAGAAAAGGTTCCCTTCTTGATTGCGTTTCCCGAGAAGGACCTATTTTCTCTCACTCCCAGAGTTTTTGGTTGCGTCGCCTTTGTCCACAATTTTGCTCATGGTCGTGACAAGCTCTCACCCAGAGCGGTCAAATGTGTTTTTGTTGTATATTCTCGTACCCAAAAAGGGTATTGTTGTTTTGATCCTGTAGGACGGAGATATTATGTGAGTGCTGATATCACATTTTCTGAGTCTATTATGTATTTTTCTCCTATAGGTGACAGATTGTCCAATGGTAAGTCTGACGAAGATGTGGTTTTTCCTCCAGCACCTCCTTCTCCTCCAACTCTGCCTACTCCACCACAAATCTCTCCGCCTCCATCTCCATCTCCATCTCCACCTCCACCTCCACCTCTACCTCCACCTCAATTCTTGCCACGTGTTTAAACTCGTAGGTCTTCTACTCACCCCGCTGCTCATATGCCCTCTACATCATCCAACACGCCTCAGGTATGTCATGAACATATTATTTCATCTGATGGTCTTTTGGATGGATCACATGCTGAGACAATTATACAGAACAGTGTGGATGATGACCTGGAGGTTCCCATTACTTTGAGGAAGCCTCGTTGTCAGTGTGCTAGTTACCCTCTTGCTGCACATATTAGTTTGGATCATCTTTCAGAAGAGTACATGCGCTTTGTTGTGGGACTATCTGCAGTTACTGTCCCACGAACATATCAAGAGGCGTTACAGGAAAATAGGTGGCGTATGGCCATGGAAGTGGAGATGGCAACCTTGCAGTTGCGGGGTACATGGAGTCTTGTGCCTGCTCCTTTCGGTGCCTCCGTAGTCGGCTGCAAGTGGGTATTTACAGTCAAGCACAAAGCAGATGACAGTGTGGATCGCTACATGGCGAGACTTGTGGAACGTGGGTTCACCCAAACCTATGGGGTGGACTGCCAAGATACCTTTTCCCCAGTAGCCCAACACTCTACGCTTCGTATCCTTCTGTCAGTTGCAGCTTCCAAGGATTGGCCTCTTTATCAGCTTGATGTGAAGAATGCATTCCTATATGGGGATCTACAGGAGGAAGTTTATATGCAGCATCCACCAGGGTTTGCTACTGAGGGGGAGTCTCAGAAGGTATGCAGGCTCCATAAGGCGATTTATGGCCTTAAGCAGAGCCCTAGAGCTTGGTACCAGAAGCTATCGGAGCTAATAGAGCAACAAGGGTTTGTACGGTCTACTGCAGATCATTCACTTTTTGTCCAGAAGACACAGAGAGGTACCATTGCTATTCTTGTCTATGTAGTTGATATCATTGTCACAGTGGATGATGAGCAGGGCATTCAGACTGGCAAGGAATTCCTTGGTACGCAGTTTGTGACCATGGATCTTGGCACTCTTCGATACTTTCTTGGACTGGAGTTTGCAAGGAATCAGCGTGGTCTTGTGATGACCCAGAGAAAGTTTATGATGGATCTGCTTTCTGAGACAGGTATGACAGAATGCAAACCTGCTACTACTCCTATGGATCCAGGTGTGAGATTGTATGATGATGACACTGAAGAGGTTGACAACAGGAGATACAGAGAGCTTGTTGGGAAGATCTTATATGCCACTATCACCAGACCAGATATTTGCTTTGCAGTGTGCAAAGTTAGCCAGTTCATGGAGCAACCCAGGAAGGTGCATATGGATGCGGTTCAGATGATTTTGGGGTATCTGAAGAACTCACATGGTACTGGTCTTATCTTCAGTTGGGATACATCCCTTGAGGTGACTGCATGTGCAGATGCAGATTATGCAGGGTGCCCCAAAGACAGGAAGTCTACTTCTGGCTTTGCTGTTTTTGTTGGCAACTCCCTTGTTTCATGGAAAAGCAAGAAGCAGACATTGGTTGCAAGATCCAGTGCAGAATCTGAATACAGGGCCATGGCATAGGGAAGTGCAGAGATGATGTGGGTTAGATCCGTATTGACGGACCTTGCTGTTGAGGTTCCTCTTCCTATGCAGCTGTTATGTGATAATCAAGCAGCTCTGTTTATTGCCAATAATCCCGCTTTCCATGAACGAACTAAACATATAGAGGTGGATTGCCATTACACTAGAGACATGATTCAGAAAGGTCTCATATCCACCACTCATGTTTCTACTGGAGATCAGACAACTGATATCTTCACCAAGGCACTTACTAGAGGTCCTTTCCAGAAATGTTGTACCAAGCTGAGCATGATAGATATCTATGCTCCAGCATGAGGGGGAGTGTTGAAATTGTTGAGATAATTATGGTAGTTGTTGAGATAATTATGTTGGTTTTCTATTTTTGGTATGCCTCTCTTATGTAATTAACGCAGGGCTTTTCTCCTATATAAGAGAGCCCTAGGGTCTCTTCTATTGTATGAAAAACGTTTCTCCCTACACTTTTCATTGGGGAAGGAAATAGAGAGATCACTTTGGGTGATCGTAGTGAAAGTTACTTGAATTGTGCAAGCTATAGATGAATACAAAGAAAGGAAGTACATGGGGCTTTGAAGGTTATTGGACCTGGGAAAGGTGTAGGACCGGATGCCATCCCTGTAGAAGTAAGGAGAGTTTTAGGTGAGCGCGGTTTGACTTGGCTTACGAATTTATTAAATGTTATTTGGCGAAGCAAGAAAATGCCTGAAGATTGGAGGAGTATCGTGATGCCTCTTTATAATAATAAATGAGACATTCAAAATTGTTCAAATTATAGAGATATCAAGTTGACGAGTCACACTATGAAAATTTGGGAACGTGTGATCAAAAGAAGGCTGAGGAAAGTTTCCAACGTAAAAGAAAATCAATTCGGATTCATGCCAAGTCGCTCAACTATTGAAGCCATCCATTTGCTGAGGAGAACAATGGAGATTTATAGAGCTACAAGGAAGAACCGCCATATGATCTTTATCGATTTGTATAAGGCTTATGATTCTGTCCCACGAGAGATATTGTGGAGAGTTTTGGAGAAGAGACAAGTACCTGTCCTATACATTAACCTCATAAAGGACATGCATGATAGGGCTTTATCTTGTGTAAGGACCCCGTCTGGGAAGATTGACTATTTTGACATCAACATTGGTTTACATCAAGGTTCAACTGTGAGTCCATTTCTTTTTACTTTGATTATGGACGAGTTGACAAGTCACATTCAGGATGAGTTACCTTGGTGTATGTTATTTGCTGATGTTATTGTGTTGATTGACGAGACTGGAGATGGAGTAAATGAGAAGCTTGAGGTCTGGAGACATGCATTGGAGACTAAAGGATTTCGTATAAGTAGGGTTAAGATGGAATATATGAATTGCACCTTTGATGGAAGCAATGGTGAAGGAATTGAGGTGAAGATTGGTGACAATAACATTTGGAAGAGAGATTCTTTTAGATATCTGGGATCTATTTTGCAACAGGATGGGGAATTTGATGGAGATATTACTAATAGAATAAATGCAGGCTGGCTAAAGTGGAGAGGAGCCTCTGCTGTTCTCTGTGATAAGAAAATTCCTTTAAATATTAAAGAAAGTTTTATAAAGCAGTCGTGAGACCTGCTATAATCTATGGATTTGAATGTTGGCCTGTGAATCATAGACATGTGTCAGAGAATGACTATAGCAGAAATAAAAATGCTATGGTGGATGTGTGGACACATACGTAAAGATCGGATTCGGAATGATGTAATCAGAAAGAAAGTTGGTGTAGCTCCGATCGACAATAAGATGCGAGAAAACCGCTTAAGATGGTTTGGTCATTTGCAAAGAAGATCAACAGATGCACCGGTTAGGAGATGCGACTGTTGGGATGTTGAGCCGGCTAAGAGAGGCGAGGACGACCCAAGAAGTGTTGGAAAGAGATTGTACAAAGGGATCTTAGTTTTTTGGATATAAGCCCAGGATTGACCCAAGATAGATCTGAATGGAGGCGGAGAATCCATGTAGCCGACCCTACTTTATTGTGGTAAAATGCTTTGTTGTTGTTGTATTGATTTTATTAACATTTATTAAAGATTTTACTCAGGGATTTTGCTAAGATCAATATATTGAGATGATGAATCGTAGATTCATTACCCCCTTATACTTAAACTTTGCTAGTTCTCGAGCAAATAAAGAATGAATAAGTTGGATTAACCCCTTACCGTGCATGTGAATACAAGACTTGGTCTATTAAAGAACTCTTGGTTTTAGTGATCTTAACATTCTTAGCTGAATCAAGCTCTAGTCAAAAGGTATCCAATTTCCCTAATCATCAGACTCTCTCTGTATACATATATAATAGGGATATGACTTTAAGTGTGGACTGCAGTTATAAGAGTAGAGTCGCAACTTCACCCAAGGTTCCAGTCCAAGAGACTCTCATAAGAATCCGATTCTCAACACTAGAGAATAAACCATTTCTTGCATCCAATCCACCATCTCTTTCGTTGTCAGACTTAAAAGTATAGATGGAAGGCCAGTTGATGGAGGGCATAGGATTGTGTCATTTCTTCTCTCCCTCTCATTGGAACAATGATCCTCTCGAGTGCCTTATTAACTCAACACATGTATTTTTTGGGTTGTGATCAGTGTGTCCGTCAAGAGAAGTTGGAGTCGTCTGCACTTGTTTTCCTGGGAGTACACCGTGGTGTGTCCCTTTTGAGTATCTAAGATACCTTCGACACCCAGACTTGTATCACTATACAATGCAGAGCCCTTTTTGGGTGCCAGCCCGACTCCTGGTCCTAATAGCAATGGTCCAAGTCGACACTTTGAAATTGTTGGGAGCGCTCGCCTTTGGTGGAAACTCTTTGATATTTGACTTTGTATAGTGAGAGCTTTTCTTTTACATTTCTTTCTTCTTTTTTTTGGCTAGCTCCACTGTTTTTACCAAAAGTTGGTGCACATCGATCAAAAATTTTTAGATTTCATCACACCCTGGCACATAGGTAAATGTCAAGAGATATTATAAGAACCATGTTCTCATACTGGCTAAAGGTACTGACACTCATGTTTCATGAAGCCTTCATTGATTTTATCCCATCCTCGAGCATCATAAAATCAGGTCCAAACTCAAATCCCTCATCCCAGTTCCTCAAGTGAAATTTCAACTCATCTCATCGCATCTGCAGTCGTGTATGTGAGGTGCTAATCATATTTTTAAGGTAGAGACTAAGCGTGCAATATATCACACAAATCTTTCAAACTAGGGAAATGTGAATAATTAAGTCAAAGATCCTAATGACTAATGTTTTAACTCAAAATCTCAAGATCTCATAAAACAAGTGTTCTTGAACATCACAAGTATTGTGTGAATTTGTAAGTGCCAGGGACTAAACAAATCGTTAGTTAGTTTCTTTGACGATTTTTTTTGAAAAAGAAAGGAAAGAAGGAGTTTTTTGGAAAATGTTTTTGCTTGCTTTTTTTTCAGAAGTTTTTTTAAAAAGAAAGGTAAATAAGAAAGGACACTCATTTTTTTTGAAAAAGATTTTCTTTGTTTTGAAAAGAAAGCGGAAGAATTTTTTTAAAAAGTTTTTTTTTGAAAAGAGATTTTTTTTTGAAAATATTTTTTGATTTTTTTTAAAATGTATTTTTTTGAAAAAGGAGTGTTTTTAGTTTTTTTGAAAAAGTTTTTTTTTATGAAAAGTTTTTTTGTTATAACTCTTATTTGCAACAATTTGCCCATAACCCCTTATTTTAATTACAAACAAGTCAAAGTACAAGCTATAAGTAAAGTATATATGTAATATATACAAACCCCCCTATACTTAGCATGTGCTATGTCCTCATGGCACTAGGCGACAAAAAGCCATAGCTCGTACTAAGCATAAGTGGATGAAAAGAATAGAAGAATATAAGAATGTTGGAGAATACACAACGGACATCACCCCCCTATACTTAGGCTCTGTTCATCCTAAGTATTGGAGAGAACACAAGATTGGGAGACCAATGAGGGCGGGAAAGAATATACAAAAAAAAATAAAATGGAGAGACGTAGCAACTCATGTCACTCACCCCCCGATACTTTGGATACAATCATCTTAAGTATAGCCACAAAATGAAAATGATACGGAACCGGGGCAAGTGATGCGAATCACGGGGAGGGAGAGAAATAAACGAAGGAAAATCTATACAAGGAGGAGTGAGAATATACAATGATCAAGAAGGTTTGTGACAAACCTTGCGGGAGCGAGGGGGTGGGTGGTATATATATGTGTTGCTATCAGAATCATCCTCAGAGGAATAATAGTGAGGGGTGTGGAATGTCCAACGAGGGTCGACACACGGCTGCTTGCTCAAATATGGCTTAAGACCAACCAAACTGAGCTCACTCATTTATATTACCTCATCCGGACGTGATGAGGACTCCTCAAAAAATTCCTTCTCTGGTATGTCGAAGGCAACTTTCTTAGCCGGTTTTCTAGAACCTGAAGTATCAAGAGGAAGAGGAGAATCTTACGTTTTGAGGAGTTCGGGAGAACACCTTGAAGAATCAATACTCTTCTTCTTCTTACCAATTGATCGACTAGAGGATGGAGCAACCGATTTATCGAGATTGGTCAATTTGGTCCTAGTTGTCTCTTTTGATGTAGGTCCTGGATGTAGTGTGTGTGAGGTGGTGACCAGAGGTTCATCATCAGATGAGTCACCATATGCATTGTAATACTCCTGCAAGGTCAGCACACGTCTCTGGTATGGCATAGTGTTTTTAGTTGGCTTGGTATTGGTCGGCTCATGCGCCAGTTCATCTAAATAGTCAAGGAAATCAGAAATGATCGTGTCCGACTCAGGGGCAGCTTCTGGTTGTGAGTCCTCTCTAGAAGCTGTCACGGTGGTGGTGATGCAAGCAGTGGGTGATGTGGAGGGGCAGGGAGTCTCTGAACCAATGGTCGTCTGGATAGTCGGTATCCAGGTGTAGTAGAGAGACGTGACTCAATTGTCTCTCGGAGGTCACGGCTGTCTGTGATTTTACGAGTTACCTTAGAATATCGTATGTCCTCAAAGATTGGACGAGGTCAGAGTGCTCCCAATGTAGTGAAATCAATCGCCCGAGTCTCGCAATCTATAGTTGCCTTAGCTAAGGCTAATAACGACTTGCCGAGAATGATCGGAGATTGGGTGAACTCTCTTCGGTGTTCAATGTCAATGATCGTGAAGTCTACCTGTAGTAGAGCACCTTGGAAAGTAATGATGACTGAAATGATTCCTCTCGACCGTTTAATGGATCGATCAACCAACTGAACAATCTCTCTTGACTTCTTGCCAGATCCTTGTTTGAGCTTGGCAAACACGGATGTCAGGAGGATATTTATCGGTGAGTCATCATCGATTCTTGCATGAGTGAAGGTAGTGTCTTTGATTTCACAATCAAACCTAGGCAACCGCTTTACTCTGCAGCTCTTGGTTTTTCTCCCTATCACCAAAGAGGTGGCCATAAACACTATGTGTCTCTCAGTCCTTGTCCTCTTATTGCCTTACCTTTTAGGCATCAATTTACTTCTCATAAATCTTTTGAGGGCAGGAAAGTGTTCAATGACCATTATTAAGGGAAGCTCAAAAATCAACTTTCTATCAAGTGCTTCCCTAATTGCAGGATCCAATTTTTTTAGATCTTTTCTATTTTCAATTTTTATAGTATTTTCGGTGTTTTCAATTTTTTGTCTTTTTGATAGGTAAAGGAGGAATAGGAGAATGTACAGACTCTAGTTTGGAGGGAAAGTGGTTAGTAGAAGGAGGTAGAAGGGACTCCAACTGTACATGACTTGTGATCAATCCGGTGTCTTCCAGGTTTTCAAAATTCAATCCGTAAAATCCATGATCCACTTTCATACCTGGACGCTTGATCGGTCTAACAATGCCATCCTCCAATAAGTTCTCATGACTCATCATGAGAGAAATCTGCTTAGAACTCATGATCTTATACTCAACACACCTTGACTCAAGCGTGTAATGCTGGGTTGAGTATAGAAGGGACTCCAACTGTACATGACTTGTGATCAATCCGGTGTCTTCCAGGTTTTCAAAATTCAATCCGCAAAATCCATGATCCACTTTCATACCTGGACGCTTGATCGGTCTAACAATGCCATCCTCCAATAAGTTCTCATGACTCATCATGAGAGAAATCTGCTTAGAACTCATGATCTTATACTCAACACACCTTGACTCAAGCGTGTAATGCTGGGTTGAGTATAGCCCATTTGTATGACAGATGTTGGTCGAATCCTCATAAGGTGGAATAAGTAGACAGGGGGTCCGTAAATTGATCGCATGAATCCAATCCCCTGTATATGTCGGCTCTTTGAATGGGTGATATGAATACTGGTCAATGTGGGCTTGATCACTCATGTCACAAATCAGGAAGATTATGCAGTGCATGCCTCTCCATTCGGTCTGTTTGGTCGACCATGTTGTACCCTAAGGTCAAGTCGGGATGTGTATAGGTCAACTGTTGTCCGGTCCCAACTCGAGGTGAGAATGAAGTCTATGGGGGCAACTGATTTTACCAATCATTCATCTCAGCAGTAGCTTGCTCTTCAATTTGTTCCTTGATTTCAGTAAGCGGACGAGAATATGGTGAGTCAATCCAGGGTTTATGTAGGTAAGGAGTTTAAGAATATGGGGTAGGTTAGAAGTACGAAGAAGTGGAGAAGTTAGTCGGAGTTCTGACTTCATAGTCGGGGTGTGGGTATGAGGAAGAATAAGAGGGTGGAGACGATCGGAATATGGTCGAAGAAGAGTGACCTGGATATGATGACCAATATTCCGACATCTTCAAACAGAGATGGGAGAAAGAAGCGGATCGGGGAAGAAAGCGTGCAAGTGTACATAATAACACACAAAACAAACAAAGACAAGAGCAAACCCTGAGTTCACCTACTCCACACAGTGATGGTTGCGAGAGTCCGACCGTTTATTATAGAGATATTCCAGACTTTATGTACTCTTCTGTTATGTTTTATTTCTTTTTCCCATCTTATGTAATTTACCTATAAGCCTTCTCTATATAAGAGAGCCTAGGGTTCTTTGGAAAAAACAATCATCTCATTTCTTCCAACATGGTATCAGAGCCACCACCAAAACCCTAGCCCCCTCTCTCTCCACCTCCCGCCGCCGGCCCCCCCTCTCCCAGCGTGGCCACCTCCCGTTGCCGGACCCGCCACCTCTCTCCTCTCTCCACCACCGGCACCGTTCTTCCCCACCACCCTCCTCTCTCCACCGTCACCCCCCACCACCTCCTCGCCGCCGAACCCCTCCCACCACCTTCTCGTCTCCGCCACCCCTCTCCCCTCCTTCTCCCATGGATTTGAGTGCATAGGTTTACATATGCACTCAAATCCTTGGATGTTTATGTAGACATTTGATTCTCAGTCTACAAACCCTAGTTCTTCTTATCCGGCAACCATGTCCGAAAACAAGGTCGACATGCCCTCCATAGGCGCGTTTAAAGGTCCAACGCCCATTGTCAAGATGGATGGGACGGACTACAAGCTCTGGGCTATGCAGTTTATGAGTCTCATGAAGTCAAATGATAAGAAGCACATTCTTACCGAAGATGAGCTGGCAGAGAAAACTGGGGTTTATGCCTCATGGGAGGCCGATGATTCATATGCAAAGTTTGGCTTTCTGGTACACTGTTGATGGAGATTGCTAATGATGTACTCTATCGACCCACTGCTAAGGCGATGTGAGACATCCTTGCAGTGACATATTCACTGATGCGAAATGAGACCAAGATTCTTCAACTCCAGCATGACATATTTACGGTGAAACAGAATGGTCGGCCTCTGCATTCATTGTATACATCCCTGCGAGGGATGTTTGAGAAGCTCTACAGTATCATTCCACTTACTGCGTCTCCCGAGCAGCAGAAGACGTTTCAGAATGATACCATGGTGAAGGTCTTACTAGTGACGCTTGACCCTGAATATGATGCTGCTCGCTCGCAGATTCCTGCAGATGCTACTATTCCTCTAGTGGAGGAAGTTTACCGCATGCTCAACATAATTATAGTCCCATCTTTTGCTCCTACTCAGCCTCCTTCGGCGATGGCAGCTTCCAAAGGCAGAGGAGCCTCTTCTTCTTTTCGTGGTCGTGGACCTCATGGTCGAGGTGGGCGCATTCATCAGCCCTGTACATTTTGTCATCGCCTAGGTCATACAGAGGAGACATGCTATTCTAAGCATGGGTTTCCGGCATCGGCGCAGGTAGCCGAGCATATTGCATCTCCACATACATCTACTTCAGACTAATGATTTGAGGATCTTGTTGCCAGGCTGCGAGATATCATGCCTCTTGCTTCTCCTCACTCTCCGGCAGGCTCCTCGGATGTAGCTGCTTCAGCCTCTGATAGTACGTCGGCCACCGCTAGCACCTCAGGTAGTGCTTATTCCCTTCATGTCATGGATCTGATGTTTCAGAATGGATTATGGACTCCGGCGCGACACATCATCTTTATCGAGACAAAGATCAGCTTACATCCTACAGGGAGGTTCCACCAGGGCGATCTATAGTCATAGCAGATGAGATCCATTCGCTTATTGTTGGACAAAGAGAGATCAGTTTGACACCCTATATGCGTCTCTAGAATGTCTTGCATGCTCTATAGATTTTTCGATGAATTTATAATCTATCAATCAGATTACGAAGGATTTGCAATGTCGAGCTATTTTTGACCTATCGTCTCTTGTTTTTCAAGACATTCTTACGGGCAGTGTGATTGGTTGTGACTGTGAGCAAGACGGTCTCTATCGTTTGGTCCGAACTCCCTATGTTGGTTTCTCGTCCTCAGTCCAGTGATCCAGTTTCTCCATTCACATGTCATCTAAGATTTGGTCGTCTCCCTATTCAGAAGATGTGGCATATCCTACCCCAGATTTCACCGAGTTCTTCCTTCCAGTGTGAAGTGTGTCAGTTGGGAAAGCATCACGGATCTACTTTCCCTAGTCGTCAATCTCGGAGCAGTAGCTCCCCTTTTGAATTATTTCATGTTGACATTTGGGGTCCAAGTCGTGTCCCTGATCACCAGGAACACATGTTTTATTTAGTTGTGGTTGATGATTTTTCTCGTTTGTCTTGGGTGTTTTTATTGAAAAATAAATCTGAAGCTGGGGATGTGATAGAAAACCTTATAAATGAAGTGCAGAATATTTTTCGTCTACTGTGAAAATTGTGCTTACGGATAATGCTTTGGAATTTTGTACTCATGCTCTTTCTCACTTTTTCTTGTCTATATGCATTATCCATCAAACAACATGTACTTACACGTCCCAACAAAATGGCGTTGCAGAAAGAAAGCTTCGTCATCTCCTTGATATCACTCGGACTCTACTTATTCAGAGTTGTGCACCCATTTCCTATTGGGGTGATGATGTGCTTATGGCATGTTATCTGGTGAATCGTATGCTATCCTCTGTCTTAGGTGAGAAAGTTCCTCTTTCAGTTATCTTCCCTGACAAGGAATTATTCTCGCTCAGTCCTCGTGTATTTGGCTCGGTTGCTTTTGTCCATCAACTCTCTCAAGGACTTGACAAGCTCTCACCTAGGGCTGTTAAGTGTGTTTTTGTTGGATACTCCCGTACGTAGAAGGGTTACCGATGCTATGATCATTTGAACATGAAATATTATGTCAGTGCCGATATCACATTCTTTGAATCTGTGATGTATTTTTCTCCTGCAGGTGACATGTTGACTTCTCCCCTACTGACGATGACATTTATGTGCCACCTCCTCCTATCGTCCGACCGCTCCCATACCAGTTCCTGTTCCACCACCACCACCACCACCACCTCCACCACCACCACCACGTCTACATCCACCTGTGCCACCTTTACCACTATTCTATACCCGCCGTCATGTCCCTGCTCATGAACTCGTCAATCGTCCACCACGCCTCAGGATTGTCTAGGTAACATTATTAATGATGGGTTTGACGATGTGCAAGTGCATGGATCTCGGCAGGAGAATAACATACCGATGAGTACGATTGTTGATGATTTGAATGTACTTATTGCCTTACGGAAGCAGAAGTGTACATGTGCATCCTATCCACTTGCTTCACATGTTTCTTTCCATCGCCTCACTGGAGATTTTCAGCGGTTTTGCTGTGGCCTTTTCTACCGTGGAAATACCACGGAATTATCAGGACGCATTGAAGGAGAGCTGCTAGCGTTCTGCCATGGAAGAGGAAATGGCTGCTTTGAGGTAATAGGGTACATGGAGCTTGATTTCTGCTCCTCCAGGAGCCTCTGTTGTCAGTTGTAAATGGGTATTTACTGTCAAATATCAGGCGGATGACAACCTTGATCGTTACAAAGCGGGGCTAGTAGCACATGGGTTTACTCGAACCTACGGTGTGGATTATATGGACACATTCTCTCCAGTTGCACGTCACTCCACTCTACGTATCCTTTCAGTTGCTGTGGTACGTGATTGGCCCTTGTTTCAGCTTGACGTTAAAAATGTATTTTTGTATGGGGATCTGCAGGAAGAAGTCTACATGCAGCAGCCTCCGGGGTTTGCTGCTGAGGGGGAGAGTCAGATGGTGTGTAGACTTCACAAGGCAATATACGACCTTAAACAAAGCCCGCGAGCGTGGTTTCAGAAGCTTTCTGACCTAATGCAGAAGCAAGGGTTCAAAAGATCAAATGCAGATCATTATTTGTTTGTTCAGAAGACTCCCAGAGGTATTGTTGTTATCATGGTTTATGTCGATGATATACTCGTTACGTGACATGATATGCAGGGGATAAAGATGACAAAAGCATTTCTAGGCCATCAGTTTGTTACCAAAGATCTTGGACCCTACGGTACTTTCTGGGGTTTGAATTTGCTACGAATGCGCAGGGTCTTGTGATGACCCAAAGGAAGTATATTACAGCCATGCTTATTGAGACGTGCATGATTGGCTGTCGACCCTCGACTACTCCCATGGTTCCTAGCATGAAGTTATATGATGATGATACAGATGAGGTTCACAGGAGAAGATATAGAAAGATGGTGGGAAAACTTCTCTATATTACTATCACCAGACCTGACATCACTTTTGCAGTGAGTTAGGTGAGTCAGTTCATGGAACAACCCAGCCATGTACACATGGATGCCATATACATGATACTGAGATATCTAAAGTCGTCTCTAGGTGCAGGACTACTATTTAGGAAAGAAACAAATATCTCAGTTTCTGCATGTGCTGATGCGGATTATGCAGGATGTCCTAAGGGCCTGTTTGGTTGCAGGGTTGGACAGGGTTGGGTTGGGCAGGGGTACCCCTGTGAATAGTAAACTGTGAGGAGGAGAACCCTGTTTGGTTGGAGGGGTAACCCGGGTTGGACCAAGCCAACCCTGTCCAACCCTCCAACCAAACAGGCCCTAAGGATCGGAAGTCTACTTCAGGTTTTGCAGTATTTGTTGGCAGTTCTTTAGTTTCTTGGAAAAGCAAGAAACAAATAGTGGTGGCTAGATCTAGTGCTGAATCTGAATACAGGGCCATGGTATAAGCAAGTACAGAGATGATGTGGGTTCGAGCTGTGTTAGAAGATCTGCATATAGATGTACTTCTACCCATATGGCTACAATGTGACAATCAAGCAGCACTATTCATTGCTAATAATCCTGCATGTCATGAAAGGACAAAGCATATTGAGGTAGACTGCCACTATACTAGAGATATGATTCAAAAGGGCTTGATTTCTACTTCCCATGTCAGTTCAGGAGAGCAGACTGCAGACATCTTTACCAAACCATTGCTCAGAGGGCCATTCCAGAAGTGTTCTTCCAAGCTGAGCATGAGTGACATCTATGCTCCATCTTGAGGGGGAGTGTAGAGATATTTCCAGACTTTATGTACTCTTCTGTTATGTTTTATTTCTTTTTCCCGTCTTATGTAATTTACCCATAGGCCTTCTCTATATAAGAGAGCCTAGGGATCTTTGGAAAAAACAATCATCTCATTTCTTCCAACATTTATCCTTTTAATTTTAGTTAGGTGATAAATTTAGAATACGCCGAATTACACAAAGCTTATTAGTAGGTTTTGCGTACTATCCTAGGGATGCGTCCTCACCTCTCAACGATCACAATAGCACAAACATAATGAGGTTTTGCTTTCCCAAAAAAAAGTGTTAATTTTAGTCAATTTTTTGGTCAACTCTAATTAGCAGTCCCGATTTTAAGTTCGGTTATCCAGTAATCAAGGCACGCCTAACGATCAGTCCTGATTTCCTTTTAACTTAAGTTTCAAAACCAAGGAAAAGGGAGTCGAGAAAAACCGATGCAAATAGTGAAATCAATGATGCATGCCCAGTTTACAAGATGTACAATGATCTTCGTGCTCTACATGCGGGATGCAACGCAGAATTGAAATTTTATACTATATGAGATGCAAATGAGAAAACTGTTCCTAGACAGGCAGTTCTATTAGCTAAGTATGAACATTAATTTGGACTAATAGCTCTGTCATCTAAGTGCATCTCGTTAAATGTGATGTGTGGTCCTAAAGATTACGAGTACACACAATAAAAATATTCTAATAAAAAAATGCTCTAAGAGCCGCGAGTGCAAGTCCTATTCTATGTCAAGCAAACACACGACCACAAACTGGTCAAATGTCCAGTCCTTATACAAGCGCGAGCTCTCAAACAAGAATCGCTGTAAAGAGCGAATTACCTAAATTATTACAAAAATATACAAAAATGAAAATGCTCTCAAAATAAATTGAATTTCCTTGATCTTCAGATGTCGACGCGTGTCACGTCTGTCGACCTTCGATGCACTCCAAGTCCACCGGGCCCTAGTAAGGAAAATAAAATATATATTAGAGAGAAACAATAAAATATATATAAAAATGAGCAGAAAAATAATTGATTTAAAAGAAGGAAAAAGTGGATTAATTACAAGGTGGCTCGAGGGTCAGACTACCCGAGTAAGAGAAAAGCTAATCAAATTTTCTAAATTAATCCCTAAGCCGTTTGCCTCCCCGGCAACGGCGCCATCTTTTGGGTCCGCTAAATACGTGATATAATTTGTACTCGTTGTAATACATGTACTTAGCGAATCATGCAGAAGCAAATCAAATATCTCTGTAAAGAGGACTCAACTTTTAATTTATTTCTTGGGCAAGTTCGGGGTCGAACACAAGGAGACAAAAGAATAACTATGGGTTCATTCAGAACACTCAACTCTAGGTTTCCAATGCATTTTTTTGTATTTTTTTAATGCAAAAATAAATGCTAACGCAAAATACGGGTGAATTAAGTTAATAAGAAACACACAACTTAGCCAAATTAATTTTAATGTGAAATTAATCCAATTTAGCTAAATTATATTTTTTCTAGAAACCTAATTCAGTAACGAATGCAAAGCATATTTTTTTTGGAATTGTAAGGGTTGAAACACAACAATGAAAATACACCTTTTGGGGGGTTTTACACAATTTTTCACACAAACAGAATGCAAAAATTATGGAATTTTTATTGGAACCTAAACATGATGCAATGAGTGTACAATAATTTTTTTTGAATTTACTAATAATATATGATTTTTTATGATTTTTTAATGAAAACAGAGTGAATGCAAGTATTTAATTCCTAATAAATCCACATTATCAATTCATCAAGAGATCGAATTATCTCAAAAAGGTATTTATATAAGCAATTCATGAGAGTTGGAATTTCTCAAAAATAATGTGTATGGATTTAATTAAAAATCATTTACCAAAATCACTCTATAATTTATTTAAGACATAAGACAACTCCAATTTGGATGAAATTTGGATAGAAAATAAATCACATTTCAAGACCTCATTTCTGATTTTTGAGGTATTTTTAGAGCAACCGTGAATAAAATATGAATTTAAGACCTTGCAGTGGGTAACATATGAAATTTTCACTAAAATAATTTTACTTAATTATCCAAAGCTCACAAAAATACAAATAAATAGCCAAATGATAAAGAATTAGTTGCTCAACAACATGTCATTTTTCATTAAATAAAATGATACGAAATTTATATCGAAATTAATATGCAAACATAAGGGTATCCATGCAAAACAGATATAAACTTAAACAACACTAAACATGTACAGGGACGACTTTGTAATAATGAAAACTTAACATAAAAATAGTGCAATTTTTACAAAAAAATAAAATGACATTCTTTGTGCAGTTAGGGCGTAAGGGGAGATAGTGCGGCGAGTGGCGGGGGTGGGTGGGGGCGTGGGCGACCAATAAGGAGCGCGGGTGGTGTTGGCCGCGCACGGTGGTTGCGGTTGTCAATGGAGGAGCCGTGTAAGGAGGGCCGATCGACGCACCTGCGGAAGGCTATGGGCAACCACGGTGGGTGCAACCTTGAGAAGGGGCGTGACCGACGCATCTGTGTGCGACTGTGGATAGCCGCGCGCGAGGTGCGGTGAAGGGAAGGCTAGAGGTCGGTGGTGAGGCTGTCGTCGGGGGGCTGCGGCTTGCTGCTTCTCTTTATTTATTTATTATTTTTTAAATTTTGTTGTGATGATTTTTTATTTTTTTTAAATTTTTCTTAAATCAGGAACCAATATATATACAAAAGGGAAAAAATGATAAATGAAATAATGAAGAAGATGATGGTGGTGGAGTAGAACAAATGATTGTATGGTGAAACAAGAGAAAAGAAAATGTTAGATAAAATAAAAATCAATGGAAATGAGAGGGAATACTTACATGAGGTTCATCGGATTTGCGAAGCAGCTACGCTGGCACCTGTCGTGTCATCAATCCGATTGATGAAATAAAAATCGGAGAACCTATGCGAGCTTGATGAGAAGTTTGTGACACGACAATGATGGTCATCGCGAATCTCGTCTAAAGGAGGTCGTCGCTTGAGGAGGATGAAAGGTCGCTGTCACTGACACAACATTCCAAGTTCTCACCTTTTCTGTAAGAATGACGGACAGGGAAAAATGAGGAAGAGGAGATGAATAAAAAGAAGAATGAGAAGTTGGAGAAAAATTGAAGGTGGAGATTAAGGAGTTGAATGGGAGGTTAGAAAAGATGGTGGAGTTGAATGGAAGTTGGTGGTAGAATGAGTGGCTAGAGTAGAAAAAATAAAAATAAAAAGAAATTAAAATTTAGCTTCTAAAAAAGAAAATAAAAAGAAAAGGCAATGAGGAATTTACAAAACAATATATACATGTTTTTTTACTTTTCTAATTTTATTTTTTTGTATTTTTAATAGAAGATAATTACAAAATAAAAATAAAATACTAGAAATAAAATAAAATACAAACATGATTTTTTTAGATTTTTAGTAATTAAGAAAAAGAAAATAAATGAAGAAAGAAAATATATTTACAATATATACAATGTACACCCAGGTCCCAAAATCCGTATTTTGCAAACGAGCTCCGATTTTAGTGAAATCATTGGATAGATAATTTTCTAACTTAAACTTTAAAAGTGAGTTTGGTGAATTTGGAGTTCATACTGAGCAGGAATTTGGCCGGCAAGTTGGACTTTACTCCTTTTTCTCTTTGGGATCTAGGAGTATTTATTTGAGGTGAAATTTATTTTGTATTTTTATATTTTTTATATATTTTTATAAACAAGTTAGAGAAAGAATTAGCCGAAAAGGAGTTGAAAAGAAACCATTAAAAATACATGAAGTTTGGGTTATTTACAGTTGAAGAACTCCTTTATTTTGTGGCTTTTTTGTTAATTTATTTTGTACAATATAATATACAATAATTAGTGTATTTTATTTACAAGAGTCATTTTATTAATTTATTGATTTTATGGACATTTATTAGAGATTTTACTAAGGAATTTTGTTAAGATCAATATATTGAGATGATGAATCATGGATTCATTACCTTACCAGAACAACACAAGGCCTATCGTGGCTCATTTATGCCTGAGATCTTTCTGTCAACATTTTGCCCTGAGCATGACTCAACTCGCTCTTAGCTACTCATAGATGCTACTATACTTATTACTACCTATAGAGGAGGCATACCGCAAGTTGAGCAGACTAAACTCCCCTCTGCCACGTCTTCACATCATCATCTATGGCATCTTCCCGTGGTAGAGGTAGCTCGTCCCTATTTAAAGGACGAGGCACACGGGGCAGAGGAGGCCCACTCCCACGCTAGCCCTATTCATAATATCACCGGTCTGGTCACTCAGAGGACACATGCTACTCCAAGTACAGCTTTCCACCATCGACCTATGCTGTTGAGCAAGTTCAAACTGCTCATGATTCTATCAATCATTGTTTTGATGACCTTGTTACCCGTCTGAGAAAGATCATGCCACAAATCGCTGGATCTTTTAGTACTAGCCCATCAGATGTTTGTGCCTCTACTAGTACTTCAGGTATTACTCGTGCATTTACTAGTCGCTCTGGACCATATTTTTTTTGAAACCAAGAAAAAAGGGGGATACACTCAATGGTGTTCACCACAATATATTAGAAGTAAAAAAGAGGGTCGAATGTACAAAAAGCCCAGAGGCCAAACACCGAGGCAAGAGAGCCTCCATCCAGGGCGAAGAAACACACAAAAAAAGCTAACTACCACTCCAGTCGTCCACCAGTCTCGCCGCGCGGATGCTCACGTTCTCCTTGTAAAAGCGCTGCACCGAGAATATGGCCTCATTCCGACCGAGCCAAATCGACCATAATCTTGCCACCGGAGTCAAAAGTCGCTCTGGACCATATTAATCAGAATGGATAATGGACTCTGAAGCGTCTCATCTTCTATGAGGAGGTCGCTCCTAGTTCGATACCTATAGCCCTACACAGCCAGGTAGATCACTAGTCATGGTTATGGGATACATTCTCCTATTACCGGACATGGGGAGGTTCATTGGATTCCCTTCATACGTCTACATAACGTTCTTCATGCACATATCTTCTCAATGAATTTATTGTCTATCAGTCAGATTGTGAAAGATTTATATTACCGTGCTATATTTAACCTTACTTCCCTTATTTTCCAGGATACACTTACGGGCAGGGTGATTGGATGCGATCATGAGCATGAAGGGCTATATAGGTTGACCCAGTCTCCTTATGCTGGTGTCATCTCTCTTTCTGCTGAATCAATTTTTCCGTACATTCGACATCTCAGATTTGGTCATCTTCCATTGCAGAAGATCTGTCGACGCATCCTTGACATCTCTACCAAGTCCAATTTTCAGTGTGAACCATGTCAACTTGGAAAGTATCACCAGTTTAGCTTTTCAAGTCGTCAAGGTCGTAGTAGTCAAAGTGTTTTTGAGTTGTTTCATCTTGATATGTGGGATCCGAGTCATATTCCTTATCACCTGGGGCACATGCATTATTTGGTTTTTATGGATGATTTCTCCAAACTGCCATGTCATGGGTTTTTTTGTTAAAGAATAGGTCCGACGCTGATACTTTGATTCGGAATTTTGTGATGAAATGAAGAATCTTTTCTCTACTCCTATTAGATACATTCGTTCGTGATAATGCTATGGAGTTCTGTACTAAACCATTGCCATTATTTTTTAGCTCATGTGGCATTATCCATCAGACTTTATTTCCCTATACTTCTCAGCAGAACGGTGTTGCCGAATGCAAACACCGTCACTTTCTGGATATCACCAGGACTCTTCTCATACAGAGTCGGGCTCCTTATTCCTTCTAGGGTGATGCTGTGATGACATGTTACCTAATCAATGGGATGCCTTCTACCATTTTGGGTGAAAAGGCACCCTTCTCCCTTGCTTTTCTCGAGGACATTTTCTCTTTCGTTACAGGTTTTTGACTGTGTGGCATTTGTCCACTTTTTGCATCCTGATCATGACAAGCTCGCTCCTAGAGAGAATTTGGGGTTCCAAAATTAAAGGGATTTTTATCAAATGTATGTTTGGTACTCTCGTACCCAAAATGGTTATAGATATCTTGATCATATACAAGGAACGTACTATGTCAGTACCGATGTTACCTTCTTTGAGTCCATCATGTACTATTCTCATACAAGTGACAAATTGAGTCCCTCTGAGTCTAAGGATAAGGTTGTTCTTCCACCTCCACTTACACATGTACCTCATCCTTTACTCTATGTTCCAATGCCTTCCCCAACATCCATCACGCCTCAGGTAAATTCTTAAAATTTGGTTTCAACTGATGGAACTAGCAGTGTGAATGATGAATATCGACATTTACAAGATGAGCATGAAGATATACATATGTTCATGTGCGCGATACCCCATCGCTAGTCATGTGTCTCTGGCGTTACTTTCACCAATTTCAGGAAATTTGTTATGGGATTGTTTTCCATTGAAAATTCACATACATATCAGGAGGTTTTTCCAATGGCGCCTAGCTATAGAGGAGGAGATGGCCGCTTTATAGTCACGTGACACGTGGATCATTGTTATAGCTCCCACAGATGTGTTCGTTATGGGATGTAAGTGGGTGTTCACTATGAAGCATCGAGCAGATGGCAGCATAGACCATTACAACCCAAGGCTTGTGGCTCGTGAGTTCACCCAGACTTATGGGGTAGACTATCATGATACTTTATCTCCAGTAGATTGGCATTCTACATAACAGATCCTTCTCTCTGTTATAGTCACACAGGACTGGCCTCTATATCAGCTTGATGTGATGAATGTGTTCCTCTACGTGACATGCATGAGGAAGTCTACATGCAACAACCACCTGGGTTTGCTGCTGAGGGGGAGTGTCAGAAGGTATGCAAACTTCATAAGGCTATTTATGGCCTTAAGCAGAGTCCAAGAGCATGGTTTCAGAAGCTCTCGGACGTGATGGGGCAGAAGGGGTTTGTGAGATCAACTACAGATCATGCACTGTTTGTTCAGAGATCTCAGAGAGGAACAATTGCTGTACCGGTGTTAATGATATCATCATTACAGGTGTGTTGACCTCGAGGATCCGGGTACTCGATAAACTGCTTCCACACACATACATTCCACATTCGAAGCACATTAAAAATATAAGCAGGAGAACACTAGCATAAAAGATTGGAATTTAAAAATTCTTTTCCATTCATTTCCATATAGCATTTCATCATTACAATCCATGTCCACAAAAGTCTACAATGTATAGGACATTCATCAGAATGTATCCATACATACATAGTACATTACATGTGTTGCGTCCTAAAACTCAAAACAAGGGAAACATTGCGGAAGCATCCCACAACAACAATTTTTTTTGAGTCCAGGAACAATACAAATTTCAATGATCCATTAACCATAATCATCAGAGTGTCAATAAACGAACTAAAGGAAAATTAACCAATGAAAAAAACTCATGAATTCCGAACTATAGAATAAAATTAAATAAGTCTAACAATAACATCCGTATAATAACTTAAGGGACTGGAATAACAATGACTCTCCAATTCAGCTGACAATCCAACATCTCGCTTTCCTCTAAGCTGCAAGGTTGTAATCAATATTAATCAAACAGATTTAATTAAATATGCACCATCAAATTATGAAACATGCCATAATTATCTATACACCTTGAACATTAAAAACATACTAATACGATGACAATTCCTTGTAAGTCAATGAAAACGATGAACTATATCAAGAATTGTCAATTGTGCATACAATAATAAAATAAATTTTTCTTGAATAATCACATATTTTGAGACCATGAATATCAATAGTAATATCAAGGGAAAATCTATACCACTTGTTGACACCGGGCAGACCAAGCTTAGATAGGAGCCACTTCGTTCCCATAAATCAAAATGTAAATCATAAAATATTCCAATAAGATGTCTCCTATCCAAACCCCAATGCAATGGACATTAGTACTGAGTCAACCGATGTAGTAGGAATTATTTGGGAGTATTGTGGAATTACTCATATACAACAGTCAATTGGTGGAATTAACCGTCCATGCGACACCCGACCAGGTCAAAGTTTCCAATGGACTAACAATGAACAATGCCTACTCTCGCATAATGATGGTGTTAACATCAACAATTAATTTTCATTAAAATATTCAAACAAAAAATGCAAATTAACCTATAAAAAACAACGTTGTATCTATCTCTGCAACATATAATAACTAATCCATAGATAGGCATTATGGTTAAATATCAAGTTAGTACTTGAATACCTAGGGTTTTAATATCGAAATATAATTGAAACATTTTAAACGGATAAAATAAAACAACATTCCAATAGTTAATAAAATCCAAAATGGGGTATAAATAACAACGGCATGTGACATAAGTTAATGTAAATACCTTAAACTCTCTCGATATAACTACGATTCGAAACAACTTCTCTAATCATGCTGGCAAATCAGACCCTATCACAAATATATGCATTCCAATAAGAATAGTCTAACATGGAATTTCTATCCCAACCCTGATGTACAAGTTATTTTTTTCCTACAAAAACCACTAAATCATGTGACTTACCCTATATCTCATCCACGCGTTCATCTAATTCAGCTAGACCACATATGCTCTCTTTATATTATTTTTATATGCATATTTTAATAGTGTTCCAATAAAACACAACTATAATTACTATCGATAATGTAATATATCTCAAATTGAATAAATGAATTTTATATAAAAAAACTGAATTCTCGAACATAACCACTCAGTTTGTAATTAGCCTCACGATTTTAATTATTTGATTTCCTAGTGATGAAATACTTTAATATTTGCAACTGTCATTTAAAACAAACTATCAACATGTGCAAGAGTGGAAAAGAACTAACAGATTACTAATACACATACAAAAGATTAACCTTTGCTTTATATATATTTTTTCCACCGTGTTCATCATTACCTACAGTGTTTCGGCTCTAAACATCTGAAAGAATCCGTTTCCATTGACATGACGCTGAAAAACAACACTTCAACCGGCATCAACTGATTAGGAAAATGAAATAGAAGAACATATGTTTACCTTATCATCAATGATAGAGCTAAGATCTACGCTGACTTGATGTCGAATAGGTCACGACTCACGGAATACAACCAAGAGGCAACCTCTTCTTTTTTTTCAATGAGATTGGAATCCGATGGTTGCAAAGAGTAAAAGAAGATAGACTCACGATGGTATACTATATCTCCTTTCTTTTATTTAAATAGGTATAAGGTTAAAATAATAATAATAAAAATAATAAGGTTTATGCCAATGCGGACTTTGTTGCTGCTTTTCAGGATATACAACGGCCTGGGTGATTGGATGTGGCTGTGTGCATGGAGAAGTTTACAGGTTGATAGAATCTTACTATGTTGGTGCTAGTTCTCTCTCTACTGGATTGATCTCTTCGTATACTTGGCATCTGCGATTTGGTCATCTTTCAGTGCAGAAGATCTGTCGTCTCATTCCTCAGATTCCCTATCCGTTGGCTCATTCCCGAGATTCCATCCAAGTCTACTTTTCAATGTGAGGCGTTCAACTTGAAAAGCATCAACATTCTAACTTCTAAAGCCGCCAGGATTGTAGTAGTCAGAGCCTTTTTAGCTGGGTCCAAGTTGTGTCCTTGACGATCAAGGGCACATGTATTATTTGGTTGCTGTGGATGATTTTTCCAGATTGTCATGTGTCTTTTTATTAAAGAACAAGTCTGATGTTAGTATTTTGTGAATGAAATAAATAATATCTTTTCTGCTTCAATAAATTACATCCATTTGGATAATGCTTTAGAGTTTTGTACTATTTAGTTGTCCCATTTTTTAGCTCACATGCCATTATTTATCAGTCTTTATGTCCTTATACATGATAGTAGAGTGGTACTGTTGAGCGCAAACACCATCACCGCTGGACATAACTAGGACTCTTCTTATTCAGAATCAACATGTTACCTCATCAATCGGATGCCCTCCACTATTCCGTGTGAAAAGACTCCCGTCTCTTTGATGAACGCGAAATTCACCTCTTTAATAATCGATAACTCTAGTATAGGTGGCGACTTTCGGTCGATCAAAAACCACAATCTTTGAATGTTGTGGAGTATTTTTTAACTTGGCAAGTGTACCAAGGTCGAACACAGGTAACTGTGATTCTTAGTTGCGCGGTCTTGAATCAAATTAAATAATTAACTAATGCTTGATTAATTTCTGAGTTGAGAAAATATACAATGCAAAACAATGATATGCAATTAGATGCAAATATACAGAGGCAATAGTTCAACACATGATCTGGGATTTAGATTTCTTCTCCAAAATATGTTAATCAATATCCTTGAAATTTATCGCAAATCGAAAGAAATTTTGTCTGGAAATAATTATCAAAATAATTCCAACAGCGGGCAGAAGGAGAATAATACTGAGAGACAATCTTGCAATTTACTTAGATCATTATTTAAAGCCTCAATAAAATTATCCTATAAAGGAATGAGAAATCAATATCTATTATGCAAACGAGCACCCTGTGTAATTTGATACATCAATGAAAATGCACTACAAATATGTCAAATTTAAACATGCAAGAGTCAAGGATGATCATCAAATAATAATTAACAGTAAACAACCTCAGATCTGTTCACAAGTTATGTTAAGTCGAAGAGCATGAAAAAGCTTCAAAATGACATATTATATGCTCTAAACGGAGTTCATATGAAAAAGATATGCTAGAATGAAATTTCAGGGACTAAAATGTAAATAAAATAAAGTTTTTCTTGCAAAGAGGTCCCTGAGAGGACTTATCTGTAATTTATAAAAGTTTGAGAGGCCCGGATGCAATTTACCCACTGGCGGAGGTATATATGTAATTTCAGAAACTTCCGGGGGCTCCGATGCAATTTACCCCAGAGCGAACGTGCACAACACGTGCGCCAGAGGCTTGGTTAGGGAGGCTGAGGCTCCGGCGGTCGAGCCTGTGGTTCGGGGGTCTTGAGGCTTAGGCTAGGGTGACGAGGCTGTGGCTCGGGTGACAAGGCAAAGGCGCGGACAACGGAGCTCAGTCTCGGGTGGTCGAGCATACGTGGCGGCCTGATGGTGGTTCGGATGCCCCGACCCTCGAGGCAGGGGCCGAGGCTCGGGAGAGACACGTGGCCCTTCGAGGACCGTCGGATCAAGGGTTATTGGCCCGATCCAACGATAACTGCTCGTCGTGAGGCGGGGCGGCGGGGCTCGTGGCTAGGGTCGAGCGATGGAGGCGATGGCGGTTGACGGCTCCTTGGCCGGTCGACACTTGACCAGCGAAGGAGGCACCGCGCGGAGGAGGCGAGCTGGGGCGGAGGACGAAGGGCCACGAGGCGGTCGTTGGCGACTGAGGGTCGGGTGGCTCGGAGCTGGCGCGATGGGGAAGGAGGCGCCGTGCGGGTGGCTGCGAGGCGGGCGGAAGACGAAGGTCGGGGCGCGGCGGAGTGACAAGGCGAAGAACCTGCATGGGTTAGTCAAAGAAGATGGAGGATAAGGATTGCAAGCGATGGTGTGGGTTTGGGCTTAGACTCCTTGCGAGAGTCGCAATGGGTTTCCGGCGATGTGTGAAACAAGGAAGATGGAGATTCGAGGAAGATGAACAGGAGAAGGGTAAGGAATTTCCCCGACCTGTCATCGCTCAACAGTCGGCGGACTGGAGCTCAAGCAGCGGATTGAAGTGCTGCGGCAAGGGTAGGTACCCTTGGATCTCGTCGATGATAGGATTCTCCAGCTGCTGTCACCATCTGAATAAGCAGAAGGGCGGATGGCCGGAGAGGAGGCAGGTGGCAGAGATTTTATAGGAGAGGAGATGGCGGCGGCTACATGTGAGGGCGGCGCGCATAACGGCAGGTGCCGCGCATGGCGGATGTGTGTTCGAGGAGGAGAAACGGCGGGGGGGGGAGGGGTAACGGCCGAAGGTGGAAGGAGGTCGGGTCACGTGCTGGGCACGTGACCTGGGCGAGCTGGAGAGAGATATCTGGGGGTACCACATGGCAAGCCCAGGAGATGCCACATGGCACCCCCAAAAAAATTTCATAACTAAAGGATAAAGAAAAATAGAAAAGAAATAGAAGGAGACCTCGGATCGAAAAATTTCCTTTACGAAAGTTGTTCATCTCGACGAGATCTACAACTTTCATGAAGGACCCGGGAGCAAAAGAGGTCATCTGTGAGAAGTGGTATTTTTGGTGGTTCTCCATGTGTATAGAAAACTGGGTTTTTGGGATTTTGTATTTTTTTGGTGGTTTTAGAGAGGATAAAAAAATCTAAAAAAAATACGATAAAATACAAGAAATTATTTACATACTAATCTAATTTAATTGGATTTTCAATAAATAAGAAAATAGGAAAATAAAATAAAAGTAAGAAACACACAATTTTTGTACATACTGACAACGGACGCTTGGACTCAGTCAGTTTCTTTGATTTCCGTTTTGATCTGTAATTGGATTTATACGTCGCTTAATAAAACTTTCATCAAAGAACACAAATGAAGAAGAAATAAGATTACAAGGGTTAATTATGTACATAAAAACTTGAGTCAAAATAGCAAAAAGTCAAACTGCGCAAAAGAGGCCAAAACCCAACTTTCACATATGAGCTCCGAATTTTACGAAATTGGTCTTGTTTTGACGGTATTTGAAAATGGAGTACTTTAAAAGTGAGTAGACCAAAATCGGACACTGTATGAGGGAGATATGCTCGTTTTAGTCCGTCAGATGTGAAATTAGACTTTGGGATAATTTGACACTTATTGGGGTTAGTAATTTTTTTGTATTTTTTATTTATTAAGGTTAGTAATATTTACACAATGGAGGTGGTTTGGGGTCAATCGGAGTTAGGATGAATTAATTAGAAATGGGAGAACTTAGCGGCTTTTTGGGCTAATTTACACTTGGGATTTTTAATGTAATTATGCAAGATGAAATGCAGATATTATTCACACATGTATGAATGCTAATAATGCTCTATTAATGATTAATTGCAAGTGAATGATGGGAAACAGAGCCTAAATGACCAATTTTAGCATGATGAATACGAGATTCATCATACCCTTATACTTAGACCATGCGAGCATGAATGAATGACTTAGTTGACTACATCCCTGATTGTGCATGTGAATTTTCAAGGCTTAATTCATAGAAGACCCTTAATTTGAGTAATCCAAAAATTCTGGGCTCTACCAAGCTTTAATCAAAAGGAATCCAACTTCTCTAATTTTCAGACTCTCTGTTTGTACATAAAATATAAGGATATGAACTTAAGTGTACTGCATTTCATGAGAGTCGAGTCAGGGCATCACTCAAAGTTCCAATCCAAGAGATTCTACTCTAGACCTAATCCTCAACCTTAGGGAATAAGTCTATTCTTGCTTCAGTCAACCGTCTCATTAGTTTGTCAGACTTGAAAGTGTAGATGGACGGCCAGTTGATGGAGGGCATAAGATTGTGTCTAATTTTCTCTCCCTCACATTGGAACAAGGTGCCTCTCGAGTGCCTTATTACTCAACACAAGTATATATTTTTATTTTTGTTGATCAATGTGTCCGTCAAGAGAATTTGCATCCGTCTGCACTTGTTTTTCTGGGAGTACATCGGGGTGTGTCTTTTTTGAGTATCTAAGATACCTTCGTCACCCAGATTTGTATCGCTTACGATGCAGAGTCCTTTTTGTGGTGTTAGCCTGACTCCTTGGTCCTAATTAGCATTTGGTCCAAGTGGACACTTTGAAAATGTTTGGGAGCGCTCGTCATTGGTGGAAGCTCATTTGGAATTCGACTTTGAATGATAGAGCTTTTCTTTAACATTTCTTTTTCTTTTCTTTTGTTGGCTAGCTCCACTGCTAAAAATTGGCGCACACTGATCAATAATTTTCATTAAGTTTCATCACACCCTGGCACTTAGGTCAATATCAAAAAGATAGCATATGAATCGTGTTCACATACTGGCTAGGGTTTTGCTGACACTCAGGTTTTCGATGGCCTTCATTAACTTTATTCCATCCTCGAATATCATCAGATCGGGTCTAAACTCAAATCTCTAGTCCTAGTTCCTCAAGTGATAACTCAAATCATCTCATCAATCATGCAGTTGTGAAAGTGATTGTGCTGATCATATTCCTTTTGAAGGTAGAGATTAAGAATGCAATATAACGCTCAAATCTTTCAAACTAGGGAAGTGTGGATTATTAAGTTCAAAACCCTAATGACTAAGGCAGGCTAACTCAGAATCTCAAGATCTCAGAAATCAAGTGTCCTCAAAAATCCTTAAGCCTTGAGTGACGGTGAATGTGCCAGGAATATATCAGCCATGGAATGCATGAAATGCTTGATGAAATGCAAGACCATGAGTGGTGATTTTCTCTCTTTTTTTTAATGCAATTTTTTTTGGT
This sequence comes from Ottelia alismoides, assembly GCA_037367405.1. NCBI lineage: Eukaryota > Viridiplantae > Streptophyta > Magnoliopsida > Alismatales > Hydrocharitaceae > Ottelia > Ottelia alismoides. The sequence continues at coordinate 247,951 of JAZKJV010011435.1, forward strand.
TTTTTTGGTTTTTTTTAGTGAAAACAGGTATTATACACACTACTTGTACCCTTCCCCGATGTTAAATAAAAACGATTAAAGTACAAGCTATGGATAAAGTAGATAGAATACAAACACACCCCCATACTTAGCTTGTGCTATGTCCCCATGGCACAAAGTGAAATGTTGACATAGCTCGTACTAAGTATAGATGGGTTACAAACAAAAAGAGGAGAAGTGATGTATAAACAATGAAATCGGTCCCCTAAGTATCAGGGATCGAGAGCGGGTAGATGGATATACAGAAGAGTGTAGGTTCCAGAGAGGTGTGCTATCTGGGCAGATAAATTTTTTGTCAAAATCTATGCCCTGAGTGAAGGAGATCTGTTCAACTTGTACTAATTGCTCGTTGGATTCGACAAAATGTTTAAGCAGCTGACCGTTGACCATAGATGTTTGCGTGCTATCTGCGTTCTCTGAGATCTCAACACTCCCATTATTGTGTACCTCTCTTACAATGAAGGATCTCGTCCATTTTGATTTCAATTTCCCTTGGAAAATTTTCAATTTTGCATTAAATAGCCAAACTTTCTGCCCTGGGACAAAGATCTTGGTTCGAACGTTCTTGTCATGCCATCTCTTTACCTTGTCCTTGTAAATGGTGCTATTTTCATAAGCATGATTTCGTATTTCAGATAGTTCATTGAAATCCATCTCTCGATTCTTCTTTCCTTGGTGACAGTTCCAATTGATCTTTTTGATTGCCCATTCTGATTTATGCACGAGTTCTGCGGGCAAATGGCATGGCTTTCCATATACCATTTGAAACGGGGAGGTGCCCAATGGGGTCTTATAAGCCGTCCAGTAAGCTCATAGAACTTGGTCCAGGAGTTGGGACCAGTTCTTCCTGTCAGGGCGGACGAGCTTCTGTAAAATTCCTTTCACCTCCCTGTTTGATACCTCGACCATGCCAGTGGATTGTGGATGGTAAGGAGTAGCGACACGGTGCTCGATGCCGTATTCCTTAGTTAACTTCTTCACCTCCCAGTTGACAAAGTGGCTTCCCCCATCAGATATTAAAACTTTTGGAATTCCAAACCTCGAAATAATATGATCTTTCAAAAACTTGCAAACAGTTTTGCTATCTGCAGCTCGAGTAGGGATAGCCTCCACCCATCTAGATAAATAATCAACCACGAGAAGAATATATTCAAATCCTTGGCTATTAGGGAATGAGCCCATAAAGTCAATGCCACATGCGTCGAATACATCACAGATGATCACTGGTTGCATAGGCATGGCATCTTTGGAACCAATGGTTCCTCCCATTCTCTGACAGACCGGGCATAACCTGACAAAATTGTAAGCATCTTTAAACAAGGTCGGCCAGTAAAATCCACATTGCAATATCTTCTCAGCGGTCCTCTTCCCAGAGTGATGTCCTCCCGCCTCCAAAGTGCCATAGATTGAGGATACTTTGGTATCCCTCTTGAGGAATACATCTTCTCCATATGCAATCCGGTCCTTCAAAGAAAAGGAACAGATCTTCCCAATGATAGTGTCTCACTTCAGATATGAGTTGATCGATTTTGTTTCTGGGCCAACCTTGAGGAACTTCCTTGGTGACAAGATAATTCACCATGTCTGCATACCATGGGAGTGAGTCAATAGCAGAAATTGACTCGTGTGGGAAGGTTTCACGAATGGATTCAGATGCCGGAATTTTGTTATGTTCGATCCGTGATAAATGATCAGCCATGATATTTCTAATACCAGGTTTGTCTTTAATCTTGAAATCAAATTCTTGAAGCAATAGAATCCATCTCAGAAGTCGTGCTTTTGCATCCTTTTTGGCCATTAAGTATCGAATGACGGAATGGTCTATGTAAACTGTCACCTTTGATCCTAAAAGTATAGATCGAAATTTTTCCAAGGCAACAACTACAACAAGCATTTCCTTTTCGGTCACTGTGTAATTTTCTGAGCAGGGTCTAAAACTTTGCTTGCGTAGTGAATAGCATACAGGATTCTATCTTTTCATTGTCCTAATACAGCCCCTACAGCAAAATCGGATGCGTCTGTCATGATCTCGAAGGGAAGAGACCAGTCCGGGGCTTGTAGGACGGGAGTCTCAATGATCCTCCTCTTGAGTAATTCGAAGGCTTCTAGACACTTATGATCTACCAGGAATTCGGTGTCTTTCCCAAGAAGGTCAGTTAACGGTCGGGCAATTTTTGAAAAGTCTTTGATAAATCTCCTGTAAAATCCGACATGCCCCAGAAAAGACCGTACTTGTTTCACATTTGTGGGTAGCTCTAGTTTCTTGATCACATCAACTTTGTCAGGGTCAACCTCCGTGCCCTTCTTGGAGATGACATGCCCCAATACAATGCCCTCTTTTACCATGAAATGGCTTTTCTCCCAAGAGAGCACTAGATTCACTTCCCTATACTTTTGGAGGACTCGATCCTGGTGCGCAAGACAATCATCGAATAAATCACCATGGACCGAGAAGTCACCCATGAAGACGTCCAGGAAATCCCCAACCATGTCGGCAAAAATCACAATCATGCATCGCTGAAAGGTGCTGGGGGCATTGCAAAGCCCTAAAGGCATTCGCTTGAATGCATATGTGCTGAAAGGACATGTAAAAGTAGCCTTTTCCTGGTCCTCGGGGTCGATGGCTCCCTGATTGTAGCCCGAGTACCCGTCTAAAAAACAGAAGTATTTTCTCCCTACCAATCTCTCCAGGATTTGATCAATAAAAGGCAGCGGAAAGTGATCCTTCTTCGTTGCGGCATTCAGGCACCTGTAATCCACACAGACACGCCACGACGTAGGTACCCGTGTCGTGATCTCTTCTCCCTCCTCATTGGTGATAATTTGAAGTCCTGACTTTTTCGAGACTACATGCAAAGGTGACACCCATTTGGAGTCGGAGATGGGATATATGAACCCATCTTTACACCATTTCTCAGTCTTAACCACTTCCCGTAAGTTTGGATTCAATCTACGTTGGCATTCACGGTATGGTTTAGCATTATCTTCCAAGTAAATATGGTGTGAGCACATGGTTGGGTTTATCCCTAGGAGATCAGACAATCTCCAGCCTATAGCCTTGCGGTTTTTCTCCAAAATATTAAGTAGATGCATTTCCTACTCTTCGTTTAGATGTGAACTGATAATGACTGGAAACTATCCCTTTTCTTCTGCAAGGAAGGCATACTTAAGTGTAGGGGGCAATGGTTTGAGTTCAGGAAGGTCAATGATGTTACTCGAATCTGGTCCCCTCAGTGATGCTTCTTGTTGTGATGTGGATGCTTGACGTGTATCCATATTGGCCACCATTGTGGTTATTTCTGGAATCGGATCGCTAATGATGGAATGTAGTGTGGCAAGCATCGCATCCGGTCTGTGTACCTTACTCAAGGATTGTCCATAAGGAGAATGGACTGACAGGTCCAGAGGGGCCTCTGACTCTCCTGGAGTATAGGTAGATGCATGAATGAGCTGGCAGACTAAATCATCAACAATTTCCTCCTCAGATGAGGTTGATTCTATCATAGCGGTTGGGTTTTTTCTCTAGGACCCAACTGTTGCTTCTGTAAATTCAGTCTCAGTTTCTGATTTTTCAGACTCGATGCTCTCGACTCAGTGTCAGGTCTTTGAAACCTAGTTTGCTGCATTTTAAGTTCAACTTTTCCAAACTGGATTCTCCCGGATGTGTAATCAAATATAGCTCATGCGGTCCTCAGAAAGGGTCGCCCTAGTATCATCTGGGAATCTTTCCAATTTCTAGGAACATCCATGTCAAGTATTGTGAAATCCACTGGGTAGTTTTCTCCCTCTATGTTGATGACAACATTTCGAATCTCTCCCCTAGGTCTCTTTGTTGATGTATCTGCGAATTGAAGTACAGCTGAAGATTGCTTAAGAGGACCTAGATTTAGATGCTCAAATAGGTTTGTGGGCATGAGATTGATAGATGATCCACTGTCTAATAATGTTCTTGGAAACTTGATTTCTTTGATGTGGCTAGTGACAACGTGAGCACCCAAGTCTCTTTTCTTCCTTGGCTGCTCATTTTTTATAAGACGAGATGTGGCAACTGAGAGTATGTGTTTCTTTGTTTGGCTAGGAGGCTGTTTAGTAACCCTTATTGGTGTGTATCTCACCTTAAGGTATTTTCGAAAAGTCGAGTCTCTTTCTATCATCTCGTCTAAGAACAGAGTGACCTTAATATTTTCCTTACAGATGTGGGCCATCTCTTCATCATTTTTTTGGTTTTTTATGTTTTTCTTCTTTCCTGCCGTAAGAGCACAGGGGAAAGGGATGGATTTGTTGTGATCAACAACATCACTTTTATTGAATGATTTTTTTTTACAGGACTCAGACTATAAACAGGGAAATTTGTTGTCAGATGTGGCTGGTGTCTTGGTGGCATTTCTCTGTCTGACTCAGACTCAGACTCTTCATTATATCTGGGTGGTGTGGGTGGGACTTGTTCTTTCTCCTCCTGTCTTCCTTTGTCAATTCCCCCAGGGTTGTGTGAATTGGTGGACACTGGGGCTATGTCTTCGTGTTCCATCGGTCGATCAGGCATGGTTACGATCCTTTCGCTCCTAAGAGAGATATGATAAGAGTTATTATTTGAGGAGGGCTCAAGTTCAGGTACGGAATAGTCAGAGATTAATACCTGATTGTGTCCAAGGGTATTTGGGTTAGCCTGGACTTGGCTGGAATCACGGTCTGGGGTGCAGTCACCTCATCTCTCCAACGAGAAAGTCGATTTATGTCGACTCTCGTATCATGAAGCTCATCCAGCACTCGCTGGAGTTTTGGAGAGATAGCAGAAGAGGACCCTTGGCCCTGCCTGGCCTGAGGTCACTGATACTGGCCTCGTTGGCTTTGGCGTTGGTTCTGCTGTGGCTGAGGTTGCGGGTTTTGATAACCCATACGATATTGTTGCCGCTGCTGTGGTTGAGGTTGGTAGGTGGGTCGGACTTGCGGTGGACGAAGGTTCGGAGTAGAGTTTTGGTCTGAGCGATTGACCGGTTCCAAATTATACCAGACTCCGTTTATCTCCATGACCTGTAGAGGTTCCTCAAAATCAGTCTGAGCGGAGGTTTCATCAGTTTGTTGGGACAAGACTTGGTCTCCACCCCAATGACTATGTTGTCCTACCCCTTGACCTTAAATGTAGTGAATTTGATGTATGGGTGCGGGGGTTGTAGTCAGGGCTGGGATCTTTGATACCCTGTCAACCAATTCCTCCATTTGCTTAGGCAATTTAGCCAATTTCTCCATATCAGATGATTTATGGAGTTCGTCCACCTTCTTATAAATCTGCTCAACCATAGTTAGCTTATCAGCTATTATTCCCATATCAGCACTGTGATCGGTTGTCAGATTATTCACCATCTTTTTGGAGCCGACTATGTAAGCTCGGCTGGTGGTTTGTGCACGACTGGATTCAGCAAGTTTCTTGAACACCTTGTAGACAATGTCCTCATGGCGTCCCATGTAGCTTCCTCCGCAAGATGCACTAACCAACCCTTGAGTTTCAGGATTCAACCCGCTGACAAGACTTTGGACCAACATCATTTTATTTATCCTGTATCCTGGGCATTTCTGTACTAAGTCTGTGAATCTTTCCCTGGTTTCATGAAATGGTTCGCTCGGGTGTTGGGTAAAACTCGTGAGCTTGATCCTCATCTAATTGATTCTACTTATTGGTAGAATTTCTTCAAGAATAAAGTCTTGAATGTAACCCATGTAGTGACTATTTCCCCTAGATTTTTCAGCCAGTAGGCCGCCTTATCAGTCAAGGAGAAGGGGACAGCTCTCAACCTTATGTAGTCCTGGCTAACTCTAGGGTGGCAGAGGTTAGTACAAACTAACTCGAAGTTGCAGAGGAAGATATATGGTTCTTCGTGATTATTTCCTCTGAACTTTGGCAACAGTGCAAGGAATTACGGTTTGTGTTCGAACGCATCCTCAGGGGGGACATGTCTCAACCAATTATAGTCTTCATCGAATTTCGGGAGATATGTGTCTTCCATAGCAGCCTCGCCTTGTTGCATTATTGCCAACTGTGTCGTAAGTAGTTCATTGGTTTGTTCGGCAGCTGCTATCTTGGCCAAGAGTGCCCGGATAGGGTCATTGTCCTTCTCATCGTCCCCAGGGTTCTTCTTTGGAGGCATTATGATTCACCTTCCGAAAGGAAGAGTTCAGAGATAAGTGTTGGAATTAAATGAGGTTTTTGCTAAGGATAAGAGATTCCTTATCGGAGGAGTGAAAAGATGAAACTTCTAAGACAAGGAGGATGGAGAGAGCCTTCACAAGGAAGCAGACACAAAGCAAACACAAGCCAATTCTCAAGTTCACCACTCAACACAGATGAAGGCACGTCAGGGTTCGACCGCTTATCTTTTCAGTTTTAATTTAATGACAAAACAATCTTGAAAATTAAGCGGAGCTGTTAGGTGCCGAAATATTTCACAAAGACTGTCCCGATTCATACAACTAGTTGCACCTACTTTCAACCAGTATAGGTGTAAGTACGGACTGTTTAAACGGCTACCCGTGTTACTTGAGGACAGAGCCTTCCGCAGTGTCCTCTAAACCACCTACTCTGCTAAGGGAAGTCGGACCATGAAACGACTACCCGAGACCCTCACTGAAAAGTAGCTAATTGTTTTTAAAATCAGTAGTCTGAATGAAGTATTTCGATTTTTGGCTCTACCCTAAGGTGTGCGATCTTGTCCTTACAAACAATGAGTGGGTTTCTCTCCATCTCCATCAAACACAGGTTAATTTTAGGTTAGTTTATTTTCAGTCGCCTTGATTAGCAGTCCCAATTTTAAATTAAGGTTATTACTGTAGTTTATGTGAGCACAAAAATTCACGCCTAACGAGCAGTCCCAATTCCTTTAAATCCTAGGTTGTAAAACTTGAGAAAGGAGAATCGGAAAAGCCAATGCAAACGTAAATCAATGATGCATGCTTAAGAGAAAGACTTACAATGAATCATCACGTTCTTCATGCGGGATGCAGTACAAGGAATTTAAAATTTACACTAAATGATATGCACAGATGAAAAATGCCCTAAGCAAATAGTTCTATTAGCGGGAAGAATTGATTTAAATTTTTGGCTAATGTGGAACGATCTACAGTGCGTTTAATTAGTAAAAGTGTGGCCTAAAAATTACGAGCACAAGTAATGATAGAGAAATAATCGTATATGTGCCTAAGTCCTACGCCACTCAAGTCACGTCCCAACCACACAGAAGGGGTTGAAACAGACCCGACACACCACAGAAAAGTTCAGTCTTAATTATTACAAGGGTTCAAAGAGAGGGACCCTTAGAATATTGCAGAAAATTAAACCTATGCTAAGCTCTCTCTCACAAAAATAAAACTTAATCTCCTTCCTTTCAGATCTTTGAATTGAATTCCAAAATGTCGCTCCTATTAGTTTCTGCAAAGAGAGAAATTGCGGTTAAAATCTGAAGTAAGAGAGATGCAGAATAAAATGCAGAAAATGACACAAAAATTAATTTTACAAAAATTAATTGCAAAAAATGATTTAAAACCCTAAAAATTCACTGTTCCCCGGCAACGACGCCATTTAATGAACGCGAAATTCACCTCTTTAATAATCGATAACTGTAGTATAGGAGGCGAATTTCGGTCGATCAAAAACCACAGTCTTTGAATGTTGTGGAGTATTTTTTTACTAGGCAAGTGTACCAAGGTCGAAGACAGGGAATGGTGATTCTTAGTTGCGCGGTCTTGAATCAAATTAAATAATTAACTAATGCTTGATTAATTTCTGAGTTGAGAAAATATACAATGCAAAACAATGATATGCAATTAGATGCAAATATACAAAGGCAACAGTTCAGCACTGGATCTGGGATTTAGATTTCTTCTCCAAAATATGTTAATCAATATCCTCGAAATTTATCGCAGATCGAAAGAATATTTGTCCGGAAATAATTATCAAAATAATTCCAACAGCGGGCAGAAGGAGAATAATACTGAGAGACAATCCTGCAATTTACTTAGATCATTATTTGAGGCCTCAATAAAATTATCCTATAAAGGAATGAGAAAACAATATATATTCTGCAAACGAGCACCCCTGTGTAATTTGATACATCAATGAAAATGCACTACAAATATGTCAAATTTAAACCTGCAAGAGTCAAGGATGATCATCAAATAATAATTGACAGTAAACAACGTCAGATCTGTTCACAAGTTATGCTAAGTCGAAGAGCATGAAAATAGCTTCAAAATGACATATTATATTCTCAAAACGGAGTTCGTATGAAAAAGATATGCTAGAATGAAATTTCAGGGACTAAAATATAAAAAAAATAAAGTTTTTCTTCCAAAGAGGTCTCTGGGAGGATTTATCTGTAATTTATAAAAGTTTGAGAGGCCCGGATGCAATTTACCCACTGGCGGGGGATATATATGTAATTTCATAAACTTGCGGGGGCTCCGATGCAATTTACCCCAGAGCACACGTGCACAACACGTGCGCCAGAGGCTTGGTTAGGGAGGCTGAGGCTCGTGCGGCCGAGCCTGAGGTTCAGGGGTCCTGAGGCTCAGGCTAGGGTGGCGAGGCTGTGGCTCGGGTGACAAGGCGGAGGCGCGGACAACGGACTTCTCGAACCTTGAGGCAGGGGCCGAGGCTCGGGAGAGACACGTGGCCCTTCGGGGACCGTCGGATCAAGGGCTATTGGCCCGATCCGACGGTAACTGCTCGTCGTGAGGCGGGGCAGCGGGGCTCATGGCGAGGTTCGAGCGGTGGGGGCGATGGCGGTTGACGGCTCCTTGGCCGGTCGACACACGACCGTCGAAGGAGGAACCGCGCGGAGGAGGCGAGTTGGGGCGGAGGACGAAGGGCCACGAGGCGGTCGTTGGCGACTGAGGGTCGGGTTGCTCGGAGCTGGCGCGGTGGGGAAGGAGGCGCCGCGCGAGTGGCTGCGAGGCGGGCGGAAGACGAAGGTCGGGGCGCGGCGGAGTGACAAGGCGAAGAACCTGCAATGGTTAGTCAAAGAAGATGGAGGCGGAGGATTGCAAGCGATGGTGTGGGTTTGGGCTTAGACTCTTTGCGAGAGTCGCAATGGGTTTCCGGCGATGTGTGAAACGAGGAAGATGGAGATTCGAGGAAAATGAACAGGAGAAGGGTAAGGAATTTCCCTGACCTGTCGTCGATCAACAGTCGGCGGACTGGAGCTCAAGCAGCAGATTGAAGTGCTGCGGCAAGGGTAGGTACCCTTGGATCTTGCCGATGATAGGATTCTCCACCTGCTGTCACCATCTGAATAAGCAGAAGTGCGGATGGTCGGAGAGGAGGCAGGTGGCGGAGATTATATAGGAGAGGAGATGGCGACGGCTACGTGCGAGGGCGGCACGCATAACGGCAGGCGCCACGCATGGCGGATGTGTGTTCGAGGAGGTGAAACGGCGGGGGGGGGGGGGGGGGGGAGGTCAGGTCACTCGACATGTGTAAAGAAATAGAAGTAGACCTCAGATCAAAAAATTTCCTTCACGAAAGTTGTTCATCTCGACAAGATCTACAACTTTTATAAAGGACTCGAGAGCAAAAGAGGTCATCTATGAGAAGTGGTATTTTTGGTGGTTCTCCATGTGTATAGGAAATCAGGTTTTGGGATTTTGTATTTTTTGGTGGTTTTAGAGAGGATAGAAAAATATAGAAAAATACGATAAAATACAAAAAAATTATTTACACACTAATCTATTTTTTTGGTTTTTATTAAATAAGAAAATAAAATAAAAGTAAGAAACACACAATTTTTGTACAGACTGACAACGGACGCTTGGACTCAGTCAGTTTCTTTGATTTCAGTTTTGATCTGGAATTGGATTTATACGTCGCTTAATAAAACTTTCATCAAAGAATACAAATGAAGAAGAAATAAGATTACAAGGGTTAATTATGTACATAAAAACTTGAGTCAAAAATAGCAAAAAGTCAAACTGCGCAAAAGAGGCTCAAAACCCAACTTTCACATATGAGCTCCGAATTTTACGAAATTGGTCTTGTTTTGACGGTATTTGAAAATGGAGTACTTTAAAAGTGAGTAGACCAAAATCAGACATTGTATGAGGGAGATATGCTCGTTTTAGTCCGTCAGATGTGAAATTAGACTTTGGGATAATTTGACACTTATTGGGGTTAGTATTTTTTTGTATTTTTTATTTATTAAGGTTAGTAATATTTACACAATGGAGGTGGTTTGGGGTCAATCGGAGTTAGGATGAATTAATTAGAAATGCGAGAAGTTAGCGGCTTTTTGGGCTAATTTACACTTGGGATTTTTAATGCAATTATGCATGATGAAATGCAGATAACATTCACACATGTATGAATGTTAATAATGCTTTATTAATGATTAATTGCAAGTGAACAATGGGGAACAGAGCCTAAATGACCGATTTTAGCATGATGAATACGAGATTCATCACTCTTGCATTTCCTGAGAAGAACCTTTTCTCTCTCATGCCGTGTGTTTTTGATTGTCTGGAATTTGTCCATCTTCTTCATCCATGGTGTGATGATTGCTTCTAAAGTTATCAAATGCATGCCCGTAAGCTACTCGTACCCCATAGGATTATCGGTATTTTGATCCTGTCTAGGGAAAATACTATGTTTGTGCTAATGTTACTTTCTTTGAGTCCATCATGTACTATACTCCTACATGCAACAAGTTGAGTGTCTCTGGGCCTGTTTGGTTACTGGGATGGGTTGGGTTGGGATATCCTCATGTAAATAGTAGTTGTTTGGATGGTTATTAGGATTGGGTGAGGGTTGGAATCGGGAATGTGATGTGATGTCACCTTGATTTGTCATGGAATTCCAACCTAGGAATGCATGGGAGTACATCCGATTACCTCGGGGTAATCTGGTAACCAGACGGGCCCTCTGAGTCGGGTGATGAGGTTGTTCTTCCACCTTCTAAACGCACCCCCCATGCTTTAATGCCTTCCCCAACATCCAGCACGCCTCAGCTAAATTCTTAAAACTTAGTTTCAGCTGATGACATTGGTGGTTTGAATGATGAGCAGACAAATATACAAGATGAGCATGAACCACCACAAGAGAATGATCTAGTTTGACCCATTGCACTGTCAAAAGTAAAAATGTACTTATGCTAAATACCTTCTTGTTGGACACATGTCATTGGTAGGACTATTGAAGGACTTCAAGAAGTTTGTCGTGGGATTATCTATCTACCTTTGAAATTCCACGCACATATTGGAGGCCCTCTAGGAGAGGCACTGGAGACTTGCCATGGAAGAGGAGATGACTGCACTCCACCCTCGTAGAATATGGACTGTTGTTTCTGCTCCAAAAGTGGCATTAGTTGTGAGATGCAAACAGGAATTTACAATAATGCACTTAGAGGATGGTTATGTTGATCTGTACAAGGCACGTTTGGTGGCCAAAGGATTTACATAGATGCATGGCGTTTATAACCTCAATACTTTTTCTCTAGTAGCTAGACATTCCACTCTACGGATCCCGCTGTCAGTCGCTGTAGTACGTGATTGGCCTCTCTTTCAGCTTGATGTTAAAAATACTTTTCTATATGGTGATCTTTAGGAAGAAGTGTATATGCATCAACCACCTCGGTTTACTACTGAGGGAGAGTACGTATGCATGCTACATAAGGCCATTTTAGATGTAAGAAGAAATCCATGACCTGGTTTCCAAAGCTATCTGACCTGATAGAACACATGATGTTTTACAGTCGACTGCAGACCATTCCCTCTTTGTTCAGAGGAATCAGTGGGGTACGATTGTCCTCTTGGTGTATGTTGATAATATTATTATCATTGAAGATGACATTCATGGTATTACTATGACCAAGAATTTTCTTGGACATCAATTTGTCACCAAGGACTTGGGTGAGCTGTGTTACTGCATGGGTCTTGAATTTGCTAGAAACCACTAGGGCCTTATGATGACCCAAAGAAAGTATGTAACATACCTCCTTTCAGATCAAGAATGATAGATTGTAAAGCGACCTCTAAGCCTATGGATCTCGACATAAAGCTACATGATGATACCATTGAAGAGGTAGATAAATGGAGGTATAGAGAGCGGGTTTGGGCCTTAGCGCATCACGGAAGCGTGTAGATCACATCAAATACGATCTAAGGCAACTAGTCATACTAGTTGCAATGGGCAACAGGATTTAAGAAAATTAATTATAGAAACCACTTGATATGATGACACTTCTCAAATCATATCAAGATCACAAATGAGTCAAAGGATTACCTCATGAAGCGTAATTGCAATCACACATCTCTAAACGAAGAGACCTCCTGTCTCAAGTCCCGAACATACGAAGGATGCACTTGTGGGCGCGTGGATGAGACTCGTACTTCCTGCAATCCGAGTTGATGATTTGAGCATGGAGTTTCCTGATTTAGTCTCATGAAATCGGTAGCCTTCCTCACGAGTAAGATGCACCGAAGAAGGTGGAGATCCACGTGCAGTCGATTCGGCAACACAAGACATTACGGTGACTACAAGGCTCTCTAGGTCAATATAGTTGACGACCACAATATTAAAAGAGAGAGAGAGCTTGGGGCGTGTATGAGAATAGAGAGAGATTTGTTTCTCTTTTGTTGTAGTAAAAAAATATTAGGGTTTATTCTTTCTTTTATACTAAATTGGATGTCCATGGATCCCAATCAATGTGCATACATAATCAATGATATAGGTTATTTGTGCTTTCAATCATTGGCCATGATTTTTGTTGCATCAATCTGCAACAACAAATTAATTTAAATTTAATTAATATATATTGAATATTCTTCAATACAATTTAATTCATATTAAATCAACTAACATGCGGAATGAATGGAAACCGAGCAAGCCTCCTTCCTTTCATAGAGTGGACGACCATATTGAAATAAGACTCAATGGTGTCCGTCCACACTTTATAAAGGGAAGGTGGTTCTCTCATTCCAATTTTGTGAGATCTCCTCTCAACAAATATTCCAAATGTGCAACAAATTTTGTTGCTTAATTCAATTGATAAATTCAATCATACCATTGCAGAGGACAATAGACGAAGAGAAAGGGAGTGCAACAACGTGTGTTGCAGAGGACGATAAACGGAGAGAAGTGGAGTGGCAACAAAGGTTAAAACAAAAGTGGGTGAAGGAGGGAGATGCGAATACCAAGTTTTTCCATGCAACGGCCAGCGCTAGGAGAAGGAGAAACAAGATTTTTGAGCTAAACGTGGTGGAAACTACCATTCGAGGGGATAGGGAGATTGGGAGGGCTCTTGTTCACTTCTGCAATTTTAGTAGGCGATAACCCGATTCAGGTGCGGGGTAGTCAGGGAGGGGACTCAAGAGACTGGACGAATGCAGTAATGACCGACTTGTCTCGGCCATTACGAGGGAGGAAGTCCATGTTGTTGTCTTTGAGCTCAATGCGGACGGTTGTCTGAGTCCAGATGGATTCCCAATGGCTTTTTTCAGGGAGTTCTGGGAGTTGGTGGAATCAGATGTTATGAATCTATTGCTAGAGTTTAGAGACGGTAACATGGGTTTGGAGAAGCTCAACAAGTCTTTGTTGTTCTTGCTCCGTAAGGAGGGGGCGGTTCGTGTTGAGGACTTCCGGCCAATTACTTTGTTGAATGCTATTTACCTTATTATTGCGAAGATGCTCACCAACCGCCTGCGTGGAGTTATGGATGATATAGTCTTATAGTCTCAGACGGCTTTGATTCTGGACCGACAATTATTGGAGGGAGTGGTTATTGCTGTAGAAATTGTTGCTGACTGGAAGCGGAGGGGCTCATCCGATTTTTTTATGGAAAGTCGACTTCTCTAAGGCCTATTGTCTGAGCTGGAGGTTTCTCTGGGCTTCGTTGATAAAGGGGGGCTTCCTAGAGATATGGGTGGATTGGATGAAGAGGTGCATCACAACAACCTCTATGTCGGTTTTGGTGAATGATAGGCAGGAAGGAGGTTTTTTTCCAGCCACAAAGGGGGGTGAGGCAGGGGTACCCGTTGGCTCCACTACTTTTTGTTTTGGCTACTGACGGCCTGGCCATGATGTCGATGTTAGCGATGGATTGTGGCTTCTTCAAGGGTTACTCTAGAGGCGAATACTCGATACCGGTGCTGCAATACGCAGACGACACTTAATTTCTTTCTTATTGAAGGTGGGGTTGACGAGTGCAGGGCGGTGAAAGCATTGCTGGATATTTTTGGGATCCTTTCTGGCTTGCATGTAAACGGAGCGAAGTCGACCTTTATACCTTTTAATTTGCCCTCGGAGGTCGCGGAAACGTGGGCGGAGATTTTGGAATGGAGCAGAATTCTTTACCTATAAACTATTTGGGTCTGCCTCTACTGATAGGGAGACTGAGACAGGTAGATTGGTTGCCGCTAATAGAGAAAATGGAGAGGAAACTAGCAGGATGGAAGACGTCTTTTTTATCGAGGGGGGGGGGGAGTTGGTATTGGTAAAGGCGTTGATGTTTGCATCATTGTTTTTTTCATATCAACTAGGATTTTGCCTGTGTGTGTGCAGGAAAGGCTGGAGGCCCTGATGCGTCCTTCTTGTGGTTGTCTTCTGCGCAAGACAAGGGTCTCGCATTGGTCAATTGGGCTACGGTGTCCACTCAAGTCAAGGAGGGGGGTCTTGGAGTGCATAATCTTACGGATATGAACATGGCCTTGCTGGAGGCGACCTCCTTTCCAATTTGATTCGAATCTATATATGGTGTGTCGTCTGATCTGATGGATCATGCAGATTGTGTTGCATTGGCTGCAACTTTCTGGAGAGGTATCTGTTCGGTCGTGCCTGATTTGGCGGGGTCTCTTCGCCCGCTGCTGGGAAATAAACGAGTTTTCTCTTCTGGACTGATGACTGGACAGAACTTGCAGTGCCGAGTGAGCTATATCCTAGGCTCTTCGCTTATGGCTCAAACAAGGAGGCTTCCGTGGTGGAAGTATGGGCGGAAGGTTCATGGACGTCGACTTTTGATGCGATCCTATCTGAGCAAAGGGTTAATGAGTTCTTGCGCCTCTCTTCCGCTTTGGGCATAGTTGAGGCGCCAACTGAAGGGAGGGATTCTTGGTGCTGGAGGGATGGTTACTTCTCGGTCAAGAAAGCATATAGGGTGCTTGTGGGACAACGGTCAAGCTCGGATATGGAGCTAAGCAGAGATTGTGCAAGATTATGGAACTGGAAGATCCCAACAAGAGTGAAGATCTTCCTTTGGCTGCTTAGAAGAGAGCGAGTTCTAACGGCGGCTAGGAGAGCCAGACTATTTCCTGGTGTTGGGTCGGGCTGCATGCATTATGGGTCACATACGGAAGACATCGATCATTTATTTTTCGCGTGTCCTGGTTTTTGTTGAGGTGTGGCAAAAGTTGGATTGCCTAGGTCCTAAACTGGATGGATAAGTCCTCTTTTTGGAGTTCAATCGGTAGGGGTTGGACAGGTTCGGAGGAAGGTAGAACGATGGCTTGTGCGATCATTTGGGCCTTGTGGTTGGCTAGAAACGAAGTCATCTTTAAGGGAGGGAGGTTTTAATTAGAAAATGTAACAGGTCATGCCAAGGCCCTCTACGAATCTTGGCGGATGTAAAAGTTTTCTATTATTTATATATACATAATTTTTGGATGGATCTCTCAAGGAGGTCCATCCCCACAGTTTTTCTTAAAAAAGTCATACCGTTGATAATTATGAATCATATTCATACATCCAATATAAAATGTAATATGTTATTTACTATTACTTGTATAATATGAATCTTGTTGGAGTATTTGGTTGTGCGCCTATTGAGTTGTAGATGGGTAAATGGATACCTCCATGATCCATTTACCCCATCCCAGCGTTTAGTCTCACATCTACTAGTGGTGGGGACTTGGAGGCTCTGTGGAGGCTATATAAGGAGCCCTAGACCTCATGTATCCATTGAGAGAAAAAAGCAATGAAGCATATGCCCCTTTGAGGGCTTCTCTCGTGGTTTCATCCCGCTCCTTAGGGAGTAGGGTTCCACGTAAAAATCTTTTATATTCTTCAAGTTTTTTATCTTTATTTCTGATTCCGCTTCCGCTTCCTATTTTCTAATGGTATCAGAGCGAGTTCGATTCTCGAGGTTTCATGCTCGAGATTCGTTTTTTATATATTTTGTTCTTGGAGATTCATTTTTTTATTATCATGTATGATTAAGTTCTAGGGTTTCTGTTTTGAAACCCTAATCCTGCATAAGCTTGATCAAGTTTTTGATATTCATTCGAAAATGCTCGGCGCATATCGATCTACCTGCAAATCCTTTCTAGAGCTCTGCATTCAACGCGTGCGCAGGCGGCGCCGCACAGCTGCAGGCGAGATCCTCCATCGATCTCGCTGCAACTATCTCTAGCGGTGCGATCTCGTGGCACCTCCAAGACCATGCCCCACGGCTCTGCCCCTTTCCTCGGCGTTGACGAACGCATGGAGGGCATCGTGCCGAGCCCCTAATCCTCCAGCCGCTCCAGTAAATCCAAGCGGCAGTAGCGCGCATCGCGACATTCTAGACCTCCTCGCACGATCTCGATCGGCCACACGACTCCAGGCAGCGGCACCCACCACGCGGTTCCAGGTCTCCACGGTCTGGGCAGAGGTCGTGCGGCTCCAGGCGACGCGCTGCAGCCTCGTCAACGAGCCCCTCTTCCCTGAACTTCTTCATGGCAAAGTAGCGACGACACCCCATTCTCGTCGTTGGCGGCGCTATCCACAGGCTGTACCCTCCAGGCCGTACACTCCAGGCGGAGGCCCAGGCGAGCGCCTCTCCAGCCAGGCGATGCCACCTGCAACCTGTGCGCAACCCGAACATCCTTGAGTACCTCCAGGCGGCGCGTCGGCCATATCTTCCAGCGACCCATCACAGAGGCGCCCAGGCGGTTGCAGAGGGGACCAATCATATTTATAATATTTGTGATTATTATAAATAGTGATATCCAAATTAATCCTATCTTTTATAATTAAATCATATTTAAATATCTTGGATGACTATTCTCATGTATCCAAATAATATGAATCATATTCATATTATTCATAATAATTAAATCACATTTAATAATCAAATTCCCAATGCTTAGATACATTATTAACAATTCAATTATTCTTGAACTCTTTCAAGAATAATGTGCTTTCTCCATGGATACTTGTAAATAAGGACATGACGATTGTATATTCTATGTATAATGACTTGGATATTGAGATCATATGTCAAATCCAGATCTCAGGGACCTCTCAGAGATGTTTGATTAAATCAGATTGTAAATCTAATCTTCTCATTGCATTCGAATCACATTCAGGTCAATGTCCAACATTTGGACTAAGATTGGATTACTAATCTACTGAGAGGAGTCACTAAAATCCAAACCTGTTTCATCACTCCTTCGGAATGGAAGTGCCATGGTTATACAGTTGGAGTATTTGGTTATGCTTCACTTATATGGAGATGGGTAAATGGATCACACTCCGGGATCCATTTGCCACATCCTATTGTTTAGTCCCACATCTACCAACTGTGGGATGTGGAGACTCGTTGAGGGCTATATAAGAAGCCCCTCACGCCTCTGTATCCAGTGAGAAAGTTCAATGAAACTATCAACCCTTTGAGGCATTCTTTTGTGGTTTCATCCCACTCCTTAGTAAGTAGGGTTCCACGTTAAATTCCCAGTCTTCATATTATTTTATCTTTAACTCTGATTATGCTTCCGCGTTCCTATTTTCTAACATGGTATCGGAGCGGGTCGTTCCTGGTTGATTTTGAAGATTTATTATTGAAAATTTATTGTTCAAAACCGTTCAAGTTCGAGTTTCTCAGGGTTTTCAGGGTTTTTTTTGAAACCCTAATTTTTTGCTGTCATAGATATTTTGGAAAATCAACTTATGCAGATCTATCAAGTTCGTGGTTTATTTTCCCTGGAAATTCATCATCACGAAAGCACTAATTCTCGTCGGTGGATTTGGGACTCGTCTGAGGTCTCTGATCCTCAGCTTCCCGAAACCTCTTGTTGATTTAGACAACAAGCCCATGAATCTGCACCAAATTGAAACATTGAAATCAATTGGAGTTACTGAAGTAGTTCTAGCAATCAAATACCAACCAGAGGTGATGATCAGCTTCCTGAAGGAATTCAAGGCGTAGCTCGGTATCAAGATCACCTACTCTAGAGAGATCGTGCCCCTAGAGGTCGCCAGACCTGTCGCTCTGGCACGAGACAAGCTGATCGATGAGTTCTCTAACCCGTTCTTCGTACTGAACAATGACGTGATTTGCGAGTACCTGCTCGCAGTGATGCTCCAGCAGGAGGCGCCGCCTTTTGTCTTCCCTCATTTCCTGGTGCCCATCGTCAACCCCGCCATGCCGCCTCCATCGTCGGTGCTTGGCGAAGCCCCAATGTTGCTCCTTCCAAATGCACGATACAAGATGGCCTCTAGGGTTCCGCACCCAGGTTAGCGCACCATGGCTCCTCCCGCACCTCGTTGCAGGTCCATACATCTCATGGCACCTCCGATCTCTACCGCCTCTGAGCACGCACGAAGGGCGCACTCCTTCCCTCCAGCCCGTTTGGTCCTCGTCTCCTATCAGGCGGCGTCGACGGCATCAATAGAAGAGAGCCCAGGAGGGTCGGCGGTCCTTGTAAGATGGGTTCTCGTGACTGGGAACCCTAAATAAGGGACTCATATATTATGTAAAAAAAACAAAATTAGGGTTATGTACCATGGTCATCTTAATAATCTTACAATTGTTGATTCAATGGTTGAATCATAGAGGCTGGTACTTAGAAAAATATCTAAAGAGTTAGATTGAGTACTCTTCAAGCACCGTCAAATGATTGTTAAGAAAAGATCTCCAGCCTAAGAAGATGGCAAATCCCTCTCTAAAGGTTGATATCAGATCGAGCTCTTGATGCAGGTTCTCTGCATAGGAATAGAGATTCGGAGGTGTAAGATATGTTAGATCAAAGAGTTGACTTAACGAGATTGAGATAACTAAGACCTAGGTCATATGCTATCAAGATATAGGCATGCATCCTCTGACCGAAGTCAGATGTATATATGTCTAAGTATGTACATCAGGCAAACCATTAGGTTAATAACCTAATCAAGGTCTATACATCGGTGAGTTGGTGTGCATATAAGGGCATATAAGTAATACGATCTCTCAAAGGAGTCGCACATGTTCATTACTGAATCGAAAAATATGAGCTCGCTTATGAGGTATTAGGACCGATTAAATTACATGCATGGTCGTCTTGCTTTGGAAGCATGACAAGAAGTTTTAGGTATGATATATGCTTTTGGAAAGCATATGATCGATACAAACTCCCAATGATAGAATGAGAAACTTAATGATAAAACCCTGAAGAAGACAGTTTAAATATGATCTAAAACTTCGGGTTTATTCTTAGTCTTTCAGTATGCATGATATACAGGTATTAGGAATACTCGAGGGTGATGTAATTGTAAATGATTGTATAACCATGATACTTCCATTTTGAGGGAGTGATGAAATATGTTTGGATTTTAGTAACTCTTCCCAGTAGATTAGTAATCCAATCTTAATCCAAATGTCGGATATTGATCTGAATGTGATTCGGATGCAATGAGAAGAATAGATTTACAGTTTGATTTAATCAAACATCTTTGAGAGGTCCCTGAGATCTGGATTTGAGATATGATCTCAATATCCAAGTCAGTATACATGGAACGTACAATCGTCATGTCCTTATCTCCAAGTATTCACGGAGAAAGCGCATTGTTCTTTAAAGAGTTCTGGAATAATTGAATTATTAATAAGTATCTAAGCATTGGTAATTTGATTATTAAATGTGATTTAATTATCACGAATAATATGAATATTATTTATATTTTTGGGATACATACGAATAGTTATCTAAGATAATTAAATATGATTTAATTATCAAAGGTACGATTAATTTGGATATCACTATCCATAATAATCACAAAAAATTATGATTTATAATAGGAAAAAATGGGGTTGCCGCCGCCCTTATTTTTCAGCAATTTTTTTTATTTTTTTGAAAAATATCACCACGTATATTCATCTATATATCCCTTCAATATGCCATTCGAATTTCGTCAGAAACAGAGACTCTTATGCCCTCCATCTAGAACATGTAATTTTAACGGTCTCAACATTGTTGTAATCGACATGTTCTAGATGGAGGGCATACGAGTCTCTATTTCTGACGAAATTCGAATGACATATAGGAGGGATATATAGATGAATATACATGGTGATATTTTAAAAAAAAATAAAAAAATATCGAAAATGGGACGGGGGCAACCCCATTGAACCCTTTATAATATGTTGGAGAGAATTAATTGTGAATAGTAAAAATCCTTAATCAAATATATTAATTTTTAAATATATATCTACTTATATGTTCTAGTATAGAGCATTCTTAATCTGAGACATGAAATCCACAAACCCGCTCAGCAGGTTTCTGGAGGTCAACCAATTGACCGGACCAAATTATTCGGACTGGATCAATAATTTGGAGCTTGTTCTCTCTGCGGAGCGCATTGGTTATGTGCTCACCGAGAATAGGCATACAAATCCCATGTCAAAGGAAGAATTAAATTTAATGAAATTTTAATAAGGATCACTCGCCGGTTCGAAGTTATATTCTGGGGTTTCTGTTTAATGTACATTAGAGGCAACATATGAGCATAGAGAATGTCCATGGTATAATGCTGAATCTAAAAGAGATGTTTGGTGATGTGCACTATATAGAGCGCAGTCAGAAACATGGGTTTCGGAAGAGTCCATCCCAACATGTGAAGAAGAAGAGTCAAAGTGTTGACTCAACTTCTCAAGCTTACACGCATTTGACATCCATTAAAACGGATATATGCCATCACTACAAAAGACCAAGGTATTGGAAAAGAGATTGTCCAAATTATATGAAAACCTTAGAAAAGGGTAAAGATAATGCCCAAGCATGTATAAAATCTACTTTTATTATTGAAATCAATTTTCTCGTAGGACGAGAAGGTTGTTGGGTTGTAGATTCTGGTGTTTCCGTTCATGTATGTAATCTGTTGCATCTATTTTAGGAAACCAGAAATCTTGATCAAGGGGAGATAGCCATCCAGACGGGATTTGAAGCAACTGTTGTAGCAGCTGTTGTCGGGACATGCAGACTATCATTATCTAACGGGAGAGTCCTTGTAGTTAAATAATGTCTTTATGTTCCAGATGTTAGAAGAAACCTTATATATGTATCTAAGTTAGTTAGAAAAGGATGTTCATTCTTATTCTGTGAGAAACTTGTCATAAATCATTATGATAAGTATATTGCAGATGGTATTCTAACTTCTGATGGACACTATGAATTGTGTATTGATGAATCTGTCACGAATGTAACACCCACTAATAAAAACCCTAAAAGAACCAGAGAGGATGGAAATAATTCTGATATGATTTGGCATCAAAGGCTTGGTCATTTATCCATTGATAGGATCAAAAGATTGATAAAGGATAGACCCTTGGATTTTCTACAAGTCCAAAATTTACCTACCTATGAACATCGCATTCGATGTTATATGCGAGGGTATTCTTGACCTAATACATACCGATGTATGTAATTCCTTCAATACTGCGATCCGAATTGGACATCGATATTATTTAATATTTATTGATGATCATTTACTATACATGTTTATCTTCCTATTACATCATAAATCTAAAACCTTTGAAAAGTTCAAAGAATTCATGGCTTTTGAGAACCAAACCGATATGAAGATTAAACGGATTCGATCTGACCGATGTGGCGAGTACCTCTCAGATGAATTCAAGGAATACCTCAAAGAGAAAGGAATTATATCCAATCTCAGTCTTATGAAACTACTCAACTAAATGGTGTTGTTGAAAGATGCATCAGGACCATCATGGACATGGTCCGTTCAATGATGAGCAAATCACAATTACCTCTTAGTTTCTGGGGATATGCAGTAGAGACTGCAATATATATCTTTAACAAGACTCCTAGCAAATCTATACCCAAAATCCCACATGTGCTTTGGTTTGGAACCAACTGTAGCATTAAAGACTTGAGAATTTCGGCTTGCTTGGTCTATGCAAAGAACGTGGATACAAGTATGCTGGAATCTTGCACTTGAGAGTGCTACTTGAATGGGTATGTAAAGGATGGTATTGGATACCAACTTTACGACCCTGAAACTCAAAAGATTTTCATCTCTAGATATGTAAAATTCTTAAAGGATGTCTTCCTTTAGAGTCAAGGTAAAATTGAAGTAAAGGAACTCATTTAATCCCTTGAGGATATTGAGCTTCCTGAACCCGAAACTGAAGATGTAAATAAAGATGAAACGTGTGTACCTCTTCGAAGGAGTTCGAGGGTGGTTGTACCACCTGAAAGGTACGGATTCCATGTGTCGGGTGAAACTGATAATGATCAAACTTCATTTGATGAAGCACTCACGGATCATGACATGGATAGATGGATGCTAGCAATGAAGTCTGAAATAGACTCTATGTACAAGAACGGTGTATGGACCCTAGAGGATCCGCCTAGAGGGATAAAATTCATTTGGTGTAAATGAATCTTCAAGAGAAAGAGGGAACCTGATGGGAAGGTACTCGCTGACCGCGCCCTATAGGGATCATTGAATCAATAGCAATAAGACCCGTTTGAAGAGGTTCATATACGGAGCGTCTCGAAATAATACCTGGGGCAGGAGATTCATTAAGCGAGATTCAGAAGATGGAATATCACCTCTGCCATCAATGGGTTTAGCCAAAGCATTTACAACGCGACCCAAATAAGCATCACTCAAGAGCTACACACAGAGAGAATGCATCAACTACGATTAGACATTCTCTCGTTTGGTTATGCTTAAATCCATCAGGGCAAGACTAGCTATAGTTACATATCTTAACTACGACATCTGGTAGATGGACGTCGAGACAATATTTCTCATTGGATACCTCGAAGAGGATATCTATATGGAGCTGCCCCAAGGCTTCATAACTGAGGAAGGCAAAGTATGCAAGCTGAAGAAATCCATCTATGGGCTCAAACACGCTCCTCGTGGTTGGAACATCAAATTTGATAAAAACATAAAGAGTTAAAATACCGTTCAGAATCCTGATGAACCATGTCTGTGCAAGAAGCTTAGTGGAAGCTTCATTGTATTCATCGTGCTTTACATTGATGACATCCTTATCATGGGAAATGATACAGGGATGATGCCTAGTGTTAAAATCCGATTATCCCATACCTTCGAGATGAAAGATCTTAAGAAGCCTCTTATATCTTGGTAGAAATAGACAAAAGAGGATTTTGTGATTATAACAACATGGGTACATTAAGAAGGTCTTGGAACGTTTCCATATGGAGAATTCTAAGAAAGGCTTCCTTCCCTTAAGACATGGTATACACCTAGCTAAAGGAATGGCTCCTCAAAGTGTTGAGGATAAGAAAGCCATGGATGAATGCCCTTACGCATCAGCCGTGGGAAACTTAACATATGCCATGATGTGCACAATGTATAGTATCTTCCATGCAATGGGAGTGGTAAACCGTTATCAATCCTTCTATGGAGAACAAATCTGGAATATAGTAAAGAACATCTTTAAGTGACTAAGACGGATGCAAGACTACATCTTGGTCTATGAAGATGGTGATATCCAAGTCTTAGAATACACAGATTCAGACTTCCAATCTGATATAGATGACCACAAATCAACTTTAGGATTTGTGTTCTTGTTGAATGGTGATGTTGTGAGCTGGAGAAGTAAGAAGCAGGACACTACAACTGATTCAACAACAGAAGTCGAATACATTGCCACATCGAATGTTGCAAAGAAGGGGGTGTGGTTAGGCAAATTAGTCCTGGAACTTAGTATAGTTTCCTCTGATACCCCCATCTTGCTGCTCTGCGATAATACAAGAGCCATAGCTTAAGCGAAGGAACCCAAATGACATCAGAAGAGAAAGCACATTGAAAGGAAATACCATATCATTAGAGAGATTCAAAAGCATGGTGATCATCATCACTAAGGTAGCCTTTGACGACAATGTTGCTGATCCCCTTACCAAATCTTTACCCCAAAAGATTTTCGACCAGCATGTAACGAGCATGGATTTAAAGATTGTATCTGAATGGTGTTGAGTGTTAGTGGGAGATCGTTAGCCATATAAGCTCGGGGCAAACTTTTTTTACAATGGATGTTAGTGTAATCTTTGATATATCAATAAAGTTTATTGATTTATTTCACTCTTTGTTTGAGATTAAATGAATGAATACACTTAAGGTCCCTTAGTACAACTAGAGTTACGTACGATGACCATCTTAATCATACAGTTGTTGATTCAATGGTTGAATCATAGAGGTTTTGCTTGGATGGTATCTAAAGAGTTAGATTAAGGACTCATGAAGCATCGTCAAATGATTATT
The DNA here is from genome assembly GCA_037367405.1 of Ottelia alismoides. NCBI lineage: Eukaryota > Viridiplantae > Streptophyta > Magnoliopsida > Alismatales > Hydrocharitaceae > Ottelia > Ottelia alismoides. The sequence continues at coordinate 272,453 of JAZKJV010011435.1, forward strand.
AAGAAAAGATCTCCAGCCTGAGAAAGAGATGATAAATCCCTCTCTAAAGGCTGATATCTGACCGACCTCTTGATGCAGGTCCTCTTCATTAGAAAAGAGATTCAGATGTTTCAGATAAGTTAGATCAAAGAGTTGACTTAAAGAGATCAAGATAACCGAGATCTATGTCGTCTGTTGTCATGATATAGGCACGCATCCTCTGACTGGAGACTAATGTATTATATATGTATAAGTATGTACAATAGACAAACCACTAAGTTAATGACATAATCAAAGTCTATACACTATCGAGTTGGTGTGCATACAAGGGCATATGAGTAATACGATCTCTCAAAGGGATCATACATGTTCACTATTGAACTGGAAGACATGAACTCACTCAAGAGGTAGTGGGATCGATCAAATTCCATGCATGGTCATCTTGCTTTGGAAGCATGACAAGAATTTTAGGTATGATATATGCTTTTGCTAAGCATATGATCGATACCAACTCCCAATGACTAAATGAGAAACTTAATGATAAAATCCAGAAGAAGACAATTTAAATATGATCTAAAACTTCAAGTTTATTCTAGGTCTTCCAGTATGCATGATATACATATATTAGAAATACTAGATGGTGATCTAATCGTGATTGTATATGTTAGAAAATAGGAATCCGGAAGCAGAATTAGAGATAAGGAGAAATAATATGAAGATCGGGATTTTAACGTTGAACCCTACTCCCAAAGGAGTGGGATGAAATCACGGGAGAATGTCTCAAAGGGCTGATAGTTTCATTGAACTTTCTCACTGGATACAGGGGGTGAGGGGCTTCTTATATAGCCCTCACTGAGTCTCCACATCCCATAGTTGGTAGATGTGGGACTAAACAACATGATGTGATAAATGGATCTTGGAGTGATCCATTTACCCATCTCCCATATAAGTGATGCATAACCAATTACTCCAACACTCCCCCTCAAGCTGGAGCATGCTATGCTCAGCTTGGACAACCGGAAAGAAATCTCAACTCACACAGCATGACACTACGAACAATATCAACCCAACGTGCACAATTGTCGACTGCTGTCGAGGATGTTGTTCTCATGCCGTGCAAGTGAGGAGGACGAACAGGCTGGAGTGTGAGTCAAACTGGTGTGCTCTGACCTGCGCCTGTCAGAGCCCCTAAAACTGAAGACGAGCCTGCACCTGGAGAACTCTGGCCCGCCACATGTAGAAGACTGGATCATGTGGACAACTGCTACATCTCTGAAAGGGACGAACTGAAAAGCAATGGAGACATCCTCGTCGAAGTCCACAGTCGTTGTTGTTGGAGAATGGAGTCTGAAGAAGTCTCCTCGTCTAAGAACTGGGTCTCTTCCATACTGGCTCGGAGAATGAGATCTCTACTCTAGAGTCCCTATGAAACCACATGAAAACCCTAACCCACATGACATAGGGAATGGGATCTCTACTCTGGAGTCCCTATGCATTACATGAAAACCTTGGCGAAACACAAAAGATGGGGACTACACAAAAGATGGCAAACATGTGCACATTTGAAAAGAAGATCACATACATGTGCATGTCTGAAACTGAAGACTCGGAACTAATCTAATCTCGAGTATGAATATCTGACAACTGTAGAGTCTGGAAATCTGATTGGTTTAGAGAATCTGAATCTGAACAATCTTAAATCTGGATCCGACTTGTGACTACGCAATACTCCCCCTTTCTCCCATACTTATCGGAAAACAATGATGTCGACCAAGTTGGGAGAAGACAAAGAATGTGGGGAATACAAGAAACATCTCATAAGTCGTCACAATTTCTCGCCTTTTCTTCTCAATCTAAAAAAAATTAAAATCGTCATTTTTTCTCGGCTATTTCATTCATTTTTTAATAGCCTTCACACATTTTTTAATAAGCCATTCATTTCATTAATGTTTTTCAGCTTTTCTTTTTGTCTCCCTTTTTTTGAATAAAAAAATCTTTCGTATGATTTTTTTGTACGATCCTTTCTTAAAAATAAATTTACGGTCCAATTGAACCCTTGAAAATAGTTCTAAGGGACATTATAAGTGCATTCATTCATTTAATCTCAGACAAGTACTAAAATAAATCAATAACCTTTATTGATATATCAATGATTAGAATAACATTTGTTAGAAAATAGAACGCGAAAGCGGAGTCAGAGAAATAGAGATAAAAAAGAATAAACATTGGGATTTTAACGTGGAACCCAACTCCCTAAGGAGCTGTATGGAACCACGGGGGAACGCCTCAAAGAGTTGATTTATGCATTGCACTTTCTCATTGAATACAGAGGGTGAGGGCCTTCTTATGTAGCCCTCACTGAGTCTCCACATCCCATAGTTGGTAGATGTGGGACTAAACCACATGATGTGCTAAATGGATCCTGGAGGGATATATTTACCCATCTGCTCAAGCGATGTATATAACAAAAACTCCAACACTCCCCCTCAAGTTGGAGCATGCTCAGGTTGGACAAACAAAAAGAAATCTCAACTCACGCTACATGACACTATAGACAATATCTACTCAATGCGCACTACTGTTGGCTGCTTTCGAGGATGTTGCTTCTCATGCCGTGCTGGTGAGGAGGACGAACGGGCTGGAGTATGAGTCAAATAGAATCTCCTTGTCGGAGAGCATGTGCTCTGTACTGTGCCTGTCAGAGTCATTGCAACTGAAACGAGTCTCCTCGTCAGAGTACTCTGGCCTGCCAAATCATGTGGACAACTGTTCCATCTCTGAATGGGCCGAATAAAGAACATCACTAATTATCCATATGTAGATCTCTGAAGATGATCACTATCACAGGGACCTCAATGTGGTTTCTCTATCGTAGGAGCCTCAGAAGGATCTCGTACTGGAGTTCACGATCGCTTGAGAATGGAGTTTGAAAAGTCTCCTCGTCGGAGAACTGGATCTCTCCCATCTGGCTCAGAGAATGGGATCTCGACTTTGGAGTCCCTATGAAACCACAAGAAAACCCTAGCCCACATGGTAGATGTGGGACTAAACCACATGATGTGCTAAATGGATCCTGGAGGGATCTATTTACCCATCTGCTCAAGCGATGTATATAACAAAAACTCCAACACTCCCCCTCAAGTTGGAGCATGCTCAGGTTGGACAAACAAAAAGAAATCTCAACTCACGCTACATGACACTATAGACACTATCAACTCAATGCGCACAACTGTTTGCTGCTTTCGAGGATGTTGCTTCTCATGCCGTGCAGGTGAGGAGAACGAATGGGCTGGAGTATGAGTCAAATTGAATCTCCTTGTCGGAGAGCATGCGCTCTGTACTGTGCCTGTCAGAGTCATTGCAACTGAAACGAGTCTCCTCGTCAGAGTACTTTGGCCTGCCACATCATGTGGACAATTGTTCCATCTCTGAATGGGCCGAATAAAGAACATCGTTAATTATCCATATGTAGATCTTTGAAGATGATCACTATCACAGGGACCTCAATGTGGTTTCTCTCTCGTAGGAGCCTCAGAAGGATCTCGTACTGGAGTTCACTATCGCTTGAGAATGGAGTTTGAAAAGTCTCCTCGTCGGAGAACTGGATCTCTCCCATCTAGCTCAGAGAATGGGATCTCTACTTCGGAGTCCCTATGAAGCCACATGAAAACCCTAGCCCACATGGCATAGGGAATGTGATGCAAAATGGAATTCGGCGCGGCGCGGGAAATAGATTTCACGGTGGATTTTTCAATGGTAGAAGAAAATAGAGGGGTTGAGAAGAAGAAACTGGAAGGGTTGAGAAGACAAGACACGCCAGATGCGCGGGGTTAGAGAAGAAGAAACGCGTAGACCGCGAGGGGAAGAGAGAAGAGACTCGTCGGGAATACAAGGGGTTTGGGAGAAGAAGAACACGTGTAGATCACGCGGGGAGAAGGAGAGAGAGGGGAGAGGAGAGAGAGATAAATCTCTATTTTATCACATCTCGAACTGACTAAAACATTGGACCCCCATACCTTTATATAGGAGGGATGACATTACAAGAATAGAAAATAATTTAAACCGACAACCAATTATCCTAAACTGACTCTAACTAATTAACCGACTAACTACCAAATTTGAAATTCAAATTAAGACTAATTGAGATCACACGCGATCTCTTTATTTAAAATTGCGACAACTTAAAAAACGTAAATAAAATTAACGACCACAATTTAAATAATTAGATGACCCTACATGTCGAGTCCACGCTGCATCAACTCTCCTCCGCTTTTAAAAAACTCGTCTCCCGACGAATTGCTTGAACCTTGAGGCTTGACATAAGGCGCTTCATGAAATTGTGTCGACGTGCGCGTGAACGCGAATCATGAGATATGCAACTCAAATCATATTGCATCTTCCAATGCACGACGGGATCGTCGAATCGTAGGGAAGTTGATGCAGCGCGGACCAGGAAAATAGGGCCGAATTTTTAATTAATTTTAGTGGTTAGTTTTATTTACGTTTATTTATATTATCGTGTCTTTAATTAAAATAAATGGGATCGCCTGTGATCTAAATTAGTGGTCGATTTGAATTTTAAATTTGGTCGGTTAATTAGTTAGAGTCCAATTAGGATAATTAGTGGTCAAATTAAATTAGTTTTCTATTTTTGTAATGCCATCCCTCCTATATAAAGGGATGAGGGTCCAGTGTTTTTAGGCAGTTAAGTATTAAGAAAATTTGAGTTTATCTCATTATATCTCTCTTTCTCCTCTCTCCTCCCGCGATCTCCGCGTTCTTCTCCCTCAACCTCTCGTGTTCCCGACGAGTTCTCTCCTCAATCCCTCTATTTTCTCCATCGAAATTCCACCGCCCAAATAATTTATTTTCAGACATCGTGCCTCGATCCTGTTTGCATCATTTGGTATCAGAGCATGGAAACGGAATCGTTCCTACGATTCAACGATCCTGTCGAGTATTGGAGGATGCAATTCGATCTTAGTCGTCTCTCCCACGGCTCGCATTCACGCTCGCGTTCAAGTTTAAGCAACGCCTAATATCAAGCGTCAAGGTTCAAGCATGGTTGGACGTGCAAATCGACGAAGATTCGCATGTCGACGAACAAAATCAGAACGTTGTACCTGCAGTTCAAATCGATTTCTGCCAAAAAATGAAGGTATTTTTGTTCAAGACGAATATTTTATTGATGCAACTCCTGTGCCACAAAACTATGAAGATATAGGGCCGATTTTTGATGAAAGTGCGGACGAAGAATCTGAATTCAAAGTCGAAGTTGCTGTCCATGAATTAAAATGTAAAAAAAAACGAAGATTCGGGGCCCATATTCGATGAAGATCTAGAGGATGAAGAATATGAAATTGTAGATTTGTTCCACATAGGAAACAAAGAAGAAGAAATCAAGAAAAATGCCGACAACTGCACTTTGACCATGTTTCATGTTGCTGCTCAGGGAAATTCAGACATGCATCCGACACTTCTGGAGCATTTTCCAACCTGCGGCAACCACCTGCTCACACGTGACAATGTCTACCCTCATGGGAGACCCCATCCCCGCCTATGGAGGCCCTCCTATTTAAGCACCCCATCATCGCAGCAACAACAGCAAGGGTGCTCGCCTTTTCCACCATTGACTCCTCCATCTGCGTCGTTATTCCCTTGCTGGACCCGATACCCCATTGCTGAGTACCGTTACCGATGCCATCATCTTCTTGGGTTCCTGCACCAACGATGGTTGAGATTCCATCATTGGAAAGATCAAAGCTGCTTCATATCTCCTCTGTTGGTGCAATTGCAGGGACCATTTTGGCTGATATCGCCGCTGCCAGACCCGATAGGGAAAGAAACCCTAGTTGTGATTGACAATTTCATTCCAAGGGTATTCGAAATCCCTACAATCACGGTCAGGGGACATTGGGAGAAAATATAGGTAATGATTTTCTATCGAAATCGTACTGTAGTCTTCCGGAGATTGGGTGTAATTAGGGGAAGGGAGATATCAAGAAAGCATATGGCAAATGGGCTTTACAGCTGGACTCAATATTCTGAAAAGACATGTTTATTAAATAATTGCAAGTATTATAATGGTGCATACGTTATTGGAAGCCTACGGAGAGAAGCCACTGAAAAGGCTCATGTCCGAATTCTATGGTGCACACATTTCCCAAATAAAGTGCATAAGATCATTGATATTTTCAAAACTTACCAAAGTGCCCCTCCAAAAATAAATTTCAGATCAGCCTCCAACAAAGTTAAGCTACTGCAATTATATTTTCAGGAGTTCTGCAAGTTCTGGAAGGGTACATATTCTTCTCACAATTTAAACAATTGGTTTTCTTTAATTATAAGGGTAGAAGATTTACAACCACGTCCTCCTGTGAGAAAAGATTATAAACGTAATGTTGAAAGGAAGACAAACATGCTCAAATTGAGGAGCTTAGAGCTACGATTTCAAAATGAACTCTTCTACAATGGAATGAAGATCAGGCAATTCGTCGGGAGACGAATTTTTAAAGCGGAGGAGAGTTGATGCAGCGCGGACCAGGAAAATAGGGCCGAATTTTTAATTAATTTTAGTGGTTAGTTTTATTTACGTTTATTTATATTATCGTGTCTTTAATTAAAATAAATGGGATCGCCTGTGATCTCAATTAGTGGTCGATTTGAATTTTAAATTTGGTCGGTTAATTAGTTAGAGTCCAATTAGGATAATTAGTGGTCAAATTAAATTAGTTTTCTATTTTTGTAATGCCATCCCTCCTATATAAAGGGATGAGGGTCCAGTGTTTTTAGGCAGTTAAGTATTAAGAAAATTTGAGTTTATCTCATTATATCTCTCTTTCTCCTCTCTCCTCCCGCGATCTCCGCGTTCTTCTCCCTCAACCTCTCGTGTTCCCGACGAGTTCTCTCCTCAATCCCTCTATTTTCTCCACCGAAATTCCACCGCCCAATTAATTTATTTTCCGACATCGCGCCTCGATCCAGTTTGCATCAGAATGGGATCTCTACTCTAGAGTCCCTATGGATCACATGAAAACCTTGGCCGAAATACAAAAGATGGGGACCACAAACAATGATGCCATATATATGCACATCTTAAAAGACCGTATACATGTGCGTATCTAAAATTGAAGACTCGAAACCAATTTGACGTCGAGTCTGAATATCTGAATAAAATCTATAGAGCCCGAGAAATCTGGCCGGTCTGGAGCCTGATATCTGGAATAGACCTGTGACTCTACAAAATGCTCCCTCTTTCTCCCATACTTGTCGGAACACAATGACATCAACAAAGATGGGAGAAGACAATAAAATGGGGGTAAACAAAACCAAATAAGCGTCACATTTTTCTCCTCGGCTTTTCTCAATCAGTTTTTTCTTTGGCTTTTTCAATACTGTTTTTCAAACGGCTATTACTTTTTTTCTCAAATAAGTCGTTCATCATTTTTTTACGACTTTTCTCTTTTTTCTCTTTTGCGTACAACTTTTCTTTTGTACGTGCCTTTTTTAAGACACATGACCCATCATTGATCCCAAAATAAAACAATCCCCCTTTTTTCAATAAAAGCATGCCATCTTTCTCCTTTTTCTTCGGATGGTCTTTCTCTTTTTTTCTGCCCCCCACTAGGCCCCTTGTACTCTCTCTCTCTCTTTCAAAACACGACCCAAATAGCAACCTCCTCCCCTTTTTTAATTAACGACAGTCCACTTAGACGGCCACTTGGATCGAACACAATAGAATATTAGTATTATATTATTTTAAGAGCCCATGCGCCCTTAGGGTTCCCAATCAGGGAACCCCTTTTTACACAGGACCTCATCCCCGACGGGGGATAGCTATCACCGCCGTCTGATGAGGGGATTAGAGGGGCGGCATCGGGCTACTTCGTCGCCTGGAAGCAACGAAAGAAGAGTAATGGCAACACCGCCTACTTGAGAACATGAGGATGCGAGGAGGGCGATTGGAGCTCGGAGCGGTGCCGCCCTTGTCGATGGAGAGGAGATGCTGCTGCAACCGCATGGAACGCCTGGAGAGGATGCGCAACAGCAGGAGATGAACCACACAAAGGGGTTTCTGGTATTGGGGTCTCACGCCGCCTGTGATTGAGGTCTCACCCGATGGGCGCACGATGGGAGGAGCTTCACCGGCCTGTGCGGTGACTCTGCTTTGTGTTTCTGGTATTGGGGTCTCACGCCGCCAGTGATTGAGGTCTTACCCGATGGGCGCACGATGGGAGGAACTTCACCGGCCTGTGCGGTGACTTTGGTTGCTGCCTGAAGAGGAATCTGAGATGCGGATGATGCTTCGCCTACTGGTTGCCAAGATCGGGTCGGGGAGAAGCGGCTTCGACCACGGAAGAGGAGGTGTGGATTGGGGATCCTCCGAATGGAGCCTCACGCAGTTGGAGGATCCCGGGGGGATCTGTGGCTCCGTATGTGAGCACAGTTTGTCAGATCCTCCTGAAGGTCTGCCTGAGGGAGGACGAGGGCTGCTCCTGAGCGCTTCTGCTGCCTGCGCAATAGAGATGCGGCCTGGACTCGTGGATCTAGGGTTTTATAAAAATCCTAGAGATCTTGAACCAAAAACTTGAACCATATATGAATACATAATCTTCAAGAATGAACTACAATACAATCGAATCTCGAATAAATAAAGAACATGAAAACCTCGAGAATCGAACTCGCTCTGATATCATGTTAGAAAATATGAATGCAGAAGCGTATCAGAGAAATATGATAAAGAATTAAAGAACACAGGATTTTAACATGGAATCCTTCTCCCTAAGGAGCAGGATGAAACGACGGGAGAACACCATAAAGGCTGATTTATGCATTGCACTTTCTCGTTGGATACAAGGATGTGGGGCTTCTTATATAGCCCTCACTGAGTCTCCACATTCCACAGACGGTAGATGTGGACTAAATCACAACATGTTGTAAATGGATCCTTTACCCATCTACTCAAGTGATGCATATAACAAATACTCCAACAACATTTATTGTAGAAATAGCTCGTCCCAATCTCACATGGCTAACACTGGTTAGGAAGCTTCTCTATGTTACAATCACCATACCTAGTATATCTTTTACGGTAAGCAAGTTCAACCAGTTTATGGAGAAACCAAGATAGAGGTGCACATGGATGCATTATACATGATTTTGAGATACTTGAAGTCTCTACATGAACGAGTCTATTGTTTAGCAGAGGAACTTCCATGTTTGTCATAGGTTGTGTAGATGTAGAATATGCTGGATGTCCAAGGATTGGAGATCTACTTTAGGATTCGCTGTATTTGTGGGAGACTTCCTAGTATAATGGAAAAGCAAGAAACAAATTGTAGTAGCGAAATCCAACACTGAATCTGAACATAGAGCCCCCGCAGTATAGTACTGAAATGATGTGGGTAAGATATGTTCTTTCTGATCTAGGCGTCGATGTATCTCTTCCCTTGCAATTGCAATGTGACAATCATGTAGCTCTCTTTATTGCTAATAATCCAGCTTTTCATGAGAGAACAAAACATATTAAGGTAGATTGTCACAACACCCTGCGATATGATCTAAAAGGGGTTTATTACCATTTCCCATATTAGCACAGGAGACCAGACAATCGATGTACTCTCCAAGACTCTTTCCCGAGCTGAGCATGATAGACATCTATGCTCCAGCTTGAGGGGGAGTGTTGAGAGTTTTTATGTTTTTGCATCGAACTATCTTGTTATTTTTCTTTTTGTTCTATTTATGTAAATTACCCAGGACCTCTCTACTCTTTATAAGAGAGCCCTAGGGCATCATTGAATGACAAGTTGTCATTTTTCCTCATCAGATTTTGCTACCATTAATGGGTCCCCACCTGTTTTGCTTCAAACAACCTTACCTTCATCTACCGAGCTTCGGTTTCAACATTCTTCAGCTCATTGAAAGGTCACAATGAGCTATGTTAAATTGTGGGGCCATTTGCATCATTTAGATATTGGAAACTCTCTGATGGTCAAATGAGTGGCTTCTCATCATAAAAATCTTAAAGGAAGTCCTGTCCTCAAGACATAGGGTCAAACTTTAGGGCATAACCATATTTGCCTATTTCCATATCCATATTCGTTTCATCTCTATCGTTCTTGAAAACGATAGCGATACATATAGGATATGGATTGGATATGGCTATTTCCATATCCATATTTGCTTCATCCCTATTGAATGCGAATACAGATAAAGATGTGATTCAGATATGCATTAAGGAAACCATATCCTTAAAAATACGGATACAATTTCGAATCGGATATTGAAACCAAATACAGATCTAATAAAGAGAGAACCCAAATATGGATCGAATAAAGGGCCAATCCAAATATGAATCGAATAAAGACCGCATCCGAAAATTGATTTTTTTAATCAAAGTTCATAATGGTTTTAAAAAATGGCAATGAAATATAAATAAATTGCATCATGACAAAAGGGAGCATCGAGGTAACAAGCATTCTTGACTGGAACTAAAAAGGGGGATAGGGTTTCGTAAATTTTGTTCGTGCATATCCCCAACCAAACGGAAGTTTATTAATATCATTAATATATTGTATTATATAATATATAATACTAAGACAATAACACGGAGTTGTGGCTTTTATTAACTAATATATAAAACAATATTAAATGTTGTATTCGGATATCCACATCCAGATATTCAAGTCATTACCATATCCGTATTTGTATCCAGAAAATTTTTACAACCCATATCCATATTCGATCCATATTCGATTAACATTCGGATACGGATATCCGTATCCGGTAATTTCTCGAATACGGTAAGCAGATATTTGGATATATCCACATCCATTTTCATCCCTTCTCACAAATACTTTGGACCATATCCCTATGTACTAGATATAGAGACAGCATTCTACTTCTTACTATATAGCATGGTTTCCACCAACGTAGCAAAATCATTGGTGGAATGCCTGTCCGTGAGATAGCAAGCATATTCTACGTCAGAACAAGGGATAACATCATTGAGTCTATTTACAGCATAGGAATATGAAGGATACTTTTTTCTAAAACAACAATATGTAAAAGTTTTTGTTGAAGTATGAATTTTCGCAGGGAGCTTTGTAAACACACGTTCACAGGGGCATGCATAATAGTGGAGTGGTGAAGTATGTGGATGGATATCCCAATCAACTGTAAGCATTATCAGAAGCACGTTTGCAAGTACCCTGTAGTCACACGGTTTATAGCTCAGTTGGGACTGGATCTTTAATCCTATTAGACACATGGATTATGTCTCAATAAATCAGTCAGGCCACGCATGCTCAGAAAAATTCGCCAATAAGCAATCCCACAAACTTATGATACATACACATTGTGCATATATCCATTTGTGTCGTTTATACTCCTAATTTATACTAACTATGTCTATACTAAATACCTCTCCGATAAAAGTATTCCGCAATCGGAAGATCCATCTTACCAACTACAATGCAAATATACAACAGTTCGATTGGAAAGGTCTGTCCGGTCTTAACCCAAGTTCAAATCAAAGGAGCTGGAGCAGTCTATTATAAAACATAATACTTTCCTCTGTCACCCCGAGAAACCTGTAGGGTAGCGACATTTATTTTTCTGAGATAGATTAGACTTGCGACTGATTTTTTTGGAGAAACTGCGATGATGTATGCAGGTAAGAGTGTCGAGTGTGATGACAAATGCACCTGTAATTCTGACCCTGGACTGTGATACGGTATCGAACGATCCGAAGGCACCACAGATGGCCTTGTGCTACCTCCATGATAAGGAGAGCAACTCCAATGTGGCCTACGTCCAGTTCCCTCAGCGCTTCCACAACCTGAACGGCAATGACATCTATGGAGGAACGTTCGCGGAGCTCTACATTGCGAACCCGCCAGGGATGGATGGCTTTCTTGGCCCCAACTACCTCGGCAGCGGCACCTTCTTCTCCCGCCTTGCCCTCCATAACAGCAACCTCATGCAGAAGCACACTCCGCTAGGCTTGGTGGAGGTGCTGAATGAGGCACACAGGGTTGCTGCTTGTACCCTGGAAGATGGTACCAAGTGGGGATCGACGGTATGTATATGCTTGCAGTTAATATTTGTCGATGCATCCTTCTTTTTTAGTCTGGATTTGTTAATACTGTAAGATGCAAGTAGTCTATAATTTGAACTAGATTCTTTGATGAAAATTACTTGAATGTCCCATTTGACAGTCTTCTGTTATTTAGTTCTTAGGTTCAGATTTATACAAGGTCCTCCCAAAAACTAAACTATTATAGGTAATCTGCACGGTATAATTGTATCTTGCACATCATTTCAAAAAGAAGAGGGCAAGGAGTATGTGTCCATGGGCACACATAGCATTGTGTGCCCACTAAGTTTTAAATACTGAAGTCCTAGTGCAAACACAATCCAACAATAATAATCAATCAACGATTGTGATGAAATGAATCTAGCATCGCTCGATTGATGGGTTATAGAGCTCCAATGATTTGAATATGTACTGATCGGAGACCCAGTGGCATAGCTGGGTATTATCTAGGACTCGTAAAAACCAAGATCAACGTACTTGATTTATGTTTTTATTAAAAAATATTCATTTTTACAGATGGAACACGCAACTGGGAGTGGTCATGGGCACATTTTCCTTTTTCTCCAAAAAGAAATATGTATAAGATTAGATAGGAAATATACTTATTTAGTTGCAAATACTTATGCTGGACATGACCTTACGAAGTAATATGAGTAACAAAATGCAGTATTGCTCAATTCAAAGCGTTTGTGTAGTGAATTTTCAGTCGATCCATAAATCAGCAAAAATAATAATGGTGGTGCATATCCTTGGAGCAAACACTGTCTTCAATGTATCATGATATTATCAAGTATTGTGACTGAGCTAAAATCTTTATGTAGTTGCAAATAAGGGCTATTATGAGCTGAATTCAATGTTTGTTGTTTGTCTTTATCTGTATGCATTCTTGTATGTAAATAAAAAATTATTTCCCAAATCATTGTCACAAAAGCCTTATTTTAACCAACACGATTTTCTCAAGAAAAAAATGTTAACCAACTCGGATGTACTAAACATTTCATTAGTCACCATGAACTTAAAAAGACTCATATGATCCACATATCCTGCAAATATTGTTAATTACAATTCCTTTAAGGAATCTGCTTCCATATGTTCAATTAATAGTAGGTGATCCTTTATTTTCTGACTTAAAACAAGGTTATTGATTTAGATCCTCCTGTATACTTGTTATTAAAGAAAAAAAATCATGACTAAATTCATTGTTAGTCTTCAGTGATCTTGATATAGAACGAACTTCCCTAAGTTAGGTGATAAGATTCTTCAGCCAACATGTTGTATTGTAGCCTCATGACAAGTGACAAACGTAGCTTTCTTGATATAATGAAACAATACTTTGATTAACTTTCTCCACGTTATAAAACCTTCAACCATAAAGGAAGACAGATCTAAAGTCATTTGTCTTCCTTACTTCCAGCATAATGAGTTCAAATGTCCAGTCACTTCTTAAGAATCAGATCTTTTCGTTCCCCTCAAAAAATCAGATCTTTTGTGCATGAGCACGCAACCCTGAATTTCTTCTAGGTATCACACTTTCTTTTCCACCACAAAATGATCCATGTTTGGGTTGCTTTGATATCTACCCAATAGCTAGGCTAAACAGCTTGCATCAAGCTTCCTACTGCAGATGCATATGGGATTTGCTTCATTTGTTACTTCGGGAGGTTATTCACAGCAGTTCATGAATACCATCTCCTATCGTTACTGGTGCTGGGATTGGTGAGCGGCATATCATTCCAAATATTTCAAGCACCTTCTTTATGTAGGCCACCTGGGATAGTTTAAGTATATCACACCTTGCATTTTTCTTGGGAAATGAATGCTTTAATTTGACACAATATTCCTAAAATGTTACAAGCAAGTAATATATCTTCTATATATAGAAGTAAAAATGTAAAATGTTCCCACTAAACGTAAGATATATGCAATTATCAACAAATTTCAAAGTGAAACCATACGAGCTAATCATATTGTTGAATTTCATGTACTACTGATGTGAAGCTTTTTTTAGTTCGCATAAACTTTAATTGCATAATATGTAGTTTCCTTTATCTGAGATGAAGTCCTTGTGATCCAAATCTTCATTAAGGAAGGTCATTTTGTGATAAACAAAATTTAGACATTTATATTTAACTCCGATTTGCGATATGATAAACATAAACTCAACTGGTTTTATCTTATTCTCATGGGTTAATTATATTGAGCATTCATTTCAAACATTAGTTTTTCCAACAATTCTTGCTCATGTTCTTATTGTACATTTGTTATTGAACATCTTTGATTAGATGCGCCTAAAATCACCTAATTTAATTTCAAATTCTATGGGATTTCTTTCACATTATTCTACATATCTACCTATATATTGTGTTTTGTTAACATGGGCAACAAAATATATGAAAGAGCAAATTATCACTGTATATTATCAAGAATAGGCATCTCAATTTGTGATAGTTTTACAAAATATATACCATACTAATGTTTAAGTTCTTTGTATGTTTCCACCAACTTTGCATTCTATCAAGAGATACTAAATAATCTTTCCAAATGGCCCGTAGTGTTACAGTTGGTGCAAAATATACTTTATCAACAGTTGAAGATGTGTTGATATTTGAAAATTACCACTGTTCTTTCAGGTTGGTTTCCGATATGGGTCCCTTTCAGAGGACTACCACACTGGACTGCTGCTGCACTGTGAAGGGTGGAGATCTGTATTTTGCAATCCCCAAAGAGCAGCATTTCTAGGGGATGCACCCATAACCCTGCACGACTCCCTGAGCCAAGTGAGAAGGTGGGCTGTGGGTCTTCTTGAGGTGGCCATCTCCGACCACTGTCCTCTTATCCTTGGTTTCAAGAAATCCATGATCCTCATGGGTATGTGCTATGCTCAAAATGCCTTCTGGCCATTTTGGAGTTTCCCCATCCTCACATATGCCACTATCCCCCAGATTGCTCTGCTCTATAAACAACCCTTGTTTCCCAAGGTCAGTCGTCTTCTATACATGCATACATCTTTTCATCCTCGCAATATCTATGCTGGGAAAATATTTACTTGTCTTATGTTTTCTACAATTGCACTACTTTATCTTAGGAAATTCTCATGCATATCTACAACTTTTTCTCATAAAAGTTTGCAAGGACATCTATAACCTTACATACTTCTCTCCCTTTTCTATTCAATCAGTATATATTATTATCCCTCAAGTTACATAGATGGCTAGTATGTATCGTGTAAATTATGGGTTCCGGTTTTCTGTTATGAGTGGTATCACAATAGAGCCTGTTAGTAATCTCATCATCCGTGAAAAATCCGAGGGACGAAGTTGGTAGGCGTAATAAAGTACGTGGTTAAGTGTTACCATAGGATGTAATGTTTCAACATTGGATGCACATCCTTATCATGTGACACTCATTCTTAATTTAGGAATGAAAACATGCTCCGATCTTGTTGGACACATTATACACCAAAATAACCATGTTTTATCTCATGTGATGCATATGTCCTGTGATGATTCTACTCATGGAAAGGGACCCAAACCCTTTAATTATATGGAGTAAGTGCTTTATGTTTTTACTTTTTACAAAAAGAATAAATCTTTTGGTCCCATGCAACGAGAGAGAGAGAGAAAGAGAGAGAAAGGGAGTGGCATGAGCTAACTAGAGAAGCCAGTGCAAGTGGAGGCGAGAGCAAATGGAAGTAGAGGGAGCGAGAGAGATATGAATGAGCGAGAAAATCAAGGGAAAAAGGAGACAACCGAGGGGGGCAAATGCGATGAGAGTGCTTGGGGAGAGGAGGAAGGATGGATGTAGGTCCATCGACATGCTTTGAGGAGACAGAAAGTGGTGATAACATTGTAGTTGGCTACAAGTGCTTCACATGTTTAAGATTCAATTTCTTTTTAATATGGTGGTCAAGGACACTTTCGATATCTTGTCAATACATGACACTTTTGCTGCTAAGGAATGGGTCACCACCATGGTATGTGTGCTCGCTCATTTGTATGGTAGGAGAAGTAATCTACTTGCAAGGATGAGATGTCATATGGCAAGAGGGCGAGTGCTGGGAGCTTGAAAGACATGAAGGGGTCCTATGAGGAGGTGTCTTAGTGATGATATGGTACCCATGGGGGAGGATGGTTCGGAGGTCTTGAAGTTGTTTCGGGTGAGGCTAAGGATAACCTTCTCTAGAGATGTCTCCCTCTTTCTAGGAGGACCTCACTTGTTCACATGGTCAGGTTCCTAAGGATATTGCAAGTCTCTTACAGGGACATGGGGATGCAAGGAAGTCTTTACTTGGAGGCGTGCGAGGACGGAAGGTGGTGTAGTGGTTGCGCGGTAGAAGGTGGTATGGCAAAGGGTTCTCCCAAGGAGTCGTGATGGGGTGTTTATTGTTGACGAGCTCTCTCAATTTGGTGTGGTCGAGTGCTGTCCCTAGGCATTCACTCGTATGAACCAAAGAATGTGGCAATGGAGCTTGATAGTGTGTCGAGACTTAATCTCCTAATGCAGATGAGGTGTACGGTGGCCAGACATGCCTTACAAGTGTTGGCGGTTGCATATGTCACAAGTGATGAAGATGTGACTTTGAACTTTGGGTGAGAGATGGGACATGTTTCGATCATCCAACTGGGTGGTGGGTGGTTGGAGATAGTCAATGTTGTTGGCATGCTATTGTGAGCGTGGGGGTTCAATTAGGCTTTTTTTAAAAGAAGTTTTATTGAGCTTCCTCGAGGATCGATCTTGAAGTTTGAGGATGAGATGGTGAAGGGCGTGCTAGTCTTTTCATTTTGAGAGTAGAGCAGAACAAATGTTGCAACAACTATTGGGCAATAGCTTTGGGTTCGTAATAAGCTATTGCGTTGATGTGAGCCTAGTTTAGTGATGATTTAACTACTGGTGCAGAGCTGACTCGTTTATGTTGGGGGTAGGGGGCTCCTACGACAAATGTTCCAAGTTAGCCAAGGGTTTTGGGGCTCAAGGAGCCTGTTGTGAACGTTGAAGATAATAGATGAGATAACAAAATTTATTCAGCGCATGTAAATGAGTTGATCGCTGAGTTTCCGAGTATGAGGTTCGACAAGCCTGTAAAAGTTTGAACATGGATGGGTCCTCGAACCTACCAGATTCCTGGTCTTTGTTTTTTATGATTTTAGGGAGGTAATGCTTGAGGAAGAGATGGAGTTGGTGACATAGATATGTATAGGGAATGGTGAGACTTAAGGATACCCCGATCTTCCTTATCCTAAAGGACTTTGCCATAAATCTTGAGGACTATAGGTTCATTGCTCTATCTCTTTCAAGTATAATTTATTTAATTATGGCCAAGCTTGCAAAAGTGGCTGATTAGGCTGTTTAGCCAGTTCATTCAGTTGAGTTGGTGGGTGGCTGACTCGAATAGGACTAACCGATCACTAGTTGGCCAACCAACTAGTCGACTGACTATGTCGACTAGTTGGCCATTTTTTACAACTGGACTACTTAAATGCCAACTAGAATTCATTTGTTTCTTTTATTTCATTACGATATTGCGGAAAGCAATGAATGGTTTGCTTATTATGTGGCCATAAGACTCCTTTATATAAGGAGAAATCCTAAAGGGTAAATAACCAATGGGGAAATTACATAAAAGGAAATGAGAAATACATAATATTATTTTTTTGTTACACTCCTCAAGTTGGAGTATAGATATCAATCATGCTTGGCTTGGAAGAACACTTCTGAATAGATATCAATCATGCTTGGCTAGGAGCTTCCCAACAAGATCCATGTATATCCTTTTGTCCTCTCATCTGTGTCATAATCATAACGCTTCATGCTGATTGCTGGCAAACCCAATCCCTAGGAAATATGGTAGTGCGTCAAGGTCCTTTATCATAAACCGTCGTCCAAGGAATCCTTGGCCCGGTCAATCCCCTGTATGTCATCTCTTGTGGTAATAATGTCAACATAGACCAAAATGATAACAATATATCGCAATTCATGTGTACAAAGAGCGAGTGATCTGCATTTGAAATCTTAAAGCCCGAGTGCTTTACCAATCTGAGAGCTTCTAGAACCATGCTATTAGACTTTTGTTAAGGCTATAAATAGCCTTATGAAGTCTACATATCTTGTAACACTCTCCCTCGGCATCAAACCTAGGTGGTTGTTGCATATAGACTTCTTGACATCAAGTTTGGAGAGCGACCATACAAGAAGGTATTCTTGACATCAAGTTGGGAGAGCGATCAGTCTCCTACTACAATAACAGAGAGGAGTATCCGAAGAGTAGAGTGACGTGCTATAGGGGAGAAAGTGTTCTTATAGTCCACCCCATACGTCTAAGCGAATCCACATGCCACAAGTCTAGGCTTGTAGTAATCAACACTGTCGTCTGCTCTCTGCTTCACTATAACGACCCACTTGCAACCAACCACCAAAGTCTTTGTTGGGTAGTAAACAAGCTCCATATGCCTCGTGAGTGGAGTGCATTTATCTCTTCCTCCATAGTAAGACACCACCGATTGTCCTGCATTGCCTCACGATATGTACGTGGGATTGTACCAACTGACAATCGCATCACAAAACTTATGAAGCCCCTTGATAGACACCCAATGAAACATGGCTTGAGGGTATATAGTACATGTATTTCTTCTCTTCCAAAGTGCAATATGCTGGTCAAGATCTTCTGATTGATCTGCCTATTGCACACCATCTCCTGAGTAGCTACACTCTCACCTTGTATAGTCTCATGTTGTATAGAATCATCAATAGTACCGTTACTGGAAATCAAATGTTCAGGATGTACCTGGGGTGTGTTGAATGATGAAGAAGACGCATGAGCAAGGGGTTTACTGGTCATTCTATAAATGTACACACGAGGCAAAGCTTGAACCACATGAGGTGTGGTAGGAGTAGGAGGCAAAGGAGGATGTGGAATGTAAACCTTCTTACCAGACTCAGAAGAAGTCATCATGTCATCTGTGGGAGAAAATACATAACATATTCAAAGAATGTGACATCATCACTAACATAGTACTTTCGTCTAACAGTATCAAAGCACCGGTACCCTTTTGGGTCCGGGAGTACCCAACAAATATGCAGTTGACTGATTTGGGGGAGGCGATGGAGTGTGTTAGCAGGGGGGTCGATGGGTAGGGTTTGGTGTCAAGAGATATGGCTCTGGTTTAGGACTATCATTTTAATACTATGCGGAAAAATGAACGACTTGTTAAATCTGTGGCCATAAGACTCCTTTATAAAGAGGAGAAACTCTAGAAAGGCAAATAATCGATGGAAAAATTACGTAAAAGGATAACGAGAAATACATAAATATTATTTTTTTAAAACAGTAGTATATAAAATTTATAAATTATGTAATTATGTGGGAATATACATACGAAAAATAGTTATATATTTAAAAAGAATAAAACCTATCAAAGTCTGATTAAATCCATGTAGTTGTCCGACTGCTAATTAATCCTTAGTCAGTGACCCAACCGACCGAGTAGCTACTACCGAATTCTGCAAACCTTGATTATGGCAAGACTTCTAGACTACCAGCTCAGAGGGTTGCTATTTTTGGTGGGCAACTCGCTGCTTTCAACTTTTGTGCATGGTAAATCTATGATGGGATGCGGTGGTTATGAGTTCAAAGATTGTGATTACTTGAGCAGGTGGCTTGGATGTTGTGGTAGGTGGGCTTTTCCAAGACTTACGACTAGATTGATTGGAGATACCTTTGAAGGGAGTCTATGAAGACTTGTGCATCATGAAAGCATGAAGATGGTATCATATACGATCTAGGTCTACTAGTCATACTAGTTGATAGGGCATCAGAATCCAATTTTTTTGATGAAACCACATGGCATGGGAACAATTCACATACTGTTTCATCGAGATCACAAAAATATTAGGTTTACCTCTTGAAGCATGATTGCGATCTTGTAGTCTCTAAGTGAAGAGACCTCCTATCTCATGTTCGATCTGATGAGAGAGCACTTGTGGGCGTGCGGATGAGGCACACGCTTCCCACCATCCAAAGCGAGATGATCCGAGCGAGGAACCTCCGGGTTTCGTCTCAAGAAATCTGATGTTTCCTTCACGTGCATGAGGTATTGAAGAAGAAGAAGATCCACAAGCAATCAGTTTGATAACACGATAGCAGTACTGCAACAATGAGGCTCTCAGCAAAACCCAGGTGGACGGGCACCAAGAGTTGAGAGAGAGAGAGAGAGAGCACACATATATAGAGAAAGATAGAGTTGTTACAACTTTTGCTTCAACTTAATTGTGTGTGTAAAGAAATAGCTAGGGCTAGCCTTTCTTTATATTAAAATGGATTGGTAGGATGCACTCCTAATGTACTCCTACATGAATCAATGGCCACGATTTTGTTGCAATAATTTGCAATATTATAATTAATATTAAAAGAAAAACAAGTTGATCTTCAATAAATTTATTTCAATTAAAATCAATCTCATTCTCATGAATAAAGAGAAAGAAGAGAGCTACCTTCCAGAATGAGGAAAGGAGATAGCCTCCTTCTTCATTTGGAGGGTGTAAATCCACCTTGAGATCTGGAGAGAGATTTTTTCTCTCCAATCTCTTTAATGTAATCTTAATACATTAAATATTTATTTATAAAAATATTATCAATAAATATCAACAAATAATTTGTAAATTATTTATGATAATTACGAATAAACCATTGATATTTATGAATGATATTCATCCATCCAAAACTAAATGTAAATCACATTTACATTTAATTTTTCAATATGAATCCAATTCACATTAATATTTAAATTACAAATCCTATTTATAATTGATTCTCTCTATGATATTATGGATCACATACACAACATCCTTGATTATTGTGAATAGTGCTATCCACATTAATCTTATATTCTAATTACTCAGATACATCTCTATACTTGTCCAAATATTGTGAATCACATACATATTATTAATGATAATTAAATCCAATTTAATCATCAAATTTCCAATGCTCAGATAATGTCAGTAGTGGAATTATTCTTGAACTCATTCACGAACAATGTGCCTTCTCCAAGGATACGTGGAGATAAGGACACGACGATTGTATATTCCATGTATAGTGACTTGGATACTGAGATTTAATCTCATATCAAGATCTATAGGACCTCTGAGAGATGTTTAGTCAAGCCAGACAGAATATCCAATCTTCTCATTGTATCCAAATCATATTCAGATCAATGTCCAACATTTGGACTAAGATTGGGTAATCAATCTTCTTAGTGGAGTCACTAAAATCCAAACTTGTTTCATCACTCCCTCGAATTGGAAGTGTCATAGTTGTATAATTGTTTAAGATGACATCACCTTCAAGTATTTCTAATACCAGTACATCCTGCATACTGGAAGACATAATAAACCCGAAGTTCTGTTCTTATTTGAACTGTCTCCTTCAGAGTTTTATCATTAAGTTACTCATTCGATCATTGGAAGTTGGTATCGATCATATGCTTTCCGAAAGCATATATCATACAATCAAATCCTATCTTGTTTCCAAAACAAGACAACCAACGTTGGAATTTGGTTTATCCCAATATCTTATGAGTGAGCTCATGTATTCTAGTTCAGTTTTGAACCTGTATGAACCAATTGAGAGATCGTATTGCTCATATGCCCTCGTATGCACACTAGCTTGTCAGTGTATAGACCTTTATTATGTCATCAACCTAATGATCTGCCTAATGTACATACTTAAACATATAGTAATACATCTGTCTCTGTTCAGAGGATACATGTCTATAAGTGACAACATAGGTCTTAGTTATCTCGATCTCGTTAAGTCAGCTCTTTAACCTAACTCATCCAACACCTCTGAATATCTATTCTTATGCAGAGGACCTGCATCAAGAGGTCGGTCGGATGTCAGCCTTTAAAGTACGAAATTTCATCTCCTTTTCAGGCTGGAGTCCCTTCTTGATAATCACTTGACGGTGTGGTTATGTCCCTAATCCAACTCTTTAGATGTTCAACCCTATACCAGCCTCTATGATCCATCCTTTAGATTAACAACTATATGATATCAAGTTGGCTATGGTACATAACCCTAATTATATTAAGAGACCTTTTATGCAAATCAGTTATTCTTTATTTCAGATTAATGAACCTCTGCAATAATCATTATTGCATAATGACTCACCATGGGCTCACATGTCCAACGACTTTATAGCTCACGACATAAGATGGGCTTCGTCGATATTTAGATTGCTTGAATGAAGAGATGCACTATTACTTTGTTTATCCTAATGTTTATCAATGGACAACTTGTGGGGGGTTTCACAATCTCAATGGATTTTATGACACAAATGCCTGCCAATGCTACTTATGTTATTGATTAACGCATGCATAAGTACTATTGCTATATAATTAGTAGCTCGAGAGAAATTGCTTTAAAAGTTACACAAATCATGGGATCTCTGTTTTAATTCTACAATATGTTGACATTCTGTTTATTGTGGGGGTGGAGGGTGATAAGGTCGATAGACTTTTGGCTCTTATTGGGATTTTTGGGGGATTTTAAGGCCTACATATCAATAAGGCTAAGCTAACATTTATTATTGTCAGTTTGATTATGGAGGTGGCTAGCAGATATATGGTTGCTTTGGGCATGCCTAAGAAGCAACCATCGATGTTATATCTGGTTGCTGGTAGGCTTCATTCAAAGGATTAGTCCCACCTTCTAGAGAATATGGAGTGGATGTTGCCTAGGTGGAAAGCCAGATATTTGTCGAACGGGGGCCAGGCGTGGGATGGGGGCTATCCTAATGAAGTCGGTTTTGTCATCGGTTTTAATCTTCCATTTGTATATTTATAAACTTCCAATGGAAGTTCATCAACAATTTCAAAGTTTGAAGTAGAATTTGGACCACCTTTTGGAAGGAGATAACTCTTTTGTCATGGAGCATAGTGTCTAGGACTTGTGAGAGATAAATATGGCTATACTAACAAAATGGGTGGTGAGGCATGAGGGTGAAAATGAGGACTCTACTATGCCAATTGGGATGCATGCTATAAAGTAGTTGACCTTGATTTGATCAATGTGAGGGTGAGGATGCCTTATAACTTTTGAGTGTTGCTTATTGATGTTGGTTGTGGCCCTACTCTACTAAGAGATAACATACTTTTAAAATTTAGCAATATGAATAGACTTTTAAATTTTAGCAATATGATTAAGCGAAAATGAGATCCTTTTGTAACAAGCCCTCCTTATGGGTGTTGTCCTCGAGAAAGATGCTTTGCTTACGGACACCCTCCTTGTGTTAGCCTCAAGCACGATGCTTTATTGTCTCCTTTAACTACTAAGAGTGGTGTATGGACATTGGTCTTCATTGTCAGATTCCGGGAACAATATACTATGGATTTGGTTAACTGCCTTTTTGAGCTGCAATCTATTCGTGACATATGGGTGCGCATGACTACCGGCCCTATCATGAGGAGCTTACATCGATGAATGCCTATAAAGTATTAATGCGTTACACGATGAAGGATGCATAAATGTCAATGTATTATATATTG
Source organism: Ottelia alismoides (assembly GCA_037367405.1). Lineage (NCBI taxonomy): Eukaryota > Viridiplantae > Streptophyta > Magnoliopsida > Alismatales > Hydrocharitaceae > Ottelia > Ottelia alismoides. The sequence continues at coordinate 296,070 of JAZKJV010011435.1, forward strand.
ATGTGGAAATCTTCCAACACAATTAAGGGATTTTCCATCTAGCTTCTTCAATGAGAGAGGTTGAATTAGATAAAAATGAATTCACTAGTTGAATTAAATTTAATTGATTTCAAGTTTCAAATATTCAACGTCAATTCATTTTAAGTTCATATAAAAACATTTACATTATAGCTTGCTAAGGAAGCATAGTCTATAGAGCCCTCTACTTAACTGAGGCTATAACAGAGGTAAGAATCGGGGCAGTGGATTGCTGCTATGGGTGAGGAGATGGGGTAGTCATAAAAATCAAATATGAGAGCTTGTCAACTTGCCAAAGGGGATGGAAATCATTGGCTGTGAATAGGTTTTCAAGAAAAAGACAGGAATCTCAAGCACTAACAACATCGGGTACAAGGCCCGTCTAGTTGCCAAGGAATACAATAAGAAGGAATGTGTGAATTACAACGAGATATCCTCTCTCGTTGTAAGACATTCACCCTGATGTAAGACATCTATCCGTTAGGGCTTACTGACGTGAAAATGCGATTGACTAAGATGGAAAAATAAGCAATCGTCGTTGTTCCTAGTCAATCAATTCGGTCAATCAAGAAAATAGAAATCACTCCAAAGTAAATCAATCAAAACAAGGGATATAATGTTAGCGGTCTCCGCTATTTATTTAACATGGTATACCGACCAGGGTCGAACTCCAGGAGCACGAAAATGTACGAAGTAGTCAGAAATCAGAGGAATAAAAACATATTTTTGTAGTTTTTATTTATAATTTTTTTATATTCAAAATGTGAAAACAAATAAAAAGAACAAGGCAAAAAACAAGCTTTAACAATTTTTATTAAGACTAAAAATACTCAAAAAGTAGAAATAAAAATGTTTTTTAATTTTTCACATATTAAGACGTTTTTGGTGATTTTCTGGATTTTTTTTCCCAATTTTTATATGATTTTATAAAAATGAAACAAGATCAAAACAGGGAAACAATGTACAGCCTGGACTAAGAGGCAAGTTTAAAATAGTAGAAATGCCTTGAAGTCTTGATTGTGATTTTTAAGAAAAAGAAAATAAAAATATCTACACACAGCAACTGAAATCCTTTTTTCTTTGAAATTTTTTATATTTTTTAATGATTTTTATAAGATTTTTAGAGTTTTTAGCATTTTAGGGTTTTTATAAAAGATAATGTAACAAAAAAGGTACGGAAATGAAAACACACAAAATAAACACATAAGATTTTTTTGTAATTTTTATAGCAATTTTTGTATTTTTTGGTATTTTATAAAACAAGCAGCACACTTTTTAAGGGTTTTTGATTTTTAGAAAATATCAAATAAAACTCTCACAAAAATTATCATAAATATTACATGTTAGTAGGAGCTAACTGTAATTTTTATGGAATTTTTGGGGGTTGATTTTGTAATTACTTGATTAAAAACAACACACATAGCACACAGTGACCTAATTGCAATTATACAGAAGTTTCCAGACCAAAATATAACATATACAAAAAGCTCCGGGCTGAAGTTGCAATTTATCCACTTAATTCACACACATGCTTAAAAATACACGCACATAGGTATAAATGCAATAATCAGAAAGTTTTTACTCAAAACATAACTTCTATAAAGCTTAGGGATAAGTCATGCAAATAACCTACAACTCACGTGTACATGCACGTGTCTCAGGTTCGGGAGGACTAAAATGCAAATACTGAAAACATGGGGTCCAAACTGTAAAATGTTTATGCTACAATATTTATTTACTGGACTAGATAATAAAGCACAAAAGTACGGGGTGAAAGATGCAATATACCCTGCATGGGCAAGTCGCGCGTGGGAGGCTCCGTGGGCGTACGGCTCTGATCGCTGCCACCTGATGATCTGACGGTGCAGAAGCTGTCGCGAACGTGTGGCTGGATATGACGTTGCTGCTCTTATCTAACGGCCGCAACAGCTTTCTGTCGGGCGGCTGTGATGCAATCTGGCAGGAGGCAGGGATATTTAACGACAGACGAGGATAGAGGAAGAACATCCTCCAGGTGAACTTTGATCGGCGACTGGAGGAGATCCACTGGGCCGATGAGCTCAACAAGGAGGGTTGGAGCGTCATGAAGGTACTCCGTGTCTGATGGGAAGCTTCGATGTGAAGGACAACCGGATGACCGTCGCGGTGAGGGTACGTCTGGAGCTGCTCCGCCTGAGCGATCGAGGGGCGAATGAGGGTCTTCCGCACGCTCCAGGACCTGCAATGGGTGCACCGCTCGGAGGCGTAGCTCCGACGAGGGTTATTTCTTGGCGAAACACAGAGAAATGGGGGTGGATGGAGTTTGATTCCCGGCGAAGGTGAAGGAAGGGAATCACGACCCTAATCCTGACCAGATGGTCGAGCCTCAGGATGATCAGGCTGTGGTGCGAAGATGAGCGTTCGTAGGGGACTCGATCGATAAGGATGTGAAAGTGAGATAAGGCTCCGACGACTGTGGTGGAGCAGATGAACGTGCGACGGTGAAAAATGGAATGAGTGAATCAAATGCAGAAATGGAGGGGATATGAGGGATACCTGAAGGGTGAAACAAGTTCCTGAGCTCCAGGCGAAGGTGGTCGGCTGGGTAACTGATGAATCTGTGATTTATCACTCTAAAAGTTGAAAATAGAGTCTTGTTCCCGAGTAAATAGATGCATATTTCCCTTTATATTGTAAAATTAGCATTCATGCATGCAAGCATAATATCTGCATTTTAGCATTCATATTTGCATTAAATAAGAAGCCAATTTCACTTGTAAATAATCACCGGTATATTAGATAAAATACCTTATTTGTATATATTTTATACTGACTCCGAATCCAATAAAACCCACTCCTTAGTGTACATATTACTAACACTAATTAAAGAAAAATATCAAAAAAATACTAACTTGTAAAATTGACCAATAAAACCCTAATCCAAGTTTGAGACCATGAACCTTCGAATGCACATATCTCTCTCATACAGCCTCCGAATTAGGTCTACTCACTTTTAAAGTAATATACATTTAGAGACCTTCGAAACAAGACCAATTTCATTAAAATCGGAGCTCGTATGCAAAACTTGGGTTTTGGGCCCCTTTTGTATATTGTACAAATTGACCATTTTACCCCTATATTTATCTTTTTATTTTCTTAATTATTAAAAATCCAAAAAAATTAGATTAAGTTGTAAATATTCTTCTCATATTTTCTTTATTTTTATTTTGATTTTTCTCTTAATTAAAAAATGACAAAAAAATTACAAAAGATAAAATGCGGTATTTTATATCTATAAGGTACCACCCAAAAATACATTTTTGTACAGATGATTTTCTTTGATTTTCGGCCCTTCACGAAAGTTGTAGATCTTGTCGAGACGAGCAACTTTCGTGTTGACCACTTTTTGATTTAATCTCTTTTATTATTTCTTTTTGATTTTTGTTTACATTTAATTTTTGATTTTTCTAGGAGCGACATGTGGCAGCTCCTGGAGCCGCCACATGTCACCCCATTATTTTATTAATTTTGGATTTAATTTATTATTTTCGGATTTATTTTTATTATTATTATTATTTTCGGATTTTATTATTTTAATTATTATTATTTTTATTATTGTTATTTTTAGTAGCCTACTTATTTTATTATATTATTATTTATCTCTCTTTTACTTCTTCTCCCCTTTCTTTTCTTCCACTCCAAGCCAATAACTCCCCACTATCTCCACTTCCTCCATCTTCTCTATCCCTTCTCCAACTTCCCTCTCCTCTCTTTTTATTCACCACCATCTCCTTCATTTTCCCTCATCCGCCATTTCAATAGAAAAGAGAGAGAGCTCCGAATATCTGTAGGTGACAGCTACCGATAATCACCGTCGAGCGACGACCTCCGACCACGGCGAGATCCGAGGTGGTCCCGACCACTTCGTCGCAGCATCCATAGCAGGAAGCTGCTCCAGCTTCGAAGGTCCGCGCCACCCTTCTTGAGGCCACGACGGAAGCCGCACGACGAGGCTCCATAATCCGGCGAATCACAGGTAAGCATTCTCTCTTTTTCCTTTTCATTTCTTTTTTTATCTAACATTTTTCCCCTTTGTTCTACACCATCTATCACCACAAATCATCACGCAAAAAAAAATATCATCATCACCATTTCATTATCACATCTCTATTTTACCTCTACATTATTCTACTGCTTAAAAAAAATATACAAAAAAATTGCAAAAGAAAAAAAAACAACACAGGAAACAGGAGGAAGCAGCTGCAGCACCCGTCGCCGCCGCCTCCCCCTGTGAGCAGGACCACCTCCTGCATCGACATCTCCAGCGGCCGCCTCCAGCCGCAGCCGCGTGGCCGTGCTCCAGCCCGGCCGCCACTCCGTCGTCGAGGCGCGTCACCGCCCTTGGCCGCCCCTCCGCCAACCGCGGCTGCTGTAGCCGCACGTCGAAGTCACCTCGCCGCCCTCCTGCCTGGAGCACCGCCAACCGCCGTCTCCCCAAGCAGCGGGTCGCGCTCCGCGTGGCCCCCGCCACCCCAGGCCGCCGACGATCTCCGCCGCCAAGCTTCATCTCCGCCCGCGCCATCGATCCAGTGCCCACCTCCCACTCCTCCGATCGTCCGCCAGGCGCCGCACCCGGCCCCGCGCCTCCTTGCCCGACCGCCAACGCCACCTCGCGGCCCATCAACTGCGGCCAGCGCGCCGCCAGGCCGACAACCGCCACCCCCTCGCGCCAGCGCGACTGCGCCCAGCGCCACCCGTGAGCACGTCGACCGCACCGCGCCGCGGTGCTGTGCGCTGCGCGTCGTAGCACGCACTCCAACCCTCGCGCGGCTGGACGCCGCCAACGCCAAGCGCGAGCGCGCCTCCTCTGCCTCGCGCCCCGCCGCCCCCTCACCTTCCTCCGCCGATTCCGCTCACGGCTGTACGCCGCCCAGCCGCGCAGCCCTCCAGATCCAGCCGCCTTCCTCGCTCAGCGCCGCCCGCAAGCCCTAGCCGCTCCTCTTGCCCTTTCTTGCATAAGGGGGAAAGGAAAAGGTCCATTTATTTTTTATTATATTTGCGAAAATTGCATAGTTCCCCCCAGCAAGTTTTTATTTTGTCCTTAGGCATATTTTATTGTGCTGCATATTAGTTTCTATATTGCACAAACACCCCTGTCTTTGAGCGTCAATTTGGACTGCAAAATAGCATATTTTTATTAAATGAAAAATAGCAGGTTGATGAGCATTTGAATCTTTATCTCTTGGCTATGTATTTATATTTTTGTGAGCCTTAGATGTTTTATTAAAAATCAGAGACTGAAAATCAAAGATATTTTACCCATTTTTACTCTGAAATTCGTACATAGTCATTTATTGCTCCAAAAATTGTGAAAAAATTGTAAATGATACCTTTTAGTGTGTTTTAATTACTATCCAAGTTTCGTCTAATTCGGAGTTGTCGTTTGCATAAAATAAATTGTAGAGCGATTTCTTTGTTTGATTTTTAATTAATTCCACGAATAACATTTTCGAGAAATTCCAACTCTCCTGGATTCACCATTGAACTATCTATTTGAGATAAATAAATTTCTGATTAATTTGATTTCGTGGATTTATTAGGAATTAAATACTCATAGTCGCTCTGTTTTTAGTAAAAAATTCATAAAAAATCATAAAGTGTCAGAAAAATCCAAAAATATTAGTGTAACTTCATTTCACCATGTTTAACTTCCAGTAAATTTTTCATAATCTTTGCATTCGAAAAATTGCATAAAAACCCCAAAAAAGTTTGTATTTTTCATTTGTGCATTTTAAATCCAAAAATTCCAAAAAAAATATATTTTGTATTCATCATTGGATTAGGTATATAGGAAAAATATAATTTAGTCAATTTGGATTAATTTCATATTAAAATTAAAATTGGCTAAGTCTGTTCTTTTCTTATTAACTTAATTCAATTCGTGTTCGGCATTCGGCATTTTTATCGCATAAAAAAATATCAAAAAAAAAACACTTGGAAACCGTAATCTAATCCATCTAACTTGATCCCGAGTTGTTCCTTTGCCTCCTTGAGTCGACCCTGGGGCTTGCCCAGGCTAAATAAACATAAAACCGCATTAAACTCATTCGACGATTCATCGATTTGTGCGGTTATTTTTGACCGATCGCGAATCTATCCGACTGCAACGCACTAGTCTAATCAAACGACATTCAAAGGGTATTATCGCGGTTCGTCAGTAACGGACTCAAACTCGTTGCGAAAGGCGGGGAGGCTGGACGCAGCGGTGCTGGCCGGCCACATAGCCGAGCTGCATGAATACACCACCAAGCTTCAATCCAAAGAGGTCCTCCGGCAGCTGTCACTCAACCGAAGGTGGCTAGGGGTGGAAGAAGGGGCGAGACACGAGCTGCGGCACCAGGAGGTCGAAGGAGATGTTATATAGGCTTCCTAGAGGTGTGAGATGATCGGGCAAAACCGCACAACCCTAGGAAGATCCACGCCTTCCTAGGTATCTGTGAGGGTCGTGGATCCAAAGAGATGGCTCGGATGAAAAAGTGGATCGAGAGGAGGTTTGATCCGACTGGGAAAAAGGAGAGAAAAAGGTCCGATGAACAGGGTCGGGTCGGGTCAATCCTGGAAGAGGGCATTGACCCGAGGTCAACATATGGTCCCGACCAATCAGAAAAAAGGAATTTACAAATTATTTATAAAATCAATAAAAATAGTAAATGGCTTCAAAATAAAAACTGTAAAAAATAAAAAAATGTTTATTCTTTTTCAAACATTTTTATGTGATTTTTAATTATTTTATGAAAAATAAATTAATCTATAATACCTATGTATTTTGTACATCTATTTTTATTTTGTTATTTTTACACAAATACCCCAATTTGTATTTTATTTATTTACAACATCATTTTTGAAGTATAAAATAATTTTTATTTTTCTATTATTTATTTAAGTGTATATAATAAATAGGGAGTGAGACATACATACATGTATTTTGTACAAGTGAGAGGATTTTATTTTATTTTTCTAATTTTTCTTTTATTTTTAAGACTATATACAAGGATGTAGAAAGAATATTTTATTTTTATTTTATCCAAAATAATTATTTACAGATATAAGTAATATGCACAATATAGAGTAGGCCTTATCTCTCTCTACTTATTTTGTTTGGCGATCAGATCAAGGCTTGACCTTCTCTTGAGGTTCGGGTCACTCTGTATTTTTTCTAAATACCTCCGGCCTTTTTGTTTTCCTTTATTCTTTTATTTTTGCACAAATACATGCTAAATATACAATATTAACACATGCATACTGAATACTAACTTATTGTAACTACACCTATTTACATGATGCTTTGCCAAGATAAATAGCTAAAATAAAAGAATAAAGAGTGAGAATAAGGGATTCATCACCCCCTATACTTTATCTTTGCGAATCCCTTAGCAAACACTTATTTGAAAAAGAAGCGAAAAAGAGAAGAAAAGAAAAAGAAGGATAATCAAGGTGATTATTAAACTTGTCTTCACTAATTTGAAGTATGGAGCTTAGTCAGACCTTTGGATTATTAGTTTGTCGGAATCTTATTTGGACCTAGGTTTAAGACTTAACAACCTCTAAGTTCCACCAATCTATGGTTAAGACTCCTCGATAATCCAGATCAGAACAAGTCTACGTACACAAACTCTAATGACCATGGATCTTTTCTTGTACTGTGGAAGTGATATGTAGCTCCCCACCTCAGAAATGACAAAGCAACAGCCTCCCTCAGCAAGGTAACTCTAATGCCCTAGTCTAGCAGCTCTTTCCTCGAGGAGCGGGGTATTCCCTTCTAAGTTCAAGTTCAACCGGCTCAAGAAAAGGGGGTGATAAGAAGAGAATGGGCCGTAGTCAGTGTAGCCACGTATCCCTGGGAGCCCAACCAGTGTAGCTAAGTCTCCCGCTGCAAGCTTCATGAGATGAGAATGTGTAACATAAGCTTTGCTTTATTTGACTATATACACTCCGGTAGGCATTTCATTTTCTATCAGGCCCGCCACTTTTTTTGAGTTTTTCTTTCTTTTGCACATTTTTTTGATATGAATATGTACAACATATCTATATGGTGCAATATATATACATAAGGACTTTTTCTTCTTGAGCCAGTAGACTATCTCTTTTTTGAAGCATTATTGCAACCCACAACTTCTGTCTTTAGACCTCAACACCGCTAAACCAAGTTGAGATGCACTTCCCTCCCTAAAGGAAGACGAGAGGTTCCGCCTAGAAGTACTACCCTCGTATGCTACGCCAAGCCAAGGAAACCTGCCTCTCCACTACCTCATCCGTGTAGAGCTGTGTAAAGTGATGGTCCAAGTAAAGCCATTGTCTGTGAGAGTCATGCGTGCATTGTTAAGTGTTCTACTTAGGCTCATCAAAATGACATGTGAATATAGCCTAATGGACTCAAAGAATTAAGTCAACAGTGTACCTGAAAAGTCTTAACCCCAAATCCTATAAGGTTCCTCTTAGAATTAAGTGGCTTAATGTCTTAACCAAGCTTCATTTTCCAATTTAATTCTAGACTAGTTTAAATGTCAACTATGATTCAGAAGAATATACAAATATATAGAAAAATCTTTTTATGCAAAGTTTTTGAAAATGTGCAAAGTTTTTGAAAATGTGCAAAATTTTTGAAAATGTCAGAATGCATGCTTGAATGCAGAAGTTTTGCAAACTATTTGCAAACATTTACACACGGGTTTTTGCAACTTTTCTTTTTCAAGCATTTTACAAAAATTTTGTACTATATTAATAGTTTTGATACAAAAATATTTACAAACATTTCACAAACACAACATTTTTACAGATATTTATACAAAATGGTTTTTATAAATAGCTATATATGTGCAAGAAATAATTTTATGTACAAGAAAACGTTTGAAATTTCCGTGATTTTTAATAAGCGATTTTTAGCCATTTTATTTAATATCACACTCACTCAAAGTACGAGTTATGCCTAAAGTATATATGTAATATATACGACACCCCTCTATAGTTAGCTCGAACGATGTTCTCAGAGTGATCAAAGAGCGATGAAGAAGACATAACTCGTGCTTAGTGTAGGGAAGTGAAAAGAAAGGCTATACTACAATGACAAATCAAAGAATAGAATGAATAGAGCTCGGTGATTCCCCCTATACTTGAGATCAAGTAATCCTAAGTATAGCAGGCTGTACACAAAGGGAAAACCGAGTGAGAGAATGTACATAGTCTACCTCCCCTATACTTAGGGTAAAATATCCCTAAGTATAAACTGTAAAACAAAGGTAAAGAGAATCAAAAGAATAATCAAGAATCTTACACCACCCTATACTTAGGGTAAAGTACACCCTAAGTATAGCATAATCACAAGATGCAGAAGGGGTGTTAGACTAAAAAATGAGATGATATGGACATATGGATCTATACAAGGCGGAAGACAGTGATAATTAGGCACGAGATGCAACTGATGTGAGTCGAAGACCACATCTCATGCGAAATGAATTGGGGCGACTTCAACAATCAATGGATCATGATCTAAATATGGCTTCAGGCGCTGATCATTGACGTGAAAGATGGACTCAGATGACATCTCAGGTATATCAATACTGCCATTGTCATGTACCTTTCGGATCAAGTATGGTCCCTTCCACTTACTCTGCAACGTCCTTGGAAATAATCTAAGCCTGGCATCAAACGACCATACTCTCTGATCTGGCTCAAACTGCTTATGGCTGATATGAGAATCATGTCATATCTTCACTCGCTTGTATTGTAGGTTGTTTGAAAAGGCTATGTCTCTCAGCTCTACCAGGGCTGTTAATTCTGTCTTCCTCTGATCTTCTATACTCTCTGGATCCAATAATATATCAGTAACAACCTATAGTGACTTATGCTTAATCTCAACAGGTAAATGGCAGGGCTTGCCATAAACGAGACGAAAGGGAGATGTACCCAAAGGAGTCTTGAAGGAAGTCCGATATGCTCACAAGACCCAGTCCAAAAGATATGACTCCTTTCGGTCTGGACGGACTACCTTCTGTAGTATCGTCTTAATCTTCTTGTTCGATACTTCAGCAAGACCATTGGTCTGAGGATGATATGGAGTAGCAACTATATGGTCTATGCTGAACTCGTTAGCAAGGGCATTACCTTATCTTTGATAAAGTGAGACCCCCATCAGATATCAATACTCTAGGCACCTCGAACCGTGAAATGCTATTCTTTCTAAAAAATTTGCAAACAGTCTTAGCATCTACGGTTGGGGCGAGAATGGCCTCAACCTAACGACCCACATAATCAAACAGCCAACAGAATGGCCTAACTCTTAGGGAATAGACCCATAAAATCGATGCCCCATGCGTCAAAAACCTCACAGAAGTGAATGAGTTGCATCGACATCATATCACACTCTCCACAAGTGCCCATCCTCTGACAGTCAGTACACCTCTTCACAAATTCATCAGAATCCTTGAAGAGGGTACGCCATCTTAGGCCAGATTAGAGCACTTTCTGTGTTGTTCTCCTCCCAGAATGATGTCCTCCTGCCTCAAGCTTGTGGCAGTATGTGAGGATGCTGTGATGCTTCTCTTGAGGAATGCGCCGACACCAGACGCTATCCCCTCCTTCATGATAAAGGATGGGGTCCTCCCAATGGTAAGGCTTGGCCTTCGCAAGGAAGGTCTCAAGTCGCTGCTTGGGCCAACCTTAGGAACTTTCTTGGTGACAAGATAGTTCACAATGTCGACGTACCATGGGAGAGAGACAACAGCAAGGATCACCTCATCTAGGAAGGTCTCTGTAATGGGATCAGTCTGCTCAGATTCCTCAAGATTTTCCAAACGGGAGTGATGATCCGCCACCACATTCTTAACTCCAGGTTTATCCTTAATCTCAATGTTAAATTCCTGGAGTAGAAGGATCCATCTAGTCAGTCTTGCTTTGGCATCCTTCTTTAGCATGAGGTATCTGATGGCGGTATGATCAGTAAAGATAGTCACTTTGGTCCCAGAATATATGATCGAAATTTGTCCAAGGCAAAAACTACGGCTAGCATCTCTCTCTCCGTGACAGTATAGCTCCGTTGTGTTGCATCCAATGTATAGCTAGCGTAGTAAATGGCAAATGGTACTCCATTCCTCCTTTGTCCTAGCACAACCCCTACAGCAAAGTTGGAGGCGTCTGCCATGATCTCGAATGGGAGAGTCCAATCAGGCAGCTGAAGGATATGAGCCTCAACAATTAAGCTCTTGAGAGTCTCAAATGATGCAAGATACTTATCATCTACAATGAACTCGGTGTCTTTCGTCAGCAAATCAGTCAACGGTCGGGCAATCCTGCTGAAGTCATGAATGAAACGTCGGTAGAAACCGACATGCCCCAAAAAAGCCGCAACTGTCACAGTTTGGACGGTGGATTGAGTTTCCTAACGATATCCACCTTGGTCGGATCAACCTCCATACCCCTGTTGGAGATGATATGACCAAGCACCGTCCCTTGAGTCACCATGAAGTGACTCTTCTCCCAAGACAAGACAAGATGAACCTCTATGTAGCGCTGAAGAATACGGTCTAGGCAATCAAGACAAGCATCAAATCCGTTGCCGTAGATCGAAAAGTCATCCATGAAGACCTCTAAACAGTCACTCACCATATCCGAGAAAATGGACAACATGCACCCTTGGAATGTCGCCCGGGCGTTACATAGACCAAAGGACATCCGTCTAAAAGCATAAGTGCCAAACGGACAAGTGAATGTCATTTTCTCCTGATCTTCGGGCGCTATCGCCACCTGATTGTAGCCGGAGTACCCGTCAAGAAAACAGTAATGACTCTTCCCAACTAGCCTTTCTATAATCTGATCAATAAAAGGCAACGATAAATGATCATTCTTTGTGGCCTGATTCAATCGTCTGTAGTCCACACAAACCCTCCAAGAAGTGGGTACCTGGGTGGATATCTCCTCTCCAGACTCGCTCACAATTGTAGTGATCCTCATCTTCTTGGGCTCCACATGCAATGGATTAACCCATTTGGAGTCGGAGATGAGGTAGATAAAATCAGCGCTCTACCATTTTGATATTTTCTTCATGACCACCTCTCGAATATTCGGGTTCAACTGTCGTTGGAATTCACACGATGGCTTAGCGTCCTTTTCGAGATAGATATGGTGGGAGCACATGGCCAGACTTATCCCCTGTAGATCAGCTACACCCCATCTTATTTCCCTACGGTTCTTTTCAAGAACCTCCATCAATCGAGATTCTTGCTCTCTAGTCAAATCTGCTAGGATAATGACTGGGTACATCTCATGCTCACCCGTAAGGAATCTATACTTCAGCGACTGCAACAAAGACTTCAGTTCAAGATAATTGGGAGCTGGCAAATCTGGCCTCTGAAAAGTCTGAGTGAATGCAACCAGATCTGAATGAGAGAACTCTCGTTGATCATGCAAAATTAGCGAAGACTGCCCTGCTGGTGTGTTTGTAGTCGGTGCTGGCATGGTCTCCATCCTAGTTGTTGGTTCTGTGGAAATCAAACAAGTTAATAAATCATCAAATTCTACCCAATCTATGTCTCAATCCAAGGGATCTGAATCAGAATCACAAGATATATACTTTGCCTCGCTATCCTGAACACGATCGTCAGCCTAAAAAATGTCCTCGGCCAAGAGTGTGCTCTCCGAACTTTCCTATGCTGGAAACTGCGAATCTACGGCATCTGAAGGTAAGAGAAGGGCTCGTGAAACATGATCGGACCAAGTGGCTTCATCATCAGTGATCACAAAGTCGCACTCCTGGTGGACGTCTCGCTCTGCCTCTGTCATCTACTCTACATCACTAAATTGCTCTGAGCAAGTTGAGTCTCGCGCTCTGGTCTCATCGATTGTCTCTATTTGTATACTCTCACCCTCGACGCAAAAGTATACCTTCCCACTGTCATGGTCGGACATCGCCTTGGCTGTGGCCAAGAATGGACATCCTAGAATGATGGGGGTATCGGTCACAGATTCAGGGATCTCCATGTCCAACACAACGAAATCCATGGAGAATTTCATGCCCTGAATTGTGCTGATCACGTCCTTCAATAACCCCTTCGGCCTCTTGACAGATCTATCAGCAAACTGAAGTACCGTCCTGCTCTGTCGAAGAGGGCTGGTCGAGTAAGGCTGCCAGAAGGAGATTGATAGAAGAGTCGCTGTCTAATAGAGTGCGATCAAATCTCTGCTCATGAATATGACATCTGACATAGGGAGCTCCTGCATCTGGCCTCTTGGCTGGCAGATGGTTAAGCAGGTGGCACGGGTCATCACATGGATTTCTGCCCGATGGTTCCTTTTCTTCCTGCGGATAGTGGTCTTCTCTCTCAAGTTCTTTCGGAAGAGAGGGATATGCTTAAGTGCCTCCTGTAAGAGTCAGCTGGATATAGAATCTATTAATCATCTGCTGGTTGAACTCTAACTGCTGATCTTTTTTTGGATTTTCTTTTTTATTCCCCTTCGCCAAGCGGATTGCTTGAAGAAAGGGGATGGCTGGGCCCTCCTCAGGTAGAGGGCTAGGAACAGGTTCCTGCTGCTGAGAGGGAATGGAATCCATACAAGTATCATCAAGCATCACATATGGACTCGACGATGAAGAAACCTTTCCTTTATTAATTTTTTTGTTCTTTTTCATATAGTCCCGAGGTACAGAAACTGGAGAAAATACAACTGGAATAGAAATGGTGGTATCAGTACCACCTACAGCATCTGTCTTCGCGGCATCAGCACCAGTACCAGGGTAGGATGGCTGCTGGGAGTAATGTGGATGCTGTTGAGACTTGCTGAACTGCCCACCCTGAGCTGGAGGTTGCTGCTCACCTCCGGTAAACCACTTGAATCCGGGATGAACTCTGCGGATCCCGGGCTGCTGCCGGTCATACCAAATCCCATTGACTTCCATCAACGATTCCTGCTCGTACGTGGACGAAGAAAGAACTGTCAGTGGCTGATCCTGCTGATACACCACCATCTGGGTGTCCTGAGATGGTGGTGGCTGAGAATACTAGTGCTGCAACTGCTGGACCGGCTCCACCTGGATATGGTGAACCTGTTGGTACTGAGCGGAGTGCTGGGACGAGCCGATGCTACTAGGATCAACATGTGACCTGAGACGATATTGAGGAGTCGTCTGTGCTTCCTAGAGACACATGATCTGGGTCTTCAGGTCACTCAGAGTCTATGCCAACTGATCAATCTAAGTCAAGCCCTGGCACTCTTCTTTTCGATAATCTCGATGCGGTCTAGCTTTTCGCTGATAATGCACATATCAGCGGCCGCCGGCCGATGACTCTGCCTGTGTTGTGGTTGCAGAAAAGGTGGATGGACCTGCATCAACTCGTGCTATCCTCTAATAGGATATGACATGGGGTGGGGGTTTCCCCTGAGTGCAGAGCCTGGTTTGGGACATCACTGTATAGTTCTCGATCATCTCCTCATAAATGGTTCAGACCTGATCTTCATCCTTGGTGAAATAGGAGTCCCCACAAGAAGCATTCACAAGCCCCTGCAACTCCGGTGTCAGCCCACAAAAGAAGCTCTGTACTAAGTTGGGCTTGGAAATGTCGTGATGTGGACACCGGTTAATGAGCTCAGGGAATCGATCCCACGTCTCATGGAACTGCTCGTTGGGGATCATGGAGAAATTGTTGATTAGAGCTCGCGCTGCGTTCGTCCGACCGAGTGAATAGTACTTGTTCAAGTACTCAGTCCGGAGCTGCTCCCACAAATTCATATATCTCCCTAAATGCTTCAGCCAGTAGGCCGCTCTCTCGATGAGGGAGAATGAAAACACCATCATCATGATGGTAACATCATCCACGAATCTGTCGTGGACAGTGCTGCAGATCATCTCAAACTCCTGCAGGTGTAGATGCGGCTCCTTGGTGGCCTGCCCATGGAACTTGGGCAAGAGCTGAATGGTCTGAGGAGGAAGCTTGAAATCTCCCAGAATCACCGGAAGCTAGATCCAATGGTGTGTAAGGGTCGCACCATGGTTGTGCAACTCCCTCATCGGTCTGGCTGGTCGGACGAGCTCCTGTGGCTTCTCTGGTTGTCCTCCATCTGCTCCTCTACCCTCTGGAATGTCTCCACCGCCTGCTTGGTGCGGCTCTCCTCTGTCTGTTCGCATCTGTGCCATCTCTCTGCACACCTCTGCCATGAAGGTTACCTGGTCTCTAATCTGCCTCGGCATCGTCTCTAGGGAGGCTAAAAGCGTGTTGTTGATGGCGCCCTGGTCTTAAACATACTTGGTACTCTGGGGCTGTCCATCGGTGCGCTCTTCACTGTTGGCCGTCTCATGGATCTCTGCAAAGACAAAACACCTGAACTCAGGTGCCGTTAAATGAACAAATATCCGTGGGTTGGTCTCTGCTCGGGCACCTCGAGAGTGGAAGAAGGGTGATCGAGGGGGAACAGGGCGGAATCGAACTCGGGTTTGGAGAGTGGATCTAGGCTCCCCGGAACCTGCCTAGATAAATGGGGCGGAGTGCTCGAGAGCGGTGCAACCAAAGGCCGCCTAAAGGATCTCCGGCCCATCATCGTGATCTGGAAGAAGTGCGGATGTGATCTGGAAACAAATAAGATCGCCAATCGAACCCCCAATTCACCTACGCAACGCGAAGTTGATGACCGTGAATGTTCGGTCGTTTATCTTGTCAATTTTATTTAGGTGATAATTCAGTCTAGCAGGGCAATTAAGCGAGTTGTTAGGTACCCGATGCTCCTAAGAGACTGACCCAATCCCAAAGCTAGATCTTTCCCAGCCAGTACAAGTTGCGTACCGTTTGCCAGTTACCCGATCAACTCGCTCTGTTAAGGATATCGCGGCCCGCTTTACCGGAGACCGGAGCGATGCTCACTAGAGAACGACTAACCCCAAAACCAGTAGTCTAACGAGAGTTCAAGTGTGGATCTAGCCTAGTGTGCAGGTCACTCTCTCGCCCAAGCAAACCAAACAATGAGGGGATGACTCTTCCAAGATAGATTTTTAAATGAGGTGTCTTTTAGGATCAAGTTTGTTTAGCAGTCCCAATTTTATGGTTGTCTTTTTTAGGGTATTTTTCAGTAATCAAACAAACATCTAACGAATTTTTCGATCTCCTGATTATTTAAAGTCCAAAAATGGGGGAAAAGCCTGAAAAGCTGATGCGTGATCAAAACTTATGATGCATGCAAAGTCAGAAATGCATACCTGTCGCCAACACTCTTAATGCAGGGTGATCCGCGCATAAATTAAAGATATAATTTAAACTAATCTAAATGACGCAAGAAGAAAACAGCCTTAGATGAGCAAATTCTAAGATCGCGAAGAACAATAGTTAACTGACTAGAGAGAGGACGGGGTCCGATCTCTGATGCCGATCGGTATCCGCCACAACGGATCCTGCACGCACTGTATACGACCTCTAGCGGTACATGACCTCTCAATCAATCAGATTAATTTTTTATTAATGATTTTTATTAAGGTCCAATTACGAACTATAGGTGCAGGAAAAATATTAGGGATTGGACCTTAATTATTTACGCCGCAATCAAACAAAATCCTAAATCTGGGGGCCAAATTCTTCGAGAATCAAAGAAAAGAAAATGCGAAGAAAACCAAAACCGATGAAAAACCGCGGTGAGGTCCCTCGAGCACACCGGTGCTCGGCAAAACAGACCCCGATATATAATCAAGTCCAAGTGTCCAAGGCCCTGTATTATTACAATAATAGAGAGTCTGCTGGAAATAAACTACTCTATGCTAATCTATCATCTATAACTATCTCTGCTACAGCTCATGCTCCTCCTCGGATGTGGTTCTCCTCTAAGGCGTACTCGGGCAGTTCCCTCACACAAAAAGAGAAACAGAAGTGGGTTAGATCACATTTATAAAAGATATATATCAATAAATCAAAAGGCTGAAAATCGACTACTAAGCCGTGCTCCCTGGCAACGACGCCATTCTGATGATGCGAAAATGCGATCGACTAGGATGGAAAAATAAGCAAGGGCCGTTCGTAGTCAATCTACGGGTCAATCAAGAAAATAGAAACCACTCCAAAGTAAATCAATCAAAACAAAGGGTATAATGTCAGCGGTCTCCGCTATTTATTTAACCTAGTATAACAACCAGGGTCGAACTCAAGGAGCACGGAAATGTACGAAGTAGTCAGAAATCAGAGGAATAAAAACATGTTTTTGTGGTTTTTAATTTGTAATTTTTTTTTATTTTTTCAAAATGAGAAAACAAAGAAAAAGAACAAGGAAAAAACAAGCTTTAACAATTTTTATTAAACTAAAAATACTTAAAAATTAGAAATAAAAATATTTTTATATTTTTCAAATATTCAGTTGTTTTTGATGATTTTCTGGGGTTTTTTCAATTTTATATGATTTTATAAAAATGAAACAAGATCAAAATAGGGAAACAATGTACAAACTGGACTAAAAGGCAAGTTTAAAATAGTAAAAATGCCTTAAAGTCCTGGATGTGATTTTTATGAAAAAGGAAATAAAAATATCTACACATAGCAATTGAAATCCTTTTTCTTTTGATTTTTTATAATTTTTAATGATTTTTATAAGATTTTTAGAGTTTTTAGCTTTTTAGGGTTTTTATAAAAGATAATGCAACAAAAAAGGTACTGAAATGAAAACAAACCAAAACAAGCAAATACGATTTTTTTAAAATTTTTAGATCAATTTATATTTTTTGGTATTTTATAAAACAGACAGCACACTTTTGAAGGGTTTTTTATTTTTAGAAAATATCAAATAAAATTAAATTAACTCACAAAAATTATTATAAATATTACATGTTAATAGGAGCTAATTGCAATTTTTATGGAAATTTTGGGGTTGGTTTAGTAATTACTTGATTAAAAACAACACACACAGCACACATGGACCTAATTGCAATTATGCAGAAGTTTCCAGGCCAACATATAACAAATATAAAAAGCTTTGGGCTGAACTTGCAACTTGTCCACTTAATTCATGCATATGCTTAAAAATACACGCACAAGGGTATATATGCAATAATCAGAAAGTTTTTACTCAAAACATAACTTCTATAAAGCTCAAGGATAAGTCATGCAAGTAACCCACAACTCACGTGTACATGCACGTGTCTCAGGTTCGAGAGGACTAAAATGCAAATATTGAAAACATGGGGTTCAAACTGCAAAATGTTTATGCTACAATATTTATTTACTGGACTAGATAATAAAACACAAAAGTACGGGGTGAAAGATGCAATATACCCTGCAGGGGCACGTGACGCATGTGGGAGGCTCAGTGAGCATACGGTTCTGATCGCTGCCAACTGCTGATCTGACGGTGCAGAAGCTGTCGCGGACATGTTGTTGGATCTAACGTTGTTGCTCTGTTCTAACAGACGCAACAGCTTTCTGTCGGGCGGCTGTGATGCAATTTGGTAGGAGGTGGGGATATCCAACGGCAGACGAGGATGGAGGAGAACAACCTCCAGGTGAACTTCGATTGACGACTGAAGGAGATCCACCGGGCCGATGAGCCTACCAAGGAGGGCTGGAGCGTCGAGAAGGTACTCCGCGTCTGATGGGAAGCTCCGATGTGAAGAAGGACAACCGGATGACCGTCGCGGTGAGGGTGCGTCTAGAGCTTCTCCGCCTGAGCGGTCGAGGGGCGAATGAGGGTCTTTCGCGCGCTCCAGGACCTGCAATGGGTGCACAGCTCTGACGAGGTTTATTGCTTGGCGAAACACAGAGAAACGAGGGTGGATGGAGTTTGATTCCCGACGAAGTTGAAGGAAGGGAATCGCGACCCTAATCCCGACCAGAAGGTCGAGCCTAAGGATGATCAGGCTGTGGTGCGAAGATGAGCGTTCGTAGGGGATTCGATCGGTAAGGATGTGAAGGTGAGTTGAGGCTCCGACGACCGTGGTGGAGCAGATGAACGCGCGGCGGTACAAAATGGAATGAGTGAATCGAACATGGAAATGGAGGGGATATGAGGGATACCTGAAGGGTGGAACACGTTCCTGATCTCCAGGCGAAGGTGGTCGACTGGGTAATGGCCTCAACCTCGCTGCGGAAGGCAGGGTGGTTGGACGCGGCGGCGCTCGCCGGCCACGCAGCTGATCTGCGTGAATACACCACCACGCTTCAATCCAAAGAGGTCCTCCGAGAGATGTCACTCAACCGAAGGTGGCTAGGGGTGGAAGAAGGGGCGAGGCACGAGCTGCGGCGCCAGGAGGTCGAAGGAGATGTTATATAGGCTTCACAGGGGTGTGAGATGATCGGGCAAAAGCACGCAACCTTAGGAAGATCCGCGCCTTTCTAGGGATCCGAGAGGGTCGTGGATCCAAGGAGATGGCTTGGATGAAAAATCCGATCGAGAGGAGGTTTGATCGAACTAGGAAAAAGGGGAGAAAAAGGTACGATGAACAGGGTCAGGTCGGGTCAAGCCTGGAAGAGGGCGTTGACCCGAGGTCAACATCTGGTCCTGGCCAATCAGAAAAAAGGAATTTACAAATTATTTATAAAATCAATAAAAAAGTAAATGACTTCAAAATGAAAAGTGTAAAAAATAAAAATTGTTTATTATTTTTCAAACTATTTTTCTGTGGTTTTTATTATTTTTATGAAAAATAAATTAATCTATATACAGTATATAGTATTATATATAGGTATAATATACCTATGTAATTTGTACATCTATTTTAATTTTGTTATTTTTACACAAATACCCCACTTTTGTATTTTATTTATTTACAACATAATTTTTGGAGTATAAAATAATTTTTATTTTATTTTTATTATTTATTTACAAGTATATAATAAATAGGGAGTGAGACATATATACAGGTATTTTGTACAAGTGAGAGAGGATTTTATTTTATTTTTGTAATTTTTCTTTTTCTTTTGTTTTATTTTTAAGACTATATACATATAGAAAGAATATTTTTTTATTTTATCCAAAGTAATTATTTACAGATATAAGTAATATGTACAATATAAAGTAGGCCCTATCTCTCTCTACTTATTTTGTTTGGCGATTTGGTCAAGACTAGACCTTCTCTTGGGGTTCGGGTCACTCTGTATTTATTCTAAATACCTCCCTCCTTTTTCTTTTCCTTTATTCTTTTATTTTTGCACAAATACATGCTAAATATACAATATTAACACATGCATGTTGAATACTAACTTATTGTATTTATACCTATTCACATGATGCTTTGACAAGATAAATAGCTAAAATAAAAGAATAAAGAGTGAGAATCAGGGATTCATCAGGGCCCTACTAGCTCTTGTAGCACATCAAGACTTGGAGCTAGAGCAGTTAGATGTGTCGACATCTTTTTTGTGTAGTGAACTCAAAGAGGACATTATAATGAGTCAACCAATAGGATTCACATTTCAGAGTAATGAAGATCAAGCAATGGCATAAAAGGTCTGATAGTTTCATAACTGGTCTGGGGTTCAACAGGAGTCCATATGATTATCGTGTTTACCACAACATGGTGGAGGACAAGCCCTTCATGTATATGTTATTGTACATCTACGACTTGCTGATTGTTGCTAGAAAAAAGAGTACCATAGATGACTTGAAGAAGCTCCTTAGTTAAGGGTTTAACATGAATGACCTCGGTATAGCAAAGAAGAGTTTGGGGATGGAGATCATTAGGGATCATCCAAAAGGAAAATTTTTCTTATCTGAAAAGAATTACATTAAGAAAATTCTAATGAAATTTTAGATAAAACAAGGCCCTTAGGTACTCCATCCATTGTAAATATTTATCTTTCAACTTCTTTTGTACGTCAGTCAAATGCAGCGAAGGGGCACATGCCACACATTTCCTATGCTGTCGCAGTTGGTAGTCTTATGTATGCAATGTTATGCACAAGAACATATATCACCCTCGTTGTGAGCATTGTTGCATATATATCCAACGAGGATCATTGATAGGATCATATGTATGCAATCTTCCCATTTGCTGCTGCTTTTTTAAGTCGCAATGTAATGCCACTGTTGTTGCTTGTTCTGATATTTTCCTTGTTATCATCTCTCGAAGTAGTATCCTGTCGCAACTGAGATCTCTGCTCCTGTCTACCACATTATTGTGCAGTTTCAACATTCGCATCTGCTCCTTTATCTTACAAGAGCCTCATACCTACAAATCGTTTCGTCGCCAATTAACGCTTCAAATCAAGCCCCTTCTTTTTGATCTGTTCCTTCTCATCTGCTAACAATTCTACAACTGCGACTATATTATTGTGCTTCTCACTATTGATTTGCTTCGATTTTATATGAGTTTTCTGCATATGTCAATGAGTCTCCTCAGTATTGAGCAGCTCCAAGACCTATTGCTGCATTGGATCAAAGAAGCTTCTAATATCATGATGCCCCAATGAAGATCGCTTTGATTTGGCCACTGGTTTCCTTGCATCAACACAATTTTTGCAAATTCATCCAATCATGAATTACATGCATATTTTGGATAAAAGAAGGAAAGCATGACTAGAAGAATTTGTAAATTTCTCACTTGATGATCAATGTTGTCACAACAGTGATAAACCCGCCATTATGATAAATTACCACAATAAGAAGGCAGAGTAGGGATACCCATATAGGCCATATACTACAACAACTATTAAGGAAGAATTCGATGTAGTCTCGTTATTGTCTTTATGTGCAAGGTGACGAAGTGCCGCCGCTTATGCTCGCTGATAGGGCATTTGATGAAAAAAACAAAACGTATAGGGGAAAATGTGGAGTAAGGAATGCGAGACAAGAATAAAAGTGGTGTGAAGAATGGGGATAAAAATCTCCGATATATGTTTTTTCCTACTGAAGTTTATGACTAACATTGTATGATGTTTTTATAGCATACATGATAGAACAATATCCTCATCAAGAAAAAGAAAAATAGAGGGAGGTGGTAGTGGGATAAGAATTAAATACTAGTAAAAAAAGATATAAAAGTTAACCAACCTTTTCTTTCTTTGCATCAACATGCAATTGTTGTTAATTCACTCAACCGTGAATGACATGCAGATTTTGGATATACGAATGAATATCCTAAACCATGGCGAGAAGAGTTTGTAAATTTCTCACTTGATCAATGTTGTCACAACAACAATAGGCTTACCATTTTGAATTGCCATGTAAGCATACCAGCACAATAAGAAGGCTTAGGACGGATACCCATGTAGGCCATGTACTACAAAAACTATCATGGTGGAACTCGATATAGTGTAGCTATTGCCTTCATGTGCAAGGAGACAAAATTCCACCATCTACCCCAGTTGATGGATTTTATAAAGAACGAAATGTAGAAGGGAAAAAGGTGGTGTAAGGAATGCAGGAAACATAAATAAAAGTGGTGTGAACAAGTGGGAGGGAGGGAGGGATAATAATTAAATATGAGTAAAAAAAGAAAGAAAAGGTAAACCAACCTACACAAAGTAAGGAAGAAGAAAGAAGAAAAAATACGAAGTCCCGGAAGTCCAAATTTCCAACCCAACCAAAAAAAGAGGGTGGGCGGGTTGATATATACTCTATTTTTATTAGATCTTTACTATTGTAATAGATGCAAACACAAATGTGCACATACACATGCACATGCATACTTGCACGTCTGCTCAGACACACATCCACACATGCTCACCAAATGCACATGCACACACATGCTTGCCCATGCCTGCCTACATTCATGCACGCACTCATGCACACACACTCACACCTCATAGACATATAACGAATCAAATCAAATTATTTTTGAATCAATTCATATTAATTCAGATTCAAATAATTTGAAAAGTGAATCCACAAGTCAAATACATTTTCAGTTCCTTTTATTTCAAACAGTTTTTTTGAAGTTTTATTGAATCAATTCTTAAATTCAATAAGTAGCATCAATTAGCATCCCTAGGCACAACATATCTGTCCAAATTGCATAGGACTACAGTCTTGGTGGTTCGTTGTGTGATGTTGCTTGTGAGGAATGTTTTAATCTTCAAAGAATAGTGATATTATGTGAATAATGTGTGCACATGCAAATTCTTTGATTGAGTACTAAGCCAATTACATGTAATATTGACTTTTTCAATGAAATTGGGCTTATAGAAAACAATTAAAAACCTTTTAAAGCAGAAGGAAATATATAAGGACCTTTTAAATGAGGTAGTATATTTCTTGAGCTAGTAAAAGAACATCGATTTGATAAGTTTCACTAAAACTTGGTAAACTATAAACTATACATTAAAATAAGGTTTTGTGAAAAAGGACATATTTCTAACTAATGTTTTTGTCCAATATAATAATATATTTGCGATTCAATACTCATTTACATGTATAGTAAAACTTACTTTTGATTATATGACTAAAGAACTTGTAGAATACGTGAAGTATATGTTGGCCAACTTATAATTTGATCGGGTGGCGATATTGATTGGTTAGGTCGTTGGATAATTTTGTTGGCTTTCCTTGGCATCGATTGAATTGCTTTTAATGAAAATATTCGAACAATTTAAATAAAAATAATGATCGATTAGCTTTATTTTAATAGAAATGCATCAACAAGTACGTTTGGAAAGAAAAGGAAAAAGAAATAGATGACAGAAATATGCCAAACACATGGACTTTATTAGTCCCTCAAGCATTCTCTACCACAGATGATTAATTATCTTACCGTATGTTGATTTCGATTGTTGATAGCTTTAATGAATAAAAAAGAAAGGCTTTAATTGGTCCAACACAAAACCACATAAAGAGTTTATAGACTCTTTTTATTGCAGCTATTGCATCTAAATATAAAGGATACAATTGCCTTTTTTTAATTGGAAATTCATTAGAAAATTCCCACTTTTTCAATGAGCACATGGCCTTAGCGACTTCTAATAACAATTTGTTTTACATATATGTATACAAAAGATAAATATTACTTTACACAAAAAACATTCATGGAATATATATCTTCATATACAAGAATAATTGGTCGCGAGATTATATGCAAAACACTGAAATTATAGTATTATTTTTGAAATTTAATAAATCAAAACAAGGGTATGGATATCTTCATTTTTTACGAAGTAGAATAAAATTCTTAAGAAACTTTCTCGCTAAATAAATGGTTGATACAACTGGCTAAAAACTCATGGTAAATCTTGTAATGTCGACACATACTTACGCTCAGGAGAAACTTATTTCTTCATTAAAGCTAATATTATATATGAAATGGCGATCCACTTAACAACTCATCATCATTCCTGTTTTGTAGCTTTTTTAGCAAACTGCATTCTTTAATGTCTTGTAAAATATCATTGCAACTATGGAGATTTTGAATTTCTTCAGCTTTAATATTTTCCTCGTTTTACATATATAGTGATGATATTGAGTGCTTTCGAAGCAGGCAACTGATCCAAGCATCGTAATCTATGGGTACCTCTTCGTGGCGGGCTACGTTAAGAATCTCGTGGACTTCCTAAGAGTAGGAGGAACTTGTCGAAGATGGTGGAATGACCAGAGGATGTGGATGATACGAGGGGTGACATCCTTCCCCTTGGGCTTACTAGAGTTCTTCCTCAAGTACTTGGGCTTCCCCGGTCTCGGCTTCAAGATCACCAGCAAGGTTGTGGACAAGGATGAGAGCTCCAGGTATGAAGAAGGGATGTTTGAGTTCGGACCGACCTCTCCGTTCCTGCTCTCCATTGGGACCATAGCCATCATCAATCTTGCCGCATTTGTCGTGGGGTTGGTGAGCTCGGTCGGGTGCCTAGGAGATGTGGCAGTGCAGCTGATGATATGTGGGTTTGTGGTGGTGAATTGCTTTCCCGTATACGAGGCTATGATTGTGAGGAAGGATGCTGGAAGGGTGAAGCTGGACTGCGTTCTCAAGTGCTTGTTATTGGCTGTGATCCTGTGCGTCGTTGGTTGGTGTCTGTTCGTTGTCTAGGAGTGCCTCCAAGGACGAAGATTTATTATAATATGTGATTCGAATGTACGAGTGAAAGATAATAGTGTAATTGAAAACTGGAGAGGAAAAATCTGTACGTTATGTACAATCCAATCAATACAATCGCCCACTGATATGCGATGGGTTTTGTACAAAATAGGGCATTTTTGTACAAATTTAACCCTATGCCAATGTCAAATCATCAAGAAATAAGGGAAAACAGGTCCATCCCGTGGAGAATCCTATTCAAGAGGGAAAATATGGCGGATGATTTTAATTTAAATTCTTAGCCGTCAACAATCAAATACATTACCAATTTTATTATCGATTTCACAAATATGCGATTATGTTTATTTAAATGACAAGCGTCGGAAGAAAGTCCCGAAGTTGCAATAAATGTATCTGAGTACATTGTTGACTAAGTCCCACACGATGTACCAAACGCCTGTCAAACTTTCTTTATGATAGTACCTTTGTTAACGTGTTTGTATGTGTACCATCAGCGTGAATCTTGAAGTTCTAGTTCAGCTTGGTGCCCATATCCGATAATAATGAATCAATGATTATGTTCTTCTAACATTGAATAAAAAGTACAGTTTTTGCATAGAAAAATTGTGCTGTGATGTAATGTTCCGAGCTTACATCTTCGAAGGAAAACTGTAACGTCCCGGTCTAAGGTCTCCGGTCCCTTATCGAGGAAAACTGGCCCTGACAACTTGTTTGGTTCGGGCTCAAATGGACCCATTGACAACCACCCAAAATGTTTAAGCCCAAGTTGTCAAGTAGTAGTCTCCATCACTTATAAACCACACCCACACTTCGTGAGTTTTAGATATGGCACTATGTTTGGGGGTGTGGGTGTTACAAAAACCGTGTTAGATAAATAAGTTCACAGCGAGCCATTATATCATAAAAGATGTGAATTATTTCATTATTTGAATTAAAAAAATTAACAGCGTGTGCACTTAGAAGCACTATTCGAAAATGGCCAAGGCAAATGTTTTTTTTGCGGTGTTTGTCCTACTAGCCGCCGCAAATAAACAACCGCCTGAAGTACCTAAACCACCGCAAATAACTGGTATTTTTTGCGGCTGTTATTTGATGCGGTCGAATAAATTGTCGCAAATATTGACTAGATTAAAAATAAAATAAAAATAAAAAGATATTCGAGGCAGCTTTCAGAAGCTGCTGCACAGTGAAGAATACATGAAAACATTTCCATAAACAACGTAGCATTTCATGCAAACGTGCATATAACAAGACACCATGCAGTGAGACAATTAAAAAAAATTAAGGTGGTCTAGATAAAATCTAAGTTACGATCCAAACATTTCTATACATACGTCACAGTCATTGGCTGAAAATATTGATTTGTAGCATACTTTGACAAAGTATTTATGAGTATAGAAGATCTGGAGCTAACGTCTCTTCATCTCCTTTAAACATGCAGCCTCCAAGATCTTCTATCTTAAAAAGTTAAGTGACATATCACAAACTTAGAACAAAAAAAGGGAAGAACCATTAATAATATTATCTATCTCCTATCACAAACTTAGAACAAAACAAATTTAACTGACATATAAGACCATTGACAATATCTTCTGTCTCCTAATTTTTATAGTGGAATTGTAATTGCATTCCGACCTCCATCACTGGTTTAAAATTTAATCAGATCCTCCCTTTTTCATAGTATTAACTTAGATGGTCCGGTGATAGTGCAGTGTGGTAGTACCCACTTAAATGATTTTCTATCAGTTTTTAGTTTGCTCTACCATCAAAAAGGAAAATTTAGCTTCTAAAGAGGAAAAATTAAGAAATAATCATAGTCCAAATAGAATAGGGCTATCCCTATAGCAAGAAAACTACATATTTATATCAACTGGTTAGAAAATAATCATGTCCAAAAAACACTGCTTTTCCGTAGCAACAACTCCAAAAATTCTCAAAAGTTCCACGGAGACCCTTCATCCTCCTCACACATCCCTGGATAAAAGAGTATAGATATGATATCCAATACAAATCTAACAGGGATGATCCATTATTGGACATACATATACCTTTCACATAATAGAAGTATATAACAAAATATTTTAAAAAGAAACTTCATAAACTCGATGATTTCATTAATGAGATGTTAAACAACTAAACTTAATAAACTTTGACAATCATGATAAAAAAATTATAAGCATGATAAATAAAACCTAAGCAAGGGAATTATGGTATATAATAAGAGTAAAAGAGCTTCTGCAAGAACTGAAACCTGCTTGAGATTTTTCATCTTGTCTGCTGCAGTTGAGGGGTAAATTTTCAATTATGAGTTTGCCTTCGATGTAAGTTCGAAATGTATTCGAGGAAAATGTATCCCCTACATGAAAATGATTTATATATAGATACAATGCTGAAGACTCGGAGTTATAAATGATGTTCAAGGAATCAATATGCAAAGGTTAAGAAAAATCAATAGAAATGTTGCATATCCTTAACGAGGTGATGGATTCTCGATTCATCTACTTATTATTCATATTTTAGCCTTATATCTAAACCAAAGTCCTAAATAAATCCCTTAATAAGAGTTAATTAACATTACACACTATACATATAATTAATGATCATTAACATAAATAAATAAAGGATCAATTCATTGTAAATATTGTACATATTTAATTTTGTTTCCTATATTGTTATGTGTTTACAATTCTATAATAATCCTAAAAAATAGATTAATATGTATATAATTTAGTCTAAACATAACTCTATTAAAATTCCCAAGAAAATAAGAAAAATAATTGAAAATACCTATAAAAATATTACTATGTACATATGTTGTATTTTTGTTTTCGATTCAACATGAAAGTTGTAGATCTCAAAAAGATACACAACTTTCATGTTGTACAATTTTTCATTTGACGCTATTTTCTTTTTTTATTTTTATTCCATTTTTTACACTTGGAATTTTCTCATTGGATCATGTCACTGCCGTTGAGGCCAGCCACATGGCCCAACTCTTCATTAAAGGTTGCTCCTTCCCTAGACTGTTTGATCTTCAGATCTAATGATGCACATCACGTACTACTTCACATGGGTCGATCCGAGCCTTCTGATCCCACCCGATCCAATGGTTACACTACATCGTCAACCTGTGGCTGCTCCTATTCATGTGCACCATCTCCCTTACTAGCAGTTCTTCTCCTTTTTACCTTTCTCTCTCTATGTATCATCACCTTTTCACTCCAATGCCACCTGTTAGCTTGACCAACCTCTCAACCAATGTCTTCCACCTCAGCACAACCTCTTCTTATACGTTGGAACCATCCACTCCACCAACCGATGCCTGAATAAACCCCCCAGAGGCCTTCTTTTATAAGGATCCTCCCTTGTGCGAGTCTTCGTCGAGCCTCCTCCTGACTTTCTATAATAGAGAATGAGAGTGAGGTGTTAGTTTTTGGTCCTTCGAGATTTTAAAGATGACACACAAAATTATATTGTAGCCTCTCGTATATTTTGTGTGATAGCATGAACGCAAGTGTCAATCTAAAGCAGACGCAAATGCTCAAACTTGTTATTTCTTTATTCAAAAGACTTATAGTTTCTCTGTATTAGGTTTGCAGAAGTTATAACACTTCAGCAAGCTTCAACAAAAAGTTTTCTTATCTGGAATATAGAATTTTCGATGAACTTATCGATTATATTTTTCACCTTGATAGATCATACCTGATTGATCATGTACTTTAATTGAATTATCACTACTTGTTGCTCATGCCATTTGAAATTATTAATTATATTTTGAATACCATTCAAATGATCATCAATTGATTGATCATAGCTATTTAGTTGATCGATCATACTTATTACCCTGATCAATCATATCAGGAAATCTCATTTTATTTCATACAATATTTGTATTCCAACTGACACTTTTCTTGAGCTCCTATATAAAAGACACCATACCCATTGTTTGAACACACACCATTTGAGTTAGAAAGCAAGAAGTTCTCTATGAGTGATTTTCTCAATATTCTTTCTCTCATTCTTCGACTTATTCGATATTTTGAGAAGAATATTCTTGGTTGAAAAAGCTGTGAAGCAAGTTGTTCAGATCAACAATCTTTGATCCACTCGCTAGTGTTCAGGTTCTTCTGCTTCAGTCAGAGTTCTTTTGGCAGCTTCAACTCTGCACAATGATATTTATTATACTATTCGATATTTGCTTATCTGCATGTGATATCTGTGATATGATTGGTTGTGCTATTCTTTGAAGATTATATATGAAATTTAACTACTACCTTTGTCGCAAGATATCATCAGTTATTAATTGGAGAATTACCTTTGTGATATCTGTCGAGATAATGTTTTATGGATATTATCACTATCATATATCTTGTTTACAATTAACATCTTTCTACAAGACTTTAGGTGTCTGATACTAAGTGTGCGGAGAAGTTATTGGATGTGAGATCTCCAAGGGAGCACGGAGAAAGATGAAATATCACATGTTATTCTGTTTGTGCTACGGTGTTTGATCTATAGTGTTGATCTTAGTATTTAATCTAAGATTGTGAAGCATCAACTTTGTAAATGGTTGAGATATCCGCACAAATATCTTAGGCTTTAGTGAAGCAGTTGATTAGCTCGGTTAATCGAGAAATCTTGAATCAGGAAGGCTTAGGTCATGGTATCTAGGTGGGTTGCTATGTAAAAATATTATGCAAGAGTACTGATTGGTCTGATTGAATATTTTATCTATGCTAGTTGATTATTCGGCAAAGTTTTTTAAAACTACCTCAAAACACTATTCGCCCACTCTAGTGGTGTCACGATCCCTCAAACTCACATTTAATATACAAGAGAGGATATGTATCTTGAAGTAACTACTCAAGATATATATAGAAGCTTTATCAAGTACTTTTAAAGTCAGTTAACCATCATGATACCGCACTTCAATGGATCAAACCACAACATTTGGAAGATACGAATGCAAATATTCTTAGAGTCTATAGATATTGATGTATGGAATATCATAGAAACTAAGTATACTAGCTAGAACGGTGCTCACAAATGCTGATATAAAGAAAGCTACATACAACTCGAAGGCCATGAACACAATATTTTGTGCCATTACAGTAGGTGAGTTCAACTAAGTATCAACGTGCACGACAACGTACGAGATCTGGAACAAGATTAGTGTTATGTACAAAGGTACGACAAAGCTCCAGGAGTGTCAAATAAGCTTAACACAATAGAGATATGAGCTGTTCAAGATGAAAAGTGGAGAGTCCATCAGGGACATGTGCACCAGATTCTCGACAATCATAAACAATATCAGAAACCTCAATGTTAAGGTTAGCGATCGAACATGTGAAAAAGTTGCTCAGATCCCTTACACCGATTTGGAGTATGACATCGTCTGTGATTGAGTAAACCATGACATCAACACCCTCCCAGTTGACGAGCTTTGTGGGAAAGCTTCTTGCCTACGAAGTCGAGAAGACTCATAAAACCGAAGTAGATGCTAAAAACAAAAAGAAGAAGGGAATTGCTCTCCAAGAAAACAAATTAACATCAAAAGAAAGCTAAGAGGATGAACTAGCATTGTTCACCAGAAGATTCAAGAAGTTCTTCAAGAAGAATGAAGCAAAGAAAGAAAGCAATCAAGAATGTTTCAACTTTAAAAAAAAAGACACTTCAAGCAAGAATGTCCTCTCCTCAAAATAAGAAGTACTCAAGAGACTCGAAGTCACAACTCCAACAAAGGAAAGAAATTTGTCAAAAATGAGCAAAGAAAAAGTCACAGACAGATCTTGGCCTTAATCTCGACCTGAGGGTCGATTCCAAGGATGATCAGGTTATGGTGCAAGACGGGATGTTCGTCGGGGGATGGATTGATATAGGTGTGTTGGTGAGATGAGGCTCCGACCAGGTGGTCGGAGCAAATGAGCTGCGACAGAGGTAGAGTGGAAGATTCGACTGGAATGGACAAATGGAATAGAAAGAAACGTCACTTGAGGGTGCTGATGAACTCAGCAAGGTCAGGCGGAGCTGGGAGTCAAGGTCGTGGCCTCGACTGTGCTATGGTAGGCAGGGAGGCTGGACGCGTCGGAGGGCTCCGACCATGTAGCTGAAGGATATGGGATTATCCTCAAGTGCATCACGAAAGCGTGTGCATCGTAGCGTATATGATGAAGAGCGCCTAGTCGCACTAGTTACTCGATGCAACGGAATTCAAAAAAAATCTACGATGAAATCACATGATCCAAGAACATTACTTGGATCATTTCTTCTAACCACATAAGATATATAGGAGTACCTCTTAGAGCTTGGTTGCAATCAAGCCTCTAAGCGAAGAGTCTCAAGTCCTATATGTCGGAGGAGACGCTTGCGAATGCGGGAATGAGTCATGTACTTCTCGCAATCCAAGTTGTTGATCCAAGCTATGGATCTCCTGATCTCGTCTCACGAGATCGTACGCCTTCTTCACGAATGCCACGCACCAGAGAAGAAGAAGATCCAAGAGTCATTGAAGCAGGCACGATGATGAAAGCGGCCTTCTCTTTTAAGAGAGTGGACGGCCACTCCAAGAGAGAAGGGAGGGAGTAGGCGTGAGAATAAGAGGGAGACAGAGAGATACGTTGTCTAGATTGCGTAACTTGAAGAGCAAAGGATGCCTCTTCTTATATAGGGTTTTGGGAGTCCATGGATCCCAATCCATGGAGAGCACATAACCAATGGATGAGATTGATTTGTGTTTCTTTCAACTGCTAAGATGTTGTTGTAAAAACAAAACATCAAATGATTTAATTTAAATTAATTTATATTGATAAATAAATATAATTAACCTCAAATTAAATCACCTTTGACTAGAGATAGGATAATGAGGAGACTAACCTCCATCCCTAAAAGAGGGGGTGGCTTCTCTTCTCCTCATGGAGAGTTGTAGCCGTCCACTCCTCTTGAGAGGAAAGGGTCTATCTCCTCAAATTATCATGAGATCTCATTATCTCATGATAACTCCTATGATTCTTGTCGAAAATAATTTTTTTTACAAAAATATTTCCAAATTATCTTGTGGAAAATATCAACCAAGCCATTGAAATTATGTGAATCTCATTCACAACCCAAAACTAAATGTAATTATATTTTCAACTAATCATTCAATGTGAATCCAATTCGCATTAACAATTAATCAACAAATATAAATCACATAAGTCTCTCTCTAATATATATTATAAATCGTATTTATAATATACATGGATAATTGATAGTGCTATCCACATTATCCATATCCATAGTAATTAAATTACATTTAATACATTGGATAATCATTCTCTTGCATTCAGATAATGTGAATCAAATTCACATTATTCATGATAATTAAATCATATTTAATTATCCATTTTTCAATGCTTAGATATAATTCAACTTTGGAATTATTCTTGAACTCTTTAAAGAATAATGCGCTTTCTCCGCAGATACTTGGAGATAAGGACAGGACGATTGTATTGTTCCACGTATAGTGACTTGGATATTGTGATCACATCTCAAATACCGATCTCACAGACCTCTCATAGATGCTTGATTTAATCAAGGCCGTAAATCTAATCTTCTCATTGCATCCGAATCTCATTCAGATCAATGTCCAACACTTGGACCAAGATCAGATTACTTCTCTACTAAGAGGAGTCACTAAATCCAGACCTGTTTCGACACTCCCTCGGAATGGAAGCGTCATGGTTATATAATCATTTATGACCACATCACCCTCAGGTATTCCTAGTACCTATACTTCCTGCATACTAGAAGTCATGTGATCAACCCAAAGATATAGATCAATTTTACACTGTCATCTTCAGGGTTTCATCATCAAGTTTCTCAATCTTGGTCATTGGGATTTGGTATCGATCATATGCTTTCCAAAAGCATATATCATACCTTCAAATTATTGTCATGCTTCTGAAGCACGACGTCCATGCATGGAATTTGATCGGTCCCAATACCTCATGAGTGACCCCATGTCTTCCAGTTCAGAACTGAACATGTATGATCCCTTTAAGAGATCGTATTACTCATATGCGCTTACATGCACACCAGCTCGCCGGTGTATAGGCCTTGGTTAGGTCATCAACCTATTGTTATGCCAAATGTATACACTCAGACATATAGTAACACATATGTCTCCGGTCAGAGGATGCATTCCTATATCGTGACAGCATTCGACACAGGACTTTGGATATCTCGATCTCGTTAAGTCAACCCTTTGACCTAACTAATCTGATACCTCTGAATCTCTATTTCCATGCAGAGGACCTGCATCAAGAGGTCGGTTAGATATCAACCTATATGATAAAGGATTTCCCTCTCCTACTCATGCTGGAGATCATCCCTTAACAATCATTTGACGGTGCTTGATGAGTCCTCAATCTAACTCCTTAGATATTCATCCAAACACCAGCCTCTATGATTCTATTACTGAATCAACAGCTGTATGATTATTAAGATGACCATGGTACATAACCTAATTATACAGAGGGACCTTATAGTGCATTCATTTACTTAATCTCATAAAGGGAGTGAAAATAAATCAATAACTTTTATTGATAAATCAAACATTACAATAACATTTATTGTTGGAATGGTTCGCCTCGGGCTCATGTGGCTAACAATCTCCCACTAGCCCTCAGAACCATTCAGGTACAATCCTTAAACCCATACTCATTACATGCTAGTCGAAAACCTTCTGTGTCATAGGTTTGGTAAGGGGATCAGCAACGTTGTCGGCAGAGGCCACCTTAGTGATGATGATCTCACCACGCTTTTGAATCTCCCGAATGATGTGGTATTTCCTTTCCACGTGCTTTCTCTTTTGATGCCATATGGGTTCCTTTGCATGGGAAATGGATCTCGAGTTATCGCAGAGTAATGGGATGGGAGTATCAGAGGAAACTACGCTAAGTTCCAGGATGAACTTGAGCAACCACACCGCCTCCTTTACAGCATCTGATGCAGCAATGTATTCGGCTTCTGTTGTTGAATCTGGTGTAGTGTCATGCTTCTTGCTTCTCCAGCTCACAGCACCACCGTTCAACAGGAACACAAACCTTGATGTCAACTTTCGATCATAAATATCCGACTAGAAGTCTAAATCTATGTATCCCAAGACTTGGAGATTACCATCTCCATAGACCAAGATGTAATCTTTCGTCCGTCTTAGATACTTGAAAATGTTCTTCATTGCATTCCAGTGTTGTTCTCCATAGCAGGATTGGTAACGACTTACCACTCCCACTACATGACAGATATCTAGCCTAGTACACATCATGACGTACATTAAGCTTCCTACAGCTGATGCATAGGAGCATCCGGCCATGGCCTTCTTTTCCTCAACAGTTTGAGGAGCCATCCCTTTAGACAGGTGTATACCATGACTTAAGGGGAGGAGACCTTTCTTGGAACTATCCATACAGAAACGTTCAAGAATTTTCTTAATGTACTCATGTTGTGATAATCCCAACATCCTCTTTTCTCAGTTTCTGAACAGCTTTAGACCTAAGATGTAAGAGGCTTCTCCAAGATCTTTCATCTCGAAGGTATGAGGTAGCCAAATCTTAACACTGGTCATCATCCATGTATCATTCCAAATGATAAGGATGTCATATACATAAAGCACAATGAACACAATGGAGCACCCACTAAGCTTCTTGTACACACAAGGTTCATCAAGATTTTCCACAAAATCATAACTCTTATGGTTTCGTCAAATCTGATGTTCCACCTACGAGAAACTTGTTCGAGCCCATTGAAGGATTTCTTCAGCTTGCATATTGTACCTTCCTCGATTATGAAGCCATGCAGCTGCTCCATATAGATATCCTCCTCGAGGTATCCATCGAGGAAAGCTGTCTTGATGTCCATCTGCTAGATGTTGTAGTCAAGAGATGCACCTGTAGCTAGCAATATCCTGATGGACTTAAGCATAGCCACAGGAGAGAATGTCTCATCGTAGTCGATGCCTTCTCTTTGTGTGTAGCCTTTGGCCATGAGTCGTGCCTTGAAAGTCTCTACTTTCCCATCAGGTCCCCTTTTCCTCTTGAACATCCATTTACACCCTATAGGTTTTACCCCTTCAGGTGGACCTCTAGGGTCCATACACCATTCTTATGCATGGATTCAATCTCTGACTTCATTGCTAGCATCCGTCTATCCATATCATGATCTGAGAGTGCTTCATTACTCATTAATTTTACTAATTTGTAATATTATCAAACGATATCGATGAAAAATACTACGAATCGCGCAAAGTAATTCAGGTCGACACATAAGATGTTGAGGAAGAATACAAACCAGTTCAAGTACGACTTTCTAAGTTTGTTAAATAGGTTCGAGATGAAAAATACAAAAAGTCTTAGAAATAGAATTTCTATTGATTTTTAATAAAAGGAGAACGGCCGAGAAGCCACTCGCATAGAGGTTTTTATGGGGCCAAAGAGTCGAGACCTCGACGGATAAGTGGAATGGGTCGACGATGCATATGCCCCCATTCATGTAAGTTATGTTACACAAAACTTGCCAATATGATTTTTCCTGAATTAAGTTTTAAACCAAATAAGCATGAGGAGATGATCAGACTCACTATGACCCATTCCTTAGATAGCACGGGGATTAACATCTTATTGCTATCTGCTGAAGAAATGTTCATCCAAGTCACAGATCCGGAACATTATGGACGTATACGATGTGGCGGATGGGGAGAGACGATTCGTACATGGTACAGAACTAGTGGTAATGGGAGCATAATCGTCACAACGAAGTGCGAGAGAGAGAGAGAGTTGCGAGGCGTCAAGGCCAAGATATCTGCATAGGAAGAACATAAGATCAGGATGTGTTAAGACATGGTGAAGATGTCCACACAAGACAAAGAAATTGCGAAGATGCATTCAGACATGGAGAACGACATTGCTTACATTTAACGTCTCGAGAGACAGATCAACTTCACCCACAACACCAACACGACTCGGGGACGATGAAGAGGAGAGCGAGGAGGATTAGACTGTGTTTTAGAATTTATGTTTGTATATATTCTAAACTTGAGACATTTAATGTAGTTTCATGGATTTGGATTTTCAGTAATACAATATTAAGGTATGCAGCAAGTTCTTTGATAATATTTTGAGATGATATAACTTTTTGTTGTAGAATGTTCGTTGTGAATTCATTGTAGTGGCAGGGTACTGAATTAGGTGCAGCTAATATTTTTCTCATATTGAGTTTTAGAGGCGATGGTCGACAACAGTCCCTTATACATGTCCCATCCGACCCGGGTGACCTTACTGGTTCTAATTTGGGTTGTGCATGATCGGAGAGGACTGTTAAGATCGTCTCCAGTGATCTTCTATACCCATTCCTGAAACCAAAAACCATAGGCAGAACCATTGGGGATGGTTTCGGATCGTCCCTTATATTGTGATAGGGGACAGGTGTGCCCATCCCTTGCGGTCATGATGGAGTTACTGGTTCATTTATGAGATGCGCGGGACCAAGTGGGACAGTTAGGACTGTCCCTAGTGATCTTCTGTATCCGTCCCTGAAACCAAAAACCATAGGCACAACTGTTGGGGACAGTTCCAGATCGTCCCTTAAACTGTCATAGGGGACGGGTGCGCCCGCCCCTTGTGGTCAAGAGGGAGTTACTGGTTCATTTTTGAGAGATGTGGGACCATGGGGGATGGTTAGGACCGTATCTAGTGATCTTCTATACCCGTCCCTGAAACCAAAAACCATAGGCAAAACCGTTGGGGACGGTTCTGGACTATCCCTTATACTGTCATATGGGACGGGTGCGCCCGTCCCTTGCAGTCAAGATGGAGTTACTAGTTCATTTTTTAGAGATGCGAGACCGGGGGATGGTTAGGACCGTCCCCAGTGGTCTTCTGTACTTGTCCCTGAAACCAAAACCATAGGCGGAACTGTTGGGTATAGTTCTGGATCGTCCCTTATACTCCCATAGGGGACAGGTGCGCACGTCCCTTACAGTCAAGATGGAGTTACTTGTTCAATTTAGAGATGTGGGACCAGGGGGATGGTTAGGATCGGCCCTATTGGTGTTCTGTGCATGTTTCTATAGATCTGTATCTTGGGGAGAACCAGGGACAAGCTTACCGGGGGAGCTATTGCCGGTGCGGGGACAAGGAGGACGGTTCTAATCGTCCCCATCGAGCTTCCGTAACCGTCATTGACACACGACAACCTTCGGCGACGGTCGTAAACCATCTCCAACATTTTCCAGCAGGGGCGGTTTGGCACTACCACTTCTATGACAGCTTAATAGGGACGGTCAAGGACCATCCCTTCTACTATGTCAAGTAGGGACAGTTTAGGTCCGTCCCCGCCATATATGAATAGGGGTCGCTACATTTTTGCGTATCCTTTGGTCAAATGAAATGCATCCGTCGGGGACGCTTCCACAACCGTCCCTAGTAATAGAAGGGGATGGTCTGGTTATCATATGGGACGGGCATTGATAGTCCCCAAAGACGGGTCTATTTATAGTGCTTGCAAGGCAGAAAAAGTTCCCGCTTCCTTCGTCAGAGTTGCTTTTTATCATATTATTAGGTATGACAAAGGTGGGAGGGAGATCCCATATCTTTCTTACTAGAGATATAGCGGTAAGCATATCTCTTTCTTCAAAAGTTGGATAGGGGAATCGACTTTCAAAGTATTAAAAAGAAAGATAACTTTCATTTAAAATTCCTTAGTCAATGAAGCTTATATGCATAAATAATTCACCTCGTGCATTACGGAAGCGTACAGATCGCATCTTATGCAATCTAGGATGACTATTCACGCTAGTCGTAAGGGCCAATGGAAACTAAAAAAATTCATAAAACCGCATGATACGGGAACCATTCCCATCTCCTTTCATCATGATATAAAACAAGTATTAGGGTTACTTCTTGTAGCATGATCACAATTATAGTGCCTCTAAACGAAGAGACCTCCTATATCAAGTCTGTTCCAACGAAGCGAGCACTTGCAGTCGCATTGGTGAGAGACATGCTTCCCGCAATCCAAGTTGATGATCCGAGTGCAGAACCTCCTAATTTCATCTCACGAAATCCATAATCTTCATCACGAGCACGAGGCATTGAAAAAGATGAAGATCCATAAGAGGTCGATTCGGTAACACAACAACAGCATGACGATGGCAGAATTCTTTCAACAAGATCTTGATGTGGATGGCAACTATGGTTTTAGATAGAGCCTTTTGGATGGGGTATATGAGAAAGGGATAGAGAGAGAGAGTTTTGTTGCTTCAACTTGTGTGTAGAAAACCTAGGATTAGCTGTTCTTTTATACAATTTTAGATGGCTAGAATGCACTCCTAATTCAAATCAATGATCTAGATTTTGTTTCAAAAATTTGCAATAATAATTAATTTATTTAAAAGAAACAAATAAATTGAAGAAATTCTCCAGTAAATTTGATTCTCACTCAATCAATTAATCGTGGAATAATAAGGAAGGAGGAGAGCCTCCTTCCTCATTAGGGTGGATGACCACCATGGAATCCTTTTTCCGTTTGGTAGTCCATTCCATATAAGAAATGGAGGGTACTTCTTTCCTTATTGATGCTATTCTCAAATCTCGCCATATGTTCCACATGTTCGCAACATCTTTTGTTGCTTGAATTTTCACCAAGATAATTTCAAATTATTTTGTGATAATTACTCATGTCAGTGATAATTATAAATCATATTCATCCATCCCATATTAAATGTAAATCACATTTACATTTAATTGTACAATGTAAATTCAATTCGCATTTATCTGCATAATGTGAATCCAATTCACAATAACTTAATAAATTGTAAATCATATTTATAATTAAACTCTCTATGATATTATGAATCATATTCACAAGATAAATATAATTATTGTGGATAGTGATATACATATCAATCATATATTTGATAATTAAATCACTTTTAATTATCTTAGATGCCTCTCTACATGTGTCTAAATAATGTGAATCATATCCGTATTATTAATGATAATTAAATCATATTAAATAATCATTATTTCAATGCTTGGATATTATCAACAATAGAATTATTGGTGAACTCTTTCAAGAACAATGTACTTTCTTTGTGGATACTTGGAAATAAATAAAGGGCCATGTAAATTCCATGTATAGAGACTTGGATACTGAAATTTAATCTCGTATCCAGATCTGGAAGACCGCTAAGAGATATTTGATCAAGCCAGACAGAATATCTATCCTTCTCACTCCGACAAAGCGAAATACAACGCATTCTGAAAAAACAACTCAACGGATGGAGAAGGATGGTATGAAGCATCCAAGACACACAAGTGAGTCACCAATACAGTCCAAGTCCACTACCCATCGATGAAGGCCCACTGTAACTTAGGGCATGAGTCAGGGCACAAGATCATCAAAATAACCAAGATCACCATGCCATTATCGAAAAAGTCATCGACTACCACTATATCTCCTTATACACATGATAACCAATAAGTTATAAGCTAATTTGCTAACCACATATTCCAAAAATTCCCCTCTTAGTGCTACCACTTGGATTACTAATTAGGGTGTCTAACACTAGTCAACATCTAAGTGTTAACCATAAGGCTGAAAGCGAAACATAGATTATCAACCATGGGTGACATGGCAAGCTCAAAGAGTAACAGAGCACATAATGCCAGATAGGTATCCTCATGCACCAAGCAACAAGACCCCTAACCCATGAAACTATTGGGTTCGTAGCCAGCTTATGTTTCCACTTAGGGCCCCAAGGGTGCATGCACCTCCCTTGGTGGTGTCTATTATTTGACTTGTAAGCCCTTGGCAACACATTAATGCAATAAAAGTTATTATTTTATCATATCCATCTCTAGTGAGTGACTATGAATGCACATAATATTAAGGTCCCTTGTACAATTAGAGATAAGTACCATGTCTATATTGAATACCATAGAGTTGGGAGGACAAAACTGGATTACCATGTGATATTCAATAAAGACCTCAAGTTTGAGATAGATATGGCAATCTTTCTCTAAAGACTGATTTTCGGCTAACTTCTTGATGGAGATAAGTACCATGTCTATATTGAATACCATACAGTTGGGAGGACAAAACTGGATTACCATGTGATATTCAATAAAGACCTCAAGTTTGAGATAGATATGGCAATCTTTCTCTAAAGACTGATTTTCGGCTAACTTCTTGATGCAGATCCTCTTCATAGTAACTGTAATTCGGAGGTGTCAGAATAGTTTAGTCAAAGAGTTGACCTGATGAGGTCGAGATAAACTAAGATCTGAATCATAACTATCACAATCAGGCATACATCCTTTGATCAAAGACATATATAAATCTATATTCCTAAGTGTGCACATTTGACATACCAATAGGTTGGTGGCCTAAGGAAGGTCCATATACAAGCAAGTTATTGTGCATGTGTAGACACATGAGAAGTATCATCTCAAAAGAATTATACAGGTTCATAGTTGATTAACTGGGAGACAGAGCTCACTCATGAGATATTTTGGGGTCAAAATGAATTCTAGATATGGTCATTTATGCAATAAGACACAAATTCAGAATATTAAAATATTCTTTTTGAAAACATATGATTAATAGTGTCGTCGAATTATCGAAAGAGAAATATACCGATATGTTCTGAAGAGGAAAATTAAATTAGGGTTTGAATTTTGGATATATCAAAGTCTTCCTGTATGTAGGATGTGTGAGTATTGCGAATACTCAGGGTTAAATCTACTTAATAGATCATCTAACATGACACCTCCATTCCAAGGGAATGATGAATCCATATGAATTTTAGTGGCTTCATTTCTTAGCATAATGATTTGAGAGTTAATTGGATTAGGTCTCATCTCTTTTGAATCCAATGTCCAATTCCAATGCCGAAATGTTGGAAAGATAAATGGTGATGGAAATGGAAATAACTACATTCCTAGAGATCATTTCTAAACTCCGAATGGTTTGGCTACGATTAGAAATGGTTAAGTAAGCTGGATTCAGCTCACTGATGCATTTTCCAACTCATGGAGAGTGTGATGTGTTTCATTGAGCTCGCTTAGAGTGTGAATTATTCTGGCTCGAGCTCAACACTCGTAAGTGATGTATTTTTGCTAAAATGATATAAACCCTGAATTTGGGTAAATATCCTAATGTCAAGTCACTATATGTAGATAGTATGATCACCCCAAAATTATCTCCAAGTATCTGATATTTCTTCTCATAAATCCTAATTGGATTAGGACTCGTACTTATTGATATCAATAAAATGATAATAATATCATGGAAATGTGTATATCCAGGTTTTTGTGGATATGATCCACATCATATATATATAATTAATATGAATATTGATTCATAATAATTGATATGATATATATGATATGATTTATACATTGTTTCAAGTCATATATGTGAATTGGATTCACATTGAATATTAAATGTAAATTAGATTTACATTTTTTGTGAGGTAACTCTCATAAATTTCCTAAACATGATAATTGTATTATCATGAAGATAATGTAACAATCAATTAAGACATCAATAGGACAACAATTGGGATATTAATTAGG
This sequence comes from Ottelia alismoides, assembly GCA_037367405.1. NCBI lineage: Eukaryota > Viridiplantae > Streptophyta > Magnoliopsida > Alismatales > Hydrocharitaceae > Ottelia > Ottelia alismoides. The sequence continues at coordinate 337,653 of JAZKJV010011435.1, forward strand.
ATATGGTGGCTGTCTATCTTGAGTTCTAATTTGATTAGGACTCTCCTAATTTTTATTTTTGTTGTTTATTCTAGATGAAAATTTAAGGAGTGCCTACCATGAGTATAAAAAAGAAAGCATGCCTCTCTCTTGAAAACACGTGAATTAGATGAAAGCCTTTGCCTTCTTAGTGTCAAAAATTACCTTGATCATTGAGAGAGAAGTTTAGAGAGTAGAAGTCTCTCTAATACATGTCCTTCCCTCTCTCTCAACATCCCTACACGTTCACCATCAAGTCTGCATCTTCTCTTCATAGGCGTGGTGCTGCAGGAGAGAAGATCATATTCTTCATCGTACTTTGCATATGTGTAATAGGACTCAATTTCGTGAGACAAAATATGAAGATTGAGATCCTCTTGTTCTCATCCTTGATTGGAAAACTTCAAGAAGAAGTAGATATCAAAGTTTGTGGGAATCTATGTAAGTCATCATCGCACCCACGGGAGGAGAGTCCTCAGATTGGACTTCAATTGGGAGGTCTCTTTTTTTTAGAAACACATGCTTCAAAAGGTAATCATGATCTCTTCCTAATATTCATCAGAATATGATAAATCATGTTTGGAAATTATTTCCTTGAATATATAGTTTCACTTTGCAAAAAACTTTTGTTATGCTAAAACTAGCATTTATACGATGAACACTTCGAATATGCAAACTATTTCTTATTTTTTAAGTGTTTACATGATATGAAGTTCATAAAAATTTTATTTACTTCCTTCATCTACATCTACTCTTAGGCCACTTAAGATAATCACCATGACATGTAAAAGACGTCACTACAGGAAAACTCATCCACTAAAATAGAATACATAAATAACCACAACTAGGATCCCAAATAACCACACACAAGATGCTCAAGATAATCTCTCTCTCTCTCTCTCAAGATCACCATATCTTATTATTCATGTTAATTTAGACTAGACCCATTTCATCATGATAGTTATTTGTATCTAAGCTTGAGAATGACCTAAGATAGATCTAAATGGAGGAAAAGAATCCATGTAACGGATCCTACCTAATGTAGGAAAATGCTATATTGTTGTTGATGATGATGATGATGATAACATTTATTTAGTAAAAATCTGACTTTCTTGAGGTAAATTCCTAAATAGTATTCTCAATTGAGAAAAATACTTGAGATTTTGTCTCTTATTGTTTTACACTAATGGTAGGCTACCTAAAGCAACCTTCATCATCTACTTAATGTGGGAAAATATTTTCTTGTTGTTATTATTTTATTCATGATATTTACCTAGTATCATAATATCCCAAATGGATCTGCACTATTTATAGTCCAAAAATTTAAATCCAAAAGGGTACACAGTTCTAGAAGATAAATTGGCATCCCAACTTATCGATCAGTGTTGATCGTTCAACCCAAAACACATGATCGATCATTCTGGTCACTCGCGATCGGTCAACTAAATAAAATGATCAATCGGGGTTGATCAATCAACAACAACAACAAAGCCTTTTCCCATAGTAAGTAGGGTCGACTACATGGATTTTTTGCCTCCGTTTAAATCTATCTTGGGTTATTCTCTTGAGCTTAGATCCAAAAAACTAAGATCCCTTCGTATAGTCCCATTCCAACACTTCTTGGGCCTTCCTCGCCCTCTCTTAGCCAGCTCAACATCCCAAAGCTCACATCTCCTCATCGGTACATCAGCTGACCTCCTTTGCAAATGGTCAAACCACCTTATGTGATTTTCTCGTATATTATCCTTTATCGGAGCAACACCAACTTTCCTTCTGCTTGCCTCATTTCGAATCCGATCGTTGTGTATGTGTCCACACATCGACCTTAGCATTTTTATTTCTGCTACTGCCATTCTCCGCACATGTCTGTGGTTCACAAGCTAAAATTCAGATCCATAGAGATCCGTATGTCTCATGGCTACTTTGTAAAAACTTCCTTTGATTTTCAAAGGAATTTTCTTATCACAAGGAACAATAGAGGTTCCTCTCTACTTTAGTCAACCTGCATTTATTCTATTAGTAACAACTCCATCAATTTACTCATCATAATCAATCATGTATAATTGATCGATCAGACCTATAGCCAAAATCTAGTGTGTCAGTGAAATCGTGATCCAACCACATGCATGTGTTCCTCGTTCAACCCGTATCATAATGGTATAATTTTTATCAACATGCAACATACAATTCCTCGAAATCGCCCAAAATGCAACGCAATATGAAATGGATTTTGATTCAAAACACGTCCAATCATGATAAATACATCATTCACAAACCGTACACAATGCCTAAAACCCATCGTGTGAATACCACGAGGATCCAACAGCAAGGAGTTAAAACCGTACCTATGGTGTTGCTCCCCAAAATTTTCCCTCCTATTGAACAATGGTTCCACAACACTTCACGCAAGACACATGCCCCCCATAATGAGCTTTTCAAAACTATGGTTTCAGATCGTCGATCAGTCGCTGAAATTTTCTCCTCGACGACGGAGCTCCAGCGAGCTCAAGGGATTTGGTCTGGTTTAGCTCAAATGGCTAACTCATATTGAATCGAGAAGCCACGGATGGTACATCAAACAAGCCCTACCTCCAGAGATCGACTCTGATTACATTGTGCAAGAGGAATAGATTATGAGGGCAAGGGATGCGGATGATACACACATGGGGTATTTTCCTATTAGATTTAACGCCTCTAATGCTCATATAGAAGAAAAAGGTGACAGAATACTTTGAAGCCCTATGCATAGTAAAGGAGATATACATTCTCCCTAACTAAGAACGAGCTATGTCGAGAGGTCCATGGACCTCCATAGAGATGATCCACCATGTCCCTCCTTAACATGGCCTTTAGAGATCTTAAGATCATCTCAAGGATATGTCGATACTACTCAGCTGTAGGCAACCTTCTAAAGGTCGAGAGACTCCCATGAGGTTAACATTATTCCCACTAGGAGGTTAACTTTGATCAGTTTTCATGTCTTCTGCAAATGTAAACGATGTAGAGATGGACTAATCATTGTCCGTATTAAAAGGACTTTCTCTACAACCATTCCTCATGCCATATTAGGAGCATCGCAAGCAAATGACAGCTGCACTTGTTATGAGACAAACAAATGTGTATCCTTCAAAAACAATACATGTTACAAATGAAAGGATAGTTTGCATATAACTATCTCGCTGACCACACCCAATATAAAAAACTACTGTCGCATCCAAGATCATCCAATGAAGAGAAACTATGTGAACAAAGAAACGGGCTAATCAATATCAACAAATTGGTTTTCCAATCTCCTGCATGCAACACTTCCAGGTCTTTTCCCCTTGTCTAGAGGGAAATACAGGATTTTCTTTGCAAAAGGAGTTCTAATAAAATATCTTGGCATAAAATCGACCAAGTATTAGATGATGTCACCTGCAGTTTATAAGGTTGCGTTTGAAGCTGCCGCAGAACATAGAAAGTAAATATTCCCTTCACGGGATCAGAGGCAGAGGGGGAGACATTTTAAGAGTAGTTTGAAAGAACTAAGCACGCACCACCCACTTTGATTACTACTATAGATATATACTTCTTTTATTTACAATCTAAATTTTGAACAGATAATTGAGAGAACAAGTACATTAACCTACCGCGCACAGGAAAAAAATGCGGGTCACTACCATAAATACAAAGCATCAACTTCCACTTTTGGACTACTTAAAGGTTTGAATTACAAATAAAACAGCTTTAAAGAGGAATGGCCTTACATGCTCATATGGCAAATATATAAACCAAGAACAATGGTCCATCCCAAGTAGTAATGCTCGTGAAATCAATCGACGGAGGGAGCATCCTCAGTAGGGTTGCCTTCAAAAATATCAGAGCTTGCTACCCCGGGTTCTTCTAGCAGCTCTTGAGATTGAATTGCCTCCTTATATGCTGTAGTTTGCTTGAAATCAGTTGCACCTTCATTATATGTTGCAACAGCGATTCCGCATGCAATAAGCTGCACGGAGAAGAGTAATGTTTCAACGGTCAGAATATCTGTAGTCGTGACATCTACTGGTTTGATTAAAAATAAAAGACCTACAAGTTTCAGTTCCCCTTTCAAACGAGGACCTGTCCAGATTGGCTTGCTGCAACATGATGGATTAATATAACAATAAAAGCTAATTATTTGTCCAAAAGACCACCTTAAAGGGAGCGTCCACATATTCCAGCAAAGATTTCAAGAGCAACCATGTTAAACCAAGCATGAAATCGATCAAGGAAAACACTTAACATAGAAAATCACTTCATGGAAGAATTAAAACCACGAGTCCGCTTCCGAAGGAATCATGAAGGAAAACACTACTAATTTCTATCAAGAAATTGGGAGATCATTAAATATGATATCCTACATTCAGTCAGCTATCTGCTTCCTAATGAAGGCACCGTCTCCAATAATGACCTCTTCAATGCGCTAGATTATGTTGTCAGGCCCCCAAAAAAGGACAATGCTTTACGCATTAACAGTTTCCATCCCATCAGCCTTATTAATTGTAACATGTATATCGTATCTATAAAGCTATTGCTAACCAACAGCGCCGATTATGGCTAAAACTATGCCATCTAAATTCCATGCCTACCTCAACGAACAGTCTTCTAATGATTTTGTGAACATCGCATCAGAAACTATTGCCGATTGGGATATTTACAAGCTTGGGGGGTGTGGTCCTTAAAGTGAACTTCCACAAAACCTTTGACTCCGTCAAGTGGTCTTTTTGTTTAGATCGATGAATTAGTATATCATTTTCATATCTTGGATTAAGAGGATTCTTTCCACCTCCAAACTATCTGTGACAGTTAATAACTGTGATCCGAACGTCTTTAGGACTTCCAAGGGACTCGAGAAGGGTGACCGCATCTCCCCTCTGCTTTTTAATCTCCTGATGCTCATCTTCCTCGTCATTCTTTCACATGCAAGTAAAGATGGTATTAATTGTGTCTGATATTTGATTTTTATAGAGCTCATTCCTAGCTTCCCTTTCGGCGATGAACAAGCATATCTCAACAGACATGGTTTTAAAGCCCAAGGATGCTAGATACAATTGGGCAAAATCTCTGTGCAATATAAAAAATCACTTTTGTAGTGGGAAGGGCGATCTTTTCATCCTTAATAGTAACAAGATTACTACTATGTTGGATATACCCTTTTACACCTTTTTGGATCTTCGCAACTTCTCCAATAAGATATGCTAGAGTTATAGCGAATGGAGTTCTTATTGGTCCTTTTTATGGGAATTTTAGGCATAAGAACATACTTAAAATCATGTCTTTCTTCACTTGGCTTTGTTTCCACGACAAGCTTCTAACTCAAACTAACTTGAGAAAATTGGGTATTTATATTGTTTTAAGAGGCTCTTTTGCCTTGATGATATATATTATGTTCCGCATTTTATTTCGGAGTATGACTTCTTTCATTTCCTTCTGGATAAAGTAAGCTATATCGTGGCAGGATGGGTACACAATACTTTCATAATGGTTCAAGTCATTACCCCATCCTGCATCACGGCCCATGTGGGCTCTTTTTTAACCATCTGATATACCATCTTTAGATGGGGTGAAAGGATCGGTGCAGGCGTTTCTAGAATAAGTCTGAACTTACTATTAATACTGAATTCGGAAGGGGTCACAGATTGATGTTTTTGCTTGCTTTTGTCTTGCTTGCAGGCATGCCTCGTAAGATGAAAACTATGAACCGTCATTGACGAAGAAAGAAAACCATGTTGTGACCCTTGTTGATGGGGCCTTTTGCTCATTGATTTCCATACGGAATTTTGATGTTTTTATTTTGATGTTTTTATTTTGATGTCTAGCGCACAGGTTTATTGTGTTGTAGCTTGAGGTTCAACCCTTCTTTAGCATTTTGAGGTTGAACTTGAACTATGCCTTACAATGACTGCTTATTTGAATCTACTTTTTTAGCTTCACTAACAAAAAACACGATCCTCCAATGTTGATTGTTGCACAGGAGATGGCAACTTCAGGAGACCCTCCAATGATTGATGTAGCACATGATCTTCGCCTGAACATTACAGGATTCGAGGTGAGGTTGGAACAACAAACGACACATCAAGATTTGGCTTTGATGAGACGTGTGATTTACATGACTAGGTGTATCTTTTGCTGGAACTTTTCTCAAACTACTTTTGAGGGTTTGATACTACTAGGTCTTGTTTGTTGTCAGGCCAGGGAGGAACCGACTTAGTAGTAGGCCTTACTAGTTACTGCCCATCTGTTTCTACGTCCAACTACTGAGGAGATTCACGAGCAACTGGTGAATGGTCCACCATTTTTCTGGACCTCAAGAAAAGGCTTTTTGGCTGGGTGGAGGCTTATGGGGATCGGTGGTTAACATACTGACTAGCCCTTCCAACGGGGATCCAGGTAGCCACTTCGTGGTCGGGTGACAGTGGTTCTAGAAGCAGATGAACTGAAGAAAGTCTTGAATGAGAATGTCGTGTGAGGATGTGGTTGATTCTATAGGCCTAGTTCTTCCCGGAGAGGTGCCATTGGTTTTCAAATGAGATTGGTTTCACTGAGTGTTAGGATTGAGGAAGCCTGAGAAGTGTGTGGTGGTGAGATATCTTATTTCTTCTTGGAGGCCGATGTGGCTTTATTTTAGGAAATGAAGCTGCGCGACTGTATAACAACCTCTTGGGGTCAAATTCTGGATCAAAGTTCACAGAATATACAGCACTTGGGTCGATGGCCCATTATTGAGGGCTTATTTTCGAGTGGAATGATGATGTACTCCTGATGGGAATGAGTTCTGAAGATGTAGATTGGTGTCAATCATTTTTAGGAGGAGCTCGAGTAATATGAGGTTGATGGTTTCAAATATCTACAGACTAATGAAACTACAGTAATGTGGGAAACTTTGGGATGAGTTGTGAATGGTGTGGTCTTGTTTCTCACATTTGTCGTGGTTGGTCGGCTGGAATTTCAATGTCACTCTCTTTAATACAAGATCACCCTCGGATTTGGGGATCGGAACCTAGCTCCGATGATTTTCATTTGTGATCGGTAAGTTGCAATAGGATGTTATGATACTTCTGATAGTCGATACACTTGGATAAAACTAGTAGTCACATATTGATCGTTTCATTGTATACTTGGAGTGCTTGGAGTTTTATTCAATTGGCCTCAATGAGGTCTTTTCCTAGATCAAGATCAGATCATATGTCAATGGCTCGGAACGCTAAAGAGGAGAGTCGCCCTTCATCTTTTCTCATATTAGAGTGGTCATGGCTATTGAAGACATATTCACAGATATAGTTGTTGAAGTCTAGAAAAATCATCTGGAGGAATGTTCGACAACAAAGAGGTGGCCTTTAAGTTGATGGCTCGAAAGAGACTTCTGACAACTTTCAGGCGAGACAATCCTTGCAACGTGAAGAGAGGGGCCAGGCAAAAAAGGAAATTGCCAGGCTAGACATATTGAAGGAAAGGCAAACTCATCAGAAAATCATTTTGAAGGACAAGTAATGGAGAATAGAATTATGGCACAGACTTAGTTGAAGGCAATACAAACACTAGTTTCTTCTATACCATGACAAATGGGCGATGTAAGAGGAGTAATACTAATTCATTTTTTATTGGGGACAATCGTGTTCATAGGAAGCATCAGGTGGGTGGTGCAATGGTTGAGCACTTTTGCAGGTTGTGTAGGTGTATGCCCTGTGAGTGGAACATAGTGTTCGCATGCTATATCAGAATAAGGTGGATGGTCGGAACTCGCCATTTAGGGCCTAGAAGGCTCAAACTACAATGTTAAAATTTACCTCGAATGGCCCTCCAAGTCCTGATGGGCCCCACTCTTATTTTTGATCGAATTTCTGGACACTGTGGAGCAAAGTCATAGAGTTGGTTATGGAGTTCTTTTAAAGAAATCGGGGTTTTAGATATGTTAATAAGACACTTATTTTTCATCTGCCTAAGAGGAAAATGATAGAAGATTTTCAACATATATAACTTTCCAATGTTATCAACCTCATTGTGGCCAAACTATTGAGCAATCATCTTCCATAGATCCTGAACTCAATTATTTCACCTACTCAAAAGGACCTCATTTTGGAGAGGTGGCTAATGTACAGTGCGGTGATGACTTCGAAGATTGACATGGAGTGCAAGAGTAGAAGGCCGTGAGTTTGCAATGGAAGGTGAATTTCTCCAAGGTGTGACTTCATTAACTGAAGTTTATACAATTTTCCTTTTATATATGGGATTTCCTAGATGTGTGGATCGTGCTGCATCTTGCTTAATGTTGGTAAATGGAAGACTGGAGGGAGGTTTCTTTTAGATGCAGAGGGGGGTTAGGAATGATTCCACACTTGAGCCCTTTTATTTAGAGTAGTGGATGCTTTGGCCATAATGGTGGACCAGGTTGTGTAAGAGACCTTAAGCTAGGATTTTAGGTGAGAGGAACTTTTGGTCCCTATTCTTCCATGTGCAGATAATATGATCTTCTTTCTTGATGGTGGGTTATAAAGGATGGGAGGGATCTGTTTCGTGTTGGATCTCTTTAATGACATATTAGGGCTCAGGTGTAACAGAGGGAACTTGGCTTTTGACCCTTTCAAGATGCCATCCGAGGAGGTGAATGGTTATGCCTCTGCTTTAGGCACCAGTTAAGTAAGTCTAGCTCTAACATATTGAGGATTGTGGTCGACCTATGATATACCACACCATGTGGATTGGAAATTCTTGAGAAGAAACTTCTGGGATGGAGGATGAACTGCATGTGGAGGGGTAATCGCTTTAATGATTTTCAAGGTGGTTCCGTCATCTCAGTGTTTTTCCCTTATCATGTTTGTTGTTGATTGAGATACATACTCATGCGGAGGACTTGATGAGGCGATTTTTGGGTTAACACGGGCAAGGATATCCTTTAGTTGAATAGGATTCGGTTACTTAGTCTATGGATGATGGGTGCCTAGTGTTGTTACATCATAAAGAGATGTATAAGGCACTCCTGACGAAGTGTATTCTGTGAATTTAAAAATCGTGCCATGATTTGCTTCATCACGTGACATGAAAGATCTATAGTGTCACTTCTAGTCTGCACATCACGATAGGAGACGTCGACCAACCATCTGTCTTCTAGAAAGGGATGTGTTTTTTTCATCTGAGATATTGCATTCATTATAACCAATCCTTGTTGACCGGGGGAGTTTTAAACTCTAGTGAAATGACTGGTCAGAGGGAGTTCTCTATGATTGTTTCTAGTGTTTGTTTATTTTGATAAACAATCCAAATTTAGGAAATGATGGATGCTTGGTCTAATTATGCATAGGCACAATTTTTTCGCTCAGGCCTCTCTGATCGAAGGTGAAGAATTTGTAAAGCATGTCTTAGACGCATCATAGTGGCCTTTAAGCAGGCAAGACTATTTGACCCGGGTATTTGGGGTGTTCTCAATCAAGAAAGCATATAAGATTCTTACTACCCCTTTATTTTCTACCCATGTATTATTCAATAATACTATAAGATGATTTTGAGTTGAAAGGCTCCTCTGCCTATGAAGATTTTCCTTCTGCCTATGAAGATTTTCCTCGGGTTGTTATTGTAGATAAGAGAATGAATCGTTGTTGTATTCCATTGGTTTAGGGTCTCTTTTATAGAGAGAAACCTTTAGAGAGTAAATAAAGAGGAAAGTACATGAATAACCCCGAAGGATTACAAGGTTGAAATAAATCAGACATAACAGTAACACTCCCCTCCAAGTTAGAGCATATCTGTCGATCATGCCCAACTTGGAAACCAAACATGAGAGGTGCTTCTTCAGTAATGCTTTCGTGATGATGTCTGGAAGCTGAAGTTCAGTGGAGACTTATGGAGTGGCGATGTTTCCTCCTTGTATTGTGCCACGAATGAAGTGATAATCAACCTCAATGTGTTTGGTCCTCCCATGAAAAATAGGATTTGTGGCAATGTACGTGACAGATTTGTTTTCATGGTATAAAGGTACTAGAGTAACAACTGAAAGTCAAAGTTCTTGTAGGAAAGAGACAAGCCATGTGATCTCACAGGTGGCTTGGGTCATTGCCCTGTATTTTGCCTATGCACTTGATCTTGAGAATACTATTCGTTTCTTGCTTCGCCAAGTAACTAGATTGCCCCTAACGAGCATGGTGTAGCCTGTAGTAAATCGATGGTCCTCAGGTGAACTGGTGTAGTCAGTACCAGTATAGGCATAAATATCAATGTAACCATTGACCCCATAGAAGAGTCCACGTCCAGGAGATTCCTCCAAGTATCAAAGGATAAGAAGTACATCATACCAATGAATGTAAAGAGGTCTCTTCATGTGTCGGTTGGCTCTTCTCACTGCGTATTATATATCTGGCTTATTGACAGTGAGATAGAGGAGTTTACCCACTATACTTTTATATCATGCAATATCCTTAAAGATAGAATAAATAGTCATGGAATGTTTCCTCACTTCTGCATGGATACCGGATAACTTGTACCCGAGTAGTACAACCTCAGTCGGAATGTCAAGGCAATACTTCCTTTGAGAGAGATGGAGTCCCTTTGTAGTGTGTATTACCTCAATGCCAAGAAAGTAACATAATTGGCCAAGATCCTTCATAACAAAAGACCATTTAAAGGAAGGTCTTGGTCTCTGAAATGCCAACTTCTTCATATCTAGTGACGACCATATCAGCGATATAGACAACAAGAATGAATGTACCAGTAGATCATCGTTTGACGAAGACAGAGTAGTCAGATGTCTTCCTCTGAAATCCAAAAGTGTTGATCTCAACAATAAGTTTGCCAAACTATGCCCTAGGGTTCTGCTTCAGACCATAAATGATCTTACATATTCTGTATACACACTCCCCCTTGAGTATGTAGCCTGGTGGCTGCATCATATACACCTCATCCTCGATGTCACCATAGAGGAAGGTGTTGGACATGTAACCCCATAGTGAGACATTTTTCAATTAAAGTTATTGCAAACCCTAATCTGAAATAAGGAATAATTAATTTGCATATAAGGTCCCTTAGTACAATTAGGGTTATGTACTATGGCCATCTTGATAATCATATAGCTGTAGATTCAATGGTTGAATCATAAACACCGGTGCTTAGATGATATCCAAAGAGTTAGACTGAGGACTTATCTAGCACTATCAAATGATTTCCAAGACAGGATCCCAAGTCGGAGAAAGAGATGGCAATCCTTACTCCAAAGGTTGATATCTGACTGACCTCTTGATGCAGGTCCTCTGCATAGGAATAGAGATTCGGAGGTGTCGGATAAGTTAAGTCATATAGTTGACTTAGCGAGATCAAGATAGCTAAGATCTATGTTGTATATTGTCACGATATAGCCACACATCCTCTGACCAAAGACATAAGTATTACCATATGTTTGTACATTAGAAGGACAATTAGGTTGATGACCTAATCAAGGTCTATAAATCGGCAAACTGGTGTGTATACAAGGGAATAAGAGTAATACGATCTCTTAAAGGGATCATACAGGTTTATTACTGAACCGGAAGAAGATGAGCTCACTCATGACATATTGGGACCAATCAAATTCTATGCATGGTCATTTTGCTTTGGAAGCATGATAGGATTTGTACATATGATATATGCTTTTGGAAAGCATGTGATCGATATCAACTCATAAAGATCAAATGAGAAACTTAACAATAAAAATCTGAAGAAGACATTTCAAATGAGATCAGAACTTCGGGTTTATTCTAGATCTTCCAGTATGCAAAATGTACATGTATTAAGAGTACTTGAGGGTGATTTGATCTTAAACGATTGTATAATCGTAATGCTTCCATTCCGAGGGAGTGATGAAACAAGTTCGGATTTTAGTGACTCCTATCAGTGGACTAGATATCCGATCTTGATCCAATTGATGGGCATTAATCTGAATATGATCTGGATGCAATGAGGAGATGGGATATTATGTCTGACATGATCAGACACCTCCGAGCGATCTTTTAGATATGGATATGAGATAAGATCTCATTATCCAAGTCACTATACATGGCATATACAATCGTCCTGACCTTATCTCCAAGTATCTGGGGAGAAGGCACACAATTCTTGAAATAGTTCAAGAATTGTTCCATGAGCAATTTTATCTAAGCACTTGAAATTTGGATAATTAAATAAGATTAAATTATCATGATTAATCCGGATAGAGATATCTAGTTGATGAATCCATGATTCATTAACATTCTGTCTGCATTTTATCTTAAAACACTTAACAAATATGTAAATATCCATTAATTTCCATTTATTAACAAAACTTCATTATGAATAAAAATGCGCTTTTATGCATGAAAAACATGTAAATAAATAAAAGAATAAAAAGAAAGAAAACAAAAAGAAGGCATATTGTAGATATGTATATATGTATAAGATGACTTATAAAATATAAATATAGCTGAAAGATATATTTATATAACCCAACCCTCGAGACCAAGTTAGCATGGATTGGTCGACAAAAAAATAAGTAGGGGGAGATAAGGAAGAAAACCACAAAAAGAATTATTTATACACTCTACATAATATCCATTAATTATCAGATAAATACCAAAACTTCATTGATTTTTAATTAATTCATTTGTACATATTTTCCACCAAACTCTTGTCCTATTTATTTTTAAATATTTATAGAAAAACATAAAAAAAAGTTAAAAATATTATATTGTATATATGCCAAGAAATCCAACCTTTAAAATGTCAATTTCGCAACTTCCGAACATCATAATTTTCTCATACGAACTCCAATTTCACTCTACTCACCTTAGAAGTTCATAAAACAATATTCTCTAATTAATGAAGGTAATTTCACTAAAATCGAAGTCCGTTTGCAAAAAGTCGATTTTGGGACCTAATGGCAACTGGGCTATTTATTTTCTTCAGAACACACTATTTATAGTTTTATTGATTTTATAAATTTAATTATTTTCTTGATCTTGTATTTTAACCATGAATTATTTCATAATTTTTTGACACTATTTAACATTTTAAATAAATCAAAAACCCTGATTTATAGATGAAATTGAACTATAGACTATATATTTGTATTTATTTATATTTAAATTAATTTATTAAAGTCTGTAAAAATCTACATACAACTTATTTATTTTCATAATAATTACTAAAATATAAAAAGGTTATGTTATGTATTAATGTATTAAATTAAAAATCAAAAGTCTATTTATTAAGTATTCTATATACCTAGTTATTAATATAATATTTATATTTCATTAAATATTTATTATATATCAAAATAAATTATTTTATAATTTAGGTAATTTAATTATCTGCATTTTTCCTTTTTATACATATTTAAAATAATGCTATTTATTATTTATTACCTAATTATTAATCTAAATTCAATATCTGACCACCAGGTGCTGACACATGTTAGCACCTGGTTCAAGAAGGCTGTTGTCTGGAGTTGTTCTTGTTGGGAGAAATGAGCAACTTGTTATTCAAGAGAACCATGGCCTCTTTTATATAGGGAGAGACCTAATGGGTAAAATACATAGTAGTTTAGAGAACAATAAGAAAATACTAAACGGTACATAACATTTAATAATAATACTCTCTACACTCCCCCTCAAGGTGGAGCATAGATATCGATCATGCTCAGCTTGGAAGAACATCTCTGGAAGGGTCCTCTAAGCAACGGCTTGGTGAGTATATCAGCAGTCTGATCCCCTGAACTCACGTGAGATGTAGAAATCAAGCTTCTTTGGATCAAGTATCTAGTGTAGTGGCAGTCAACTTCAATATGCTTTGTTCTCTCATGGAATGCTGGATTGTTGGCAATAAACAACGCTGCCTGATTGTCACACTGAAGTTGCATAGGTACAGGTATGGCTACATGTAGATCCTCTAGCACAGATCGAACCCACATCATTTCCGTGCTTGCTTGCGCCATGGCCCTATATTCAGAGTCTGCACTGGACCTTACCATAACGGTTTGCTTCTTGCTTTTCCAAGAGACCAAAGAGCTCCCAACAAAAATGACAAATCCTGAGGTTGACTTTCTATCCTTAGGGTGTCCTGCATAATCGGCATCTGCACATGCTGAAATAGATAGATCTGTGCCCTTTCGGAATAGCAACCCTGAACCTGGAGAAGACTTTAGATACCTCGGTATCATATATATGGCATCCATATGAACTTGTCTTGGCTGCTCCATAAATTGACTCACCTGGCTTACTGCAAAGGCAATATCAGGTCGAGTTATGTAATATAAAGGAGCTTACCCACCATTTCTCTATATCTCCTCTTGTCTACTTCAGCAGTGTCATCATCATACAGCTTCATGCTTGGATCCATGGGAATACTCGATGGTCTGCATCCAGCCATGCTTGTTTCAGTCAAGAAATCTGTAATGTACTTCCTTTGGGTCATCACTAGACGTTGTGCATTCCTGGAAAATTCCAACCCCATAAAGTATCTTAGGGTTCCAAGGCCCTTCGTGACGAACTGACGGCCTAGGAACGCTTTTGCCCTCTCTATTCCCTGAACATCATCTCATGTAACCAAAATATCATCAACATAGACCATGATGACAACCGTACATGTAGAAGACTTCTGAATAAACAGTAAGTGGTCTGCATTCGATCTCTTGAACCCATGTCGTTCAATCAGATGAGAAAGTTTCTGGAACCACGCCCTTGGGCTCTGTTTAAGGCCATAAATTGCCTTGTGAAGTCTACACACCTTATGCTTCTCCCCCTCAGCAGTAAACCCTGGCGGTTGCTGCATGTAGACTTCCTCATGCAGATCTCCATACAAGAATGCATTCTTGACATCAAGTTGAGATATAGTCTCACGTACCATTGCAACTGATAGTAGTATGCGAAGGGTAGAATGACGAGCCACCGGAGAAAATGTATCCATATAGTCCACACCATAAGTCTGTGTGAAATCTCGAGCGACTGACCAACCGAGCCTTATGGCGATATAGACTACCATCTGCGTGGTATTTAACTGTGAATACCCATTTACAGCTAACAATGGATGCATCAGGAGGAGCAGTAACCAAGCTCCATGTGCCACGAGACTGTAAGGCCCGTATCTCGGCTTCCATAGCCAATCGCCAGAAATCAATCTTCATAGCTTCCTGATAGGTCTGTGGTATGTCCACGGATGACAAAGCTGCGGCAAATCTCTGAAAGTCGCCTGTGAGGCGATGAAAAGACACCTGAGAAGCAAAGGGATAAGATGCACACGTCCTCTTTTGCTTCCGAATAGCAATAGAAATATCTAGGTCGTCGTCCACTGTATTGGATGGTGTAGTCTCCTCCTGCAACGAAGAATCATGCACATGTATCATATCTAACCCGTCAGTAGTAATGTCATCAACACATACCTGAGGCGTGATGGATGTCAGACGTGTAGCCTGAGCAAGACCTGACCGACGCGTATAGAATTTTGGTAAAGGTGGAATAGGAGGTTGTGGAGGTGGTGGTGGCGGAGGTGGTGGTGTTGAAGATGGCGTAGTAACTGGTGCAGGAGTAGACTCAGGTGAACCCCAAGTAGGAAGTGGAGGAACATGGACATCATCATTGGTAGTGGATGGTACCAGCATGTCACCTGCAGGAGAGAAATACATAACAGACTCAAAGAACGTGACATCAGCACTGACAAAGTATTTCTTGTTTATGGGGTCATAACAGCGATAGCCCTTCTGAGTCCGAGAGTAACCAACAAAGACACACTTGACAGCTCTAGGAGAGAGTTTGTCAAGTCCTGGAGTGAGAAGATGAACAAAGGCAACAATACCGAAGACACGAGGAGTAAGTGAGAATAATTTCTTATCAGGAAAAAGGATAGACATAGGAATTTTCTCACCTAGAATAGATAACGGCATACGATTGACCAGGTAACAAGCTGTAAGAGCAGCATCCCCCCAGAAAGATATAGGAGCACAACTCTGAATAAGAAGAGTTCGAGTAATGTCAAGAAGGTGACTGTGCTTTCTTTCTGCCACGCCATTCTGCTGAGATGTGTAAGCACAAGTAGTTTGGTGAATAATGCCCTTTGACGAGAGGAACTAAGAGAGAGACCGTGTACAGAATTCCAGAGCATTATCTGTACGAACATATTTGACAGTAGAGGAAAAAACATTTTGCACTTCATTAATCAAATTTTTAATCACATCTCCTGCTTCAGATTTATTCTTTAAAAGAAAGACCCAAGATATACGAGAGAAATCATCCACTACAACTAAATAGAACCTGTGGCCCTGATGATCGGGAACACGACTCGGACCCCAATATCAATATGAAACAACTCGAACGGGGAACAACTGCTCCGACTCTGACGACTAGGAAAGGTGAACCTATGATGCTTTCCCAACTGACACGCGTCACAGGGAAAGGAAGAACTGGGAGAGATCTGAGGCAGAAGGTGTCGCATTTTCTTGAGCGGGAGATGACCAAAGCGAAGATGCCAGATGTACGGAGTTACTGGTCCGACGGAATAAGAAGAGACGCCAGCATAAGAATTCCGGACCAGGCGATACAGACCATTCTGCTCAGAGCCACAACCAATCACCTTGCCCGTTAGTATGTCCTGAAAAGTAAGAGAAGAGGGGTCAAATATAGCACAACTGTGCAAATCCTTCGTAATCTGACTAATAGACAACAGATTCATGGAGAACTCGGGAGCATGCATCACATTCTGTAGATGCATGGAAGAAGATAGAACAACCTTCCCCTGTCCAATAAGGGGAGAATGGGTACCATCTGCGATCTGTACTGAACAGCCATGGGGAATGTCTCTGTAGGACTCAAGTCTCTCTCGATCTCGGCAGATGTGATGTGTAGCACCAGAATCTATAATCCAATCAGATATATCATGACAAGACGTAAATGCAGTAGCACTACCTGAGGTACTAGCGACAGCCGAGGAACTGGCAGAGGCAGAGGCAGCAACATCAGAAGGTCCAACAGAAGAATCAGCAGTAGATTGTGCCATAATATCACGTAGACGTGCCACAAGCTCCTCAAAACGGTTGTCTGCATTGGATGTTGACTGAGGCAGAACATGCTCAGCTACACGCGCCGATGCTGGGAACCCATGCTTAGAGTAGCATGTATCCTCCGAGTGGCCTGTACGGTGACAGTACGAACAGGGGTGACGAAAGCGACCACCCCTACCACCTCCACATCTACGTCTATGACCAGAAGGCTGACCACCTCTCCCACGCGATACCGCCATCGCCGATGGGGGTGGAGTAGATGAGCTGGAGGACACTGATATGCGACTGAGCCTCTAGTAAACATCCTCCATTGGAGGAATAACTGCATCGGCCAAAATCTGAGAGCAGGCAGCCTCGTACTCAAGGTCTAGGGCTGCAAGTAGAACGTCCATCATCGTGGCATTCCGAAACATCTTCTATTGCTCAGGGGTTGCTGTGAGTGGAATTATACTGTATAGCTTCTCAAACATCCCTCTCAGGGACGTGTACAAGGAGTGAAGTGGTCTGTCGTTCTGCTTCATCGTTCTGTAACATCTTGGTTTCATTCCGCACTTGTGAATATGTTGCAGCCAGAATATCCCACATTGCCTTGGCAGTGGGCTGATGAAGGACATCATTGGCAATCTCCATCGACAGTGTTCTAGACAGCCAAACCTTGGCATTCGAATCATCAGCCTCCCACGAGGCATAAATCCATGTCTTCTTTGCTGGCTCATCCTCGGTAAGAATGTGCTTCTTACCGTTTAACTTCATGAGACTCATGAACTGCATCGCCCAAAGCTCGTAGTTCAAACCATCTATCTTCACTATTGGCGCGGGACCTTTGAACGCGCCTATGGAGGGCATATCCACCTTGGATTCTGACATATCGCCGCTGGAGAAGAACTAGGGTTTGTAGACAAATTGACAAATGTCTACAGAGACTGCATAGGATTTGAGTGCGTATGTAGACGTTACGCACCCAAATCCATAGATCCGGCTAGAGCGGGGACCGGTATCCGACTAGGGTACGGCCGAACTTGAAGACGAAGGCGAGCGGGACTGGGGGTCGGGCTAGGGCACGGCGAGCGGGACCGGGGGCCGCGCTAGTGCACGGCGAGCGGGACTGGGGATCCTGTAGCGGGACTGGAGACCAGGCTAGCGAGAGCCGGGCTGGGGGGGGATCCCGGCATGGGGGCTGTGTACCGGCTGGAGGCCGGCGAGAGAAGGGAGCCGACGAGGAGGGGCTGGGGCCGCGAGAGAAGGGCGGCGGCGAGGAAGGGCTGGAGCCGCGAGAGAAGGGCGGCGGCGGCGAGGAGGGGGTGGGGGGGGTGGCGGGTGGTGTGCGGTATGAGCCTTAGGGTTTAGGCTCTGATACCATGTTGGGAGAAATGAGCAACTTGTTATTCAAGAGAACCCTGGCCTCTCTTATATAGGGAGAGACCTAATGGGTAAAATACATAGTAGTCCAGAGAACAATAAGAAAATACTAAACGGTACATAACATATAATAATAATACTCTCTACAATTCTAACTACTCTTCTTCACCCATTTATTCTTGCACTTCATCACATCCTAAACTTAATCTAACGCCTTCGTTTGATTCACCTAACTACCCTCCTACTCACCTACACTTGGATTATCACCTACCCATCGCTATTTAACCTATTTATTGATCCAAAGTTGCTCAGTTGCAACTAACTCTCCTTGCTCCAATCTGAACTGTCGAGACCTCTACCTTTCTCGTCGTGCCCCGCCTGCCTCGGGTGGTGACAACACCCAAGGCCATCTCGCGTGGAAGGAGGATCGTCGAGGAGGAGGTTCCATGGCTAGCTGTGCCTTGCAACGCCGCCATCGCGACGTTCATCTCCGATGAAGTACCCACCATCGAGCAATCACCCGAGGTTCAGATAACCTCAGTTCCCAGGTACACATTTCATCCCCTTCTGAATTTCATCGATTTCTGAGCCCAATTAGCATCTTTAATCAACCCATTAGCTCGCTCTAATCGAGTTACTCGGCTCACCCCTCAAATCCATTAGCCAATTTTGATTCAAATCCATTCAATTTCCATCTCAAATATCACTGTCTGGAACTCCATTTTGAACTTCCAATTCACTTTCTCTTTGGTCGATTTCATCGCGAATTGAGCAGGCAGATTCTACCTTGCAAGTCCATGCACTATTCTGGAGCACAGTATTCATCGATTTAAATCTGGAGTCTTGTATACAAGGAAATCGAGCAACAGATCTGACTAGGGTTTCAAACCCTAGTCAACTTATTCCAGTCTTCGCAGTTGTCCTCTCGACGTCGTCCCACCGTAGGCGAGCTTGGAGGAGGTAGATGACCTCCTCCTGGCCCTATTGGAGGAGGTAGTATCGCCGACTATCGTCGGAGATCGATGAATCCAGGAAGGCGTTGTCGCATCTACGATTTGGGGAAGAAACCACTCAAGAACATTTGAGGCGCAGTTTCGTGACACGTGCACAATTGAACAGCTCAGATCATCTGCCTCCATCTAATCCAGACCGAATGAAGGGGTGTGAATATTGTAAAGAAGCTCAGCTAGATTCCAGAAATTACTTCGCACCTCCAGAACTTTTAATTTTTACATTTAGGTCCCCGTACTAGGCCCTAAGTGTAAAGACTTCATATTTTCCTTGCAATTAGGTGCCTTTCCAGAGACCTAATTGAAAGGAAGTTCATTTTCTTTTATTCCTTTTATTGTATATTACTTCTACATTGACAAATATGGCATGACAATGTAAATCTTTTGTAATCTGGCTAATAGACAAAAGATACATCTGAAATGCTGGAGCATGTAAGACAGTCTGCAGACGCATCGAGAGAGCTAGAACAATCTCCCCTTGTCCAATAATGGGTAGATGAACCCCATTGGCAATCACAACTGATCTACCAAGAGGGATAGACCTGTAAGAAGTAAACTGTGCTCGATCACCACACATATGATGAGATGCTCCAAAGTGCATGATCCAATCAGACAAATCTGAACTACTACTACTGGTAAGGGCATAGGCAATACCTGACGAACTCGAAGATGCTCTAGCAGGGTGTGCGACATCCGATGACCCTGCAGTTGAAGTGGTAGGAATAATCATCATCTCTCTTAGTTTGGAAACAGTATCATCAAAACGTACATCATAAACCGGAGCAGGAGTAGGAGTAGGCTCGATTTGCTCAGCAACTTGGGCAAACATTGGATACCCATACTTCTGATAGCATGTCTCCTCAGAATGGCCATGACGGTGGCAATGTGAACAAGGGCCTTGTTGTCGTCCTCCTCCTCGTCCATGTGGTCCTCGGCTGCGAAACTATGAAGTACCTCCTCTGCCACGAGAGGTTGCTACAGCAGAGGGAGTCTGAGCCACAGGAATAGATGTAGTAATTCTGCTCAACCTCTTGTAGACCTCCTCCATTGGAGGTATCATCTCTCCAGTAAGTAGTTGAGTACGTGTTGCATCGTACTCAGAGTCAAGAGATAACAGAAAGACTCATGTCATAGTCGCATTCCGATATGCATGTTGTTGCTCAGTGCTGGTAGTAATAGGCATGAAGCTATGCAGACGCTCAAAGATGCCTCTAAGATGTGAGAAGTGTGTATGAAGAGGTCGACCATTATGCTTGGTCAAAAAAGTATCAAGCTGCAACTGTAGAATTTTGCTCTCATTCTTTTCCTGCTCATAAGTGTCTGCTAAGATGTCCCACATAGCCTTTGTTGTGGGTTGATTGACGATATCATTGGCAATCTCTGTAGTGAGCGTCCTGGAGAGCCAAATGCGAGCATAGGCATCATCTTTCTTCCAAGAAGCATTAGCCCAGTCTTGTTCTCCAGCTCTGGATCCATAAGAATATGCTCCTTGTCATAGTACCTCATCATGGTGCGAAATTGCATGGACCACAACTCGTAGTTGGTCCCATCCATCTTTACAATGGAAGCAGAGCACTTGAAGGCACCGGAAGATGAAAAAACATCACCCTTGTTTTCTGACATGGTAACAAGAACGCTGATTTCTGGAACAAAACTGAGTAGATTGCTCTAAATGAGTCTACACAATCATATAGAGGATTGGTTGTATCTGTAGACCCATACAACCATACTAATCTCTTGTTGCCGTAGGAAAGAGTCGAAAGTCGTGATTTATATATTGAAAATCATGACAAACTGAGCAAAATCAGACTGTATAGACGGCCAAACTACAACATGCTTGTGAATAAGAAAATGAACTGGTTCCGGAAGGGGTCGAGGCACCAACGGTGGGCTGTTGGTGTGTAGCTGCTGGGTGCGGAGGGAGGCGGGGATCCGCGCGTGGGTTACGCGAGGTTAGGAAGTACCACTGGGCATAGGAGAGGATCGTCGTTGGGCGCAAGGGCGCGTAAGGATCGTCGAAGGATTGTGCGTGGGCATGGGGGGTTGCGCGGAGGCACCGGGGAAGGGGGTTGGGTGGCCGGCGGTGCGGGGAAGGAGGGAAGGGGGCGACGTGTAGGGTTAGGGTTAGGGTGGGATACGGGAACCCCGATCTAGGACCGTTGCTTCGATACCATGTTGGGAAAATGAATAACTTCATTATTCATGAGACCACAGGGCTCCCTTATATAGGAGAAAAGACCTGGGTAAATAGCAAGAGTGGTACATAAAGAAAATAAAATAAGAAATAACATCAAAGATGTACAGTAATCTCAACAATAGTCAAGATGTGTAACTATAGTTAGCAATGTCCTGATGGACATGGTCACAGGATAGCACGTCTCATCATAAACAATGTCTTCTATCTGTGTGTAGCCCTAGGCTATGAGCCATGCTTTGAACTTTGAAGGTCTCTACCTTCCCATCGAGTTCCCTTTTTCTCTTGAAGATCCACTTACACCTAATGAGTCTGACCCCTTGGGTGGATCCTCAAGGGTCCATACACAACAATTGTGCATGAAGTCTACCTTAGACTTTATTGCTACTATCCATCTATCCATGTCATGATCCTCAGAAGCTTCATTATACGGAGTCCGATCATTGTCAGATTTCTTTGACACATGATACCCTTTAGGTGGTCTTACCACACTTAAACTAATTTTGAAGAGGTATGAGTGTTTCATCTTTAATTATCCTTTTAGTTTCCAATATTACGAATCTCATTATCCTTCTAGGATTTGATGAGCCTCTTTACTTCATTCTTATCTTGGCTCTTAATGAAGTCATCCTCTAAGAATCATATTCTCAGTGATAAAATCTTTAAAAATCTTAGGGTCATAAGTAGATATCTAATACCAACGTTTACATTCCCAATGAACTGGCACTATGTAGTGCTTGTCCAGCTTACTTGCATCCATGTTTTGGTAAGGATCAGTGATAAATCCATGATTTATCATCATATTATCTAATTATATCTTTCTTACTTAGGTTATTCAATAAAATACTTGACTAATTCAATAATATTAAATACGATCCCTTGTAATTGTTGGAGTATGAATCATGTGTATATGGGTAATTGGATCCTTCCAAGGTCCAATTACCACACCCATTTATGTTTAGTCCCACATCTACTATTTGTGGGGCTTGGAGACTTACGGAGGGCTATATAAGAAGCCCCACAACACTTGTATCAGAAGAGAAAAGTGAATGAACACATCTATCTTTGAGGCGTTCTCCCATGGTTTCATCCCGCTCCTCACGGAGTAGAGTTCCAGTAAAATCCCGATATTCTTCAATGTTCTTATTCTTTATCTCTATTACACTTCCGCATTTTAGTTTTCTAACATGGTATCAGAGCGGGTTCATTCTCGAGGATTTATTCTTGAAGATTTATTTTTATGTTCTTGTTCAAGATTCGATTATCAGAGTAGTGCAATTCTTGGTCGTTCTTGAAGATTATTTTTTATGAAGTTCATGTTCGTGATTTGCATGAGTAGAGATTCAATTTTAGGGCTTCTTAAAACACTATATCTTTGCCGTCATCAACAACAGATTTTCGCAGTTCAATTCTAGAGATCATATCATGATCGAGTTCTGAAGATCATCTAGGACTTCCCATGAAACCCTAATCAAGTTCATCTTGCAAGCATTTTCTTGTTCTAAAGATCATCATCACCAGCTTTGAGGAAAATCTAGGCTTACTGGAATCCTAGATCTGTTCGATTCTACGGTTCCAGTAATTCTCTTCTCCATACGCTTTCCCTATATCAAAGAAGTTTCGTAGCCAATCAGCACCGCGATATTCCATCGCCCTCCAGTTCCAGGCTCCCAATGACGTTATTCCAAAAAAAACAAAAAAGAAGTGGCAAGGCTTCCGACCCCAACTTGCTCCAGGTGGCGTCGTCCACATCGCTAGGCAGCTCCATGCGGTGGCGAAAACCACGGGGCACCACTATACCGCTCCAAGCTGCGACGGAACCCTAAGACACATCAGGCGAAGCTTCTCCAGATCCTTCGAGTGTCTCCAAGTAGCAACCCCTATCACATCTTCGACTCATGTGATCCTGCAAGAAGGAGGCGGCTACGATGAGACCTCCAGGTAGTTGCCACCCTCTCCATCAACTCCAAGCCCTTTCAAATCAAAAGACTCCATGTGAATCGACGACATCCTTCAACCTCTTCTCCCAGCGGCACCCCCCTCCTTCACCCTGATTGCAAGGTGACGGCTCCTAGCAGCAATGATCTTATTTTGAGAGTAAGTTCCCATCGGGGAACCCTCTTCGTGCATGTGAAGTAAGAGGCCTGATGGGGGCAATGCCTTTTGATAGGGTTTTTCATTTTAGGCCTAAATTAAGGCCAAATAGCATACATTATTAAAAAAAAGGGAGATGAGGGGTTATTTCAGAGCCCAATAGGTCGTGGTTCAAAAAAAAAGAGGAAAGACCCAATTCGAAGAGAGAGAGAGGGCCTGCTAAAAAAATAAGGAAAAGGGATGCATTCTTTTAGGCCCAAGTAGGATATATTAAAAAAGGATAAAAGCCGAAAATTTTGTTGAACAACCTAAAAAATTAGGGATCATACCAAAAAAACGTATGAAAAGCGGAAGGTATGGCTGGTCTCTTGGTGGGGCATTGGATGAAGGGCTCCACGTGTGCAATGTCTAAGTTGTTGGTTGAGGTGGAGCTTTCGCGTTTGTTTGCTAGAGGTTTTGCGGGGGACGTCATGATGTTGGGTGTCAGGTGGTGTTGTGCCCGCAGTTTGTCGGGGAAGCAGAAGGAGGCCCTGCTGTGTTGTCAGGGTGGTGGCTCCGTCACTTGGAGGTTGCCTAGGTTTGCCAATGAATCTGTTGATCGCTCCGTCGTTCGGGTCACGCAGATTTGTGGGGCACCTTTCCTTTCTCATTGTGTCCGGGCGCTGGGACCATCGTTGAAGCACTTGGGTACGGTGGTCCGGATCTTGGAAGATGGTTCGTCGCCAAGTTCTGACCCGGAGACTGCGCTGGTGCTAATAGAATGCCCGGTTGGTGCGGCTTCGGACTCTGAGGCGGTTCTGGCCGTTGGCCGCTTTTCCTTCTGTCTCCATGCTCGGCTTCTAACGCCCCCTCCTCCGTCAGGCTGGGCGGAGGCAGGGAGCGTCAGTTCTATTTCGTCGCTGGGAGGGGAACGGTCACAGGATGATGTGGCTGGCATCGGGTCTGCTGAGGAGGGTATACCGAGGCATCGGGATCTTTTCGATTCTCCTTTTCGGGGATTCCAAGCGCCTCCAGCGTCTGCCGTGGTTCCTTCCGATTTTGCGGGGGATTCTCGGACGGTTTCTCTCCCCCAAGTTCCATCGGGCGCGGGTCCTTGTATCGGATCCTTCAGGCGGATCTCCTTCTCCTTTCTCGGGGGAGCAGGGGTCCGATTGTATCTCAGGTTTCGATGACGGGCAATCCTTGCCCGGTTGCGGACTGTAGCATGGCGGGTCGGACCTCAACCCCGTGTCTGCCTTCCTAGGGCGATGCTTTGTTTGGCTCCGTTGTTTCGTCATCGGTCTGGGGGACTCCGGATCCCCTCTGTCGATCTGGACCCGATGGGGAGGAGACCCCTTGCAATCGGGTTTCTGAAGCCCAACTGTTGTCTGGCTATGGTTCCCCCGGGCAGGATTGCATGGACGGCACTGCGGCTGGCCCTGTGCTTGCGGGCGCAGGTGGGGATCCCGATGGTGATTATAATGTAGGGTCTGCTACGGGCTGGCATTATGGTGCACTTGGGGTCATAGGCGTGACAGCAGATAAGAGGCCCGGGAAAAGATACAGGCGAAGGCAGCGTTCGAGGGCGCGCGTTGTAGAGCAATCGCCCATCTTGGAGCTGAAAGCGAGAATTGCGGAGGTGGCGGGAGCGATTCAGATTAGGGGGTCACCGGTGGCTCTAAATGAAGATTCTGTCATGGAACGTAAGGGAGATGAGTGACCCGGATAAAAGGCGTGTTCTGGGGTCAAGGTTCGTGGAGTGGGGGTGCGATATTGTCTTTCTTCAGGAAACTAAGTTGGAGTCTCTCTCAAGTGGAACTTGGTGGTCCTTTGCGGATTCGTTGTCTGAGTTCATTTCGATCGACGTGGTGGGTTCCGCTGGTGGTCTGTTGGTGGCTTGGAGGAGTTTGGCTTTTGTTTTGCGGGGGGAATTGAAAGGCACTCATGTCCTTACGGTTCTTTTAGAATGCCTTCGCTCGGGCTCATTGCTTGCTCTGTCATGTGTGTATGGGTCGTGTCACCCTTCCTCGCGGCATCAATTGTGGTTCGATTTGCGGGATGCTAGGGCTGCTTTCTAGGACAACATTTGGTTGGTTGGAGGGGACTTTAATGTTACGATGCTCTCTTCGGATAGACCGAGGATGCATGGTGGGCAGGACCCCTGCTCTGCGGATATTGTGGAGGTGGTTGACTCCTTGGATTTGGAGGTGATGGATGCAGCGGGCACAAAGTTCACTTGGAGGAACTCTGCCTCTCGTTCCCGTCTTGATCGTTTTTTGGCCTCGGCAGTGCTCTTGGAGCTTTTCCCCCTGTCGTTTGTTGTTAGCAGGCTGAGGACGAGATCGGATCGCACTCCCATTCTCTGGGACTCTAGTGATCCTTCGTTCCCACGAGGGTTCTTCAGGTACGAGAGGGCTTGGCTATTGGAGGAGTCTTTCAGAGACCTGGTGTCATCGCATTGGTCATCTGTGTCGGCTACTGGTTCGGCGTCCTCGAGATTTGTGCAGAAGTTGATTTCCTTGTGGACTCGTCTATGCGATTTTAAGAGAGACGAGGGAGGCTCGTCCCGCGGTCAGAGGGGTGGCGGAAGAGGAGGTCAACAGACTTGACATACTGGAGGACGACAGACCTCTGACTGAGGTCGAGTTGAGTCAGAGAGCGGAGGCCCAGCGGAAGATACTTGAGGACAGGAAGAGAGTCATTGAATGGAAGCAATGGTCCAGACAGAAATGGGTCAGGGAAGGCGATGCGAATACGGCCTTCTTTCACAGGGTGGCTAGTGGGAGGCGTCGGGGCAATACCGTCAGGTCTATGGTCATTGACAGCGTCAGAGTGGATGGCAATAGGGAGTTGGGGAGGGCGATTGCTGACCATTTCCTGGACTTCTCCACAAGGGTTTCCGGCATGCGGTGGAGGTGGGCTAGGTTGGGCGCCACGTAGTTGTCGGTCGTGCATGCGGCTTTAGCTTGAGTCAGGAGGTTATCTTGGAAGAGCTTAAGGCGGCGGTGTGGGATCTTAACGAGGACGGCGCACCGGGATGGTTTCCCGATGTCTTTTTGCAGGGACTTTTGGAATCTGGTTGGCAAAGAAGTACTTGAGGTTGTGGCGGAGTGTTGCTGTTGCAACGCGGGTTTTGATTGCATCAATAAGGCTCTGATTGTCCTCCTTCCGAAGAGGGAGGGAGCTGACATGATTGAAGACTTTAGGCCTATTGCGGTCTCAAACGCTCTGTATTTGATTGTGGCAAAGGTCTTCGCTATCCAGTTGAGTAGGGTGCTCGAGCACATTATCTCCCTGTGTCAATTTGCATTCATTCCGGGGAGACAGATCGCGGAGTGCTTGGTTGTGGCGTCTGAGGTAGTTGCTGATTGGAAGAGAAGTGGGAAGAAGGCATTGCTTTGGAAAGAGGATTTTGCAAAGGCTTATGATACATTAGACTGGCATTTCCTCTGGGCGGCGTTGCATAGGAGGGGTTTTCCAGAGATCTAGATATCTTGGTTGAAGCGTTGCGTAACTACCGCATCGTTGTCGGTTCTTGTGAATGGGCATCCGGAGGGGGGCTTCTTTCAGTCGTAGAGGGGCGTTAGGCAAGGATGCCCTCTCGTCCCATTGCTCTTCATCATTGCCGCGGGCGTCCTTGCTTGCATGGTTGCCCGGGTGCAGGCCAGTGGGATCACTAGTGGCTATTCGAGGGATGATTTGAGGGTCCCTCTGCTTCAATACGCTGATGACACCATTTTCTTCGTTGAAGGGGGCAGTAGCGAGGCTAGTGGCATGGCGGTCACTTTGGAGCTGTTTAGAGAGATGTCGGGGCTAGCACAAAACGCCAGCAAGTCCAAGGTTGTTCCTTTTGTCTTTTCTGACAATGAGTCGCGTTTCTGCGGGCAAATTATGGTCACGACGTGCACCAGTCTTCCCATCCACTACCTTGGGGTTCCTCTGGTCGTTGGCAGGACAAAGCTGGCGGATTTGTTACCGCTCGTCGAGAAGCTGGAGAAGAGACTGGCGGGGTGGAAGTCCCCGGCCCTGTCTAGGAGGGGTGTTTGGTGCTTCTGAAGGTGGTGCTCTCTGCTATGCCGATTTACTTCACGTCTACGAGACTCATGTCGGTTGGTATTCGAAAGAGGGTGGAAGGATTGATGCGTCGTTTTCTTTGGGGCAAGAGCGGGCAGGAGGCCGTCGGAGTGCACCTGGTGGATTGGGATATTGTCACGCTTCCAAAGTGCGAGGGTGGTCTCGGGGTCAAGCGTCTTGAAGCGTTGAACGAAGCCTTTTTGTTGAAGTGCGTGGGCCAGATCTGGAGTGCTGATGATCTTTGTTCTACTCTTACTCGTCGAGTATACGATGTATTTGTTTCTGCGCCGGAGGTCAGCAGGCGCGGGTTGATTCCCTCGCCTTTCTGAAAGGGCATTTTGGTGGTCATCCCCTGTCTCCGAACTCTGTTCAGGCCGGTTATGGGGGACGGGGAGACCTTTGCTTTCTGGAAGGATAACTGGACAGATGATGGGGTGTTGTGTGACCGCTTCCCGCAGTTGTTTGCTTTAGCTGCGGATACGGAGGTACGTGTGGCTGCCTGTTGGGTGGAGGGGAACTTGAAGTCGTTGTTTCGCTCGAATTTTTCAGACTAGCGGATGGAGGAGTTTGTCCTCTTGCTTGACTCGCTTAGGCTTTTTGGAGGCCCTTATGAGGAACTGGATCACTGGGTCTGGCGTGAGAGCTCTTTCTCGGTGGGGAAGGTTTATAGGGTGATCTGCAGGCCTCCCCCTTCTCAGTCGTTGAACTTGCGAGGGACTGCGGTTTCTTTTGGAGGCTTGGCCTGCCTGAGAAGATTGGCTTTTTTATGTGGTTGTTCAGGAGGAAGAGGCTGATGACACGTGATCGTTGAGCTAGGCTGCTTGGGGCGGTTTCCGACAGATGCCTTCTGTACGGATCTGGGATTGAGTCTGTGGAGCATCTCTTCTTCTTGTGTCAGGGATCGACACCCATTTGGGGTGACTCGGATCTGGACTGGGTCAGTACGGAGAGCCTTATCTCCTTTTGTGATTCGTTGGTGGTGGTCAGGCACAGTCCGAGAAGGGTCCTGCTTTGCCTTGTGGCCATTGTCTGAGCCATCTGGTTGGCTAGGAATGTTCTGTTGTTCTCTGGTCAAAGTATCTATAAGGAGAATGTTTGTATCCAGGTGTCGGGTTTGTTAGACTTGGGCTTTCTTAGTTGTTGCGATGTAACTATTTCCTATCTCTCGTTAATGAATTTTTGGGGTGGACACCTATGAGTGTCTCCCCCTTGTTTGGCTTCAAAAAAATGAGTTTTTCTTTGGAAAAAAGCACTTACAAAAGAAAAACGTATAAAAAAATGTATTAAGCCTTCTCCCACTACAAGTAGGGTCGGCTACATGGATTCTTGCTCAAATCCATGTTGAAAGATTCGACTATTTTTTACGCTGGCCGTCGACTACCTAACGCAACCACTGCAACAGTGGGATTTGAACCCTGATCTTTTGTGTGGTAGACACACTGTACTACCACTAGACCATTAAGTGGGTACACAAAAGAAAAACGTATGAGAAAAAAATCTACGAGAAGAAAAGTTGAAAAAAAATGAGGATCAACTTAAGTGATTTATTGGTTTTTACCCTCCCCATATTCATTTCATCTCCCAACTTTGTAGAATGTCATTGTTTTCCAACAAGTATTGGGAGAAAAGGGGAATATTATGCAGAGACTAGATTTTTAGAGTCTCTAGATTCAAGGCCAGCCAGATTTCAGACTCTACAGTTCAGATTCAAATGATATTCAGATTGGTTCCAAGTCTTCAGTTTGATGCGCTGATGAAGCGCTAAATGCATAAGTTAATTTCGATCCGTTGTAGCATGGGCACTTAGCAATTCATACAGAACTGAATTAATTTATCTCTATGAAGAGGATTCGGGTTTAATTTATATCCTGGGAAGTCCATGGTCAAACACAAGGACACAAGCAATTTGTTAATTAAATTTAAGTGCCAAATATCGTGCTTGCTCTAAAAAAAACTATTGAAGCCATCCACTTTCTAAGGAAAACAATGGAGATTTACAGAGCTAAAAGGAAGAACCTCCATATGATGTTTATTGATTTAGAGAAGGCTTATGATTTTGTCCCACGAGAGATATTGCGGAGAGTTTTGGAGAAGAGACAAGTACATGTCCTATACATTACCCTCAGCAAAAGATATGTATGATAGGGCTTCATCTTGTGTAAGGATACAGTCTGAGAAGACTGGCTATTTTGGTATCAACATTGGTCTGCATCAAGGTTCAACTTTGAGTCCATTCCTTTTTACTTTGAGTATGGACGAGTTGACAGGTCACATTTAGAATGAGATACCTTGGTGCATGTTATTCCCTGATGATATTATGTTGATTGATGAGACTAGAGATGAGTAAATGAGAAGCTTGAGATCTGGAGACATGAATTGGAGACTAAAGGATTTCGTATAAGTAGGACTAAGATTGAATATATGGTGTGTACTTTTGATGGAAGCAATGGTGAAGGAATTAAGATTAAGATAGGTGATGATAACATTCAGAAGAGAGATTCTTATAGATACTTGGGATCTATTTTGCAACATGATGATGAAATTGATGGAGATGTTACAAATAGAATAAATGCAGGTTGGCTAAAGTGGAGAGGAGCCTCTACTGTTCTCTATGATAAGAAAATTCCTTTGAAAATCAAAGAAAAGTTTTACAAAGTAGTTGTGAGACCTGCTATACTCTATGGATCTGAATGTTGGCCTGTGAACCATAGACATGTGCACAGAATGGCAGTGGCAGAAATGAAAATGCTAAGGTGGATGTGTGGACACACACGTAAAGATCGTATTCGGAATGATGCCATCAGAATGAAAGTTGGTGTAGCTCCGATCAAGGATAAGATGCGAGAAAATCGCTTAAGGTGGTTTGACCATTTGCAAAGGAGGTCAGCTAATGCACCGGTGAGGAGATGTTAGTTTTGGAATGTTGACCTGGCTAAAAGAGGGCGAGGAAGGCCCAAGAAGTGTTGGAATGAGACTATACAAAGGGATCTTACTTTTTTGGATCTAAGCCCGAGAATGACCCAATATATATCTGAATGGGGGCAAAGAATCCATGTAGCCGACCCTATTTAATGTGGGAAAAGGCTTTGTTGTTGCAGTACTATAGACAATCAATTTTTTATATTCTTATCAAATCAAATTTTTAAATGGTAACCAAGGTTTAGAAAAGCGTGAGGTGGTCCGAGGCGTTTTTTCCAAAATTGAGGCGAGGCGTAAGCCTGGAGGCGGTCTAGACGTAAGCCTCGATTTTTTGGAAAAAAAATAAAATTTAAGCAAAATACATTGAAAAAAGTATATAATAATATTAAGCTTTGCCAAAAACAAAAACACATTCAAGAATAATTTAGAACTAGTAAAAGATACAATACATAAGCGTTGAAGACAATGAAGTTCAAAAAATCCAATACTAAGCCACTAATAAACGGAATATCAAGTTCCAACACCAACTTCAATGATTCTATATAAGTATTGAACTAAAGTCTATACTTAATACTAAAGTACAATAGAAACCATAATTTTTAGTGTTCGAGGTAAAAAAATATTAATATGCCTTGAATCCCAACCATTTGTCTTGTTGGACGTAGTTGGAGAACCGCCATATGCATCCCCTCCTGCCATATCATTCACAACTTGTATAACCAAATAACAACATCAAGTTGTAAACTTGCAACTAATATAAAATATTTGTTACAATTCAAACAAAAATATGTGTACAATATACCTAGTATGTGTAGATGTATGATAAATTGAATATGATGTATACAAAATCATGGAGCTTCGCTTATTTCACGTGATCTCTTCTCTTTGCATGGAGTTATATATTGAAATATACAAGGTTTAACATGGAAACAAGAACACAAACATAAATTATAATGCTTACGGAAAAATAGGATCATGTACAAAGCACATAACTAAAAATGGAAAAAAAAGCAGCATGCTCGAGGCTTACGCCTCCGCCTCGTCCCGAGTGCCTCGCGCCTCGAGCGCCTCACAGAAAGCTGAGGCATACGCCCCACCAATCAGACCCGAGGCATGCGCCTCGAGGCACTTTTGGCACGCCTCACCTTGAGGCGTACGCTTTTGCGCCTTGAGGCGCCGCTTTTTAAAACCATGACGCTAACACATCCAAATTCAAATTTTCAAATCAAAATTTTTGAGAAGCAGTATAGCTAAATTAAAATTTTTGATAAGCAGTATATACATTCAATTTTTTTATATTCTTTTCAAATCAAAATTTTCGAACACTAACATTCAAATTAAACTTTTTGTTAAGTATAATTAAATTTTTATATTCTTTTCGAATCAAATTTTTTTCAACAGTAAAGGATCCAAATTCAAATTTTCAAATTAAAACTTACAAACATATAATTTCATATATATGAAACCAATAGGTCTGAAATTAAGATCAATTGCATGCAAAAACCCCAAATTAAATCTTAGAAACATGAATTCTGGAGCAAGTCATTAGGTCTAAAATTAGGATTAATTGCATGCAAAAACACCTAATTTTAAACTTTAGAAACATGAATTCTGGAGCAAATCAATAGGTCTGAAATTAGGATCAATTGCATGCGAAAATCCCCCCAATTATAAGTCTGAAACATGAATTATAGAGCAAATCAATAGGCCTGAAATTAGGATTAATTGCATGCAAAACCCCCAATTCTAAATCTTAGAAACATGAAGTCTGGAGCAAATCAATAGGTCTAAAATTAGGATCAAATGTATTCAACCCCTCCCCCCATTATAAGTCTTAGAAACATGAATTATGGAGCAAATCAATAGGTCTGAAATTAGGATCAATTGAATGCAAAAACCCCCAATTTTAAATCTTAGAGACATGAATTCTGAAGCAAATCTAGGTCTAAAATTAGAATCAATTGCATGCAAAACCCCCCAATTTTCAATTTTAAAAAACTAAAAGATCGAGAGCTAATAAATGGATCTTGAATTAGATTCTTTGCATGCGCAGATGGCAGCGTAAGAGGGCTTGGTTGTGGCTTTGAAGATCTCTAATTTGGAGGAAATTGGGCTTGAATGGATGGCAGCACTTCCAGCTGCAATGGTTGTACCTTGCATGCAGCAGATGGCTCCAGGAGCAGCTTCAGGAGTAGTAACAAGAGCCAGAATAGCTGTTGTAGCAGCGGCTCCTCCAGTTGGGAGCAGCACTGCTAAATAATAGCTTGTTTCGATCGTCCTGGA
This sequence comes from Ottelia alismoides, assembly GCA_037367405.1. Classification (NCBI taxonomy): domain Eukaryota; kingdom Viridiplantae; phylum Streptophyta; class Magnoliopsida; order Alismatales; family Hydrocharitaceae; genus Ottelia; species Ottelia alismoides. The sequence continues at coordinate 370,588 of JAZKJV010011435.1, forward strand.
GTGACGATCAAATGGATATAATATTTATATTTTTCTGATTTAAGATGATTCAGAAAATGGAAAATTACGTTTTCATTTGTGATTAAATTTTGTGATTTAAAAGGGCCAAACAACTTCCGATTGGCAAATAGTTGATTCTGTTGGTTTCTATTTGAAGATACAAATTTTATGATCTCGGTTTATTTTTGCGGTTCCCACTGTCACGGCTTTTCCGATGATACGAATTACGATGCAATCAATTTTTGGTTGATTGATCCCAAACGAAATTTGATTTATGATCTATGGATCGATTCAAATCATTTAATATCGATCGATAGTTTTATCGGGTCATATGGACCCTAATCGGGTCGAATTCGGTTTCAAAACCGAGTGTCACAAATATAAAAACCTTAAAGAGAGTCTCGTCCTCGAGACTCGTGTCAATGTCACTATGTGTTTTATCTGGGTTTCACCTATGATTTCTTACCATAAAAACCTCAGTTTTTTTAAACCCATAAAAACCTCAAAATTTAACAAGCCATAATCTAAAACATAAAATTTAATATTGAACTGAGAGTTACTTGAAAAGAGTTGCGAGTATCTTGCCCGCATATCCGCTTCGGATTCCCAGGTTGCCTCTTTGACCCCTTGTCGGTGCCATAGCACTCTGACCAAGGAAATCTCCTTGTTGCGAAGCTTTCTTACTATTTTGTCCAATATCTGAATCGGCTTCTCTTCATATGTCAAATCATGCTCTATATAAAGATTCTCGTAACGGATGATATGGCAAGGATCGTAAACGTACTTCCTCAAGTTTGATACATGAAACACATCATGTATGGTCGATAAGTGTGGAGGAAGAGCTACTCGATGGGCCACCTTCCCTATTCGGGTAATGATCTGAAATGACCCAACATATCGTGGTGCGAACTTGCCACGAACACCGAATCTTTGTACTCCCTTCATGGGAGATACTTGCAAGAACACCCAATCTTCCAACTATATTTATAGGAATTTCATCGGTATATATATGATTAAGTTGCTTATCAAATAAGTCATATTTGAATTTGATTAAAAGAACAAGATCGGATTACCTAAAACTCCAAATCTCTTCTCTGACAATATGCATAGTTCCTCTGACCGCTTTGTGTCGTCAGAAGCGTCCGCCTCACAAGGTCAACAACCTTCGTAGTCTCCTCTAGGAGATCCACGAGTAAAGAACATGATCACCTACCTCATGCCAACTAAGAGGTGTGAGGCATCTCCATCCGTATAGGGCTTCGAATAGTGCCATGCAAATACTGGAATGATGGTTGTTGTTGTATGTAAACTCTAACTAACGGTAGGTGGTCCTTCTAGGACCCTTTCCACTGAAGAGTACATGCATGTAACAAATCCTCAAGTGTCTGGATGGTGCGCTTGCTCTGACCGTCAGTCTGCAGATGGTAAGCGGAACTCATCTTCAGTTATGTCTGTAATGATCATAAATTTATGCTAGTTCTGAGATGTGAACTTCGAATCTCTGTTAGACACAACCTCTCGAGGTATACCATGCAGCCTAATGATATTCTGAACATATGACCTGGCCAACTGAGATGGAGTATAAGTCGTGTTGACAGGTATGAAATGAGCTGACTTGGTTAACCGGTCAACAACAACCCAAATAAAATCATAGCCAATTGATGTCCTCGGCAGTCCGACGATAAAATCCATAGAAATACTCTCCCACTTACATTCGGGAATGGGGAGAGACTGTAGCAACCCTGGCGTTCTCTTGTGCTCTGCTTTGACCATCTGACAAGCGATGCACTAATTAACATAACATGCTACATCTCGTTTCATCCTGTCCCACCAGAAATGCTCGTGCAGATCACGATACATTTTCGTAATCTCTGGATGAATAGACAATCGTGAATTGTGTGCTTCACCAAGAATGTCTCTGTGTAACTACTCATCATCAGGCACAATAACCCGGCCAACCTTCCACAAAATGGACCTTGCCACCACGAAATCATCACATTCATCCTTGATAGCACGCATGTATCTATCCTTGATCCAAGGATCCATCTTTTGATCTTCTACTATGTGATCCCATAAATTGTTGAATCGTGGAGACAAGGCAGTAGATATGGATGCACTCTCATGAGGGTGCCAACCAGTCAAAGCTACGAACATATCCCATGTGTATAACCAGTTTACCGTATCATATACATGAGCTCTCCTGCTAAGTGCATCTGCCACCATGTTTCCCTTAACAGGGTGGTAAAAGATCGTGCAGTCGTAATCCTTCAGTAGCTCAAGCCATCTGCGTTACCTCATGCTCAGATCCTTTTGATCGAAAATGTCCTTCAAGATCTTGTGCTCTGTGAAAATCTCAAGGTTCATCACACAGTCTGATAAAAAGCCAGCTGTGTATTTGGCAGCAACGATATCTCGAACTCAATCTCTCTTAGGAGGCAAACATGGCAAATCATCAGGAAACACATCAGAGTATCTTATACCACTCTGATGTCCTAGGTCATCGACTCCCTGTCGGATGTCTCTCGGACAAATGCTACGTAAGTATCACATCCTTGATCAACAAGTCTCTAACCTCTCAACGCTGAGTTGTACCCTATTTTGGAGCAATGTAATGTACCCTCAAAAGTAAACTAGGGTAAGTCTGGAATTCTGAAGACAATTGTCTTCATAAAGCAATCAACCAGAGCATAATGAGTTGATAACCAATCCATATCCAACATCAGATCAAACTCGTTAAGTTGTAGTAAAAGACAATCTGCGATCATCTCATGATTGCCAATCAACACCGGTAACCCTCTAACTACTAAGGAAATGATGAATAGTTGGCCACCTAGCCTATGGATGTGATATGGAGGATCTAGGGCCTCTGCAACTCTACCGACAGAAGCTACTAATCTTGAAGCAATAAATGAATGGGTTGCTCCAGAATCATATAAAACATGGAAAGGACGGCTCAAGATTGAGACCATACCTTTTACCACAATACTTGTTGATTGTGTCTGCTCCTGATTCATTGCATGCAACTGACCCTGTCTCGCTGGTGCAACACTCGAACCGACCACACTCTGTATATGTCTTTGTGGCATCCTGAAGTTGGAGTTCCTACCATAGAAACTCCCAGTATGTTGTGTCTGCGGTTGTGAAGGTCGTGGTTGTGATCGAGGCTCGCTAAAGGCCTGGGATACTGAGACCGGTAGTGACCCTACTGATTGCACAAGCAGCATCGCACAAACGGGGTAGGCGTAGCGGTCGTGTCGGGGTTTCGAGTCGGTCTTGTTGTAGGTCTCTACACTCCCTGCGACCCATATGGTCGTGTTGTACTGGTGCCACATCTGGCAAGTGCCCCTCCCAAAGTAGATGGAAATGAGCGAGCACCGCCGGAAAATGTTGATCCAGTAGGATGAAATCGTCAGGCCGACCTATGTTGTTCAAACGATCGCAGCATCGATCCAAATAACCGTTGTGGTATAGGTGTTGCTCCAAAAGAACTCCCAAAATGTCTCCCTCTGATATCCTCAAACTTCTCTACTGCATCAGTAGCCTCGAAGATAGATGTAAGATGTAATCCAGCTAGCTTCTCTTGTATCTCTTCCCTCATCCCTCTGATGAACTTCTCCAGATTCTCTGCTGGAAATGTAGCAGCAGCTGGTGTGTGGCGAGACAGCTCGGTAACGGATAAAATATTATCTGGTTGTCATCCGTCCATGTCTGAGCTCTGCAAAAAGTCAGCAATGGGACTCATTCCACTTCCCAGAGAAGAAGTGGGATCTGAAGCTCATCTCAAAATCATCCCATGTAGGCTCACCTCCCATCTCCGAAACAATTGTCTCCCACCACCTCTCGACGAAAACACTCGAAGAGTACTCCATAAAAGGTAACCACATGTCTCTTGGTGCGCAAATCATCCAGAGTACCTTTACCACTCTCTTCAGCCATTTCTCTACCTCATTTGGTGTCCATGTACCCTCAAACACGGATACATTAGCTCGTTGATATGAAATGAAAACTGACGGATGCCTATGTATAGTAGAGTGCTCGTGCGTGCCCTCATCTGCAAAAAGTACATAGTCATGCTACCTACCATAATCTCCCTCATATGCTCCATGTGCTATTACCTCATCATGTAGATCATCAATTTGAGGCTGTTGAACCTCTACGGACTGACGTTGCCCCTGTGGTATTTCATTCTGTAAAGGATAGTAGGTGAAATCAAATAGCTCCTCAAACCTCATCTCAATATCCCCCTGCCTGTCAGCTATATCCGTCTGCTTAGCCAAAATCTGATATTGTTGGCCTCTCATCTCTAACTGTTGATCTCTCATAGCAGTCTGCTACTACTGGAGATTCGTAAGTATAGCCATGATACGTGTCAACTGGTCTGCTATCTCCTGACAGGTCCTAGACGTCATGGTTCTGTCTAAGAACCAATATCATTAGTTATAATGATGATTATTTGCAATTGTAATGATTGTGCTTTTTCTCTTCCTGAGATTAGTATATGAATATTAAATGCAAATATGGCACTTGTGTATTGAATGTCACTCATTTCTTCTCAAACTTGTGACAAGTTAGAGAATTGTCAATCTCCGAGAACTTAATACGATCGGAATTAGTATGAACATTGTGTAGCGGGGTACCACTACTCTGATACCATTCATGTAACAACCCCGGGATCCGGGTTACCTGTTTACAACATTCACATATAAAATTTATGATTGATCATACTAAGTTCCGAAAATGAGGAAAAATTTCGCGATTGAATGACATTCATACTTCATTTAACCATTCACATCATAACCACGTGTCACCTCAGAACATTTGCATTAATATCCAATAGTATTACATGTATCAACAAGAAACATTGAAATTCTATACATGTATCCCAAAATACAATAGAAGAGAGGTAAGTATAAGAGAGTTACAATTATCTGTTCAATGGCTATAAGGTGTACCGTCAAAAGAAATCCTCTGAACCTCAGAAGCTCAGAGCCTTGGAAAGTATCAAGTATGTCACAGGTGCCTTCCATGCCATCCATGCTATAGGTGCCTTCCCTGCCATCCATGTTAGGAATAAAAGAATGTCAACAAAAGTTGAGTACAACCAAATTTATTAAAACTAACAGATATTTAAGTGGCTACAAAAGAAAGCAAGTAGATAAGCAATGGCATTGTAATTCATTAAGCTACTTGCATCTGCTCATTGATGGGGGCCGAGGTCGTTTCGCCTCCCCATTTTGACATCCCTTCCTCTTCTAATGCGCCATGTGTTACGAGGAGACCTTGGGACGAGGCGATCTACATTCTGTTTGGGGGAGCCCATGTGGTGCCCTCGTCTGATCCTTATGTGCAACAGCTGGCATGCCAAGTGGCAATTGAAGCACCAAGTTTTTCTTTATCGAGCGAGATTTTGTTGGCAGATCTCTTTTCCGGGTCTTGGGTGACTATTAATCGGATCTCCGAGTATAGCTTTGGTAGATCTGTTGCTGTGGACCCGTTTACGTGGGTTGGGTCCCCCAATTCCTCATGTCTTATGTCCTTTCACCGTCTTTGACTGAGGTGCCAGCCTGGGTGAGGTCGTTCGGAATGAACCTCCTACCCTTGGAGCATGTGCAGATGGTGCAGATGTGTCCTACTCTTTGGAGTGCGACGCCACTCAGCCAGGAGTACAGGCGGCGACTGCTCCAGGAAGTGGGATGGTATCAGGTTCGGCCTCTCTTTCCGAGTGAACATGGCACTGACTAGGGCGCCTGACTCCCCGGTTTCTCTATCTGATGAAAGCGGCATAATTCATTCCACTTCCGCCAGTTCTTGCTCTATGTCCCATGACGAGGGTAGTAGAAAGAAGCGTAAACGATATCACCCTAGGAAGAAGCTGGCCCAAAAGGTCTTGCCTAGTCAGGGCATCTCGAATGAAGCCGTTATGGTGGCATCTGCAGCATGGGTGGTGCAGATCGAGGGGAAATTTTATTGTCTAAATGAAGGTTCTAACCTGGAATGTGAGGGGTTTGGGTGACTCCGAGAAGCGGCGGGCAATGGGTAGCCATTTTATTGAATGGGTTATGATATCATCCTGTTGCAGGAGACTAAGCTCTACTCATGTTCCTTGGTGACTTGGAATTCTTTCGGATCTGGGTTGATCTCTGATTTTCGAGCTCTAGATACGGAAGGGTCGGCAAGAGGTATGCTCTTAACATAGAAGGACTCCATGTTCTCAGTTCGATCGGAGCTCAAGGGGAGATATGTGATCAGTGTTCTTCTAGAGAACGTCCAGGAGGAGTCGTTTCTTGTTGTTTCATACGTATATGGTCCGTGTCTACCTTCGGCGAGGGATGAACTGTGGAGTGATATTCGTGATGCCAGGGTTGCCTTTCCCGGTGTTGCTTGGCTTTTGGGTGGCGACTTCAACGTCACTTTGTTGTTATCCAATCGTCGCGGCTTGCGAGGGTGCCAGGACCCGAGCTCGGTGGTGTTTGCAGAGTTGATTGACGACCTTGAACTGGAGGTGGTCGACGCCAATGATACAAGATATATCTGGCGGAGCACGAGTTCATGCTCCCGTAGCTTCTGTTGCAGTTTCCTCTTTCGATATGCTTCTCTAGACCTCGTACATGCTCTGATCACTGTCCGTTGTTGTGGGGGTCCGATGGTGCGGTGGCCCATCAGGCCTTTTTCTGTTTTGAGACGGCGTGGTTGCATAAGGACTCTTTCAGAGAGCGTATGCATCTTTTTTGGTCAGTTGTCACTGTATTTGCCTCTGCAGCGTCCCGTTTTGAGCAGAAATTGTCATTGCTTTGTAATTACCTGTGTACTTTTAAGAAAGAGACCAGAGATTCCAGACTGGCTCGTCACCTGATGGCGGAGTCGAAGGTATGTAGATTTGATACTGTTGGAAGAAAAAGAAGAGATGTTTATTCATGTAACCCTAGGCTCTCTTATAAAGGGGAGAGACCTATAGGTAAATTAGATAAGACAGACATAAAGAAATAAAATAACTGGAAAGATACATAGGTGTAGAGATATATTATGTTATTTGTATTGTTTTATATTTTCTATATTTTTATGGACTTCTGATGTAATTTACCCATAGGCTACTCTCCCATATAAGAGAGCCTATGGCGTATGGAATAAACAACTCTTTCTATTTTTCCAACATGGTATCAAAGCGGCGGTCCTAGACCGGAGCTCCTGTGCCAAAACCCTAACCTTAACCTCCACCGCAAGCCCTTCTCCCCCGCGCCGCTCCTCAGGCCTCCTTCACGCGCCGCGCCCTGCCTCCACGTACCGCGCCGCGCCTCCCTCTCTGCGCCTCGGGCTTCCTTGCGCCTCCTCGCGCCTCAGGCCTTGGGCATCGCCGCCATGCCTTGTGCCTAGACCACCACTGCCGACGTCGCCGTATATTCACGCCTAGGCCACTGTCGTGCCTAGGCCTCCGTCGTGCCTAGGCCATCATCGCCTAGGCCACCGCCGCCTAGGTTTCTCTGACCTAGGCATCTAGGCCTCACCGTTGCCTAGCCTCTCATCAAGTCTTCCTCTTGATGGGTTTCGTTGCTTGAGTCTACACATGTAACCAAACCTGTGAATGTCAGTGTAGACAGCAATCTATCAGTCTACCATCCTAGTCTTCTACTATCATCATGTCAGAAAGCAAGGCCGATATTCCCTCCACAGGCGCCTTTAGAGGTCCTGCGACCATTGTGAAGATGGACGGGTGAAATTACGAACTATGGGCAATGCAGTTCATGAGTATGATGAAGTCGACCGGTAAGAAGCACATTGTTATTGAGGAAGAACCTGCTGAGAAGACTGGGGTCAACGCCTCATGGGAGGCAGATGATGCATACGCCAAGGTTTGGCTATCAGGAACGTTAGCAATTGAGATTGCAAATGATATTCTCCATCAGCCCACTGCAAAAGCAATGTGGGATATTCTGGCTGCTACATATTCACAGGCAAAGAATGAGACGAAGATTTTGCAACTCCAGCATAACATCTTTACAATCAAGCAGAATGGACGGCCTCTACACTCATTATACACGTCTTTACGTGGGATGTTTGAGAAGCTCTACAGCTTCATGCCTCTCACAGCCACTCCTGAGCAACAGAAGACCTATCGGAATGCCACTATGGTTGGTGTATTCCTGGCAGCCCTTGATCCAGAGTACGAGGCAGCACGTTCCCAGATCTTGGCAGATTCCACTATTCCTCCGATGGAAGAAGCCTTTCACAGACTGAGTCATATTATTGTCCCTTCATCTACTGCCAATCAGACCGCCTCAGCTATGGCAGCATCTCGAGGTCGTGGGGGTCATCAGTTTCGTGGTCGTGGACCTCGAGGCAGAGCGGGTCGTGTTCGGCCATCATGCACTTTCTGCCACCGTTCTGGACATACCGAGGACACATGCTATTCCAAACATGGATTTCCTGCTTCTGTACGAGTAGCTGAACAGATTGAACCTCCATATGTTTCCTCTTTGGATCAGCGTTTTGATGATCTTGTAGCTCGTCTGAGAGGCATTATTCCTCCACCCAGTCTTGTTGCATCAGCGCCTGCCTCTGAGAGTCATTCTGACGTTGCGGCTTCTGCATCCACCAGTACCTCTGGTAGTACTTATGCATTCACTAGCAGTGGTGGACCTGATACTTTAGAGTGGATTATGGACTCTGGTGCCACACATCATCTGTGTGGTGATCGAGGTCTACTTACAGCCTACCGACAGGTTCCTCCAGGCCGTAATGGGACACACTCCCCGATTACTGGTCAGGGGGAGATTAGCCTGACACCTTCTATGCACCTAAAGAACGTGCTGCACGCACCTGATTTTTTTATGAATTTGTTGTCCATTAGCCATCTTACAAAGGATTTATATTGTCGAGCAATTTTTGATCCATCTTCTCTCATTTTTCAAGACATCCTTATGGGCAACGTGATTAGGCGTGGCTATGAGCAGGGTGGCCTATATCGTCTCAATCGGACCCCATATGCCGGAATCTCATCTCTTCCTGCCGGACATGTCTCTCCACTCATGTGGCACTTGCGTTGTGGCCATCTACCGCTTCAGAAATTGTGTCATGTTTAGGTTTCACCTCATGCATCCATTTAATGTGAGGCTTGTCAGTTGGGAAATCATCATTAGTCTACCTTTCCCAATCGTCAAAGTCGGAGTAGTAGCTCCAAGTTTGAGTTGCTTCATGTTGATATCTGGGGTCGTAGTCGTGTTCCTGATCATCAGGGACACATGTTTTATATGGTCATAGTGGATGATTTTTCTCGTGTATCTTGGGTCTTTTTGTTAAAGAATAAATCTGAAGCTGGGAATATTATCATAAATTTCATAAATGAAGTTCGTAATGTTTTTTCTGCATTTGTAAATATTGTGAGAAGTGACAATGCCTTGGAATTTTGTACTCATACTCTCTCAAATTACTTTTCAACACAAGGGATTATCCACCAAACATCCTGTGCCTATACTTCCCAACAAAATGGAGTTGCAGAAAGGAAACATCGTCATTTACTTGATGTCACCAGGACGCTGCTCATACAGAGCCATGCTCCTCATTCTTTCTGGGGCGATGCTGTTCTAACGGCATGTTATCTCATTAATCGCATACCGTCGTCTGTCTTAGGTAAGAAGATTCCTTTCTTCCTTGTTTTTTCGGGAAAAGAATTGTTCTCTCTTACCCCACGTGTGTTTGGCTCGGTTGCCTTTGTCCATCATTTGTCTCCAGGTATTGACAAGCTCTCTCCTAAGGCTGTCAAGTGTGTTTTCGTCGGGTACTTCAGGACACAAAAAGGGTACAGGTGTTATGATCCGTTGCGCAGGAAATACTTTGTTAGTGTTGATGTCACCTTTTTTGAGTCTGTTATGTACTTCTCTCCTGCAGGTGATCGGTTGGTATCCTCAGACACTGAAGAAGCCATATACATGCCACCTCCACCACCACCATCTCCACTACTACCTACACCTACACCTCCTGTTACAGTCCATGTCCCCCCATTGCTATTCCACTATACTCGTCGGCATGCTTCTGCTTATGGTCACCGCTCATCATCTAGCTCGCCTGAAGACTGAGGCATGTTCTGAGAATATTATCAACAATGATGGACCTAATGATTTACCTGAGCAGGCAGTGCTACAGAGGTCAGATGAGGATGCCAGTGATTTGGATCTACCTATTGCACTTCGGAAACAAAAGCGTAGTTGCGAGTCATATCATATAGCATCTATGGTTTCTTTTGATCGGTTATCTGGTGAATTCAGGAGTTTTGCCATTGCACTATATGTTGTAGATATTCCACGGAATTACCAAGATGCATTGAAGGACACTAGATGGCGTTTAGCTATGGAAGAGGAGATGGCTGCTCTTCAGTCAAGAGGTACCTGGAGCCTTGTCCCTGTACCCACCGGTGTGTCTACAGTGAGTTGTAAGTGGGTCTTCACAGTTAAGCAGAATGCAGATGGAAGCATTGACAGATACAAGGCACGCCTGGCTGCCCGTGGGTTTACACAGACATATGGGGTGGACTATCTTGATACATTCTCGCCAGTTGCTCGCCATTCAACCTTACGGATCCTTCTTTCTGTTGCGGTTACAGTGAGTTGTAAGTGGGTCTTCACAGTTAAGCAGAATGCAGATGGAAGCATTGACAAATACAAGGCACGCCTGGCTGCCCGTGGGTTTACACAGACATATGGGGTGGACTATCTTGATACATTCTCGCCAGTTGCTCGCCATTCAACCTTACGGATCCTTCTTTCTGTTGCGGTTACTCGTGATTGGTCATTATTCCAATTAGATGTTAAGAATGCATTTTTGTGTGGTGACTTGCAGGAGGAAGTCTACATGCAACAGCCACCTGGTTTTGTTGTTGAGGGGAAGTATTCGAAGGGGTGTAGACTTCATAAGGTCAGGTCATCTATGGCCTTAAGCAGAGTCCTAGAGCTTGGTTCCAAAAGCTCTCAGACTTGTTTGAGAAACAGGAGTACAAACGTTCCAATGCAGATTATTCCCTGTTTATACAGAAAACGTCCAGAGGTATTGTTGCAATTATGGTATATATAGATGATATCCTGATTACAGATGATGATGGACAAGGAATTCAGAGGGCGAAAGAAATGCTGGGTCGTGAATTTGTCACCAAGAATCTTGGAGTCCTTAGATATTTTCTGGGACTGGAGTTCGCCAGAAATCCACATGGACTTGTAATGACCCAGAGGAAATATGTCATTGACCTGCTGAGTGAAACAGGAATACTTGGATGCCGACCGGCCACTACACCTATGGATCCGAGCATGAAATTATATGATGATGACATTGATGAGGTGGATAGCAGAAGATATAGAGAACTGGTGGGGAAACTTCTTTATGTTACCATTACCAGACCTGATATTTCTTTTGCAGTCAGTCAGGTGAGCCAGTTCATGGAGCAACCACGTCAGGTACATATGGATGTTATACATATGATACTCAAGTACCTTAAATCATATCCAGGTGCAGATCTATTGTTCAAGAAAGACAAGGAGATTGCTATCTCAGCATGCGCAGATGCAGACTACGCAGGATGTCCCAAGGATAGGAAGTCCACCACTGGATTTGTTGTATATGTTGGAGACTCTCTTGTCTCATGGAGAAGCAAGAAGCAAACTGTTGTAGCCAGATCCAGTGCTGAATCTGAATATAGAGCTAGGGCCCAGGCTAGTACAGAAATGATGTGGGTGAAAGCTGTTCTTACAGATATATATATAGAAGTCCCACTTCCTATGGCTCTGGAATGTGTCAAGCTGCCATATTTATTGCCAATAATCCAGCATTTCATGAACGAACCAAGCACATTGAGGTTGATTGTCACTATATACGAGATATGATTCATAAGGGTTGTATTTCAACATCTCGTGTTAGCTCAGGGGACCAAACTGCAGATATCTTTACCAAGGCGTTACTTAGAGGGTCGTTCCAGAAGTGTTCATCCAAGTTGAGCATGATCGACATCTATGCTCCATCTTGAGGGGGAGTGTAGAGATATATGTTATGTTATTTGTACTATTTTATATTTTCTATATTCTTATGGACTTTTGATATAATTTACCCATAGACTACTCTCCTGTATAAGAGAGCCTAGGGCGTATGGAATAAACAACTCTTTCTATTTTCCCAACAATAGGAATGTAGAAATATCTTGTTGAGAAGAGGAACAAATGAGATGTTTATTCCATAGATCTAAGGTCTCTTATATAGAGAGAAAACCTAGAGAGTACAAGGGTTACGGAACCCGAAGGGTCACGGGGGGTTACGGAACTCGAAGGGTCACAGAGGGTTACGGAACCTGAAAGGTCAAGGGGGTTACGGAACCCGAAGGGTTATAAACATATATAATAACTCTAACACTCCCCCTCAAGCGGGAGCTGAGAAAGCTGCAGCTTGTAACAAAATGAAAAAGTATACACCACATCTTCACACGATGCATCATAAGAATATATGTCCGTTGTTGGTAGAAGACCTCACATGCCCATTGTCAGCTTGGAGAATACATGCTCCTTGCATCATAAGAATATATGTCCGTTATTGTTAGAGTTATTATATATATTTATAACCCTTCTAGTTCCGTAACCGCCCATGACCCTTCGGGTTCTGTAACCCTTTGTGACCATTCGAGTTCCGTAACCCCTCGTGACCCTTGGGATTGCGCTTTAGGTGTTGCTGGAGGTAGCAGTTGGTGCTGTTGGGGACTCGGAATGCCTAGCGCAGGACCATCAAATCCACGAGTGATGCAAGAGGCCCAACCCTCTCTCCTTGTCGGCGGAGAGAGGGCTGGTGGTGGCGGCGGATTTAGGGTATTAGGCTTCGGTCTAGAACCGTTGCTCTGATACCATGTGGAGAAGAGAGACAAATGGGATGCAAAGAAAGAGGTCAATCACGTTGGGTTAACTCAAGATCATTGTCGGTACGAATGATCTTAAAATGATAGAAAAGTAAGTTTTAATATATTAAAAGAAATTTCTGACAATTTGATTAATCTCTGAACACTCCTTTATTAGATATACCCAAGAAGATCGACTATAATCATCAACGAAAATAATAAAATAGCGATGACCACTTAATGTGCGGATCGGACAAGGTCCTCAAACATCACAATGAACAAGATGAAAAATAGCAGTACTACGAGACTTAGTATGAACAGGAAATGACGTTCGATGGTGTTTCCTGAACTCACATGCCTCGCACTGAAAGGGCTTCAGAGCAGAGAGTTCATGAAACATCATGGAGATGGCCTTGACAGAGGATGCCCAAGGCGTAGATGCCATAGGAGCAGATCTTCGGAGATAGACGCAGCACCAACAAAATTAAAGTCTGAGGGTATGTCAATGTAATATAGGTTGTTCTTCTCATGACCCCCACCAAAAATCTGCCTCGTCCGAATGTCCTGAAAATAACAAGACTCATCAAATATCACACAACAATGAAGCTCAACGCAAAGCTTGTGAACTGACAGCAAGCTAAGAGGAAAATCAGGAGTATGGTGAACCCCCGAAAGTCAGAGCTTGGAAGAGAATTCCATAGTTCCGACAGTAGTAATCTGTGATTGAGTCCCATTAGCGACTCAAACTGACTTCACAGAGGTAGATGGTATGGAAGAGGTGAGTAGACTACCTTCTCCAGTGAGATGAGTAGAGGCGTCGGAATCAATAATCCAAGCTGGAGTAAGAGTGATAGCATAGTTGGCTATTGTACCTGAAGGAGTGGCCAAAGCAGCAGTTGTAGTGTTACTTAGTGGTGGTAGGCCCTAGAGTCTGAAGGATCTGCATGGCGGAAGTAATCTGCATAATTAAGATGAACAGTCTTGCCACTAGAGGTATGCGATGCCTCGTCCACATCATAAGCATTATCATAAGCATTATTAGCGTGATAAGAAGGTACGCCAAACTTCTGACAGCATCGTTCAGTCGGGTGGTTCCACCTACCACAGTGAGTGCATGGGGCAGTAGAGTCTCGCCCACGACCACGACCAAAGTCACGGCCTCGTCCAGATTCCCGTCTACAGTCACAACTTGGATCATGACCGCGTCCTCCTCACAAGTTGTATCTGTCTCCTCGCCCAGATGAGGCGATGTGTGCAAAGATCTCTGTTGAAGGTAAGACGGGAGGCCGGGCAGCGGATGTCTCGAGCTCCTCATTGGCAGTGTGTCTGATATAAGAAATTGCTCCTTTACTGCATGGTATCTAGAATGCAGGCCATCAAGGAAGCAGTATACCTGCCAGTCAGAACGCTCTTGTATCTGTTTGGTGCAACGTGAGGGCTGGAATATTGCAATCTCCTCATACGGGCTGGATAGATGCCTGTAGTACTCGATGAGGGTGGAATCACCCTGAGATGCCGACCAGATTCGCCTGTAAATGTCTACAAGACGTGACTTCGTCTTCTTCTGGGAGTGTTTGCTCGAGATCCTCCCACATTTCCTTGGTCGTTTTTTGTAAAGAAGATTTAAGGCAATGTGAGCCTCAACATTGTTGGTCATCCAGTTGATAACCAAATAGTTGTCAGTCTGCCAGTTGTCGTACTCTTTGTCCTTTTCATCTAAAGGATCTTTAGTCAAAATATAAAGATTCTTCTGACCACCAATGAACACCATAAAAGATCGAGACTAGAGCATGTAATTTTCTGTGCCATTAACTTTGATAGTAGTGCCTTGTGCCATAATATTCATGGCCAAGGGCTTTGTCTCGGTAGAAGAAGGCGCCTTGGTGGTCTTAAAATAGAAAGAAGATCCTGTGATCAACTAAAGATGCATATAAGAGCTAAAAATGCCCTAGAACTCACGTTTTCCCTTGATGAAGGGCTGAAAACCCTCAATGGACAGCAGATCTAGATTTTTGGAAGCGGTCCGTGATGAGTTTTGGATCTCCAAAGAGTCCTACGGTACCCGTGGAGAGTAGCTGTGGGGTTGACGGCCTTCGTAGGAGGTCTTGAAGCGCAGGGCAGCGCTAGCGGGAGGGCTACTGCACTGGAGGCGATTGGAGGGCCTTGCACGGGGCCCTAATTCAGGGAAGAGGGCATGCGCAGGCTTTTGCGAGGCTTGAAGGTAGCGGTGGGGATTTTAGGTCAGAACTCGATCTAGGATCGTTGCTCCGATACCATGTTGAGAAGAGGAACAAATGATATGTTTATTCCATAGAGCTAGGGTCTCTTATATAGAGAGAACCCTAGATAGTACAAGGGTTACGGAACCCAAAGGGTCACGGGGGGTTACGGACCTCGAAGGATCACAGAGGGTTACGAAATCCGAAGGGTTATAAACATATATAATAACTCTAACATATCTCAACACTCCCCCTCAAGATGGAGCATAGATGTCAATCATGCTCGGCTAGGATGAACACTTCTGAAATGGCCCCCTGAGTAATGCCTTGGTAAAGATATTTGTTGTTTGCTCTCCTGAACTAACATGAGAAGAAGAAATCAGACCCTTCTGAATCATATCTCTAGTATAATGACAGTCTACCTCAATATGATTCTTTTTCTCATGGAAGGTGAGTTTGTTGGTAATAAAAAGAGCAGCCTGATTGTCACATTGGAGGTGCATGGGAAGTGGCACCTCTATAGTCAGGTTAGTAAGAACAGTTCTTACCCACATCATCTCCATGGTAGCTTGTGCCATAGCCCTGTATTCTGACTCAGCACTCGATCTAGCAACCACGGTCTGCTTCTTGCTCTTCCATGAAACCAGGGAATTCCCTATAAACACAGCAAAGCCCGAGGTAGACTTTCTATCCTTTGGACATCCAGCATAATCTGCATCTGCACATGCTGTAACTGAGAGAGATGTGGCGTTGCTGAAAAGAAGTCTCGTACCAGGTGAAATCTTCAGGTATCTCATAATCATATGGACTACATCCATAAGTGCATGCCTGGGCTGCTCCATAAACTGACTTACTTTGCTCACAGCAAAGGATATGTCGGGCCTGGTGATGGTCACATATAGTAGCTTGCCAACAAGCTCCCTGTAAATCCTCTTGTCGACTTCCTCAGTGTCATCAACATATAGTTTCATGCTCGGGTTAATAAGAGTAGTGGCAGGTCTGCAATCTACCATGCATGTCTCTGAAAGAAGATCTGTAACATACTTCCTCTGGTCATCACAAGACCTCGTTGGTTCCTTGCAAACTCCAACCCAAGGAAGTAACGCAGATGTCTGATGAATCCATGATTCATCGCTTTTATTCTTTTATTTTAGCTTCATTTCCTTAGTCAAATAACTGTAAGTACCTACTAATTCCATGAAATTACCATTCTGCATGCATTTGTTAAATATGCATTTTAACACTTTTTCTACTCAAATAAAAGAATAAAGAAGAAAAGAAAAAGAAAAGAAAAATGAAGGATGTATTTATAGAATAAATGTAGACTCACTCGAACCCCGAGAAAAGGTCAAGACTTGACCTGATCAACCAGGAATAAAGTAGGGGAAATAGGATCGTTAATTCAAAAATCCAAAATTAATTTGTATATAATTTTCCATGTATATTTGTACAAACTTACACTATTTTATTTGTACATAAATTGACCTCAAATTCAATATTTTTGTAAACAAAAGTTGTTAATAAAAATGTTTTGTAAATAATAAAAATAACTGGAAAGAAAAAACTATACAGATTACAAATAATCACTCAGAAAAAGCCGCAAAACAATAACTGAAATACCAATTCCGTCTCCATATGGACTCAAATTGAATCAAACTCACTTCCATTATACTCTAAATTAAATTATCTTTCAAATGACTGTGGTTTCATAATTTTTGGAGTTACGGTTAAAAAGTCGATTTTCAGGGGTGTTTTGTGCAGTTTTACCACTTACATATTTGTATATTTATTCATATTTATATACATATTGTACATAATTGTAAATATTATTTTCATTAAAAATAATATAATATAATATAAAAAAATAAAATTAAAAAATAATTAAAAATAATTTCTTTATTTGTACATATGTATATTATATTATATGTATATAATACTTGTATACAACTAATTTCCTTATATAAAAATCACCAAAAAAATAAATATCTAACAATAATAAATTAATTTAATTACGAAATTTGTATTTAGATTTAATTATTTAATTCATTATTTGATTTAAAACACGCTTTGTATATAAGATATTATTCTATACCAATAATAGCCACCATTAAGGTGGTTAATTAATTCCTATAAATTAATTATTTAATTTAATTTATTTAATTCCGAATTTCTTAATTAATTAATTAATTTAATTATTTATTTAATTTATTATTTATTTAATAATAAAAACCTTCCTTATTCGTAGATAATTTCCATTTTGATTTTCGTCTTCTTTTTAATGGGCTCCTCCTCCTTCGTTATTCGTTGAATAATCTTTGGTGGAGAGGAGCCTGATCTCTAAGAGCGATCTTGTCGAAGAAGGGTGCCCAGCCTCCGAGCCGTCTGGTGACAGCGATTCGGCCCTCGTCGAGGCCATCACAGCGTATCCGATCCCGAGGTAAAATCCATTTTCTTTTCCGTCATTTTTTGCTAGATAAATTTTAGATTTAATTTTTGCTTCGACATGATTAATTTTTAGATCTTAAAATCACAAAAAAAATCCATATCACACTTTTCGATCCAACACCGATCATCCACGACATTTTCTCCATCTCTACACGTTCTCGTTCTACCTCACATAATCTATCACCTCCGACCATACACAATGGTCGGAGACATGGATTTCTCTTCCATATCGCAAGATCTGAACCATTCACACATTCCATTTTATTTATAAATAAATAAAAACAAAAAATCCATAATTGTTTCTCTCTCTAATATTTGTTTAGCAGGAAAATTAAAAAAATAAAAAAAATACTATAAAAACTATTTTCTGGTTATAGATCTGTTTCTTAAAAAAATTAAAAAAAAGTTTCTTTATCTATTTCGGTTTACATAAAAAACATAAAAAAATTAAAAAAACGAAAAAAATCGCAACAAGCAAGCTCCGGACCACCGCCGCTCCCCTCCGTCGGAGTTTCCCCTACCGCGCCTCCAGTCCAGCGCGGAGCTCGTGCCGAGCTCGTCGCACGACGCTAGCCTCCGAGTCCCGCGGCGACCCCCCTATAGCCTCGCGCCCCAGCGACGCCGCCTACGTGGCAGCTTCTCCGTCTTCATCGACCAGCGGCGCGCGCTGCTACCCCGCCCCAATTCGCCGATCCTCACTGCCTCCCGCGCTGCAGCGTAAGGTGGCGTGCTCCAGCCCCCGTCCCGCTCCTCCACCGACCCAGCCATCTGCCGCCTCCTGCGCCAGATCGTCGCCTCCCGCGTCGACACCACGACCAGTCGTCCCCACGCAGTGCGCTGCCTTCCCAGTCATTCCTCCGCCCATGTCGATCTCCTCAAGTGGCGGCGGTAGCGGTCTTCCTCATCTCTTTTGAAGTGGCAGCAGCACCCCTCCATCTTTTGGATCCAACGAAGGCATCCAAGGAAGAAGGAACCCTAAGAGGGTTTTTAAAATAAAAAAAATTGGAAAACAATTGCGGTTATGTCCTTGGAACTCTCTAAATTTGCAGAACAGCCCCTGTGCTCCAGAAGGTCACATGCAGTGCACACGAGTTATTGCGTAATTTGCATATTCTGCCCGCATGTTTATTTCTTGTTATATTTTAATGCAGAAACTTAAATAATTACATTTTAGTCCCTATACTCCATACCTTTAATTTTCTTGCTATTTTCATCAAAATAAATGTCTCTTATGCTCAAAGAATTTCAAAAAAATTGTGTATACTCTTGCTATGCCTTTGAACATTGTATAAATTTTTCATAACATTGTTGCCATTTAATATTTTAAAAAAAAAACAATAATAGTGTTTTTTTGTCTGCTTGAACTTTAGAAAATCATAAAAATTCGAAAATTTACCGAAAAATACTAAAAAATTACTTTAGGTGTACTTTACTGTCCTTTAATTCCTGTCCAATTTTCATGCGTAGATAATTTACAAAAAATTGCGAAAAACGAAAAATATAAAAAAAATTGTAGAAAATTCTAGGAAAATCAAAAAATTCTGTTTTCAGTCTATGTGTGTAGATAATTATTTGTACTTTAGCTTAAAAATAAGTTCCAGGAGTATTGGGCACTTAAAGTATTTTTAAGTTGCAAAATACTCTAGGTTGTGTACTGCCCACTGTTATCCCCACTGTTTGATTTTTATAAAAACTCAAAAACATCAGAAAAATTTTAAAAAAATTACCAAAAATATTTTAAAACATATAAAACACAAAAATATTCTCTGGATTTTTCTGAACATTTTTGGACAATGTGAAAAATACAAAAAGAGTGTGGTGTGTGTATTTTTATCCCCTTATGCATATTTTGTGACTTGTGCTTTATTTGAAATAAAAAAATTGAAAAAGCAAAAATCACTAAAATTTTCAATGTCGAAATTTGACTACTTAGTTTTTAAATCGTGCTCCTTATGTTCGACCCTGATCGCTATATCAGGTAAATTGAATAGTGAAAACCGCTTACATTCCATTGCTTGATTTCTTTAAAGTGGTTTAAAATATTTTTTCTCGTTGACCGAATCGATTGGATGAAAACAACGACCAGTGTGATATTTTTCCCATCTCAGTCGCATCGGTTTCCGTGTTATCAAAATGGCACCATTGCCGGGGAGCACTGCTTATTAGTTATATTTCATTTTTGCTTGTCTCTCTATATTATAATTATTTTCTGACCATCTCTTATTTGCTTTTTGTGCGAGGAACGGCTTGAAGTGTCCTTGGATTCTTTTTGGAGGACTTGCGCAGGAGGAGAAGTAGAAGAAGAGCAGGAAGCAGTTATTATATTTTAGAGAACATTTAGACATTGTTGTAATAATTTAGAACTTGAACTCTTGTGGACTTGGACATTATTCGGGGTCTGTTTCGCCAAGTGTTGGTGCACTTGGGGGACATCACCACTGTTTTTCGCGTTTTTGATTTCACTGCCAAAACATTCTATCTGATTCTAGCGGATTTAGCCCCTAGACGTAGGATTTTTGGTGATTGTGACGTAATCAGCTAAGGCCCAACACCTAATTGATTATCTGTTCCTATAGTACGTAATTGGACCTTGCTAAAAATTAAATTGAAAAAGTTAACTTAATTGAATTTGAGACCACGCACCGTGAGGAGTTACATACAGAGCTAGCAGGACCCATTGTGGCGGGCACCGAGTGACTCCCAAGATCGGACTCCAGACTCGATTTGATTAGCTAACTATTGTTCTTAACGATCAATAGAAGAACCAGAGGACATCAGCTCCCCTCGTGCATCATATAGTTAGCTTACTTTCTGTATTTAATTTATGCGCGGATCATATTGCATGTAGAGTGCTAGAGCAAGGTACGCATTTCTATCCCTCCATGTATCATTGTGTTTGACCGCACATCAACTTTTTCGACTTCCTCCCCTATTTTTGGACTCAAAATAATCAAAGGAAATCAAAAAATTCGTTAGGCATTGTTTGTTTTTTGAAAAAAAAAACTATTTTTGTGAAAAAGTGAAAGCAATAAAATTTGGGACTGTTAATGCAAA
This sequence comes from Ottelia alismoides, assembly GCA_037367405.1. Classification (NCBI taxonomy): domain Eukaryota; kingdom Viridiplantae; phylum Streptophyta; class Magnoliopsida; order Alismatales; family Hydrocharitaceae; genus Ottelia; species Ottelia alismoides. Next base: position 391,162 of record JAZKJV010011435.1, read on the forward strand.
CTTGACCCTAAAACCCACCTCATCTAAAAATATTTGTTTTGGGGAGAGTCACCCCCACATTGTTTGGTTTGCTTGAGCGAGAGAGTAACCCGCACACTAGGATATAGCCACACCTGAACTTCCATTAGATTACTGGTCTTGGGGTTAGTCGTTCTCTAGTGAGGATCTCTTTGGTATCTGGTAAAGCGGGCCGCGACGTTCTTAACAGAACGAGTTGATTGGGTAGCCGGCAAATGGTCCGCAACATGTACTGGCTGGGAAAGATCTAGCTTTGGTATTGGGACGGTCTCCTAGGAGCATCGGGTTCCTGACAGCTCGCTTAATCGCTCTGCAAGCTTGATTTATCACCTAAAATAAAATTGACAAGATAAACGACTGAACCTTTACGGTCATCAGCTCGTATTGAGTAGGTGAATGGGGGTTTGACTTCTGATCTTGTTTGCATCCAGATCTCATCCGCACTACTCCCACATCACGATGATGGCAAGAGATCTCTTAGGCTGCCTCTGGCAGTACTGCTCTCGAGCACTCCTCCCCCACTCATCTAGACAGTTTCGGAGAGCCCAGACTCGCTCTCCGAATCTGAGTTTGCTACCACCCTGTCCCCCCTCGACCACCTTTCTTCCACCAGTCCTGAGATGCCCGAGCAGAGGCCAACACAGATTTATGTTCACTTGACGGCATCTAAGTCGGGGTCTTTTTCCTTTGCAGAGATCAGAGAGATGGCCAGCAGTGACAGACGAACCGATGGACAGCCGCAGATGACTTATGTTCTAGATCAAGGCGTCATCAAAAACACCTTACTAGCCTCCTTAGAGACGATGCAGCGACAGATTCGGGATAAGGGCGCATTCATGGCAGCGGTCCGTCAGAAATTAGCATAAATACGAGCCGGCAGAGGAGAGCCTCAGCCGAGACCAGCCAGTGGAGAGATACCCATTGTTGGAGGAGCAGGAGGACATCCAGAAGAACCAGAGGATCCACCCAGACCAAGCAGGCAGATGAGGGAGTTGCACAACCCTGGTGCAACCCTCACACACCGTTGGATCCAGCTTGCAGCTATTCTGGACGACTTCAAGCTTCCACCCAGACCATTCCGCTTTTGCCCAAGTTCTATGGGCTAGCCACCGAGGAGCCACATCTTCATCTGCAGGAGTTCGAGATGATCTGCAACACGATCCATGATAGATTCGTAGATGAGGACACTATCAAGATGATAGCATTCCCTTTTTCCCTGGCCGACAGAGCAGCCTATTGGCTGAAGCATTTGGGAGATATGTTACCACTAGGGAGCAGCTCCGGACCGATTACTTTAACAAGTACTATCCACTCAGCTGGACCAACACAGCGAGAGCTCTGATCAACAATTTCACCATGATCCCCAACGAGCAGTTTAATGAGGCGTGGGATCGATTCCGTGAGCTCATTGACCGGTGTCCACATCACGACATATCCAAGCCCAATCTTGTCCAGAGCTTCTTTTGTGGGCGGACACCAGAGCTGCAGGGCTTGTCAATGCTTCTTGTGGGATTTCCTACTTTGCCAAGGACGAAGACCAGGTCTGGGTCATCTATGAGGACATGGCCGAAAACTATACATTGATGTCCCAGACCAGGCTCTACACTCAGTGGAAGCCCCCACTCCAGGCCGTATCCTATCAGAGGATAGCACGGGTTGATGCGAGTCCACCCATTTCTTCATCAGCAGCAACAGCACATGTAGAGTCTTAAGCCGCTGACACAGGCATTATCAGCGAGAAGTTGGACCGCATAGAGATCATAGAGAAGAAGCAATGCTAGGGCATAACATAGATAGATCAGTTGGCACAGACTCTTAATGACCTGAAGACCCATATCTTGTGTCTCCAGAGGCACAGACGGCTTCTCAGCCCCGTCCCAGGTCACGGGTTGATCCTAGCAACAGCTCTTCCCAACACTCTGCCCAGTACCGCCAGGTTCACCGCATCTATGCGGAGCCTGTTCAGCAGTTGCAGCAGCACTACACTCAGCCACCACCTCTGGAGACTCAGATGGTGGTGTATTAGCCGGATCAGCCCTTGGCAGTTCTTCCCCCTTTCCAGTACGAGCAGAAGTTGTTGATGGAAGTCAACGGGATTTGGTATGACCGGCAACAGCCCGGGATCCGCCGAGATCATCCCGGATTCATGTGGTCTATCGGAGGCACCTCGTCGCAGCAGCAGCCTCTAGCTCAGGGTGGACAGAGCAGCCAGCAGCAGTAGCCCCAGTACTCCCAGCCATAGCAGCACTTCCAGCAGGGTCCTCGTCCATACCATCAGGGACAGCAGTGGAGGCAGCAGCAGCAACCTCAGCGGTATTCTCAGCCTCCTCATTTCCAGCGAGGCAACCCATCTGGTTCTCATGCACCTGTATATGAGAACCCAGCCCTTGATGACATCGCCTGCTTACTCACTAACCAGCAGGCATCCTTCCGATGAAAGATGGATGAGTTCTGACAGGAAATGGGGATATAATCAAGGGCAAAGCCACCATACCCGCTCAGATTGAACCTAAACTAAACAATCTGAAGAGGAAATCTGAGCAGGTACAGTTTACAGAGACCGTCACTCCTAGTGATATTTTGGATGATATTTCTTCCTACATATTTGATGCTGATTTTGTAACAATTAGGAGCGGTAGGATGCCAGCCGACATCGCCTCGTCTGAGCGATAGCCCCATGATGATCTAAGAGTGTCAGACGATGAGGATAGCGGTGCTGATGCCGCTGACGATGTTGATGACGGTGGTGTTGATGCCACCAAGGATGATGATCCAACCGATGGAACTGAGGCCGTCATTTCTCCTGATGCAGTTAGTTGTACTAATGTCACCATTCGATGTATTGCTGAGCCAGAGCGCGGTGCTGATGCCGCGAAGACAGACGTCGTGGGTGGTACTGATGCCACCAGTTCTATTCCAGTTGTGTTTCCTCCTACCTTTGTATCTCATGACAATATCAAAAATACCAAAAAATGAATAAAGGAAAGGTTTCTTCATCTTCTCCGAGTCCATATGTGTTGAATGATGATTCTTCTATGGGCTCCATTCCTTCACAGAAGCAGGAACCTCTTCCTAACCCTCTATCTGATGAGGGGTTGTGCTTGGATAGAGGATGGATGGAGCGCATTTTGTCATTCACTACGCTAGCCGTACATTGGATGCCGCTCAGCGGAACTATACAGTCACAAAGAAGGAGACGCTAGCAGTAGTCTTTGCCTTGGATAAATTTCGATCTTACATTATCGGATCTAGAGTGACTATTTATAATGATCACACCGACATCCGATACTTAATGGCAAATAAGGATGCCAAAGCCAGATTGACCAGATGGATCCTTCTACTTCAGGAGTTTGATATAGAGATTAAGGATAAACCTGGAGTCAGAAATGTAGGGGCGGATCACCTCTCCCATCTAGAGAACCTTGAGGATTCGGATCAGATAAAACATATTACAGAGACATTCCCAGATGGGTAATCCCTGCGATCACCTCACTTCCATGGTACGTCGATATTCTGAACTATCTTGTCACAAAGAAAGTTCCACAAGATTAGCCCAGGCAACGACTTGAGACCTTTCTTGCGAAGGCCAAGTCGTACCATAGGGAAAATTCCACTCTATCATGAATGGGGGATAGAATCTGGAAACGGTGTATTCCTCAAGAAGAGCAGCATACCTATTGCCACAAGCTCGAGGCAGGAGGACATCATTCTGGGAGACGGACAGCACAAAAGGTGCTTCAATCCGGCCTTTGGTGGCCTACCCTCTTCAAGGATTCAAATGAATTCGTGAGAGATGTACTGACTGTCAGAAAATGGGCACTTGTGGACAGAGAGATGATTCTGATGCAGCACATTCACTTCTGTGAGGTTTTTGATGCATGAGGCACCGATTTCATGAGCTCATTTCCTAATAGTCAGGGATTTGAGTATATCTTGCTTGTTGTGGACTACGTTAGTCGTTGGGTTGAGGTCATTCCCACCCGAACCGTAGATGTTAATACTATTTGCAAATTCTTGAGGAAAAATATCATTTCACAGTTCGGAGTACCTAGAATTTTGATATCAGATGGAGGGATTCATTTTATCAACGACAAGGTAAGTGCCCTTGTGAACGAGTTCAATATCGATCATAGAGTTGATACTCCTTATCATCCACAGACGAATGGTCTTGCTGAGGTTTCTAACAGGGAGATTAAGACTATATTGCAGAAGGTAGTCCGTCCAGACCGAAAGGATTGGTCACAACATTTGGACTCGATCTTGTGGGCATATCGGACATCCTTCAAGACTCCATTGGGTACATCTCCATTTCGACTCGTTTATGGCAAGCCATGCCACTTGCCAGTTGAGCTGAAGCATAAGTCACATTGGGCAGTCACTGAGATATTCTTAGATCCTGAGAGTATAGGAGATCAGAGGAGACCAGAATTGACAGCCCTAGAGGAATTGAGAGATACAACCTTTTCGAGTAGCCTACAGTATAAGAAGCGAGTGAAGATATGGCATGATTCTCACATCAGCCATAAGCAGTTTGAGCCGAACCAGAAAGTATGGTTATTCGATGCCGGGCTAAAATTATTTCTAGGGAAGTTGCAGAGTAAGTGGAAGGGACCATACTTGGTCCGGAAGGTGCATGACAATGGCAGCATTGATATATCTGAGATGACATCTGAGTCCACCTTCCGAGTTAACGGTCAGCTCCTGAAGCCATATCTAGATCATGATCCGCTGGTCATTGATGTTGCCCCTATTTATTTTGCATGAGATGGGGTTTTTGACTCACATCATTTGCATGTCATGCCTGATTATCACTTCCTCCCGCAGTTGTATAGATCATTCTGTCCATGTCATTCATTCTTTCAGTCCGACACCCCATCTCCATCTCATGATCATGCTATACTTAGGGTGTACTTTACCCTAAGTATAGGGGAGGTGTCAGACTTTTGATTATTCTTTTGATTCTTTTTACTTAGTTTTGTTGCCTATACTTAGGGATATTTTACCCTAAGTATAGGGGAGGTAGACAATATACATTCTAACCCTCGAATTTCCCCTTGTGTATAGTCTTCTATACTTAGGATTACTTGATCCTAAGTATAGGGGGATAACCGACTTCTATTGATTATATTCTTTCATTCGTCGTTGTAGTATAGTATTCTTTTCGCTTCCCAATACTTAGCACGAGTTATGTCTTTCTTTGCAGCTCTTTGATCACTATGAGGACATAGTTCGAGCTAAGTATACGGGGGTTTCGTATATATTGTATATATACTTTAGCCATAGCCCGTACTTTCGTATTTTTAATATGGCTAAAATATTGTGTAAATAATGGTAAAAAAACTAATTAACTAATAAAAAGATGCAGATATTTCCTCAAAATTCTTTTTGTATATAATGATTAATAAGTCAGGATAAAATATTTTGAAAAATATTTTGAAAGTAGATTGAAAATCTATTTGAAAAATCTTTTGAAAACTATTTGAAAAATGTTTGCAAAATATTTTCAACATTTGTAAAAATATTGTGGCTTGTAAAAATCTTTTTTTTCTTTGTGTAAAAAAAAATAGTTTGTAAAAACTATTTGTAAATGTTTTGAAAATGGTTGAGAAATTATTTTGAAAATCTAGATATACTGTTTGAAAAATGATTACAAAATTGTTTTCAAATGTTTATAAATGGTTGTAAAATTGTTTAAAAATTATTTTGGACTATAGTTTTCAAAATTATTTGTAAAATTATTTTCAAATAAGTTTGAGGAATATATGCATCACACAAAAACACAAAATAAAATCCAATTGTATGTATATACATGTATAAATTACTCAAGCTGTAAATCCTTTCATCAGATTCTTGTAAATAATTGACTCGCTCCTGTGTAAATATGTGTATCTCTCCCTAACTCTTATTAAAAAAATTTGTATATACTTGTATATATTACTAACCTTTTGTTTAAAAAAACTACTAAACTCAAAAGTTTATAAAAATTTGCAAAAAAAAAACTTTTTGCATGTGCATCGTTTTTCAAAAATCCATAAAAAGTTCAAAATTAGAAAATTGCATCACAAAAAGATTTTTGCTTTCTTTTCTTTGCACTGTACATATTTCTTGCATTAGCATGTGCATTTTTTTATAGTTTTGACATTTAAACTAAGTCTGGAATAAATTTCAAGAATGGAGCTTAGTTGGACCTTAATCCACTTAATTTCAGAGGAACCTTATAAGAATTGGAGTTAAGACTTTTTAGGTCCTAGTGACTTAATTCTTTAAGTCCATAAGACTATATTCACATGTCATCTTGATAAGTCTAAGTAGAATATTTAACAACACACGCATGATTCTTTCAGATCGTAACTTACCTTGTACACGCACTCTACACGTAGCTCTTCATGGAGGTAGTGAGGGGGCAGAATCTTTTTGCTTGGGGTAGCATATGAGGATAGTACATCTAGGTGGAACCTCTCGTCCTCCTCTAGGGAGGGAAGTGCATCTCAACCTGTTTTGGCGATGTTGAGGTCTAAAGACATGATGCTGTGGGATTGCAATAATACTTCAAAAGAGGGATAGTCTATTGGCTCAAGAGGAAAAACTCCTTATGTACATGATGCACCTTGTATATATTTTTAAAAAAAGAAAAGAAAAAAGACAAAAAATGCAGAATCTCCAAAAGTGGACAGGCCTGATTGAAAAATAAAATGTCTTCCAGAGTGTATATACAAGTGAAAAAAAAAAGAAAGAATAAGAGCTTCAAAGTCAAATGTTTGTAAGCATGCAGCGGATGACTTGGCTACACTGGTCATGCATCCAAGGATAGGTAGCTACACTGGTTATCGTCCATTCTCTTCTTTATCCCCTCTTCTTGAGCTGGTTGTACTTGAACTTAGAAGGGTATCCCCGCTCCTCGAGGAAAGAGTTGCTAGACCGGGGGATTAGAGTTACCTTGTAGAGAGAGGTTGTTTCTTTGCTACTTTTGAGATGAGGAGCTATATTTCACTTACACAGTACAAGTAAGAATTCATAGTCATAAGAATTTGTGTATGTAGACTTGTTCTGATCTGACTGTTAAGGAAACCTGAATAGGAGTCTTGTGGAACTTAGAGGCTGTTAGGTTTTAAATCCATTTCCCATTAAGGTTCCGACACATTAATAATCCAAAGGTCCGACAGAGCTCCATACTACAATTTTATGAAGATAAGCTTAAAAGTCAATATTGTTCTAACTTTTTTCCATTTTCTTTTCTTTATTTTTGTTTTAACTTATTTTCCAAATAAGTGTTAGATAAGGGACAAGCAAAGGTAATGTATAGGGGAATGATGAATCCACGATTCATCGCTTTTATTCTTTTATTTTAGCTCCATTTCCTTAGTCAAACACCTGCAAATACCTATTAATTTTATGAAATTGCCATTTTGCATGCATTTGTTAAATATGCATTTTTAACACTTTTTCTACTCAAATAAAAGAACAAAGAAGAAATGAAAAAGAAAAAAAAAATGAAGGATGTATTTATAGAATAAATGCAGACTGACCCGACCCCTGAGAGAAGGTCAAGACGTGACCTGATCGACCAGGAATAAAGTAGGGGGAGATAGGATCATTAATTCAAAATCCAAAAATAATTTGTAAATATTTTTCCATGTATATTTGTACAAACTTACACTATTTTATTTGTACATAAATTGACCTCAAATTCAATATTTTTGTAAATAAAACTTGTAAATAAAAATGTTTTGTAAATAATAAAAATAACTGAGACGCAAAATACTGTACATTTAAAAATATTTTCCTTATTTGTACATATAAATATTGTATTATATGTATATAATATTTGTATACAACTAATTTTCTTATATAAAAATCACCAAAAAAATTAATATCTAACATTAATTAATTAATTAATTAATTACGAAATTTGTATTTAGATTTAATTAGTTAATTGATTATTTGATTTAAAAACATGCTTTCTATATAAGATATTATTCTATACCATTAATAGACACCATTAAGGTGGATAATTAATTTCTATAAATTAATTATTTTATTAAATTTTTTTTATTCCGAATTTCATAATTAATTAATTAAATTAATTATTTATTTAATTTATTTATTTAACCAATAAAAACCTTTTTTATTTGTAGATACTTTCCATTTTGATTTTCGTATTCTTTTTAATGGGCTCCTCTTTTCTTATTCCCGGATCAATCTTTGGTGGAGAAGGATCCCGATATCTGACAGCGATCTTGTCGAAGAAGGGTGCCCAGCCTCCGAGCCGTCCGGTGACAGCGATTCGACCCTCGTCGAGGCCATCACGGCGTATCCGATCCTGAGGTAAGATCCATTTTCTTTTCCATCATTTCTTTCCTGGATAAATTTTAGATTTAATTTTTGCTTCGACATGATTAATTTTTAGATCTTAAAATCATAAAAAAATCCATATCACACTTTTCGATCTGACACCGATCATCCACACCATTTTCTCCATATCTACACGTTCCCGTTCTACCTCACATAATCTATCACCTCCGACCACGCACGGTGGCCGGAGACACGGATCTCTCTTCCATATCGCGAGATCCGAACCATTCACAGATTCCATTTTATTTATAAATAAATAAAAACAAAAAATTTTCTATAATTGTTTCTCTCTCTAACATTTGTTTTGCGGGAAAATTAACAAATTAAAAAAATTAATAATATAAAAAAATATTCTCGGATTACTTTCTTAAAAAATAAAAAAAAGTTTCTTTATCTACTTCTGTTTACATAAAAACATTAAAAAACAAAAAAAAATCGTAGCAAGCAAGCTCTGGACCACCGTCGGCCCCTTCTGCTGGAGTTTCCCTAATCGCGCTACCAGTCCAGCGTGGAGCCCGCGCCGAGCTCACCGTGTGACGCCGGCCTCCGCGTCCCGCGGCGGCCCTCTCCAGCCTCATGCCCCAGCGACACCGCCTATGCGGCGGCTTCTCCGTCTTCATCAACCAGCGGCGCGCGCTGCTACCTTGCCCCAGTTCGTCGATCCTCGCCGCCTCCTACGCCGCAGTGTAAGGCAGCATGCTCCAGCCCCCGTCCCGCTCCTCCACCAACCCAGCCATCCGCAGCCTCCCGCGTCGACACCACGGCCAGTCGTCCCCACGCAGTGCGCTACCGCCCCAGTCGTTCCTCCGCCCGCGTCGATCTCCTCGAGCGGCAGCGGCGGCGATCTTCCTCATCTCTTTTGAAGTGGCAGCAGCACCCCTAAATCTTTTGGATCCAACAAAGGCATCCAAGGAAGAAGGAACCCTAAGAGGGTTTTTTAAATAAAAATTGAAAAACCATTGCGGTTACGTCCCTGAAACTCTCTAAATTTGCATAACAGCTCCTATGCTCCAGAAGGTCACGTGCAACGCACACGAGTTATTGGGTAATTTGCATATTCTGCCCGCATATGTATTTCTTGTTATATTTAATGCAGAAACTTTAAATAATTGCACTTTAGTCCATGTACTCCAGACCTTAATTTTCTTGCTATTTTTATCAAAATAAATGTTCCTCATGCTCTAAAAATTTTAAAAAAATTGTGTATACTCCTATGCCTATGCCTTAAAACATTGTATAAATTTTTCATAACATTTTGTTGCCATTTAATACTTTTAAAAAAATCAAAAACAGTGTCTTTTTGTCTGCCTGAACTTTAGAAAATCATAAAAAATCGAAAATTTGCCGAAAAATTCTAAAAAATTTACTGTAGGTGTATTTTACTGTCCTTTAATTCCTGTCCAATTTTCATGCATAGATAATTTTCAAAAACCTGCGAAAAAATGAAAAATCTAAAAAAATTGTAGAAAAATGTAGGAAAATCAAAAAATCTGTTTTTAGTCTCTGTATGTAGATAATTATTTGTACTTTAATTTAAAAATAAGTTACAAGAGTATTGGGCACTTAAAGTATTTTTTAAGTTGCAAAATACTCTTGGTTGTGCATTGTCCACTGTTATTCCCACTGTTTGATTTTTATAAAATCACAAAACATCAGGAAAATTTAAAAAATTACCAAAAATATTTTAAAACATATAAAACACAAAAACATTTTTTCTGGATTTTTCTAAACATTTTTTGACATTGTGAAAAATACAAAAAGAGTGTGGTGTGTGTATTTTTATCCTCTTGTGCATATTTTGTGACTTGTGCTTTATTTGAAAATAAAAAAAATTTAAAAAGCAAAAACCACTAAAAATTTCAATTTCGAAATTTGACTACTTAGTTTTTAAATCGTGCTCCTTGTGTTCGACTCTGGTCGCTATATCAGGTAAATTGAATAGCGAAAACCGCTTACATTCCATTGCTTGATTTCTTTAAAGTGGTTTAAATATTTTCTCGTTGACTGAATCGACTGGTTGAGAACAGCGACCAGTGTGATATTTTTCCCATCTCAGTCACATCGATTTTCATGTCATCAATGTCCAAGATCCTTGGTCACAAACTGTTGACTTAGGAAGTCCTTGGCACCCTGAATGCCCTGCTTGTCATCCCCTGTAACAATAATGTCATAAACGTATACAAGAATGACAATAGTACCTCTCTAGGTCTTCTGCACAACAATGAGTTATCGGCAGTCGGTCGCATAAACCACTGTTGCTCTATCAAGTCCGAGAGACCATGCTCTTGGACTATGTTTAAGGCCATAAATAGCCTTGTGTAGCCTGCACACCTTCTGACACTCCCCCTCAGCAGCAAACCCAGGTGGATGCTGCATGTAGACCTCCTCCTGTATATCACCATAAAGAAAGGCATTCTTCACATCAAGCTGATACAGGGGCCAATCTCGTGTCACAGCAACTGAAAGAAGAATACGCAGAGTAGAATGACTGGCCACTGGAGAGAAAGTATCCTGATAGTCCACCCCATATGTCTGGGTGAACCTACGTGCCACAAGTCTCGCCTTATAGCAAATCAGCGATCAACACTGCCATCTGCACGGTGTTTCACAGTGAACACCCATTTGCATCCCACAACGGACGTGTCAACTGGAGCAAAAACCAGGCTCCACGTACCACATGACTGTAGCATAGCCATCTCCTCCTCCATAGCCAAGCGTCAGCAACTATCCTTCAATGCATCCTCATAATTCCTTGGAATTTCCACGGCAGATAGAGTCACTGCAAATTTCTGAAAATCCCCCGTTAGACGATGAGAGGAGACCTGAGAAGCCATGGGGTAGGAAGTATAAAATCGCTTCTGCTTTCGAACTGCAATAGGAATATCCATGTCAGAAGGAACGTCCTCCATCTGTGTGCTAATTTCCTGCAATGATTCCTGCACAGATATATCTCCAAACCCATCGTTTGAAGCTATGTTATAAAAACAAACCTGAGGGCTTCGTGGATGATGGGCGATGACCATGAGTAGAAGCAGTCCGACGAGTGTAGAACTTAGGTAGAGAGGGAATAACGCATATGACAGGGTAGTAGGAGGGGTGGAGGAGGAGGCGGAGATGGTGGTGGTGGTGGAGGTGGAGGAGTTGGTGGAGGTGGTACAGCAGGCACGGGAGGAGGTGGCATGTAAACTTCATCACCTGAGTTCGATGAAGCCAACCTATCACTTGTAGGAGAGAAGTACATCACGGACTAAAAAACGTGACATCAGCACTGATATAGTATTTTCCGCGCAGAGGATCTTAAGACTAATATCCCTTCTTAGTCCTAGAGTATTCAACAAACACACATTTGACAGCTCTATGAGCGAGCTTGTCAAGACCAAGAGTAAACTGGTGAACAAAAGCAACAGATCCGAACACACGAGGAGTGAGTGAGAATAACTCCTTCTTAGGAAAAGCTATGGAGAAAGGAATTTTCTCACCCAAGACGTATGACGGCATACGATTCACCAAATAGCATTTGTGAGAACTGCATCACCCCAAAACGAATGTGGTGCACGACTCTGAATGAGAAGAGTCCGAGTGACATCAAGAAGATGACGATGCATTCTCTCAGCAACACCATTTTGCTGAGAGGTGTAAGGACAAGATCTTTGATGAATAATTCCTCTAGTAGAAAATGAGATAGATCACGAGTACAAAATTCCAACGCATTATCAGTTCGCACAAACTTCACGAAGGTAGAGAAAATATTTTGCACTTCAGTAATAAAGGTTTTGATCACATACCCTGCTTCAGATTTATTTTTCAAGAGAAACATCGATGGCAATCGTGAAAAATCATCCACAACTACAAGATAAAATATGTGTCCCCGCTGATCAGGCACACGACTCGGACCCCAGATGTCAACATGAAATAACTCAAAAAGGGAGATACTGCTCCGACTCTGACGAATAAGAAAGGCAGACCGATGATGATTTCCCAACTGACAAGCTTCGCGCTGAAAGGAAGAACTAGGTGAAATCTGCGGCAGCATATGACACATCTTTCTGAAAAGGGCGATGACCAAACCGGAGGTGCTAAGTGAACGGAGAGATTGATCCACACGAATGAGAAGATAAGCCTGCATATGGAGTCCGAACCAGGCGATAGCGACCACCCTGCTCACAGCCACACCCCAATCACTTTGCCCGTACGAATGTCCTGAAAAACAAGAGACAATGGGTCAAAAATAGCTCGGCAGTGCAAATACTTTGTAATCTGACTAATATAAAGCAAATTCATAGAGAAATATGGAGCATGTCGCACATTCTGCAAATGCATCGAAGGTGTCAAAGTGATCTCCCCCTATCCTGTGATCGAGGAATGAGTCCCATCAGCTATCACAACTGGTCTCCCGGGTGTAACCTGTCCATATGATGTAAGCTGATGTCTGTCTCCACATAGATGATGTGTTGCACCGGAGTCCATAATCCACTCTGTAATGTCAGATCCATGATAAGATGTAAAAGCATAAGTACATGAGGTGATGGTTGTAGCAGAGGAACTAGCAGAAGCTGAGGATGCCACATCTGAATGATCTCATGAGGATGGTAAAGCGGAAGGGGTATAATATCCCTCAGTCTGGCTACAAGGTAATCAAACCTCTGATCTAGAGTAGAAGCAGCAGAAGACTCAATCTTCTCTGCAATGCAGGCTGATGCCGGGAACCCATGCTTGGAATAGCATGTCTCCTCGGTATGACTTGGGCAGTGACAGAAAGTACAGGGCTGACGAGTGCGACCTCCTCTACCATGAGGTCCACTTCCACGAGAGGCAGCCATGGCCGAGGAAGTCTAACTAGAGGCTGTGGAAGAAATAGTAATCCTGCTGAGCATGCAGAACGCTTCCTTCATGGGAGGAATAGTGGCATCTGCTAGAATCTAAGAACGAGCAGCATCATATTCAGGGTCAATGGCTGCGAGGAATACCCCTACCATGGTAGCATTCCTATATGTCTTCTGCTGCTTTGGAATTGTCATTAGAGACATGAAACTGTGAAGCTTCTCAAACATCCCACGCAAGGATGTATACAGTGAATGCAGAGGACGTCTGTTCTGCTTGATAGTGAATATGTCATGCTGGAGTTGGAGGATCTTTGACTCGTTCCTCGCTTGAGAATATGTTGCCGCAAGGATATCCCGCATCGTCTTAGCAGTAGGTTGATGTAACACATCATTGGCGATCTCGATCGTCAATGTTCCTGAAAGCCAAACTTTAGCATATGTGTCGTCCGCCTCCCATGACGTGTTTACTCCAGTCTTCTCCGCTGGCTCCTCCTCGGTAAGAATATGTTTCTTACCATTTGACTTCATAAGGCTCATGAACTGCATACCCAGAGCTCATAATTTGTCCCGTCCATCTTGACGATAGGCGTCAGACCTCAGAAAGTACATGTGGTGGGTACATCTACTTTGTTCTCAGACATGATGTCAGAGGTAGAAGACTAGGGCTTTTGAAGACCAAAAATTGAATGTCTACACAGACATGTGGATTTGAATGCATATGTAGACTTATGCACTCAAACCCATCAACCGGATGAGAGAACCGATGCCGGCGTGCATAGAACTGCGAGTTGAATCAACACGCACGAAACTGCACCTGCAGCCTACGCACGGAGGTCACGCGCGTGCGGGACTGTGCGTGCGAGAGCATGTTGGGCTGTGCACACGAGGGTGCACTGGGGCTGCACATGGCACAGGAGCACGCAGGGGCGCGCGAGGGCAGTGCGGGGCCACGCGAGTTTGTTGGGGTCGACGCCTAGGACTGCGCATGGTGCTGGGGCGGCGCGGGGCAGACGCGAGGGCGTTACCGGGTCAACGCGAGGGTGCAGGGGAGCAAGGCGGACGCGTGCGGGGCTAGAAGGTGGGGTCTAGGGTTTTTGGATACCCGAGCTCCAGTCTAGGTGGAAGAAAAAGAAGAGATGTTTAATCTTGTAACCCTAGGCTCTCTTATATAGGGGAGAGACCTATGGGTAAATTACATAAGATAGACATAAAGAAATAAAATAATTGGAAAGATACATAGGAATGTAGAAATATTTCAACAGATACCCTTGAGGATGCCTGTAAGATGGAGGATGACGAGCGGGCTGCGAGGTACGCAGCTGACGAATCCAAAATTTACCCTCTTAATTTAACCATTTTAAGTGATTAAAAAGAATGTGTTCGTTGCAGTTGGGTGAAATAGGATTTGTCAAAAATCGCTTGAAACCAATATCAAATGATCAAAAGCAGACTATTTTTATTTTACTTGGGCAAGCCCAAGGTCGAACTCAGGGATACGAACCTCTCAAGTACATATCTAGACTCTTATTATTCAGATTAAGTGTTAAATTAAAAATCCATAGGTCAATATGAAAAACGATATGCAAACAATGCGAACATATTTTTTTATTTGATTTTCTGTCATGCAACAAGATACAAATGGAGACAAATGCAAGTGTAAACATATGCAAATATGCCTGAATTAAATAAAATATTTGAGCCATTAACAGTAGCCAATTTCAGGTTCGAATAACGAAGCAAGTTCCATTAATGAATTAAGTTAAGGCATGACAAACATTACATGATGGACACTTAATCATTAAAATGAAGCATCAAAGTTTAGAGTGTCAAAACAGGAAATCAATTATGTCATCAGAAAGATAAATAAATTAGCTTCAAAACGAGACCAAAATGAACTCAAACGGAGCTCGGATGCTCAAGATATTGACAAAAGAGCTCATAGGCATAAACGTAAGAAAAACATGAAAATAAATAGGGAAAATATGATAAACAAGTCCCTGTGAGGACTAAAATGCAAATAAAAGTAACTGCGAGCCCTTCCCTGTAAATTACCCACACACACAGGGGTAGAAATGCAATTATTTAAACCCACAGGGGTTTGAGTGCAATTTACCCTAGGCGCGCGTGGGTATCACGTGATGGCAGGACTTGATTGCAATTATGACAAGTTTCCGGTGCCTCCCTGTAAAATCCCTCGCCCACACGTGACGAGGCACGTGGGTCGAGGCTCGGTAGTCGATGGAGGCTCGGATCCGTAAGATTCATCTAAAATGCTGGAGCATGTAAGACATTCTGCAGGTGCATCAATGGGGCTAGAACAATCTCCCCCTGACCAACAATGGGTACATGAACCCCATTAGCTATCACCACTGATCTACCCGAAGGGATAGATCTGTAAGAAGTAAACTGAGCCTGATCTCCACACACGTGATGAGAAGCTTCGGAGTCCATGATCCCATCAATCAAATCTGAACTGCTACAACTGGTAAGTGCGTAAGCAATACATGACGAACTCGTAGAGGCTCTGACACCAGCTGCAACATATGAAGATCATGTTGTCGGGGCGGGCAGTGTAACCATCATCTCTATCAATCTAGAGACAATATCACCAAGCCTCGCATCATGAGAAGGAGTTAGAGTAGTCTTTATCTGCTCAACTATACGGGCAAACACTGGATACACATGCTTCAGATAGCATGTCTCCTCTTAATGTCCTGGAAGGTGGCAATGTGAGCATGGGCCACGCTGACATCCTCCTCGACCACGGGGTCCGTATCCGCAAAACTGTGAAGTACCCCCTCTGCCACGAGAAGCAGCCATCACAGAGGGAGTTTAGGCCAGGGTAGTAGACAGAGTAGTGATACTGCTCAGCCTCTTGTAGACCTCCTTCATTGGAAGTATTGTCTCTCATGTAAGTAGTTGAGTACGTGCTGCATCGTACTCTAAGTCAAGGGGTGACAGAAAGACTCATGTCATAGTGGCATTCATGTATGCATGTTGTTGCTCAGTGCTGGTAGTAATGGACATAAAACTATGAAGATGCTTAAACATGCCTCGGAGATGCGAGAAGTGGGCATTAAGAGGCCGACCATTCTGCTTGGTCGAGAAAATGTCATACTGCAACTGGAGTATTTTGCTCTCATTCTTCGCTTGCCCATATGTGTCAGCTAAGATATCCCACATAGCTTTGGTTGTGGGATGATTGACGATGCCGTTGGCAATCTTTGTGGTGAGCATCCCAGAGAGCCAAATCCATGATAGGCATCATCTAGCTTCCTTGAAGCATTAGCCCAAGTTTTGCCCGTCAAGTCTGAATCAATCAAAATGTGCTCCTTGTTATGGCACTGCGTAAGGGTACGAAACTGCATGGGCCACAACTCGTAGTTGGTCCTGTCCATCTTCATGATAGGAGTCGGGCCCTTGAAGGCACCGGACGATGAAAAAACGTCACCCTTGTTCTCTGACATGATGGAATAATCGCCAAAAATCCGGACCGGAACTGGGGAGTAGACCTCTTTGAGCAAGTCCACACAATCATATGAAGGAACGGTTGTATGTGTAGACTCATACAACCATCCTCTTCAATCATTGTTGTAGTCTAGGGTTGGAAAACGTGGTTTATATGTCCAAAATCACGTATTCCGATCAGAATCAGAACTTATATGCCTGCAAAACGGGCCCGAAGTGCAGCCCGCAAGCAGCAGTGGTCGGCAAGGCCGCAAAAATGCGGATGCCGGGAGCTGGGGCGGCCGGCTGAGTTGGCCGGTGGCTGGGGCGAACGATTGAGCTGGCCAAAGGGGAGCGGTCGGCCGGCAGCTGTGCAAGCCAGCAGCGGAGGAGAGGCCGGCGGTAGCAGGCGAGGGGGTGGGGTTAGGGTTTGGTGGGATATGGAAGCCCATTCTAGGACCGTTGCTCCGATACCATGTTGGAGGAAAAATAGAATTGTTGTTCATTATTGAAGCCCTGGGGCTCTCTTATATAGGAGAAAATCCCTGGGTAAATTACATGAGAGGTACATAAAGGAAATAGAAATAACAAATAAATATAAAGAGATACATATATCTCAACATTATTCAAATACAAGCATTCATCTAAATGTCACTAAACTATTGATCATATTTTCATGATTGATCAATCCTTTCTACATAATCAATCATACCAGACATGGATGACTTTGAAGGCACCGGACGTGCAAAAGTTTCCCTTGATTTCTTACACGATGATAAAATCGGTCGGGACATAATTCAACTAGGGATGTAGACAGATCTGAGGTATCTACACTAGCATATCAAGAAATGATTGTGTATGTAGACTCATGCCACAATTGATCCCATGAGCGTGCTTCTAGGGCCGAGGATGAACCTAACAGTTTGATTTCACCGTAAATGGTCCAAAATCAGACCATTCAGATATTCCGAGATGCGTTGTAGGCCCTAGCAATGTTCGGATGCAACAAGGAACCGCAAGGTATACGTTTTGGGTGCCTATGTAATGATGCAAGAGCCAAAAGCGATCGTCAAGCACTGTTGGGCTGCACTGCAACAGTCGCTAAGGCTGATGTTGAGGGGCACTGCAACAGTGCCACATTCGTCGTTGGGGCACTCCTCCCCTTTACTAATGTTGTTGGGTGACGATAGGGCGACGACACGCCTTCTCTGATATTATTAGGTAGCGTTACGACGAGGGGATCCCTGCTCATGGGATAGTGAGCGTCGACGGAAGAGAGGGCGGGGGGCTGGCGGGTGGGGTTAGGACATGGGTAGGATCGTTCCTCTGATGCCATGTGGAAAGAAAAACTTGAATTACAAATTCATGAGGCGTTAGGGTTCTCTTATGTAGAGTAGGAAAATCTTGTTGGGCAAATTACATAATAGAGATGAAAAGAAAATACATAAAAAAAAAGAAAAGATAAAACAACTCTCAATAGTCATGTATGTGGACACTACTTTTTACCAGACACACCAAGAAAAAACAAGAAACGTCGAGAAATAAGAAATTAAGAAACATCAAAAAAACAAGAAACATAAAAAAGTTTAGAAATCAAGAAACATAAACATTACCAAGAAACATCAAGAAACATATAGAAATATCAAGAAGTCAAGAAGTCACAAAGTCAAAAATCATCAAGAAATCAAGAAACGTCAAGAAATCAGGTCAAGATACAAAGAATCAATGATTAAGAAACATCATGAAATAAAGAATCAAGAAACTTCAAGGATGCAAGAAACAATAAGAAATCAAGAAATATCAAGATATCAAGAATCATCACGAAATCGAGAAACATCAAGAAATTAAGAATTTAAAAATCATGACACGTATAGAGGTGGAGGATCTCTCTAAGGATCAAGTTGTCCATATGGTTGTTGAGCAACGATCGAGTGCTTATGGGGTATTGGAAAGTTAAATTCTTCCAAGGGCGGACGGGTCATGCCAATGGTCCCTGGAGGTGTTTGAAGATTCTGACCACTTGCTCTTTCATTGCGCCCTTCTCACAAAATTTGGGAGGCTACAGCTTTGGATATGATCTCCACGGGTTGTGCTTTTGTGACTCTTTGGACCTGCAGCCAAGGTTCACATATGCAATTTACGTGGCCACATATGCTTAGGCACCATGGGTTCCAAAGGGTATATTATATATGCAGTATTATATGGCCCAGATGCTTATGCAAGCAGCATAAACCGCATATGCAATCAAGTATGCAGGCTAGGCAAATTTGAGGTCTTATTAGGGATCTACATATGCTTATACCTAAAACTGACTCCATCGCATAGTACGTGTCTTTTACCCTCCAGTCATCGACTTCCATCAAAACCCTCTAGCCCTTGACTCCTCTCCATCACCATGTTTTGTGCAGTAGAGCCAAGCAACGAGTCTCCTCTCTTGCTCTCCATGCTTCTTCCAACGTCATTGCCCTACCTCGTGTCGCCTTTGCAACGCTCCCACGACCACCTCCTCCCAAACCAACACGCCAATGATGCCACCATCATCTCGTCACCCTCGCAGGTTCCCTCATCTCTGCTCATTTTTGTCATGTTGAATCGCTGATAATATTATGTTTACATTTTTTATTGAGAATACAAGCATACCAACATAAGTCTAAGAATGTAAAGAGGACTAAATTAGGGTTTTTACTTTTTTGTAGATTTCATGATCTTGTTAGAAAGTTATATGTTGGAGCAGGGGCATAAGCATGAATACATTTTTTGTTTCTTGTTACTTAGTAATGATAAATGGTTAGTCACAGTCAGGCCTTTTCTTAGATTGAATGTTAAATGTTAGGAAGTTACTTAAATGTTCAGAAATTAAATGTTGGCTCATGTAAAGTAATTGTATATTAAAGGTTATAATTACATGATTTTTTAATAGATAATTACATGGTTAATGTTATATAGGAATGTTATAGATACAATATTGGTGTTTTTTTAGATTGCATGGGGTTTTAAGAATAATTTTTAGTTTGAAAAACTCCATATTTTTGGCCCATATTTAGGTTGATCAATCCACATGTAATGCGTAATCTACATTCTATGCTCCACCTAGTTCGACCGATTAGGCTGAAACATGTGTACACTAAATTTTCGATTACATGTTGTAGTTGGGGACCTAGGGTTTTGTAATTAGATTGTCCAATTTAATTTGGACTAAATTTGCATTTTTATCTTTAGATTGATAAATTCAATATTTTTTCTCAGATTTAGGTTGGTTATTATGGATACCCCTACCCATCCATGTCTAATACGAAACATGCATTCTATGTTCCACCGGCTCTAACAATCCGGGTTGGGAATATGCATTCTTGTCGAGAGGATGGATCTATACACAATTGCATGTTGCTTGTGTGGGAAAGTCGTGAAAGGAGGCATCAACAGAATGAAGCAACATCTTGCACACATCAATGAAAATACAAGAACATGTCCGAAGGATGATGTAAATGTGCAGAAGGAAATGAGAGATAACATGGAAGATATCATGAAGAAGAAGAATGACAAAGTTTCCAGCATGAGAGAACTACGGGAGGAAGTGACAACCGAAGCATTTATTGGATCTTCCACCATTGCATATCAAGGAGGAAGTGATGCAAAAAGACCTCAGGTTTCTAAAGAAGGCGATGTTTATTTGAGCACAACAATGTGTTGGACTATAATTAAAGATGCATTACCCAAAAAGGAGTGTGCATGAGTCAAGAAATATGTCGCGAAAGTCTTTTATGATTTTGGCATTCCCTTCAATATGTTGACCAAGAATTCTTTTACTCACATGTATGAAGAAATCATGCAATACGGAAGCAGATACAAGCCTCCTTACCCTGGAATTGCACAAAATTTGTTGAAGGAGTTAGTTAACGAATCAAAGGAGTTTGCAAAGGGTTGCCATAAATCATGGAAAAATAACATTTGTTCAATAACGACAAAAATAGACAAATTTGAGGGGGATAAGCATAATGAACATGAGTTTGAACTGTGAGTTGGGCACAAGTTTTTTAAAGTATGTTGACGCATTTGTCGACTCTCACACTATTGAATACCTCTTGTTGATGAGTTTATATAGGATGCTAAAGCAGATAATGTTTTACAAGTTGTTACTGACAATGTTTATGCAAATATAGCAACTAGGAAGATATTTAATATCCAAGGATATTTTGCTCCTCACGTGTTACTCATTGCATAGATCTTGTTCTTGAAGAGATTGGCATGGAACCAAGTAAAAAATTTCATCACAAATGCTAAGATTGTTATTGTTTTATCTACAGCCAAGTGATGACATTGAGCTTGATAAGACAGTTTACCCAGAAGGATAAGATTGGTAGGCTAGGGCAAACAAGATTTATCACCACTTTACTCAACTACGAAGTGTATTCGATACGAAAGAGAAATTGTAGTTGATGTTTTATTCTGATGAGGTGGATGCATTGTCCTCAATGCAATATTTTGGAATTAAGTTTACTTGACCCTGAAGATCTTCTCTCCACTAGACTACCTCCTACATGTTGATGGGAATCGGATCCCTTCAATGGACTCCGTTTATGGAGGATTGTAAGGTGCAAAAAAATGAGATAAAGGGCATTTTTAAAGATGTCAGACATTCATACAAGCCCCTTTGTAGATGCCATTACCTTAAAGACGAAAGGAAGATTGGATACATCTCTCCATCTTGCAGCTTTCTATCTCAATCCTTATTATTTTTATAGGGATAACAATGCATTTTCTGAGGATAGCTCTGTGATAGATGGTTTTCTAGCATGCTTGGAGATTTCTTACCTTGATTTGGAGATTCGGGATGAAAGTAAGAAAAAAAAGATGATTTATCGAAGCAAAGAGGGAGCATTTGGAAAGCCATTAGCTATCAAACAAAGATCCATCAATGACGATGATTCCAATCATGGGTATTTATTTTAATTTAATTAAGTTAACATATTACTATATAAGAAAATGACTGCCTAATTTCTCTTATAGTTGATTGGTGATTGTTGTATGGTTCTATGACGTCATATTTGAAAGCAATGGCTTTGAAATTTTAAAGTTAACATCCTTTTCTTCTGGATGTGAGAGGAATTGAAGTTCATTCGCAGTGGTATAAATCTCACCATTAGGATGTACAATAAGATATATTCATTGAGTCATTATAATTATTGTTAATTAATTTTAGATATTTATACTGCAGTCTGTAGATTGACACCCAAAAAAGAAACAAACTTGAAGCCAAGATTGCAAGACTTGGTTTTTGTGATAATCAAAACTGAGGGAACGCCAATCTCTAAAAGGAAGAGATACATTTAGTTCAAAGGATAGGGAACGTGTTATGGATTGGATACATGCCAATGAAGACGAAGAAGTCTTCCACGGATCATGACTTACGTGGAACTTGATGGGTGAAACAAGTAGAAGGGAAGAATTTGTTGAGCATATGACGAGTCAAAGGAATGTGGAAGTTTTGTCTACTTTGGATGAATCAGAAGAATTTAGCAGTGATTCAGAAAGTGATAAAGATAATCCAGCTAGCAATTTTGATGATGACTTAGATTAGAAGTTTGGTTTATATATTTCAATATTAGCCAGTTGGGAACATATGTTTAATAGGATATATGTAATGTTTTTGTTGTGATCCCTTTTATACCTAAAGATAGATTTTAAAAAGCATGTGCAAAAATAGCATCACATGTGAATGCTTGCTCTTTCCCATTATCGCCTATATTAACTTACTTGTAATTTTGGCTTCTGTCAAATCATCAACAATAAATTATTCTCTAATGCAGATAATAAATTAATTATATAACACCATAATTCAATTATATTTCTTTAATATTTTTAATTAAAAAATTATAAACCACATAAACCGCATAGTCGTCCTCATATCCGCTTTCTCGCTTTCTCGCTTTCGATCGCTTGGCCAAACACATATCACATAATGCATTTCTGAACCTTGCTTGCATCCCGGTGGCCCAGACTCTACTTGGGTATGGGCCACAACTATCTTGTGAGCCATTTGGTTGAATAGGAATGGTGTGAACTTTCGTGGTGAAAGATGTCATGTAGAGAATGTATGGAGCACGCCAGGATCTTAAGGGAATCCAAGTCTTTGTAACAGATATACTTTAACCTATGAATAATAAAAGCTTTTGTTGTTGGGCGTCTAATCGGTGCATCGCTCCTTTTCCTTTCAAAAAAATATTTTAATAGCTAAAAACATCATAATGGCGCATTCTTTTGTGTTTGCTAGTGTTTAGGCTACAATTTTGTTTCGCAGACAACGTTTTGGTTGGCCATATTTATGATGATTAAAGTCAATAAATTTGAACAGCAACTGCTTCAACTGAGACCAAGCCGAAATTATTGCCACAAAATACTCAGATACAAACAGCTCAATATCGAGACATGTGGTCGACCAATGAAAACGGCCATTAAGGTAATTCTGACAGAAAGAAAGCAAGGTTAAGAAATATATAATCAACGAGAAGGTAAATTCGCATGAGGGATACCTGTAGAAACTTATTCCACGGGAGCCCCGGGCGAATATATATTTTGTTAAGTACCCCAAGGAAGCCGTGACTTGAGGTCACGGCTTCCATAATAGGAAGCCGTCACTTGCAATCACGACTCCCACTCAAGGAAGCTGTGATCCCAAGTCACGGCTAGGGCCTGAATATAGCCCCATCCGCGACCCGCCCCACCCCCACGCGTACAGAATCCTCCTCCCCTTCCTTCAATGTCGTCGCCTCCTCCAGCACTTCCCCTCCCTCGCCGCCACCTCCTCCCATTCCGCCCCCCTCGAGCCGGTGCTCCCCTCGTGTCCCCCCTCTCGCGGCCACCTCTCCTCGTGCTGCTCCACTGTGAGTAAACCCTAGCCTTATATGTTTAAAACGGTAATATTTTTTGTATACGCCACATATTGTCTATTTAGGAGTGGTGTTTTATTCATGTGTAATTTTAATTATTCTCGTTTTTGAAGATAGTCAAAGGAATGGAAGTAATGTGCATGTGTCATGTTGGTGCAAAGATTGCTAAGGATGGTAAAGAAGTCAGATACGAGGGAGGTCGGGTGAAACCTATAAAAGTTGGGATGGGTTTGACATTTAATGGATTGGTCGAGATGATAGTAAAATCGTTTCATCTTGACTTAACCAATGGTACAGAATTACGTGTATTTCATAGGATGTTGGAGAATAATGAGACATTTTTTGTTGATGTCGTGTATGATGGTGACATTGACGATATTTTGAACTATGTTGAGATGATGGGAGGCTCATACCGACCAGTTTTATTTACTGACATTATATGCACAAGAGCTCCTACGTGTATACGCCAAGCTGCGACGACGGCTCCAAGAACGCATCATGTTTCTCGTACATCTGATGTGACAGGACCCACCTTTGAAAGGGCCCGTGAGAGTCTTCATGTATCTACAACTCATGTGGAGATGGCCACAGCAGTAAATTTGCCCCAACCTTTGGGACCCTACCTGAATGACCCCATCTACACTTTAGGGAGGACCATGATCTCGAGATTGATTGTATGATGGAGGATACCTCACAGAACACTGATGATAAAATGGAAAGTGATGATGGAGAAATGTTGAACGATGAGAACGAGATTGTGCGTGTTGAGTCTGGCATTCCCTTTTATAACACGATGGGTAATGGTTACATCCGAAACAGTGATGACGTGATGGGAATTCATGATGGACTGGCAAGTTCAGATGAGTTAAGGAATGGGATGACCTTCAAGTCAAAAGAGACTTGATTTATTCAGTCAAATTGTTTCACGTTAAACACCACTACAATTTTGAAGTGCACGAATCTGACCGTCATTTATGGGTTATTTATTGTAGCGAGAAGAGCAGGGGTTGCCTTTGACGGTTGCGTGGACATCGCCGCCCACTTGATGGCCTCTTTGTGATTTCAAAATTAGATGCACCACATACTTGCCTGCATCGTGTAGCAAACCAAGATCACCCTCAACTTGATTGCAACTTCATGACACAGAAATTTCTGAATCAAATCAAGGTCTCACCAGCCGTGAAGGTTTCATACCTGCAGCAGTCTATTTCTGATGAGTTCAGGTACATGGTGAGTCGTAGGAGGATATGGGATGCTAGGGGTTCGTTTGGTTGCAAGGTTGGGCAGGGTTGGGTACTATTCACAGGGATACCCCCTCCTCACAGTTTACTATTCACCCAGCCATGTGAATAGTACCCAACCCTGCCCAACCCTGCAACCAAACGAACCCTAGGAGAAAGGGAATAGAGACAGTAAACAGTGATTGGGCCGCTTCATACAACGAATTGTCGTATCTTTTTCGTGCATTAGAGACATCAATCCTAGTAACCATGACCGATCTCTATGGGGAACCTATTGGTGGATACGAGAAGCTTTTCAAGTGGGCTTTCTGGGCATTTGATCCATGTATCAGTGCATGGAGACATTGTAGGATTGTTGTTAGCATCGATGGTACTCATATGTATGGTAGGTACAAGCAGAAGGTGCTCATTGCATGTGGCATTGATGCAGCAAACCACATCCTACCTCTTGCATTTGCCTTCGTGAATGAGGAGGATGAAGATGGTTGGAGTTGGTTTTAAGAGAGAGTTCGGCTTCATATTTTTGGGGATCGTATTGATCCTATTTGTGTCATATCAGATCGTGTACCAGAAGTGCACTTTCAGCCGTCCTATGTATATTCACGTTTCCGCCTACGTCATGTTGCTAGTAACTTCAATGATGTTATGAAAAACCAGACAATGAAGAGCTTGGTAATGAGAGTTGGGAAGGCTTATACACAGAGAAAGTGGACCGATTACATGGACAAGTTGAAGGACATGGATGAGAATGCATGGTATTGGTTTGACACACACAATTGCCCCAAAGATCAATGGATTTCGACCTTTGATGATGGACATCGTTTCGGTTATATGACATCTAACTTCTCCGAAAGTTATAACGTTGTCTTAAAAGATGCAAGATCACTTCCAGTGGTAGCATTGGTGCAGAAGATATACTACAATTGCATTCAATATTTCTACGACCGTCATACTGAGACAATGTCTCATCTGGCTCGTGGTGACCAATTCACCAAATACGCTGCGAACATGCTAAAGAGGTGGATGGATAGGAGCAACAGTCATCGAATCACTCGAATGAGGAGTGCTCCTTTACACTTATATGAAGTCATCACAGGGCAACGAATGACACAATTTAGCCTAGGGCGGAAGGAAACATTCAATTTTACTCAGTGACTTGTCTTGCATCTGTCAGAAGTGGCAGGTTCACAGAATCTCATGCTCTCATGCATGCGTTGTTCTAGCACATCTAAATATTGATGTTGATGAGTATATGGGCACGTGGTATACATGGCAGTCTCAACTGAACATCTATGAAGGAGTCTTTTACCCCATTGGAGATAGGGAGATATGACCAAAATTTACAACATAGAAAATAATTCCAGATCCAACAAGAGTACGATCTAAGGGTCGACCCAAATCAAAGCGGATTCATAATGAAATGGACATATGATGCAAATGAAAATTTGGCGACGGCGGAAATAATTTTTTTGTGGATTTTAGGTGGTAGAAGATGGAGGGGTTGAGAAAAAGAAACTCGTTGGGAACGAGGGGCTAGAGGAAGAAGAACGTGTAGATCACGAGGAGAGAGAGAGAGACAAGGGAGAGAGAGAGAGATAAAATCTCAATTTGATAACATACTGAACTGTCGAACACAATGGACCCTCATCCCTTTATATAGGAGGGATGATATTACAAAAATAGAAAAATAATTGATTATCCTAAATTGACTCTAACTAATTAACCGACTAACTACCTAATTTGAAATTCAAATTGAGATCACACGCGATCTCTTTATTTAAATTAAAATTGCGACAACGTAAATAAATGTAAATAAAACTGACCACTAAAATTAAAAATTCGGCCCTATACTTGGGTCCTACGTTGCATCAACTCTCCTCTGCTTTAAAAATTCGTCTCCCGACGAATTGCTGATCTAGATGCGTCGTTGGAGAAATCGTCTTTGAAATTGTAGCCTGCAGTTAGATCTTTTTCAACATTACGTTTGTAGTTCTTTCCAATTGGAGGGCATCCCTGCAATTTTCGTACCCCTTCAATCTTCCTTAAATTCCTATCAATTTCGGCCTTTCTGTAAATAGAGTTTTCAGGGGGTTTTTCTTTGCAATTTTTCCCATTTAATCTCAAATCCCTAAAGTTGAGGGATTCGGTTCCAGAGACACCTCATGATAGGGTTTCTCCTTCCTCTTGGCATCGGCGGCGGTGGCGGGCTGCTGTGGGGGGTTGTCGCAGGGGAACGCGGGGGCTGCGGAGCGTGATTGCGGCCGAAGATGGCGCTGGGGGTGTATCAGCGAGGTGGCGGCGAGGTGGGGCGACGTCGCGAGGGTCTGCGCGCGGGGAGAGGGGCGTTTTGGGCAGGCGCGGGAGTTAGGGGATGGGAGGCGGCGGGGGCGAGTGGGGTCCGGGGAAGGGGAGGCGTAGGGGGTGGCAAGGAGGGGTGGCGCGGCGTGGAGAGGATGCACAGGGGTGGGAGGAGGCGGCACGGGGGAGGGCCAAGGCCGTGGGGGGAAGAAGGGGCGGGGGAGGAAGAGGATGGCGAGGCGGGGCGATGCGAGGGGGCATGGGGGCTGGTTGGGGCATTGAGAGGGGTTCAGTGGGTGCGGGAAGGGGTCCCGAGGATGCGGGGCTGCCAAGGTCGGGCGGCAGGGATGCTGGAACCGTCATCGGGGGTGTTTTCGACAGTGGTGGCTGGTCTGAAACCTCCGGGACAGCAGGTGTTTCGGCCGTTTTTCCCTCTAAATCGGCCTGGACCGCGGCCGATTCTTCGTGGACAGCGAGATGTTCGTCGTTGACGGCTAGATCTTCATCTTCAACTTCGGTGTCGGTGGTTGGAGGCTTCGATTTGGCGCGTAGGTACTCGAAGTCAGCCCTAAGCTCTCGAAACATGGACTCGAAGTTGGCTTGTATCTCAAGTAGCCGGTTCCTCATCTTCTCGTTGTGGGCGTCGTCGGCTCGCCGTTTACGCTTCGACGAATGATGGTGTTTCATCGTAGGTCGGCGCGCATGTCGGTACGGATCGTCAGATCGTGAGGACGATCTGTGGGCCATGCTCTGATACCAAATGATGCAGAATTGGGAATTGGGAATTGGTCCACACGATCTCTTTATTTAAATTAAAATTGCAACAACATAAATAAACGTAAATAAAATTGACCACTAAAATTAAAAATTCGGC
This sequence comes from Ottelia alismoides, assembly GCA_037367405.1. Lineage (NCBI taxonomy): Eukaryota > Viridiplantae > Streptophyta > Magnoliopsida > Alismatales > Hydrocharitaceae > Ottelia > Ottelia alismoides. Next base: position 419,102 of record JAZKJV010011435.1, read on the forward strand.
CCTATACTTGGGTCCTACGCTGCATCAACATACGTGAGGATCTTGTCCAACAGCAGTGCGGGGCTTGTCATCAACTTGGTCATAATCGTCGGCATAGTAGTCATGGTCTACCAAGTGTAAACAAATGTTGCTTATGTCGGGAGAGTAGCCACAATAAAAGGAATGTCCCAACCGTACTAGTCAAGGTTGTTAACTTTTTGATATCTGCGATAACATTTTTTTATACTCACTTTTCTCGTTTATTTTTTGGCAATCACCTATTTAACCATTCAATTTTTTAAATGTTGCAGACGGGACAAGGTCCCATTGATCGATCTGTTTTACATCTACATGGCTCTCATAGATCCAGAGCTGTTAGGCAGGGAGATGTGCGTGGTTAAGAAAATTATACTGTGAGTTTTTATCATTATGTTTCATTTTTATCTGACGTAATTCCTTTCTTGAATGCCCATTAGGTGGCGAGATGGTTGACATATCGACGTAGAGAGGGCATACTGCGACATGCCCCCATTGATGAACAGGTCGTGGAACATGTATATGCTGCGGGTTTTGCAGGAGTGAAGCAACTGGACTTCATCTCACTCGATTGGCACTTAATTATTGCATTGGTGGAGAGATGGCGCTCAGAGACTCATACTTTTCACATGCGCCATGGAGAGATGACGATCACTTTGCAGGACGTGGCTTACATCTTTGGACTAAAGATCGATCGAAATCCCGTGATTGGATACACAGCATGTCCTAGTTGGCCTGGACTATGCGAGAGGCTTCTTGGAGTGAGGCCTGAGAAGCCTAACATTGATGGTGCACGTATCTGCATGACATGTCTTGTGGAGTATTTATCCGTACTTCCAAAGTATGCTGATGAGGTCACCATTCTACAGCAGACACGTGCATATATACTACAGCTCTTGGGAGGGTTGTCTTTCCGGACAAGTCCGGCAATGAGGTTTCGCTGATTTACCTTCCATTGCTCGAAGACGTTGAGGCATATGGACAGTTATCCTGGGGATCTGCTTGCCTGAATTTCCTTTACAGGCAGTTGTGCATCGCATCCAAAGCAGAAGCAATAGAGATATGTGGTCCTTTGGTCTTACTGCAGTTGTGGGCATGGGAACATTTTCCCCACATAGCACCCACTGTACACCGAAGGCCCAATTGGGGGGGCCTTAGGATGCCATTGGCGGGCAGATTTCGATGTCACTACAAAGCCAACACACGTGGTGCGCCCATATCGAGATGCATTTGACCTGCAGGCAGCGTCACAGGTATGAAAGTAAACCTAGCATGTTGTTACACTACGAGTAGTTATCCATGATTCTAATAAAATTCTTTCTATTTTCGTAGGTTGTTTGGAGGCCTTACACGACAGATGTGATGCAGATACTTCCTCTGTACTGCTTAGAAGCATCGGATCTTCATGTTGCAAGAATACCACTCATTCATTTTTGTTTGGTTGAGTTATACACTCCAGATCGTGTGTTACAGGGGATCTCAGGTCTGTGCAACATATGCACAAAGCTCCACTCGATAGATCTTCGAGGGAAGATCAACGTTGATTGGATTCAATTTCATGCGAACTTCTTGGGGATGTGGGAGAACATGAGGGATTATATTGTGGAAACGGTCCTTATAGTGCTAGGAGGAGATGGGGTAACAGATGACTATATGAGTTGGTATAACTGTATCACCCGACGGTTTATTGGTAGACACGGGTCCATAATGGATTTTGTTGTAAGTAACAATTACAATATCATTGCATTTTCAAGATACACGGAATATGACTCAAGTCTTTATCCTTTTCAGGTTTCGAGGTTTGAAGAGATCAATCTGGTGAGGGATGACCCAGACCATGTGGTATTTTTTTACTAGAAAAGAAGGGGGAGCCCTCCCAAGGCGGGAGTCACTACACCAGAATTCATTAAGAAGCAAAAGGTACATCAGTTAGAGATCCAGAAATTGTAGAGAGCATAACAATGTGCAATTACATTTTCCCAATAAAAACGCTGCCCCTTGAAAACACGGTCATTCCTGCCAAGCCAGATAGCCCATAGAACGACTAAGGGCCTCAACGCATCCCTAGAGGACCCAAGCCCCACCGAACGGATAGACCTCCAGAAGGGACCCAGGCCGGAAGCCTGGACCCAAGGAATCGCCGCAGCTTCCCACACCTGTGCCGATGTCCTGCAACCAAAGAAGATGTGGTCCGCGTCCTCCAACCCCTCCTCGCATCTGTCACACTGCAAATCCGCCGAACCTAGAATCCGCCCCCTCCTCGCCTTATCACACAGCCGGTTTCTCCTAAGGCACCAAAGGAAGACTTTGACCCGCGTAGGAATCTTTGCCGCCCAAATAATTTTCATGTCCGCGCGAAGATCATCATCAATCATCATCGTTCCAGCTCTCAAACTCCGGTACGTCAACTTCACCGAGAACTTACCATCAGCCCAGACGAAGTGGTCAGGGTCACCAGACAACTCCGCAACCGAGGGAAGCTCGGAAAGAAGCCGCGAGAAGTCCTCCACCCTTTGATCAGGGAGACCGAAAAGAAACCTCGGAGCCCACGATCCCGAATCTGACACCTCGGCCACGCGCGCCCTAATGTTTGCAGCAAAGGCCACCAGCCTAGGGAAACGGGCGGCCAGCGCCCCCTCCCCAGTCCAATCATCCTGCTAGAAGCGGAAGCGGAGACCATTCCCCAAACTCGGACGGAAGAAGTGCGCAAGCCCAGGAAGCACAGTATGGATGCCCGATCACAGGGGAGACTCAAGACACATCCTCTGAGCCACCAGCTCCCCAGCGGCACCATATATCGATCTCAGCAGGCGTAAGACCAAAGAATCAGACTTGCCCCACAGCTGCACCACCCACTTCGAAAGCAAAGCTTTGTTCATCAGCTCCACGTCTCTAATCCCAACCCCTCCCTCCGAGACAGGCATCGAAACAGCCTTCCAAGCGACTAAGTGGAACCCCTTCCCTGATTGCTTGCCATCTGACCAGAAGAAACGTTTCATCATAGCCTCGATCTTTCTTCTCACCCCAACAGGCATCAATCTCGTGGAGTAGAAGAACACCGGAATGGCGGATAAAACATGCTTCAGCAGGGTAACTTCCCACCCTTGGATAGAGTGGTTGCCTTCCAGCCCTCGAGGCGCTCTTCCAACCTGCGTACCACGCAGTCCCAATCAGACTTCTCAATCTGCCCGCCATGAGAGGTAGCCCCAGATAGTTGATCGGCAAGTGACCACGGGGGCATTCCGCCCACTCCGTGAGCCTGGTGCACTCCATGTCCTCCATCACGAGCGGAACCAGCGTCGACTTCTGCCTATTCAAACCGGACAAGCACCCGAAGAGGTCAACCAAAGTGACTGCATTGTGATTTTGCTCCTCCGACCCGCCCAGAAAAATCAGCGTATCGTCAGCATACTACAATACCGGGATGGAGATATCCCCAAACCTGAAGCCCTCGCACCATCTCTCCTCAACCGCCCGCTGAAACAAGACGGCCAAGCAGTCTGCGATAAGCACAAACAGTAAGGAAGCGAGAGGGCATCCCTGGTGCACCCCCACCTGCGGCTGGAACCACCCCCCCTCCGGCCTTCCATTAACCAACACCGTACACGAACAAGTAGTGACACACCTCTTAATCCAGCCAATCCATTCCTCTGGAAACCCCCTTGTTTACATCGATGCCCAAAGAAACTTCCAAGTGACACTATCATAGGTCTTGGCGTAATCGATCTTCCAAACGGCTCCTTTCGTTCCCGACCTCCTCCACTCAAGGCAAGCCTCCGAAGCGGCTACGATCCCATCCGCCATGCACCTACCAGGTATAAATGCGGATTGGGCAGGTAAAATAACAAAATCCAAGATCGCTCTGAGCCTGTTAGCCAGCACCTTGGACACAATGAGATAAATGCCGTTCGATATAGAGATAGGCCTGAAGTCTCTCCCATCCATCGAATTCTCCTTCTTGGGCAGCAGAAATATCAAGGCCCTGTTCAGTTTCTCAAAGCCCCGGTTGGCGCTCCTGAACTCCTCTAATACCTCCATAACGTCTCCCTTCAGCAGCTCCCAGAACTCCCTGTAAAAAGAAATGGAGAAGCCATCAGGACCAGGAGCCCTGTCCCCATTCAGATCCCACACCGCTCTGCGGACCTCCTCCTCAGAAAAGGCGGCCAGTAACGTCTCAGACTAGGCTCCAGATAAAGATCTGGCCCCCAAACCAGTCCAACCCCAGCCACCATCCGTCCTCGCCTTCCTGGAAACCCTCACAAAGTGCTCTCGCAATGCAGCTCCTATGTTCTTTTCGCCAGTCACCGATCGCCCGTCCACCTCTAGCTCATGAAGGAAGCTCCTACGCCTTCTCCCAAACGCCACGGAGTGAAAAAACCGCGTGTTCGCGTCGCCTTCCCTTAGCCATTTCTTCCTCGATCTCTGCCGCCAGTGCATCTCCTCTTTCCTGTCCTCCAGGTACACGGCCTCCAGCCACGCGGCCCACTCCTCCACCTCGGCCGGCGACAACCCTCGCTCATCCTCCAACCCATCTAACCTGCTAATTCCTGCCTCAGCCTCTGACTTGACCTCTCTTCGCCGTCGCGCGACCTCCTTCCCGAAGTACATCAGCTCGCATCTAAGAGAATACAGCTTTGTCGCGAAGCGCGACATCGCCGACCCTTCCCCCACGAAGTTCTGCCAGTGCCCAGCGACGAGCTCCCGGAAGCCATCCTCTAGCAACCATTTCTTCTCGAACCTGAAAAAGTAGCGACTCTGCCTGACCTCGCCGGAGCTCCATAGAATGGGAGTGTGATCCGACAGCGTCCTCGGAAGTGCCCACGCCCTTGCCAACGGGAAAGCCTCCCCCGCCTCAACGGACATCAGAAACTTGTCAAGCCTGGACCTTGATCTCGAATTCCTCCAGGTGAATTTACACCCAGCCGCATCTACGATAGATAACCCCAGAGAGCTGGCAACCTCCCTGAACTCCCTGGATCCCAAGTCAGCACCACCAGAATCCCCCAGCCTGTCACCCGGAAGCAAGGTGACGTTCAGGTCACCAACAACGAGCCAAACCGCATCTCCCACCTCATGCGCGACGCAAGCCAAATCCGCCGCCAAAGTACGTTCCACCTGCCTACAAGGGCCATATAGATTTGTGACGAACAAGCAACATCCATCAGCCTTCCGATGCAGGTGAATCGTCAGCGCGAACGCGGACACATGTGACCTCAGCAAATCGAAGGAATCAGCACGCCACCCAGAGATGATACCCCCCGACGCTCCATCAGCCCCAGCGACCGCCAGCTCGAAGACACCACCTCTACTGAGCTCCCGACGCAAAGAACCATCCAGCACATGCAGTTTGGTCTCCTATAGCAGCACAATGTCAGCCGCCACCTCTCTCGCCAAGTTCACCACCCCAAGCCTCTTATCGGGACAGCCCAATCCCCTAACATTCAGAGAGAGCATCTGCATAAAGACCCCGGGACCGCCTTCTTCTGCGGAGAAATGACCCCCAACCTTCGAACCAATCCTCTATCCAACGCGGAGAACCTGTTTCGCACTGGCACATCGGCCGGAGAACACGAAGAGTCGACCTGCATTGGCGAGTCAACTGCCAAGGCTGCTCGGAGCGCAGCCCTCGCCCCCCTCCCAGACCCCTTCCGCCCCCCACTCCCCCTCTCAAAAACCACCCCAAAGCATCCCTGACTCAATCCCCCACTCCCCCCTCCAAGGAAGCCAGGCTCAAGACCCCCCCCCCCATCTCCAGCAGCTGACCCCCGTACCTCCCCCCGAGATCCCCCCACGACCACACCTTCAGAGATCTCCGCCACTGCGCCCGGAGAACACCCAAGCACCCCCACCTCAGCCGCAAGTCCCCTCTCCACAATTGGCAGCCCCACCTCAGCCCCAGGTCCAGCAGACCCGCCCCCAGCCGAGACCCCCAGCCGCGTTCTGCTCCTCGCACCGCCCGAAGCGCCCAGCCGAACGAGACGTCGTGCCGTGGCGTAGGGCTCGTCACGCACGTCCATCAATTCAGGAGCCAGGCTGATCGCCCGCGGCGAGACCAACCAGCCACCCAACGAGGAAGGAAAAGCATCCGGGTCCGGACTCGCCAGGAGCGCCTCAAAACCCGAACCATTGAAAGAGCCCGCCCACGGAGCTTGCCGATTATCGCTAGTCGGATCAGCCCTCACAACCCGCGAACTCGATACAGTCCCATCATTTCTGATGCAACCTACTTAGATAGCGGGTCAAATGAACAATTCTAAACGTGGAATTAATGGAATCGACGACAAGAACAACTAAAATGATATGAGACGCGCAAAAATCAGCAACGATTGGCAGTAGTTAGGCAGATACTAGCACAAGTTATTCCACGATTTCAGGGCAAACTGATGAGTTAAAAGTTCCTAGAAAATTAGCACGATATTTGCGACGACGTGGGGTCTCAACGATTCACCAAACCAAGTCAACGATATAACAATCCACAAACTATATTATGCGGTGGAATAAAATGGGAAAAGTAACGCTCGTACCACAACCAGCAAGAGGAAACGTGCACACTTCAGATCTGAACTTCGACGGCAGGAGGGCGTGGGTCAACTGCCGGCACTTGGGGTCGCCTTCGTGGAAAACAAGGAGGCGGCAGCGACTTCGAGAGGGCTGGCGGTTGCTGGGCGGCCCTATGGCAGTGGCGGGTCACTGGTGGCCGGGCTGGGTGTAGGTAGCAGTGTGGGTGGGCAAGGGGTTTGCGCGGGGCGGCGCAGTGGGGTCGCAGGCGGAGGGCTGTGGGATGGAAGGTGATCGGCGGGCGCAGTTGAAGGGGAAAGGGCGGGAGGAGCGGTTGGCGGAGGGAGGTCGGGAGAGGGGTGGAGAGGGTCGAGGTGGCGCTGGGAAGGAAGGTGTCGCGCGGAGGGGGAGGTGATGACGAGGCGATGTCGGTGGCGGCGGCGATGGTGCAGCAGGCGCGGGCCGAGCGCGGGTGGGAGGGAGGCGGCTGGCGGCGCTGGGGAAGCCGAGGAACTGGGCGCGCGGTCGGGAGAAAGTGGGAGTGGCGTGGGAGGAGAAGGGGGGGGGAAGAAAGGGAGAGGGAGGAGGAGAGAAGGGGCCGGCGGTAGGGCTGTGGGTTTACGGGGGAAGGGAAGAAGAATCGGGGAGAGAGAGGGAGAGGCGGCGGGGGATAGAGAGAGAGAGGGAGAGAGAGAGAGAGATTCGAGAAGAGGAAGAGTTAGGGTTGGAAAAATTGTAATTCAATTCAACATAAAAAAACCTAATACAAAGGGAGCCCTTTATAGAGGCTACTCCCCCTCAAAAGGAGCAACAAATCCCTAAAATTAGGGAAGAAGAAATCAAAGGAAAAATATAAAAAGAGGCCTTTTATAATGAGCCTTTTACATGGGAATGCAATAAGATCAAATAAACAAAACAAATTACTAACTAGAATAAATAACACAAATGTTCATAAAAATGGCTATCATGCTGCATCAACTCCCCCCTGCTGAAAAGAATCTCGCTCCGTCGAGATGGCATCGTGAAAATTCTGAAGTATATCGGGGCGGAGTTGTTGGAGTTCATCTTCGTCGATCCAGATGCAATCGGTAAGAGGTCGTCCCTTCCATTTGACTAGATATCGTCGGAAGAGACCACGTCTAGTCGTCATGTCTCGGATATCTGCAACGTCTTCAATTTGATCAGCATCGGTTGCGGCTGGCGGGTGGCGCATGTCATCATCAGGAATTGCTGGAGTAGTGGCATCCGTCTGTTCATCTCCATGATATAAAAAGAGATCTGATACGTTGAATACTGGGGATGTCTGGACGTCTGGCGGCAGGTCGAGTAAATAAGCATTGGTCCCAATCCTCTTGAGGACTCGGAATGGACCAATCTTTCGTTCGCTCAATTTTTTGGTGGACTCTCAAAGGAAATCTCTCTTTTTTCAGGTGGACCATCACTAACTCTCCAACTCTGAACTCGCTCTCTCTTCGGTGTAGGTTGGCTTGGGTCTGGTATTTCTGGGTCATAGATTGGAGTTTGGCTCGGATTTCAGTATGGATGTGGGTTAGATGTTCGACCAGATCCTCAGCAGCTGCACTACTTCTCCCTTGCACGGTTGTGGGTTTTAGGTCAAGGAATTGAGTAAGTGGAAAGCCGTACACACTCTCAAAAGGGGATTTTCTGGTGGACCTATTGGTGGAACTGTTATATGCGAATTCAGCTTGGGGAAGAATTAGATCCCACTTGGACGGAGAGTCCCCTGCAAGACATCGCAACAAATTTCCTAATGACCTGTTAACTACTTCAGTTTGCCCATCTGTTTGTGGATGATAAGCGGTGCTATACTGCAAACGAGTACCAAGACAGGACCAAAGCGTGCGCCAAAAATGACTCAAAAACCGAGTATCGCGATCCGAGGTAAAAGAACGAGGGACACCATGCAAACGGACGACATCACGAAAAACAAATCGGCGACATGAGATGCATCTGAGGTTTTGTTACATGCAATGAAATGGGCCATTTTGGAAAATCGATCCACAACCACAAAAATAGAGTCAACTTTTCGCACAGTGAGGGGTAACCCTAGCACAAAATCCATGGTGATATCCTCCCAGGGTCGCAGAGGAATGGGCAGGGGTGTGTACAGTCCAGTGTTCTGCCGGTGGCCTTTAAATCTTTGACATATTTGACATTTCTGTACGAATTTTGTTACATCCTTTTGCATCTGTGGCCAATAAAAGCGTTCTTGGAGAAGGGTCAAGGTTTTGTCTCTTCCAAAGTGTCCAGCTGAACCTCCGTTGTGTAGTTTTGAAATTAAGGTCTCACGAAGGGACGTGGCCGGGATGCACAGTTGGTGGCCTTTGAATAGGAAACCCTCATGAAGAACAAAAGTGGCTGTTGGGTCCTGCCCAGTGCCAACACAGTCGGCATGAATTTGACCGAAGTCAGGGTCAGTAGGATAGAGGTCCTTGAGAGTTTCAAATCCTGCCGTGCTGACGGTCATTGTGGTCAGGGCATGCGCTCACCGGCTCAACGCGTCGGCCACCCGATTCAGGGTTTCGGCTTTGTGTTTGAGGTGGAAGGTGTATTCTTGAAGGAAATTAACCCACTTGGCATGACGCTTGTTAAGAGTTTTCTGGGAGTTCAAATATCTCAGGGCTTCATGATCAGAGTTAAGGATAAATTCTCGCTGGATCAGGTAATGTCTCCAATGCTTGAGAGCTTGGACCACGGCATAAAATTCAACGTCATAAGTGGAGTACCGTGATCTGGCATCATTCAATTTCTCGCTGTAGAAGGCGACAGGTCGTCCTTCTTGGCTTAGGACAGCGCCAATTCCGACATGTGAGGCGTCGCAATCGACCACGAAAATCTTGGTGAAGTCGGGGAGTGCCAAAACAGGAGCATGCGTCAATTGATGTTTCAGATCTTGAAAGCTCGTTTCGGCTTCAAGAGTCCAGGCGGGTGCACCTTTCCGCGTACAATCTACCAACGGAGCTGCACAAGTGCTGAAGTTCCGTATGAAACGTCGGTAGAAAGAAGCTAATCCCAGAAAGCTGCGATTTTCCGTGAGTGTTTTTGGGTACGGGCCAGCTTTGAATGGCCTGGATCTTGGAGGGATCAACCTTAAGTCCATCAGCGGTGACAATGTATCCTAGGAAGAGGACCGTGTCAGACATGAAGGAGCATTTCTTGAGGTGGACGTACAGTTTCTGGTCTCTCAGGGTTTCTAGGACTTGTCGCAAGTGAGATAGGTGGTCTTCTTTGGTCAAACTGTAGATCAGGATATCATCGAAGTACACGACCACAAACTTGCCAATAAAGGGTCGCAAAACATGATTCATTGTCCGCATGAAGGTGCTTGGGGCATTCGACAAGCCGAAGGGCATGACTGTCCATTCATACAGGCCTTCTTTGGTTTTGAAAGCGGTTTTCCATTCATCTCCAGGTCGCAGGCGGATCTGGTGGTATCCACTGCGGAGATCCATCTTGGAGAACAGTTTGGCACCTGATAACATATCAAGCATATCATCAAGGCGTGGAATGGGAAAACGATATTTGATCGTTATCTTGTTGATAGCTCGACTGTCCACGCACATTCTCCATGTGCCGTCTTTCTTCGGGGTAAGTAGAGCAGGAACCGCCACGGGGCTCATACTCTCTCGAACGTACCCACGTCGCAGCAGGTCGGTAACCTGTCGGTTCATCTCTTCATGCTCACTTGGGCTCATTCGGTAATGGGGTAGGTGAGGCAAGCTGGCTCCAGGGACTAGATCAATGTGATGTTGAATGTCTCGCAACGAGGGCAGTCCTTCAGGCAACTCTTCAGGCATGATGTCAGCGAACTCTTGGATGATGGGCTTTATCTCAGGCGGGACTTCAGGAGGAGTTGTCTCTTGGTTGGCCACTTCACGTCCCATTAACGCATAGATGGTGGGGCTCTCTTGAATTTCACGCTGGAATGCTTGGGCTTCCATCAACAACACGGAGCCCGTGGTCGCAGGCTTGGCCGGTGGGGTTTTGTTACTAGTTTGGGTGGTCGCAGCTCGGAGCGTAGCCACTTGACGAGGGCTAAGGGCTTCACGTTGTCGTCTGAGGGTGACACGAACTTTGTCAATGAGAAAGGTATAAGTGTTCAGTTTTCCTCGGTGTTCAGTGTCTCGATCAAATTGCCACGGTCTCCCTAGAAGGATGTGACAGACATCCATAGGGGCTACATGGCACCACACCTCGTCCTTATATGAAGGACCGATGGAGAAGTTAACGAGGCTTTGACGGTGGATCGGGAGTTGGGTACCACCACGAAACCATGCCACACTATACGGTTTCTCGAGTGGTTGGGTTGGCAGACCCAACTTGTCGACCATTTCTTGTGAAACGAAGTTCTCAACGCTTCCTCCATCAATAATCAGAGAACAGCGTCGTCCTCCTGAGGTGCAGGTGGTTCGGAAGATGCTGCGTCGCAGCCAGCTATCAGCATCGGAGGTAGCGGGTGTGAGCAGAATGTTTGTGGGCGCGCTGTCAGGAGCGATGAAGTTCTAGTGTTCAATTACCAGGAACGGACCGGACTCGTCTCCATCCACTCCTAGAGGCTCGTAGTCGTCGGCTCCCATGGTGTTGGCAGTCAGTGCAGTCGGATCCTCTCCAGGGGGTTCCTGTTGGTCAAGGTCGGGGTCTTCAGGTTCGTCGGTGGTGCATAGCTGGACGGGTCTAGCCTTAGGGTTTGGGCACTCTGCTGCTCGATGGCCCTTTTGATAGCATCGGAAGCAAGTATCAGGTCCTACAATTGGTCGGCTTCCCAAGATGCCTTGGCCGGGGTTTCCAGTGGGTGGTCGGGCGACGGCCGGAGTTGATGGTTTGGCTGGGGTTTTACCCGCCACAACTGAGGAGGAGCCCATCGGTTTGGAGTATATCATCGGAGTACTGGTACGAGGAGCGGAGTTCACAGAAAAGGGGATCTTTCTCGTCTGGGTTTTAGCAAGCTTGATCTCAGCTCGCTCAGCCTGCTTGTAGGCTTCGTCGACATCACGGCAGTGGTGGAGGTAGAGTTCATCCTGGATGGCTTGGCGGAGGCCTTGCATGTAGCGAGTGACTTCCTGAACAGGAGTCTCCTGTAAACGGTTGCGGTGGACTAGGGATTGGAACCCTTCGGTGTATTCCTTCACGCTCATGGTGCCTTGTCTCCAGGATTGCAGTCGCGCGTACAGATCGCGTCTGTAATCTTCAGGCACGAATTTGGTCTTCAGTTTAGCTTTCATTTTGCTCCAACTGCGGATTTTGCTTTTCCCTTTTCGTTTGCGTTCGGATAGCAAACGGTCCCACCGTAGCAGCGCATGTCCTTTTAATTTTATAGTGACGAATTGGACCTTACGTTCGCTAGGCATGGACTTCCACACAAAGAAGTGCTCGACGGCTTGGAGCCAGTCCAAAAAACCGTCAGGATCTCGTCCTCCGTCAAATTCTGGGACATCGAGACGGATACCTCGATCCCATCCGTCGTCGGGCTTGGGTCCATTTCGTGGTTGGAATTGATGTTCACCAGTAGTTTGTGGAGTATAGCCCAAGGTGTATGGGTCTGGGGTCTTGGGGATGAAAGGGGTGTACTCTCTGGGTTCTTCTTCTTCACTCTCCTGTGAATGATACTCGCTACCATGTCCGTCAGAAGTAGAAGAGCTAGAGTCACGAGAAGTGCTGTTCCGGGAGCGTGATTTCCGGTTAGTGTGTCGACCTTTGATGAGAGTTTCATCAGTAAGATCGTTGCCTATCATACGACTATTCAAGGTAGCAATTTGTCCACTCATCTGTTCAACCATTCGTTGCAAGTGTTGCATGTGAGCAGCTAGGGATTCCAGCGATAGTTCAGGGTGTGGGGTGTAGGGGGGTTTAGAGCTACTAGGTTTGTCGGCCATGGATTCTAGGGTTTTGTTTTGTGTTTTTTTTTTGTGGTTTTGTTTTGTGGGTTTTTTTTGTGTTTTTTTTTATATGCAACGAATAAATGCGATGAAGGTGAGGTGCAAGATCGTGAGGCTCTGATACCAAATTGATGCAACCTACTTAGATAGCGGGTCAAATGAACAATTCTAAATGTGGAATTAATGGAATCGACGACAAGAACAACTAAAATGATATGAGACGCGCAAAAATCAGCAACGGTTGGCAGTAGTTAGGAAGATACTAGCACAAGTTATTCCACGATTTCAGGGTAAACTGATGAGTTAAAAGTTCCTAGAAAATTAGCACGATATTTGCGACGACGTGGGGTCTCAACGATTCACCAAACCAAGTCAACGATATAACAATCCACAAACTATATTATGCGGTGGAAAAAAATGGGAAAAGTAACGCTCATACCACAACCAGTAAGAGGAAACGTGCACACTTCAGATCTGAACTTCGACGGCAGGAGGGCGTGGGTCAACTGCCGGCACTTGGGGTCGCCTTCGTGGAAAACAAGGAGGCGGCAGCGACTTCGAGAGGGCTGGCGGTTGCTGGGCGGCCCTATGGCGGTGGCGGGTCACTGGTGGCCGGGCTGGGAGTAGGTAGCAGTGTGGGTGGGGAAGGGGTTTGCGCGGGGCGGCGCAGTGGGGTCGCAGGCGGAGGGCTGTGGGATGGAAGGTGATCGGCGGGCACAGTTGAAGGGGAAAGGGCGGGAGGAGCGGTTGGCGGAGGGAGGTCGGGAGAGGGGTGGAGAGGGTCGAGGTGGCGCTGGGAAGGAAGGTGTCGCGCAGAGGGGGAGGTGATGACGAGGCGATGTCGGTGGCGACGGCGATGGTGCAGCAGGCGCGGGCCGAGCGCGGGTGGGAGGGAGGCGGCTGGCGGCGCTGGGGAAGCCGAGGAACTGGGCGCGCGGTCGGGAGAAAGTGGGGAGTGGCGTGGGAGGAGAAGGGGGGAAGAAAGGGAGAGGGAGGAGGAGAGAAGGGGCCGGCGGTAGGGCTGTGGGTTTACGGGGGAAGGGAAGAAGAATCGGGGAGAGAGAGGGAGACGGCGGGGGATAGAGAGAGAGGGAGAGAGAGAGATTCGAGAAGAGGAAGAGTTAGGGTTGGAAAAATTGTAATTCAATTCAACTTAAAAAAACCTAATACAAAGGGAGCCCTTTATAGAGGCTACTCCCCCTCAAAAGGAGCAACAAATCCCTAAAATTAGGGAAGAAGAAATCAAAGGAAAAATATAAAAAGAGGCCTTTTATAATGAGCCTTTTACATGGGAATGCAATAAGATCAAATAAACAAAACAAATACTAACTAGAATAAATAACACAAATGTTCATAAAAATGGCTATCATGCTGCATCAATTTCCGACCCGCATCACCACAGGATCCGGGCGACCACACTCGAGCCGAGCCCCTCCGAACTGGGCCCCACCACCCTCAAGAACCGCAGTCGCACCTTCCACAACATGCCAAGGCAGCTTGGGCAAATCCTGCCTCGATCTTCTAACCCCGAATATCGTGCCGAACCAGATCCACTCCATCGGGGTTTGCGCACCAACCGGAAGCGCAGCACCCAACGAAATCTGCGAGTTCTCCGGGAACCGAACCGGCCCGCCCAGCGACCGCGCACCAACCACTTGACCGTCGCCGCCAACAAGAGGATTCGCCGGAGTCACCGGAACATCCCACCGCCAGAGTTGTTGGGGCGGCTTAGCCTTCCCAACGCCAGCGTCCAGAAGCTCGATCATCAACCGTTTGCCATCTAGAGACCCCTCCCACCAGCCAAGTACGTCAGCCCCCACCGGTTGGACCCGAAGAGCAACGTCAGCGCCCTGCCCCGGGCTGCATCCCGAGCTCTCGACAGCCAGAACGTCGACCACACCCGCCAGCAGACAAGAGATGGCCCCTCGCGATCTGGCCCTCAAGGGGGACCCCCCTCACGACGACCCTCGACACCCGCCCCGGCTTGACGGCGACATCAGCATCCGTAGGGACACGCCACCTCATCTGCATCGCCCTCTCCGCCGAGCCCCGCAACAGTACCCGAGCCTCGGAAGGAAGGAGCCCCCTCGCGACGGCTCTCCAAGGAGTTAATGCCGCGACATCTCCTTGAATGTCCCCCCGGAGACGCGCCCCACATCAGAAGTCGCCATGAATAGCGCCCCGGTCCCGCCTCCCTCGGCAATCAGCAGCTCCGGTCACGTCCCACTCCTCGGACAGCTCCACCGAGAATGTCCAAACCGGCGACAAGCGAAGCAGCGACGGGGTTCCCTACAAGCCCTCGCCCAGTGGTCCAAGCCGCCACACCGGAAGCACCCCCTTCCGAAAGGAGAAGCCCGGAGCGACGCAGCAGCCCTCCGCGGACCCGAGCCACTCCGTGTAGATCGCGGACCCGCCACTAGTCACCAGCCGCCTGGGTCGTCGCCGCCCTCACAATCGCCCTCGCACATGTTTTTCCTCAGGGGTTTATCAAAGATCTGTGGCATTTTTTACGGTTGATTCGAAACGCTGACTATTGGAAGCCATAGAGACATAGTTCAGAGATGGGGCAGATGATGACGAGGACACTGGAGGAAATGAAGAAGGAGATTTCGCGGAACCAACTCCTGTTGAGCGGGGTCGAGGACGAGGACAAGGGCGAGGACGTGAATGAGCAAGAGTTGGAGGAGGTCAGAGGCGGCATGTCCAAGCATCTATTGTTGATGATTTCCAGACTCGTTTTCAGGACCATTGCACCCCTAATAGCCCATCCACACCAACTGCCCCGGTGAAAGAGAGGGGTCCTACTGACGCCGCCCCTTCACGTTGCTCTCCACTTCCCCTACTTCATATGGACGATGTTGCGGTTATCGATGGATCTATGATTTGAGAGATTGATCAAGCGAACTAAATCGTACACTCAACACAACTGCAGCCTGATGAGATACCGCAAGAACCGAGGAAAGGCCACCAAAGCTTAGATTCTTTCCTAGAAGGAAATGTATGTGATGTACTAGTCTTACGTAGTGATATGTATGACAATGTATCTAAAATGAGCATTTTCTTGTTATATTATGATGTTATGTGGTTTTCTATATCACAATCGAATCAAGGAGAATTATTGTCTTACGTGTGTGATGGACTTTTGTTTTATTATTCTTTTTCAAATACAAATTATGTATATTAAAATTGAAAGACCGCCAAAGCTTGTATATTGTAAGATAGCCATCTCCCTGGAATGGGGAGTTGGTTGTTCTGGAAGCAGAGAAAGCCGTGACTTGGGACCACGGCTTCCTTGAGTGGGAGCCGTGATTGCAAGTGACGGCTTCCTACTATGGAAGCCGTGCTTGGGGTACTTAACAAAATATATATTCGCCTGAGGATCCCGTGGAATAAGTTTCCACAGGTACCTCTCAGGCGAATTTTCCCTAGTCAACGAGAATTAACCGTAATCCAATTTAAGTCACTTAACACAGTACACTAAAAAGAAAAAGAAAAGCTTCTTTCAAATATCAACAAACTGTCAACTCGTTACTTCAAAGGAAACCACTTCCCCTGAGGTATTATAATTACCATTCAACGTCTCATATCAACTATGGATTAGTAATAAAGAACAACAAAAATGAGAACACAAAATAAGGGAAGTAAAAGAAAACTCACGGCAAAGAGAATCCCGAAGACCCAGAGGTACTCCACGACGAATCCGAAGGCATCCCACTGAGGTCCCTCCCACAAGTCCCTGGCCTCCCCCGGAAGCACGGGCGGCGGTGTAATGCTCACCTCGAACACCATCTCCCTCCTCCCTCCGCCGCAGCGCCTCCTCCCCCCTCGGCCACCTGTTCTTCGTTGGCCACGGTCTTCCTCCCCCTGTTGTCCTGCTTCCTCGAGGAGAGACCCCGTCTTGCGCGGAGTACGTAGAGGCCAGGCCTTGTTTGTGTGAGGGAAGTGAGACTACGGGGGAGAGGGAAGTTATTGGAGGAGAATAGGAGTTGGGTGGTGGCGAGGGAAGAGATGGCCGTGAAGGGGAGAGCCATTGGAACGGGTATAGATAGGGAAAGGTTCTGTAGGGAGGGGGTGATGAGGTTGCGGAGGATGTCGGGAGGGCAAGTTGAAGGAGCGAGTGAAGTGGAGCTTGGAGGATCAGAGGAAGTGACCAAGGGAGCAGATCCTCCGCCGTGGAGTAATCTATCTCTAATCTCTTTTTACCCAATTTCGGAGAAAAATTCGTATGCGCCGTATTTCTCGAATCTTATCCGCGACATACGGTGAATGTTTTTGTATTTAGTTATGTACCGTGACAAAGCCGCCTTTTCAAAAGGTGGCTTTCATTTGAGCTAAAGCCGCTTTTGAAAGGCGGCTTAGGTGCTGTGAATTGAAGCCGCCTCTTCAAATGGCGGCTTCATGTTCAAATGGAACCTTTGGATCTTATGTGTATGCACCGTTCGATCTCATATTTTGGCTCAAATAGAAGCCGTCTTTTGAAAATGCGGCTTTGTCACGGTACATAACTAAATACAAAAACATTCACCGTATGCCGCTGATAAGATTCGAGAGATCCGACCCATACGAATTTTTCTCCCCAATTTCGTTTTGATTCCTTGGACCATGTTTGGTTATTGGATAGGGTAGTAACTGTTTCGATGGTTTTGAGATTTGGAGAGAGTTGGAAACTTGGAAGTGATATCATGCCGCATAGATCTGTGGTGGAATTTCAACCTAGGAATGTAGAAGGATGAATCGGGTTAATCAAATGGACTTCTGGTTATTTTATTTTCAAGGTCAAAGAAAAGTCAACCTATCTAGCACTAAAAAGCATTTCAATTTTGACTTTTTCTTTGATCTTTAGGATAAAATAGCTAAGAATATCCGATCAAAATGACATTTGGTATGTATGTTGAAACGTATGCATAAATTAAATTCATATGGGTGGATTTTCACAAATTTATTGAAAAATATTAGGATTAAAGCAAGTCCTGTTGTAGATTCTCCTGACGAATACCCTAATAATAACGGAATTATTTACTCATACATGCAATACGAAGATGTTATCATACTAAGCATCTTGTTGCTCCATTAGGGAAAATATGATTTCCAAACGACGTGTGATTGGGTATCTTTTTATGCCTTTCAATGGAGGGATAAAGGGAGTTTATCCCTCATTTATATCGATAGGAAGGTATGATTTGAAAAGATAATGCGGGATAAAAGGATGTTGAATATGAGTTTGTTATACTAGGTAAGATTGCTTGACTTTAAAACTAATAGATTTGGATTAGTATTTTCTTAGGATTTATACGTAGCCATGATCATTTATATCTTCGTCGCCTTCTACCAAATAAACATATTGTTACATATGCAATATGATTATAATTGATACAACTATTGGGATAATTGAGTCACAGTTGCATCGTAAATTCATATCCGCATATACTCGTAGCAATAATGCTTGTGTCATTAAATTAGAAGAGCGATGCTGAATCCATGATCCAACATATTTATTCTTTATTTTGGCTTAAAACCTTGACAAAATACTTGTAAATAATAATTAATTCTTGTTGTTTATCATTCATCCTTTATTTGTTAATAATGTATAGTTATCACTTATTTAAACCAAAATAAAAGAATAAAGAAGAAAAGAAAAGAAAGTTGTAAATATGAAATAAATACATATTGACCCGAACCTCGAGACCAGGCCAAGCATTGACATGGTCGATAAGGAATAAAGTAGGGGGATATGGTCCATAACTTATAAAAATCCCAGAAAATCAAAAATACATTGTGCATATTCTTCATTATTTATCTTACAAATATCATGTACTACTTTATTTACTATCAAAATAACATCAAACAAAAATATTTTCTTCATGAAATTGTACATGAAAATGTGTTGTAAATAATAAAATAATTGCAAAAATAAATCATGTACATAATAAAAGATGCAACACTCAGAAAAAGTTGTAAAACCATAATTGAAAGATCAATATCTTCTCTGCGGGAGCTCAAAATAAATCAAACTCACTTTCATTGTGTTCTCAATGAAATAAGCTTTAAAATGAAGGTGGTTTCGTTATTTCTGGAATAAAAATGTCAAAGTTGACTTTTTGGGGTTTTAAGCATATTTATACACATGTATACCTATATTTTATTTATTTTATTTATTTTATTTATTTTATTTATTTTTTGTATATATTATATGTTTACATATATTTATATTAATTATATAAAAATTAAATAAAATATTAAAATCCAAAAATAACAAAAAAATAAAATAAATATATTTATTGTATAGGTATAATGTACATATGTTATATATATCCGTATTTATTTAGCTTATTAAATTAATTCATAAAAATAAAATAAAAATAAATTTAAAATCCTTAAATTATTGTGTAAATAAATAAATTATAAATTATGGAGTATATTGTGTAAATAATAATAATAAAATGTATATATTGTACATAGGCAATTTATACCTATAAATACATGTATTATAACTATTTAACCTAATAAATTAATTTATTTAATTTACTAAAAATCACTAGCTTATTCATTTATAAACATTTTTTAACAACTTTTATATAAAAGTCTTAATCATTTTTATTTTGATTTATTGATTGTCTTGCATTATCTTGGTCCACGGGGGATCGTTAACCGCCAAGTTAACTTCCCCCTCCTATCGTGACCAGCTTTAGCATTTTGAACCGCCTTCTTCTCCATTTATTCTAGATCCAACCTGTTACGCATTTCTCTCATCTCCCTCGCCCGATTGGAAGCCACCCGATAAGGATTCACGCCCGATTTGTTTCCCCTCGGATCGTGCCTCAGTTTGCACTCATCATCTTTCAAATTCTACCGCTCCGAACACTTATAAAATCAACTCCATGTCCTTCCTTTGAATATGGTCCGTCTTCGATGCCTATTCATTCTTTCTTTGATCACCAGTAGCACACGAATCGTGATAGGAGACATGTGCTTCAGTTCAGGAGAATGATTTGAGGTTGATATGATGTATTTCGCTCGTGGCCGGAGTGCTCTGTCACGATTGAGCCTCTCCAGCCTACAACAGTTGGATTTGAGGCGAAGACCACTACTGATTCATCATTGTTCCATCGATGAATCATTCCTCATCACCATGTAGCATTAGATTATCATTTTGCTTCAATTTTATCGAATTTCATAGATTTGTTGCAGCATGCAATTTCCAGACTATGATCACCTCAATCAGAGGTCAATCACATCCAATTTCATGCCCAAATCGGTCGCTCATCTCATCCGATCAACCCCGCTTCTTCGCACCTTTCATCCAAAACCTATTCACCCTCAGATCAGATCGGATCTGAGGTTTGTCCTCGATCCTTCGCCTGCTGGAAGACTCCATCAATTTCTCCTCTCAATCTTTGTCTAATAATTATCATACAAGGCTCCCGAAGCTTCGAGCATGATCCAAAACACATACAGGCACCCACGCGAGCTATCTGGAGCAGTGATCTGAGCTTCAACAACAAGAGAGTTGTTAGAATACCCAGGTCTCTTCCCAGCGAGACCTGCACCTTGGCTTCTTCACCTTCCGATGCGGAGACATCTCAGGAGGTGGTTGCAACCTTCAGAACGGAGATCCAATATAGATCAGCTGAGATCGAGCCGAACGAATTTCATCCAGACCAGCCTTCTTCAAGTGTTCTTCCAACACATGTCAGAGCCGTCAGATCATCAAGACTCGTGCCAGATCTGATTGTGACTAGTCATTCGGTCCCAAAATCCAACTGTCAGATCAGATCTAGGAAGTTCTATCCCAGCCGCACATCGCCTTAGGTATAGCATGTGCTTAGCACGCTTCGTCTGGGTATATTGCACCCTCTTCTCTATAGTTTCTCTTATTTTGCACTTTAGTCCTTTATCTATATATAATACATTGAAATAATTGCATATTTGCCCTCATTTATGTCTATTGTTTGCATTTAATCCTCCTATTTTGTAAGCACGTGAGCATACGTGTGTTCTTATAGTCATTATCCCTATAACTTTTATATGCTAATAAAATTGGAAGTTGTTTTGATTAATTGCAAATTGGTCCATGTGCTTATTGTACATGTGTTCTTCATGTGTCTCTTTGGAATTTTTGCATATATCTTCCTGCCTTTTATTTCCAAGTTATAGTTTGGTCTATTCTCTTTAAATAAGTGCATTCAGGTCCTTAAATTCCAGATTTAATTTTATTTTCTATTTTGCTATAAATAAATAGTTTAATTTCTCTAAAAAAGCGCAAAAATCCATAAAATTTATGCTTAGTTGATTTATATTCAATAATTTTGGTTTTGAAAAATATTTTGCTTTGCTAACTTTAAATTTTCAAAAACTCTTTTAAATTTATTGTTTAACAATTAAAAATCAGTTAACTCCTCCCATGGGGAAGCCCCGTTTCACCCTACATATATACATATACATATATGAGAAAAACGGGACAGCTCCCGCCTCATTATTCGACTATTTTTTTTAGAAATTATCATCATATAGTTTCATCACTATAACCTCTATTAAGTCATTCCAATTTCGTCAGAAATAGAGACTCATATGCCATCCATCCAAAACAAGTCGACTCCAATAATTCTAAGACCGTTAACATTAGCCATTCTAGATAGAGGGCATAGGAGTCTCTGTTTCTAACGAAATTGAAATGACATGTTAGAAGGATATAGTGATAAAAATATATGATGACATTTTCAAAAAAATGAAAAATTAGCTGACAAATGGGGCAGGAGCAGCTCCATTTTTCTCATATATATAGGGTTAAATGAGTATGCTCCTTTGGAGCATATGAGAGCATGCTCCCACCTTTTTCCCGTATTTTTTTTATTTTTTGAAATGAAATTCAGGAGGATTTACTTAGAATAATAAGTGGAATATGTGTTTCAAATTTGTATGAAACAGACGTTCCTAACGCTTCCATCTGGAGGGGGGGTCAATTTTAGTAATTCTGAGACCATTAAAATTTGATAGACTTGATGGGTGAATAGAAGTCTCAAATTAAGTCGAATTTTGAATGATACCATTGTGATATGTTGTGATCTAAATTCCACTAGATTTCATTTAGAAAAATAAAAAATACAAGGAAAAAAGAGTGGGAGCATGTAAGTTACATTCTCCTAGGGAACATTCGATATGTGTGTGTGTGCGCGCGCGCGCATGCGCATGTGTGTGAAAAAATGGGGCTGCTCCCATACCATTTTCTGTAATTTTTTTATTTTTTTGAAAAGTATCACCATGTATATTCATCTATATATCCCTCCAATATGTTATTCGAATTTCGTCAGAAATGGAGACTTTTATGCCATCCATCTAGAACAGGTAATTTTAATGGTGTAAACATTGGTGTAATTGACCTGTTCTAAATGGAGGGCATATGAATCTCCGCTTTTGACGGAATTCGAATGGCATATTGAAGGGATATATAGATGAATATAAATAGTGATATTTTTCAAAAAAAATAAAAAAAATTACGGAAAAACAGGTGTCGAGGCAGCCCCATCAAACCCTATATATACATGTAGGAAAAAATGGGGCTGCCCCCTTGGGGTAGCCAACATGGTTGCCTCGCCCCATTTTCGGTATTTTTTTTATTTTTTTCAAAAATATCACCATGTATATTCATCTATATATCCCTCTTATATGCCATTCGAATTTCATCAGAAACATATATCCTATGTCCTCCATCTAGAACAAGTCGATTACAACAATCTTTAGATCGTTAAAATTACCCGTTCGAGATGGAGGGCATATGAGTTTATGTTGCTGACGAAATTCGATTGGAATATTGGAGGGATATATAGATGAATATACATGAAGATATTTTTCAAAAAAACTACGGAAAATAGGAGCGGGGGTAGCCATGTATGTGGGTTCAATGGGGTTGCCCCCTTGGGGCAGCCAACATGGCTTCTCATGTCCTATTTTTGGTGTTTTTTATTTTTTATTTCAAAATATCATCATGTATATTCATCTATATCTCTCCTATATGTCATTCGAATTTCATCAGAAACAGATACTCCTATGCCCTCCATCTAGAACGGGTCGATTACAACAATGTTTAGACCATTAAAATTACATGTTCTAGATGGAGTGTATAGCAGTCTCTTTTCTGACGAAATTTGAGTGACACATTGGAGGGAGACATAGATGAATATATATATGATGATATTTTTCAAAAAAATAAAAAAATGCAGAAAAATATGGGCGGAGGTGATGACTGGGATTTTGCCAAGGTCGTATCTTTCCACAAGGCGGAGAGACAGTCGCTGAGTTGACCTCAGACAGAATCCCAAATCAATCAACAATTAACCCACAATAATATATGCAATGAATATCCAAAAATGTGGAGTTAAAATTTATTATAACTCTACATGCAAATGTGTATAGGCGTAAGCACAGGTAGAGGTCGAACACTGGGAGGCGAAGGGAATGTATGAGTAATGTAATTATTCAATTCATTGTGCATGTCCTTTTATTGTTTTAGTGGGTTTTGGGTTTTGTAATTTTTTTATATTTTTGTTTTTATAATTTTTATTTTGTTTTTATATTTTATATTTTTTAATTATATTTTTATATAAATATGTATATATATATGTATATATAAATATATAAAGAGATATATATAAGAGGGGAGAGAAAGAAATAATATAGTATATGTAAATATAGATATAAATACTTTAGTATATACATAGATATAATTTTTTTTAATATTTTTATAATTTTTTTGTTATTTTTCTGGAATATTTCTGATTTTTATGTATTTTTAATTTCAAAAATGTCCACAATATAGGACTAATTAAATAGCTGTATATAATTTGGGTTTTAAAAATATAAAATAAACTCCAAAAATTCCCAAATTAATTCAGTATGTTAATAATAATATGTAGATAATTATAAAAGAGAGAAATATGTTTTTGGAATTTTTTAAGGATTTTTCTATTTTTTTGTTGGATTTTGGAGCTTTCTGATTTTTTATTTTTCTTTTTCATATTTTTAGGGTTTTTCAGTTTCTGGACTCAATAAATATATAATTATACCATATATATTTTTTTTGGAATTTTTCAAAAACATTTTCTAATTTTTTTGTATTTTCTAAATTAGACAGTGCAAAAAATGGCTCCTTTTTCATTTTTAATAATTAGGAAAAATGCAAAAAATGTGAAATAAAATGTTGGCGTGAACAAGCATCACATGAAACATCTATCCTAATTTTTGTGAATTTTTAGAAGCCTCATAAGTATTTTTAATAAATAAATAAAAGACACAAAAATAAAACAGCCTGGCAGGGGTATTTTTGCAAATAAAATAAACTCCAGGGGCATCAGTGCAAAAATACAACGGAAATAAACATTTATTTAAACTTTTAGAATTATTTTACAATAAACAAAAACCGCCAGGGCATACATGCAAAATTTCACGCACCTCACGTGGGACTGCACGTGAGGCGCGGAAGGACCTAAATGTAATTTCTAATTAAGTCAGGGTCCTATCTGCAAAATTTACAATTTATTTACAACATGCTATATATTTTACAAGATTAAAAATTAAATACAAAAATGACAGGGGCTAGATGTGCAAATTACCCCCAATAGGCGCTTCATCCGACGGCTGATCTTCGTTCACTTGACACGTGGCGCCTCCACGTGCGCCGATGACGCTTCGACGATGGGTGGAGGAGATTAGATCTCGTGGGAGATCTGACGGTCGGGGCATGACTCCATCGAATGGCTGGGCTTCAATCTGGGGCACCTCCTTCATCCAACGGCGGGGAGCTGGCGTGGAAGAACAGGGAAGAAGACTCGCCGGGGCGAGCTTCTTCCGCCTGGATCTCGCTCCTCCGCCGGTCTTCGTCGCACCTGAGGGTCCCGGAAGCTTCTTGGAGGGTGGCTCTGTCTGCTGGAGGTGGTAGATCGGCCGGAGATGACCTGGAGCGGCGCCACGAGCTCGGTGAAGAAACACGGCTCCAGGTACCTCCGCCCACGGATAAATCGACTCCTGGTGCTTTGTTGTGCACCTAACCTGCACAGGAAGGTTGAGGGGCTCGAGGGCGTCTCCCTCGACCCGGGGTTTGAAGCTGAAAGCACAGGGATGAAGGTGGGCGAAGAAGCTCCGGCGAAGGGTGGTGGAGGAGCTTCGATTCGCGGATTCAGAAGCGAATCCGGTTGGACAAGGTGGCTAGGATATGGAGAAGGCGTAGGGGAATGAAATGGCATTGGAAGGTGGTCGGGGCACAGTCGGAAGCACAGTGGAAAGCTCGCCGGAGCGATGCTCCGGCGAACTACGAAATCGCTAAATTACGCTACCCTACGAATCGAAAT
This sequence comes from Ottelia alismoides, assembly GCA_037367405.1. Lineage (NCBI taxonomy): Eukaryota > Viridiplantae > Streptophyta > Magnoliopsida > Alismatales > Hydrocharitaceae > Ottelia > Ottelia alismoides. The sequence continues at coordinate 443,853 of JAZKJV010011435.1, forward strand.
GCAAAATAAATGACGGAAATGAAATGCTGATATAAAAATCTACCTAAAAATATAAACGTGCAGCTCTTATACCTGGAGGAACTCCAGGGAGCAGGGTGGCTGCCGGAGCACCACCATGGGTGCAACCTCCGCCTCTCCGATCGATTCAAAGTGCTGGCGAGCTCCTCCTGTCACCAGGAGCATCGCCGGGACCGAATTTTGGGAAAGGATTGGCTGAAAAGCTGACCAAATTTGGCGAGGGAGGTGGTGGTTCCTTATTTATAGACAGGGGGAGCACCCTTATTGACCAGGCCGTAGCCGGCGATACAAACTATGTACACGAGATCTAAACGATCGGCGGGGATCACGGATGAAAGGAGAACAAATCTCATGAAATGACTGTTGTCGATTGATCACTGAGCCATGCGGGAAAAAGGGAAGAAAAGAGGGGAAAAGACAGGTCTGACGGGTCAGTCAGAGGCGCAGGGGGAGTTGACCGGAGGTCAACATTCCCTGGCCCCTGATTGGTCCACGTCAGGCTTATCTTGACTCATTTATTTAACATATTAAATGAATTATTTAGAATTTATTTATAAAATAAAAAATGTTCATAAATTAATGTAGTATTTATTTATGATTTTTATTTATTTTTTTGAATTATTTTATTATGGTTTTATTAAAATAAGGTATTTATAAGTATATTTATATACATTTATTTTTATTTTGTTTATTTTCTTTTATTATTGTATTTTCTTATTTTATACATTTGTAACTTATTTTCATAAGTATAAATGTATTTTTATTTGATTTTTATGAGTTTATTTGTATTTTTAAATAAATGTGTTTGTGTATATGTAAGTATACTTATAGGTATTTTACCTATATATTATGTACATTTTATTTATTTAATGAATTTTATTTGTTTTTATTCTGAATTTATATTTTTAATAAGATATATATATTGTATGCATTATTATAAAAATATAAAAGAATAAAGAATAAAAGAATAAAAATCCCTTTTATTTATGCACATATAGGTAGTATAGGTATTTTGTCTATATATTCATAGACTTATTTTATTTTACAAATTATTTTGGGTTCTATTCTCATGTTAATATGTACATGAATTATATGCATTATTTACAAGATTCAAAAAATATAAATTTATAGAAATAATGAATTTTGAATAAAATGAATATTTTAATCAGGTATTATGTACAAGAAGGGCCAAAAACCTAACTTCCACAGATGGACCCCAAAAATTATGAAACCAATTTTATAAAATAGTTCATGGAATGCTATATACAATTAAAGGTGAGTTTGGGTGATTTGGAGTTTTTATTTGCAAGATATGGGTCTGTGAAGTTGAGATTTTTGCTTTTTATTTTGTGTATAAAATGTACACTGAGTATTATTTTTACACAAACTCAATTTTGTATTTTTATTTACAATATTATCTACAACTTTCATGAACAAAGTTTCTTTATTTGATGAATAAATAATTATGTACAAAATAGGTGCCAAAAATGCATAAATGGATGAATAAATAAATGAGGTATTTATTGTATAATGGCCCTTATCTCCCCCTACTTTATTCCTTGTCGACCAATTCCATGCTGGCCTTGGTCTCGGGGTTAGGGTCATAAAATATTTGCAATATTTTATTCCTTTTTTCTTTTCTTCTCTTTATTCTATAATTTTGGCATTAAAAACCTTATTTTATATACAATAAATACAAAGAATAGTGGATGCTATTATGTACAAATAGATGCTATATACATGCATTTGCTAGGGTTTTTAAGGCCAAAATGATAGAATAAAGGTGATGAAATGGAGATTCATCACCCCCTATACTTGCCTTTGCTAGTCCCTAGCAAATACTTATGCAATAAGTACAAAAAGAATTAAAGAATAAGAAGAAAAGAAAAGGCAAAAATAAAGAATTCAAAGAATAAATTGAATTGATCATGATTATTAAGCTCATCTGTACAAAATCAAAGTTTGGAGCTCAGGTCAGACCTTGGTGTGAGAATGTGTGCGGAACCTAGTCGGGACCCAAATTTAAAATACAACAGCCTTCGATAGTCACAGAACTTGGTTCAAATCACCTCAATAGCCAGGTCAGAACTAGCCTACGTCATACGCAAACCCTTATGACTATGAAGCTGACTTGTACGTGTAAGTGATAGTGGCTCTCCCCAACTGAAATGACAAAGAGACTGACTTCTCCAGAATGACAACCCAATGATTCCCTAATCCAACAACTCTTTCCTCGAGGAGCGGGGTATTCCCTTCTAAGTTCAAGTGGCATCCAACTCAAGAGGAGGAGGTAGAGAAAAGAATGGACGGTAGCCAGTGTAGCTACCTATCCTGGGATGCAAGACCAGTGTAGTCAAGTCATCCAGCTGCAGGCTCACATGGTATAACTTTGATGCTCAAGCTTGCTTATTTTCTATACAACATATATACATACTCCGGCATGCATTTTATTTTTTTACAAGCCTGTCCACTTTTTTGGAGTTTCATCATTTTTTTTCAAACATACTATTTACAACAGCATTTACATAAGGACTTTTTCCTCTTGAGCCAGAAGACTATCCCTCTTTTGAAGCATTATTGCAACCCACACTCTCCTGTCGTTAGACCTCATGGCGATTGGACCAGGTTGGGGTGCACTTCCCTCCCTAGACGAGGACGAATGTTTCCACCCGTGTGCGTCTCAGACTGGCAAATCCAACCCCCTCACCACTCCAACTGAGTTGAGCCAAGTGAAAGGTGCAAGTGTCCAAGTTCGGTCACGGTCGGCAAGAGTCATACGTGTGTTTCGAAAAGTTCTAGTTAGTCCACTGAGGTGACTTGAACACAACCCTGATTCCTCAAAGAATTAAGTCTGAATAAACCTGAAGTACCTTAAACCTAGTTCCCATAAGGTTCCAGTGCAATTAGGTGCTGTAAGGTCCAACCAAGCTCCAATCTTCGACTTTATTGGACTAGTTCAATTATCAAGCTCAATCAAAGAAGATCAATGCAATGCAAATGCTATTTACAAATATGCAAAGGATAATGCAATTTTTCAAAGAATTTGAAAACAAAGAGAAGAATTTTTACACAAAGAATTTTTGCAAATAAAAGAATTTTGGCACTCAAAGTAGAAAATATGTACCACTATTTACACAGGTGTGCCGCTTTATTTTACAAGAATTAAGAATTTACAATTTAGTTTTTATTTATAGGTATATATGTATACTTATTAAAGAATTGTGTTTATTTATTTTTTTTATCTATAATAATTTTTTTATTTTATTATTTTTTTTAATATTTTTTTATTAGATGTATCTATTCCTCAAACTTATTTGACACAAATTTTTCAAACAATTTTTGAAAACTCTAGTCCAAAATAATTTTTACAAACATTTTTACAAACATGTACACACATTTGAAAATCATTTTGCAAAGGTTTTTCAAAATGGTATATAGATTTTCACAATATTTTTGCAACCATTTTTCAAACCATTTGCAAATCATTTTTCAAACATTTTATTTCACACAAAGAAAATAAATTTTTACAAACCACACATTTTTACAAAGGTTGAAAACATGTAACAAAATGCTTTCAAAATAGTTTTCAATAAATGTTCACAATAATTTTCAAACTATTTTTCAAACATTTTGCAAAAAAACATTTTCACCTGATTTATTAATCAGTATATACAAAAAGAATTTGAGGAATAATTACATCTTTTTATTAAGGGTTTTTAATGAATTTAAAGAATTGATTAGCCATATTATTACAAAAGTACGAGTTATGGCTAAAGTATATACATAGTATATACGACCCCCCTATACTTAGCTTGAGCTATGTCCTCATAGATCGAAAAGAAAAGAGAAGACATAACTCGTACTGAGTATAGACAAGTCTAAAGAATAAGAATAAGAGACAAAGGAAATAGAAGTTGACCGTCCCCCCTATACTTAGGATCAAATAATCCTAAGTATAGCAGACTGTACACAAAGCAGGGAGGGTCAAGGGTGGGAATAAACAGATGAAAGAATTAACCAATCATGGGTGCACCCCCCTATACTTAGGACAAAGTACGTCCTAAGTACAGAAAACTGACACAAAGGGGCGACACCTTTTATTTAGATACAGAAGATAGGAAAGGAAAAGAAGAAAAGAAGAAAAGAGAGATATATACAGATAGATGAAAAGATCATGAAGAATATACGCATCACTCCCCCTATACTTAGGGTGAGATATCCCTAAGTATAGAAACAAGAGTGACGAAAATTTGTAAGGAAAGAACAACTCGATGTGTGCCCCCCTACACTTAGGACAAGGTACGTCCTAAGTGTAGACACAAAGATACGGCGATAGATCTGGGGCATACACAACATGCGGAAGAAAGAATGAACAAGGCACGCATATATACAAGTGGTGAAGAATCGGTGAAGTACAGGACGGTATCTGGTAAGCGACTACCGTGCTCTCGTCGTCGTCTCCCTGTGAGAACGAGGACGCAGTCAGAAGGTGAAAAGACACCCGAATCTGCAATCAAGTGGGTGTCAGCTACTGGGGACAATAGGTCGAAAGGATAGATATCGGGTCCAGTAGCATGTAGCAATCAATCGGCTCATAGGGTCAACATGAGGGAACAGAGCCGATACCGTAAGACCGGGAGGAAGAAATAGCAGTACAGACTCCTTCGGTCAATCAAAGTCTCAAATAGATATGGAAGATAGAGAATAGGAGACACCATGGTATCCGATGATGGTGAGGTAGAAAGATCATAAGTACACATCGAATACCGCAAGCCATGGCTCAACCCTGCGAGGGTCCTCAAGGTGAGCAGAATCAAAGAATAATCAGAAGACTCGGCTCCGTGCCCCAACAGAGAGGAGACACAACCAGGGAGGAGACCAAGTACATAAGTCAGAAGACCTGGCTTCGTGCTCCACCAAATGGGAGACACCAAAAATGAAGCCGAGTACCTAGAAAATGATGTACTCTCCCGCAGACAACCCTCGGGGAGTAGTACATGCTAGTCAATGAATAATCAGAACAGAAGCTCTCACTTGCGAGGGTCGTCAAGGAGAGCTGACTCAAAGGAGCCTGATCCATCAGACGGATCACAGAAACAGTCTCGGTAGGCGACAGATCGGCTACCAGCAGAAGAGTCCGACAAATCAAGAAAGTGTGGCAGCGTCCTGCAGATAACCCTCGGGGAACATACTATCAACTAGGCATGAAATAACAGATATCAGGAGCTCAACCTTGCGAGGACCGTCAAGGTGAGCAGACTCAAAGGAGTCTAATCAAATGGGTCCCATGATCCTCAGATCGGATAAGCAACTCAAGATGGGACCAAAAATCAGATATATCAGACGACTCGATTCCGTGCTCCAACAGAGAGGAGACACAATCAGCAGTGAGAACCGAGCGTAAAGAGAGTGTCGCAGTCTCCCGCTGATAGTCCTCGAAGAGTACTGCGAACTGAACAGTGAATAGTCAGAATCTGTCTCTACCTTGCGAGGGTCGTCAAGGAGAGAAGAGGGCTCAAAGGAGCCGGATCCATCAGACGGATCCACAGAAATGTGGTCTCGATAGACGACAGATCATCTACCAACAGGAGAGACCAAGAGAGCTAAAGTGTGTCATAGCTTCTCGCAGATAACCCTCGGAGAGCTATGACTGGGCATGGAATAATCAGAAAAGTGGAGCTCTGCCTTGCGAGGACCATCAAGGAGAGCGGACTCAGATGAGTCTAGTACATTGGCCTCGTGTACCGACGGGTCAGGTACACCATCACAGGGGGAGGCCGATCAAGCATATCATCTGACTCGGTTTCAGGTCCCATCACAATGGCGACCCAAGCAGTGAATAAAACCGCAGTCCTAAAAATTATCGCATTCTCCCGCAGATAGTCCTCGGGGAGGAATGCGAGCTAGATCAATGCAGGTCATGGGAATGCTGGCAAGTCATCTCAGGTCCTCAAAAGCAATAAGTCATTCAATCATTTGGAGGGCATAAGATCATACAAGGGAGCAAATAATCATGTCATTCACCAAACATCCCTTGGGTCAATCCAGTCAGCTGAGATTGGCACGAAAAATAGTCAGGACTCCTCTAAGTGCCAGGGTGGGTTAGAGAGTCAGGAGATCAAGGATGGGTCAATCAGGAAGATGAGAGATCATGTAGGATTCGCATACCTTATCAATAAGTCCAAAGTAGAATAACCAGTCAATCCTCAAAAAAATCAAGATGTGTGGAACCTCAGATAGATAGATCAATCAATGCTCATGAAATCGTCATCAAATCATCGCATCACATCACATCCTTAATCCGGTGTGCGAGAACTAAAATTCATCAATACTGCATCACACCTATGCTCTATGCATCAGCAAAAATCCTCAAGAAATCCATATGCATGTATCACAGATAAATCCACCAAATCGATCTCAGCAACCTCAACATCATGGGCCCGGCATACAAATAATCAGTATACATAATCCTCGATGCGGGCCCTCATCAATATGCACAACATTCCCGGGTAAAGGGAGAGATGATACGGGGTACATGAGGAAGATGGATAAGAAGGGTACACAATGGGGTGGAGAAGCTGATTGAGCGTGCATGCCAATATCGTGGGTGGTAGAAAGGTGATCCACAGGGTACGAGGAGGGCGGGCTAGAAGATTGGAACACATACAAAATTGGGTGTTCCACACAAAGCGGGAACACCGTCAAAATTGTGGTTTAAGGAGAGTGCTCTCCTCGAACCAGAGAATGATGATGATACGGAGAATACTAAGAGAGTGATGAAGAAGAGGTAAACAAAGGACTTGGCGAAGAAATGATTGAGCTCAAGCGCCAATATCACGACTTGATGCATGGTGGAGAGATATATGTACAAGAGGGATAGAGAGACTCAAAGAAAAAATGCATGACTCACACGGACGGGACCGACTACTCTAATAATGAATGAAAAACACAACGAACTCCAAGTCATAGTCAATACACAAGGCAAAACCCCAATTCACCTACTCAACACAGTGAAGACCATCAGGTGACGGTCATTTATCTTTTCGATTTTAGAGTTAGGTGAGAACCTCAAAAATTGTACAATCACTTAGGATGCTTAATGGGATTTGGGCTCTACTCTTTAGTGTGTACGTGAGCAATTAAAACACATACAATGAGGGGGTTGCACTCCCCAAGACAAGGAAGTCATTATGTTTTATTTTTAGATCCAATAGAGTTAACAGTCCCGATTTTATTTAAGTTATCACTTTTTTGGGTATTTTCAATGCACGTGCCTATCGAGGTTCCAATTTCCATTAAGCATCCTAGGTTGGCAAAAACAAAGGGAGAAGATCGGAAAAGCCATGCAAGTCGGAGATCAATGATGCATGCTAAGTAAGAAGACTTACAGTGCCTCCCAGCTCTCTCCATGCGGGATGCAAAACAGAATTTGAAACCTATGCTATATGTAAGATGCAAACCGAAGAAATCGCCCTAGTTACAGAAATTGCTATTATCGTGAAGCACCACAAGTCGCTCATTCATCTCTAGCCTCAAAAAGTCCGGTCTTGGCTCACCCCTCCTCTGTTCCCAACACACTTGAGCTTAGGAGAAAGCGCTTTGCGGGGCTCGCTGTGGCACAAAGGCTAAGAGATAAATGAACGACTGTTTAGAGTTTGATCTAGGTCCAAAGCAAACTATAGGTACATGCAAATCAATTAGGGTGTTTGGACCTAACTCTACGAGCAAGCAACTCCTAAACTAAGGCTCAATCACACAAAATAATAAAAATAAAATAGAATGAAGAGAAGAGTCAAAAATCATCGAGGCCCCCAAGGGAACAATCCCTCGGGCACTGGACCTCGGGAGTCGGAGTGTACCTGTGAGAGTCCTGTATTATTACAAAACAAGTGTCACTCTCTCACATGAATATACATAATAAAATAAAATGCATAAAAGTAAAGTCTGTCTTCAAAAATTCTCCTTCATTTGCCATGGATGCTCTCTCCTGTTGGCTTGGCATAGAAAAGCCAACACCGCCTCGCTTGGGTGCATAGGTCCTCCTAGGAGGTCCTCCTTCGCTTGGCGGTCCCTCGCATCAAAGACAAAAAGAAAGAGATGGTCAGAGCAGTCAATCAATAATATCAAATAAAAATCACACAAATAAATAAATGAAGGACATGAACAACGAATCAAATAAATGAACAAATAAACACACAAAATCATACAAAATCCGTTGCCTCCCCGGCAACGGTGCCATTTGATGACTGGGATTTTGCCAAGGTCGTATCTTTCCACAAGGCGGAGAGACAGTCGCTGAGATGACCTCAGACAGAATCCCAAATCAATCAACAATTAACCCACAATAATATATGCAATGAATATCCAAAAATGTGGAGTTAAAATTTATTATAACTCTACATGCAAATGTGTATAGGCGTAAGCACAGGTAGAGGTCGAACACTGGGAGGCGAAGGGAATGTATGAGTAATGTAATTATTCAATTCATTGTGCATGTCCTTTTATTGTTTTAGTGGGTTTTGGGTTTTGTATTTTTTTTATATTTTTGTTTTTATAATTTTTATTTTGTTTTTATATTTTATATTTTTCAATTATATTTTTATATAAATATGTATATATATGTATATATAAATATATAAAGAGATATATATAAGAGGGGAGAGAAAGAAATAATATAGTATATGTAAATATAGATATAAATACTTTAGTATATACATAGATATAATTTTTTTTAATATTTTTCTAATATTTTTGTTATTTTTCTGGAATATTTCTGATTTTTATGTATTTTTAATTTCAAAAATGTCCACAATATAGGACTAATTAAATAGCCGCATATAATTTGGGTTTTAAAAATATAAAATAAACTCCAAAAATTCCCAAATTAATTCAGTATGTTAATAATAATATGTAGATAATTATAAAAGAGAGAAATATGTTTTTGGGATTTTTAAGGATTTTTCTTTTTTTTTGTTAGATTTTGGAGCTTTCTGATTTTTTATTTTTCTTTTTCATATTTTTAGGGTTTTTCAGTTTCTGGACTCAATATATATATATATATATAATTATACCATATATAATTTTTTTGGAATTTTTCAAAAACATTTTCTATTTTTTTTTGTATTTTCTAAATTAGATAGTGCAAAAAATGGCTCCTTTTTCATTTTAATAATTAGGAAAAATGCAAAAAATGCAAAATAAAATGTTGGCGTGACCAAGCATCACATGAAACATCTATCCTAATTTTTGTGAATTTTTAGAAGCCTCATAGGTATTTTTAATAAATAAATAAAAGACACAAAAATAAAACAACCTAGCAGGGGTATTTTTGCAAATAAAATAAACTCCAGGGGCATCAGTGCAAAAATACAACAGAAATAAACATTTATTTAAACTTTTAGAACTATTTTACAATAAACAAAAACCGCCAGGGCATACATGCAAAATTTCACGCGCCTCACGTGGGACTGCACGTGAGGCGCGGAAGGACCTAAATGTAATTTCTAATAAAGTCAGGGTCCTATCTGCAAAATTTACAATTTATTTACAACGTGCTATATATTTTACAAGATTAAAAATTAAATACAAAAATGACAGGGGCTAGATGTGCAAATTACCCCCAATAGGCGCTTCATCCGACGGCTGATCTTCGTTCACTTGACACGTGGCGCCTCCATGTGCGCCGATGACGCTTCGACGATGGGCGGAGGAGATTAGATCTCGTGGGAGATCTGACGGTCGGGGCATGACTCCATCGAACGGCTGGGCTTCAATCTGGGGCACCTCCTTCATCCAACGGCGGGGAGCTGGCGTGGAAGAACAGGGAAGAAGACTCGCCAGGGCAAGCTTCTTCCACCTGGATCTCACTCCTCCGCCGGTCTTCGTCGCACCTGAGGGTCCCGGAAGCTTCCTGGAGGGTGGCTCTGTCTGCTGGAGGTGGTAGATCGGCCGGAGATGACCTGGAGCGGCGCCACGAGCTCGGTGAAGAAACACGGCTCCAGGTACCTCCGCCCGCGGATAAATCGACTCCTGGTGATTTGTTGTGCACCTAACCTGCACAGGAAGGTAGAGGGGCTCGAGGGCGTCTCCCTCGACCCGGGGTTTGAAGCTGAAAGCACAGGGATGAAGGTGGGCGAAGAAGCTCCGGCGAAGGGTGGTGGAGGAGCTTCGATTCGCGGATTCAGAAGCGAATCCGGTTGGACAAGGTGACTAGGATATGGAGAAGGCGTAGGGGAATGAAATGGCAGTGGAAGGTGGTCGGGGCACAGTCGGAAGCACAGTGGAAAGCTCGCTGGAGCGATGCTCCGGCGAACTACGAAATCGTTAAATTACGCTACCCTACGAATCGAAATGCAAAATAAATGACGGAAATGAAATGCTGATATAAAAATCTACCTAAAAAGATAAACGCACAGCTTTTATACTTGGAGGAACTCCAGGGAGCAGGGTGGCTGCTGGAGCGCCACCATGGGTGCAACCTCCGCCTCTCCGATCGATTCAAAGTGCTGGCGAGCTCCTCCTGTCACCAGGAGCATCGCCGGGACCGAATTCTGGGAAAGGATTGGCTGAAAAGCTGACCAAATTTGGCGAGGGAGGCGGTGGTTCCTTATTTATAGACAGGGGGAGCACCCTTATTGACCAGGCCGTAGCCGGCGATACAAACTATGTACACGAGATCTAAACGATCGGCGGGGATCACGGATGAAAGGAGAACAAATCTCATGAAATGACTGTTGTTGATTGATCACTGAGCCATGCGGGAAAAAGGGAAGAAAAGAGGGGAAAAGACAGGTCTGACGGGTCAGTCAGAGGCGCAGGGGGAGTTGACCGGAGGCCAACTTTCCCTGGCCCCTGATTGGTCCACGTCAGGCTTATCTTGACTCATTTTTTTAACGTATTAAATGAATTATTTAGAATTTACTTATAAAATAAAAAATGTTCATAAATTAATGTAGTATTTATTTATGATTTTTATTTATTTTTTGAATTATTTTATTACGGTTTTATTAAAATAAGGTATTTATAAGTATATTTATATACATTGATTTTTATTTTGTTTATTTTCTTTTATTATTGTATTTTCTTATTTTATACATTTGTAACTTATTTTTGTAAGTATAAATGTATTTTTATTTGATTTTTATGAGTTTATTTGTATTTTTAAATAAATGTGTTTGTGTATATGTAAGTATACTTATATGTATTTTACCTATATATTATGTACATTTTATTTATTTAATGAATTTTATTTGTTTTTATTCTGAATTTGTATTTTTAATAAGATATATAATGTATGCATTATTATAAAAATATAAAAGAATAAAGAATAAAAGAATAAAAATCCCTTTTATTTATGCACATATAGGTAGTATAGGTATTTTGTCTATATATTCATAGACTTATTTTATTTTACAAATTATTTTGGGTTCTATTCTCATGTTAATATGTACATGAATTATATGCATTATTTAAAAGATTCTAAAAATATAAATTTATAGAAATAATGAATTTTGAATAAAATGAATATTTTAATCAGGTATTATGTACAAGAAGGGCCAAAAACCTAACTTCCACAGATGGACCCCAAAAATTATGAAACTAATTTTATAAAATAGTTCATGGAATGCTATATACAATTAAAGGTGAGTTTGGGTGATTTGGAGTTTTTATTTGCAAGATATGGGTCTGTGAAGTTGAGATTTTTGCTTTTTATTTTGTGTATAAAATGTACACTGAGTATTATTTTTACACAAACTCAATTTTGTATTTTTATTTACAATATTATCTACAACTTTCATGAACAAAGTTTCTTTATTTGATGAATAAATAATTATGTACAAAATAGGTGCCAAAAATGCATAAATGGATGAATAATAAATGAGGTATTTATTGTATAATGGCCCTTATCTCCCCCTACTTTATTCCTTGTCGACCAATTCCATGCTGGCCTTGGTCTCAGGGTTAGGGTCATAAAATATTTGCAATATTTTATTCCTTTTTTCTTTTCTTCTCTTTATTCTATAATTTTGGCATTAAAAACCTTATTTTATATACAATAAATACAAAGAATAGTGGATGCTATTATGTACAAATAGATGCTATATACATGCATTTGCTAGGGTTTTTAAGGCCAAAATGATAGAATAAAGGTGATGAAATGTAGATTCATCAGGAGGCAGCACCATTTTTCATATATATATATATATGTGTGTGTGTGTGTGTGTGTGTGTGTGTGTGTGTGTGTGTGTGTGTGTGTGTGTGTGTGTGTGTGTGTGTGTGAAGTGGGCATGCCCCCGGGGAGAGCTAACTTGGTTCTCCCCATTCCATTTTCCTCATTTTTTATTTTTTTGAAAAAAAGATTCCGTGGAAATTCATCACTATTATCATGTCATTCAAGTTTCCGTGAGAAACATAGACTCCTACAGCCTCCATATAGATAATCAATTTTAGTGATCAAGAATTGTTGAAATGGGCCACGTCTGGATGGAGGTTGTAGGAGTTTCTATTTCACACATATTTGAATGCCATAATATAGGGATATAATGATGAAAATCTATGGAAATATTTTTCAAAAAAAATATGAGAAAAATGGGATGGGGGAGCCAGCTTAGCTCCCCCAAGGGCAATCCCATTTTACCGATATGTGTCTAGGGTCTGAGAAGCTGTACTCGGGTGAGTTGAGTAGCCAACTAGCTGCACCTAACAATTTTTTTCATTGATTTTTTTAAAAATGAAACCTAGGGTGATTTAAATCACCATATATCACCATGGTCTCATGTCAAATTCAACTCACATTTTAACGGTCTTAGATTGCTGAAATTGACCCTACCTAGATGGACGTGTTAGGAATGTTTGTTTTGCATGAAATTTGAAACATATATTCCACTCAATAAACTAAGTAAATCCCCATTGATTTCCTTCAAAAAAATCAAAAATCAATAAGAAAAATGATCGGGTGTAGATACTTCGCTACATCCTTGATATAGCTTCCCTTTTCACACATACACGCACGCACGCATGGACATGGGCAAACCATTTTACCCTATATATATATATATATATGTTTATATGCATATATATACATATGTCTATATGCATATACATATACATATAGATACATGCATACACATACATACATCCATAAATAAATACATTCATACATAAATATAAACATGCATACATATATACAAACAGTTGCACATTTACATATACACACACATGCATTGAAACATACATACAATACAAACATGCTGATAAATATGGATACATACATATACATACATACATACATACATACATACATACATACATACATACATACATACATATATGGGATTGGGGAGCCTACACCCATGTGTAGGTAACTTACCTACACCCACCTCTTGTTTCTTAATTTTTTTGATTTTTTTTGAAATGGATCTTTAGGGGATTTACTTAGAATATTAAATGGAATATGTGTTTCAAATTTCATGTAAAACAGACATTCCTAACAGCTCCATCGGAAGGGGCCGATTTCAGCAAATCTCAGACCGTTAAAATTTGACTGTCATGATGGATAAGTTAGAAGTCTCAAAATAAGTTGAAATTTGAATGACGATATGGTGATATATTGTGATCTAAATTCCCCAAGGAATTAATTCAAAAAAATAAAAAAAAATTGAGGGAAAAAGAGTTGGGTGTAGGTAAGTTACCTACACATGGGTGCAGGCTCCCTTTTCCCTACATATATATATATATATATATATATATATAGACAAACACATATACATATCATCGTTACATAAATACGCACATGCACATTTGCATACTTACACAATACAATGCACGTACACATACACAGTCTATTTAATAATAGACGTATGCGCGTGTGCAGATGCACACACTTATATATACTGGTATTTAATACTTGCACACTTATATGCACACTTACATATACATACACTTAGATATTCGCACACTTATAGGCACACTTAATGATATACATGAAACATAGTCCTTGTTATAAAGCTAGCCACAAATTGTAGATTATTCAACATTTACTTTAATAAAAAATGAAAAAGAAAACAAAATAATCATTTATGTACCGGATATTACCATATATTTATGAAATACAATAATTAAATTCATTGAAACAATTACGTTTCTCTCTCAAGAATTTTATTGAACACCTAAAACCATGCTACTAATTAACATGGGTACAAAAATATCTTGCCGACGGGAGACTAATGGTGACCCACTGTCATTTGAACGGTGATGGCCCATAGCAATGGAGAGGAAGATCAAAAGAGAGGATATGAAGATTGAAGTGGATGAAATGAAAAGAGGAGTTATCCTGATTCTTATTGATGTAAATTACTACCCGTATTGCTTTTCTTGAATGATGTTTGATCCTCTTTTAGATCTTGATTTTCTTCCTCTTCTTCCAAATCATCGGTTACATTTATTCTTTGAATTACATCAAGACTTTACTCTTAAAGTTACTTGCTCATTGAAACAGTCTGTGAGATCCCTCGTATTAGGACCCAATCTTTTCTTCAAATTATGATCTGATCCAGTAACAAAATTAAATAATTGATCACTATCTTGTAGCTCTTGTCGAGACCTTTCCAATGAGTCCAAGAATGCTGAAATCAGAGTCCGTATAAGAGAGTTACACGCAAAATACGGACGACGGTGACTAATTAGATATGGATCTGAATCGGATCTGTTTGACACCAACACAAATAAATGGGGTGGTTGAACCAATGGGTCAGACCACTTGACCCATTGCTTGCATCATCACCACCCTCTCGTTGGAGCTCCGTCGTTGAAGCAAAATTCCTACCACTGATCGGAGGTTCGAGCACACTGTTTCAAAGAGTATGAAGTGAGGATCGGTGTAGGCACGTCAGTGTTCCATGAAACATCACGGAACTCTCTTTCTGGACAATGGAATTTCGTGGGAGAACATTCTAATAAGTACAATTTTCCCTCCATTTGTTATCAAAGCCGTGTATGTTTCACAACATAAGTTGTGGATAGTGTATAGAATCCATACACACCGTCGAAATTGTGTTTTGATGAGTATTGAAAAATCATATCATAGCACATCAAACTTTTGTGATTTCTTGTTGATGTACTGAGTGCATGGAAATGATAAAAACATGTTTGTGATGTACGTAACAAGAAGAACAAGGAGGTGTCATTTGTTTCACGAATGAGGAACTTCATGGGTGTCGCCATAGATGAATCCAACTACTGTTGAGGCACATGATCGATCATGCCAACAAGGTTGATCGATTATGCTTGATCGATCATGCCCTGATGTTTGATCAATGATGCTTACCCAAAATGACAATCATACTTATTTGTTGATCGATCATTCTAGGGATATGGATCCAAATGGACTAAAAATTTGATGAAAATCGACTCTAAAAAGATGTAGAATCACCTAGTATATTAATATATATATGTTAAATATATGGAATAAATGAAATGAGTTGATAAATAATGGAATTGGATCCATAGTGAGTGAATTAGGCTAAAACTTGATGCGGTGAGCCTCATTGTATTGAGAGCATCTTGAGCATCGAATCGAACAATCATGGGGCTTTCTCAATTTATTTTTGTCCATGCCACGGTGGATGATCTCATGTCATGTGGGCCGCCAAGGGGGGGCATGCACCAGATTCATTGATTTCCTGATCTACTACTCCTAACAAGGCTGGAACAATAATCGTTGTGATGACGAAATACTCGATCGATCAACAATCAACCCACATTGTAGATAAATCAATCAAAACGTGTGAGTTAAAATTTATTATAACTCTTCTAAAATGCGCATAGGTGTAAGTAGAGAAAAGTGACGAATAAAGGGAAGCAAAACAATGAGTAGAAGTAATTGGTTATTAATTATTGCTAGTTAATAATTAATTTTTTTATATTTTTATCTTTGCTTGTTTTTTTGTTTTTGTTTTTAATTGTTTTTTATAGATTTTTAGTTTTGTAAAATTTTATTTTTTTGGTATTAAATAGAAAGAAACTTAATAATATATATGAAGATAATACATCTTTTTGGATTTTTAATAAGTCAGATAAAGTTAAAATAAATAAAAGAAAATATTTTTTTTATTTTTCTCTATTTTTGGTAATTGTTATGGCATTTTTCTTATTTTATGGATTTTAAGGTGATAAAAACTCAAAATAGTAAATAAAAAATTGACAAACTCATTTAAGGTTTTAAATAAATAAATAAATAAAAGTTCAAAATAAACCTAAACTATTTTTAATATATACTATATATGCTGAATAAAAAATAGAGATAGAAAACATTATTTTTTTGTTGAATAATTGCTAGTTTTTTAAGATTTAGGTTTTTAAGTTTATAATTTTCTGTATTATATTTTTGTATGCTTTTTTGGATGTGTTAAAATACCTTGAAATATATCTAATGTATTTTTTTTGGAATTTTCGAAAACATATTTGAATTTTTATGGATTTTTAATTGCTAAACATGGAAAATGAGCATGTTTTTTATTTCTATAAAAAGAAAAATAACTTTAAATGCCAAATCAAAAAACTATGAGATGTAATATGATTCTAGATACTTAATGTGTTTTTCCTAGAATTTTTAAATAAATAAAATAAATAAACATAAATAAAATACACAAAATAAAATTAATCAGTGGCACGAGGACATATTTGCGATTAATGTAAATATTTCATGCATTTCAGAATACATAAACCAAATACAAGGACAAATATACAAGATATTTAATGACATGTGTTATTCATGTGCTAGTTAGGGACTAAAATGTAAATATATGAAAGTTTCTTTCATTTCATAACCAGTCCACAAACATAGGGGTATACCCACAAAAATCCCAAAAGGCACCTCACGTGGAATGACACATGAGGTAACCTGGCGGGGATTTAAACACAAATACCAGAAATGTTAAGGGTCCAAGGGTAAATAAACCTAAAGTTATTACACTACAGATGAAAGTTGAAGTATTAAATAAATAAAACCAAAAAGCGGGGGGATGAGCATTGCTAAATACCCCTCATGTGCATGCATGGCATGTGCATGGTTCCTAATCCAACGGTTGTGGCGTATCCACTTAAGTTGATTGTATGACTAACATTGCGCATTGCTTCGCTTGGATCAAGCGGTTGCGATTAGATCAGGTTTTGATCTGACGGTTGAGGCTCAACGAGATCTGATGGTTGAGATTAGAGTTGGAGTGACGCCTTCGATCGATCGATCACTGCTCTTCAAACAGAAGAGAGAAGAATTGAGCACTAGGACTACTTATTCTCTTTGATTCTTGCAACTCTGCTAGTGGATCGATCTCAGAAGTGGCTCATCAGCTTTCTGGAGTAGCTCTGCAAGTGCTAGAGGTCCCAAACACATCCGGGCTTGGAGCACATTCTTGCTCCGACCACCAAGGACTTGGTCTCCTGGACTGAAATCACCCAATAAGGGCCCTTGAGAATCAGCTCCTGCACATGAAGATTCAGGAGTTGATGACGGAGCACCTCGACCTGGTGCTTACACAAAAAGGTGGAGGAATTAAGGTGGTGGATGATCTTCGGCTATGAGTGGGGAAGAGATCTGATCTCTCATCCTATGCAAGGACGAGGTGGTCTAATGGGTCAAGGTGCTTTCATAAGCGAAGGGAAAGACAATGGAGTATTCAACCGAGTTGGAACGAGGATGGGTCACATGGACCGGAGGTCGGAGCCTATATCTCCAACGAATTAATTTTTTTGCATTTTAATGAATACAAAGTGAAATGAAAAATAAAAGCAATCATATGCTACTGAACTAGAAACAATACTAAAATACTAAAAATAAGAGACTCACGTAGTCTGAATGACCTGAAACTAGAACCAACATAGGATCTCCAATGATGTGTTGAATCGACCTCCAAACACCTTCTCGTCGCTTCGAAACTTTGGGACACCCTCATGTCACTAAGGTGGATACTCCACTTATGATTCCAAGGGGTTATGGTGCTCAAAAGGATATTTGGGTTTGCTGGAGGTGAAGAAGACTTTTTTAGTAGGATGACGATCAATCGTATTTGACTTAGGGTTTCACAAGAATCAATGGTGATGAATGTGATTGGAGGGGTAGGTGTGGAACATGGACAACCAATCAACATATTTCATGAAGGAACCGAGGCGAGATGAGGCTTGGATTCATGTGAATAAATTGGAAGAAGACAATGTTGGACCAGTCTGAAGGGGGTTATTTAATGAGGGAGGAAGGTTTGACCTGGAGTCAATCCTTCCTGCACTCTGATTGGTCCACATCGCATGCTAAAAGACAAAACAAATCTAAAAAAAGAAATAATGAGAAAATAAAATAGAAAATGATTTTATTAACAAAAACTCAGAACATAAAAAATGTTTCTCATTTCTTAAAAATGTATTTATACATATATATTATGTATTTCTATTTATATTTTATTATTTAAATATATAATACCTTATTTAAATAATTTATTTATTTATAAAAAAATTAATAGATATATAAATATTTTATATGATTTTTATTTTAATTTACTTATAGAAATAAATATATATTTACAACATAGGTACCTTATACCTATATATTTAGGGTTTATTAACTATTTTTGTTTTTTCGAATGCTTTTAATTTTATTTTCATTATTCATAGGTGTTTTATAATATGTTCAATAATTTATAAATATGCAGAGATTAAAAACATAAACAATAAATAAATTGGCTTATATACATATGTACAAGTACCATAATACCCCAATTACCAGGCTTTTGCATCGTGACTCCGATTCCAATGAAACAACCTTCAATTTGTAGATAATTCAATTTGAAATACAAATGGAGGAGAGTTTTATTAATTTTGAGTCCACGTATAGAAGATATTGATCAATGAAGTTTTGTTTGTGGATTTTTCAACTGAGTGTGTTGAGTGTCTTGTGCATGATTTATTTGTGCCAATAATTTTGTTCTTTTCTCTATATTATTATGTATATATATATATATTTGATTTTGAAAATATTTTTATTTGATGTGTGTATACTAATTTTAGTTTGATATCTATATATATAGTATATTATGTACCTGGAGTTTCTAGGGTTTGGTGTGTATTTATGTACATTATTTTATCCTATCTCCCCTACTTTGACTATGTCTAAGGGTTTAGGATCAGTCATTATCCTTTATACCTCATTTATTTTTCTTTTTTTTTGTTCTTTTATTTTGGATTTAAATATAGGTATTTATACACTATTTATATAGTAATGTTGGGGATGTTAATTCATGCAAGTTAGTGATATTTACATGTAATTTACAAGGGGTTTAAAGCCAAAATAAGAGAAGAAAGGTGAATGAATGGCTATTCGTCAGCACCCATGGGGCCCTAGGTAGAAACATAGATGCCATGAACCCAACTTTGTTGGGTGACATGTTACTTGGCAAATCGAGGAGTCACCACACGATGTTCAGCCTTAGTACATGTGTGCCTTTAGACCAATGCTTCGAGATTCTTAATCATAGATCAATTACAAACTATTGATGATTAGATACATGTATGGCTCACCCACAAGGAAACCATACTTCAGAGTTGATAGAGGTGGCTTAAGCTCTAGTGGGGTCTGAATTTGCTTTGTAGTAACCTGTGAAACTATAATTGTGGTAAGTGAATAAATTGTCAACTATGTGCTATCCACCAAGGTTACTTCTGGCTCTGAATACAAAGTACCGAATACATCTGTAATGAATTCCTCTTGTTCGAGTTGGAATGGGGGATCTTCAAAATACTCTATCAACTCAGAGTCTCTCCATTAGCAAAGGAACAAAACTCGACTGTGGTTTCTAGGGCTTCCTCTTTGGAGAGGAATTTCTGGGTCTCAATGTCATCCAAGGACAATGACGTGTCTCTGATCTCAACTAAAAATCATAGTCTTCTATCACATGTGTCACAGGCTCTCTCACATCTGATACTGACTCTGTCGGCTTTGGATCTGGGATCGTCTCTATTATCCTTATCGTTATTGAAGTGAAAGGTTATCTTCCATGTACAATTATCAACTACTGCTTTAGTTTTTAGAAGGAACAACCACTCTAGTATGATCGGGATATAAAGTAACGGTGTAGGGGTATCGATGTCCATGGCAATAAAGTCCACTGGGAAATTGCATTCCTTACATTATTACGATAACATCTGCTGTGTCGGTCGATTGTTCAACAGAAATAAAATGTGATATCCCTTTTAAATTTATTTTATTTATACTCCTAATAACAATGAGTATGGGAGTGTCGAACTCGAAGAGGTAAACTTTCAACTAAGTATTGTGATGTACTTATTTAATTATAATTTTCTACATTTTTAAGTACTTTTAATGATTTCTATGATTTTTATGTAATTCTAATTCATAATATATTTTTAATTTTTTTAAATATTTTATCTATTAATAATTTTAATTAATAAATAATTTAGATTTTCATCTTTTTATGCATTTTCAATTTTAAAAATCAATTTTTAAATATAATATATAAAAAATAGAAAAATCAGTT
Organism: Ottelia alismoides; assembly: GCA_037367405.1. Lineage (NCBI taxonomy): Eukaryota > Viridiplantae > Streptophyta > Magnoliopsida > Alismatales > Hydrocharitaceae > Ottelia > Ottelia alismoides. The sequence continues at coordinate 464,414 of JAZKJV010011435.1, forward strand.
TTATATTTTAAAATATGTGAAATAAAATAAAAAAATAAGAAAAGAAATTATTTTTATATTTAGATATTTTTCTTTAATTTTGGTCATTTTATAGCTACTTTTTTTAAAAATGTAAAATAGATTCAAACTTTCTCGAAACGAAATTTGTATAAAAGTATTTTTATTAAGCTATAAAACAAGACCCAATATAAAATTTTGAGATTTTCTTTTTATTTATGCAATTTTAAAAATATATTTCAAATATTTAAATTTTTCTGGTTTCCTATTTGTATTTTTGTTTGGTTTTTTTATTTGTGAAAAACTATGGTAAATTATAGCTATTGTACATTTGTTATAATTTTTCAAAGAGTTTTCAGTTTTTTATGTATTTTCAAATTTCAAACAGTAAGATATGTACTATTTATGAATTTTTAAAACTAGAGAATAAAATTAAATTTAAAAATTAAACTTACTAGAGTTATAGAGGGTTATTAAGTATTTATAGTAATGTATATGGAATTTTTAGGCAACTGGAATTATATAACAAAGTAATAAAAGTCAAGAAAATTAATCTACATAATAGGGATACATTTGCAATTAAAAGAAAATTATAGAGCTTTTATTCACCAAACTAAAGAGTTCTAGGAGCAAACTTGCAATTATCCCACAATTAACGAACATGTAATATCACGTGATCTTAGTTCAAGGGGTTTAAAATGCAAATAATAATAAATACTAGAGCACATATGCACTTAATTCACATTTATTTATTCACATGTATAGGACCAAAGTGAAAATATAAAATAAAAAGAAGAGGTACACAATATCATCAAAGGAGGCATGCAACTCATGTGAGGAAGGGAACCGTCATGGGGCTCAAACGTGCCTCTCAATCTAATCAGATGGCTCAACTTTGGATGCAAGTCAATGATCCTGATGTGCTTGGATCTAATCATTTGGTTGGATTTGTGCACATACAAATGGTCGAGATCGGATTTGGGACTCCTCGTATGGACCAGATGAATCTACAGTGGGTTGGAAAAACAACGATGAAGGCTTCTCCGTCTGGGCATATGCTAAATAAAAAAATAGAGATAGAAAACACTATTTTTTATTTTTGTTAAATAATTGCTACTTTTATAAGCTTTAAGGTTTTTAAGTTTATGGGGTTCTGTATTCTATTTTTGCGTGATTTTTTGGATCTATTAAAATACATTGAAATATATCTAATATATTTTTTGGAATTTTTGAAAACATATTTGATTTTTTATGGATTTTTAATTGCTAAACATGGAAAATGAGCATGTTTTTTATTTTTATAAACAGAAAAATAACTTTACATGCCAAATCAAAAAACTATGAGATGTAATATGGTTCTAAACACTTAATGTGTTTTTCCTACAATTTTTAAATAAATAAAAGAAATAAATAAAAATAAAATACACAAAATAAAATCAATTAGTGGCATAAGGACATATTTGTAATTAATGTTAAAGTTTCATGCATTTCAGAAAACATAAACCAAATACAAGGCCAAATATGCAATATATTTAATGACATGTGGTATTCATGTGTCAGTTAGGGACTAAAATATAAATATATGAAAGTTTCATTCATTTCATAACTAGTCCACAATCATAAGGGTATACCCACAAAAATCCCAAAAGGCACCTCACGTGAAATGACACGTGGGTAAACTGACGGGAATTTAAACACAAATACGAGAAATGTTAAGGGTCCTAGGGTAAATAAACCTAAAGTTATCACACTACAAATGATTCGTGCAACTCTGTTAGTGGATCAATCTCAGAAGTGGCTCATCAGCTTTCTGGAGTAGCTCTGCAATTCTAGAGGTCCCAAACACGTCCGGGCTTGGAGCACATTCTTGCTCCGACCACCAAGGACTTGGTCTCCTGGACTGAAATCACCCATAAGGGGTTCTTAAGGCTCAACTCCTGCACATGAAGATTCAGGGCTTGAGGACGGAGCACCTCGACCTGGTGCTTACACAAAAAGGTAGAGGAATATAGGTGGTGGATGATCTCCGTCTACGAGTGGGGAAGAGATCTGATCTCTCATCCTATGCAAGGACGAGGTGGTATAATGGGTCAAGGTGCTTTGAGAAGTGAAGGTAAAGACAATGGAGTGTTCAACCGAGTTAGAACGAGGATAGGTGATGAGCTGCCCGATAGACTAAGGTAAATCTGGTGTCAATGGTTGTTGCGACCTCAACCTCTCGGGACTCAGAGCTCAATCGAGAAAACAAAATCAGACCATCAAAACAAAGAGAAAAATCAAACAAAGCAGAAATAGCGGTCCTGGCTATATTATTAACCTGGTATAGCACCCAGAGTCGGTCTCGAGGAGCACGAGTTGGCCTCGCGGCCTATGAAGTAGTCTAAAATCAAAATAAAAAAAACAAGTATTTTTGGTGGATTTTCAATCACTTTTATATTTTTTTTGGATTTTTGATAATAAAGAAAAATAAGAAAAGATAAAAACAAGCACACTCAACGAATTATTTAAACACTCAAAAATGCTATAAAAATTCAAACGAAAATATTTTAATGTTTTTCCATTTTTTAATGTTTTTTGTTAATTTTTCAGATTATTCTAATTTTTACGTGATTTTCTAAAAATCAAGAAAAGCAAAAACATGAGTAATCTATCCAGCCAGACTTCAAAGACCCATGAAAAATATCAAATGGATCTTTCACAGCCTGGAGGTAATTTTTATGAAAAATACAAACAAGAAGGAAATTGCTCATCAACGCTTGACCCAGAGATGTGGATCTTTTTTCTTTCAATTCCCTCAAATCAAAAATCCTTCCATTTTCAAACGAAAATACAAGGAATTATACTAGTATTTTTGCCCTGGTGGATTTCTCTATTATTTAATAAATGTCTGGAACCCTGGATTACTATAAAAAGAGTTTATTATTTTTTTGAGTTTTCTACAATTTTTAGAATGTTTTATTAGTTTTTAATGGTTTTAAATTTTTAAGGTTTTTATATGTCCAAAAATAGCCAAAATTGCATAGAAAATAAAACACACAAAAAGTAGCAAACCCTATTTTTTTAGAATTTTTAAGAGTTTTTATATTTTTTTATGATATTCTAATTCAGACAGAAACAAAAACAACATTTTTTAATTTTTTAAATATAAAAACTCCTCAAAAATATACCCAAAATTTAGAGAAATTTTTACACAGTGGCAGGAGCCACGTATTCAAATTTCACGCGATTTGGGTTGAATTTGTTATTTTATTTAAATAGAATAAAAGCTCACAGTGCACATGGACCTAAATGCAATAAAAAATACTTCCAGGGGCCAAACGATAACAAGCAAATAAAAACCAAGGTCCCTCGTGCAAAATGTCCAGCAAGTCACGCGCGATGCACGTGTATTAGGCACAGAGGGACCTATTTGCAATTCCTATTTCTAAAATATCAAACAATAATGCACATAAACGACAGGGCACAAAATGCAAAGAGACCAGATCCTTACGTGTCGATGCACGTGGTCCACATATATAAGGACTAAAATACAAATAGCAGAAACATGAAGGTCCAGAGTGCAATTATCCAAAAACAAAAACAACTAGATTAAATATTTATAGGACTAGATTGCAAATACAAAAGAGCAGGGGCCTAAGTATAATTTACCTCTTATTATCGCAGGGTTGAGGGGGTGCCACGTGGATGATCAACGGCTGCAAGGCAAGGGCACCCCTTTATTGAAGCGAACGGTCCTGATCACCCCAGAGAGATCTGACGGCGGCTGGCGCTCCTCAAATGGACGGTTGAGATAGGATCTGGAGCGTCGGGGTTGATCGGACGGTGATGGAGGATGCTCCAAGAACAGCTCGCCAGTGAGCTTCGCCAGCTCCGTGCGTGCAGTGGAGACCTCCTCTGGAGCTGCTGGGATATGGTAAAGCTCCACCTCGATGCTCTGCAGCTGCTGGAATCCTCCGATGACGCCGAGGACCACCGGAGCAGCTCGGCAACGGTGGAGGAGGGAAGCTCCTGGGCTTGAATGTCGTGACCCTCAGATGGGTCGCAATCACCTGCAAATGGGCACCAACAGCTTCTTGAGTCGAGGGCAAATTGCCTCGACCCTGTTAGGGGTGAAATGGGTGGTCGGGTGCGTCAGGTGAGCGACCTCCGGCGAGGCAACGACGGTGGAGGTCGAACCTTGGTTCCGGGGCAAACCAAGGGGAATGGCTGGGTGAAGAACATGAAGGATAGTCCCGCGAAGGTGAATCGATGGCCCGATGATCGATTGGATGAGCAGAGTGAGCGGAATTGATCGGCGATGACGGAGACGTGATTTGGGCGAACTGGGAAATTAAAGGAAACTAGCAAGAATCAGGTCTACCTGATGGCTGGAGTCGATTGGGGACGAGCTCAGGAATCTCTGGGTCGTAGCCTCGAAGGGTCGTCGATGTTCGAGGCTCTGGCACACCTCACGGCGGCGCACGGCGGCAAGAGTCGTCGGATCAATGGCTGGAGGCACCCTCTCCACTCTTCGACACCCTCCTCGCGCAACTGTCACTCTGGGGAGTACGGTGGAGGTCCTGGGACAAAGGTGTGTAGCCAAGGATGAGTGAGAATGTGCGGCGGAGGTTCGACTAAATAGCATCTCAGGTTCGAGAAGATGGGGTCGGGCAAGGTTCCGTGAAGCACGGATCCCTAGGCGGATGCTCCGGCAAGGGTCTCGGATGTGCAAGGATCGAATGGAGCCCGGGGTTTGGATATTTGGAGCTCGGATCGTGTCAGAAGAATTTTGAGAAATCGGGTCGGACGCAAGATCCGCGGGGAAAAGGAGTCCATGGGGGAAGTTGACCGGAGGTCAACATTCCCCGTGGACCAATCAGAGCTCACCACTTATTAAAGTTTTAGAAATTCAATAAAAAATACTAAAAGACTTATTTTGAAAAACTTAAAACATGAAAAATGTTTATTTATTTTCAAATTTTTTTAGTGATATTTATTTATTTTTTTGAAATATACTTGTTGTATTTACATTATATTATTATATATAGGTATATACATATATGTATTTTTTATTTTTATTTTTATTTGTTTATTTTTATATAATTATTCCTATTTTATATTTTATTTATTTATAACATAAAATTTGGGATAAGAGGGTATTTTTATTTTATTTTTATTATTTACTTACATAGGTTAAATAAATAGGTATATATACATATTTACATGGTATACGTACAAGGTGGGAAGTTGATTTTATTTTATTTCTTTTTATTTTCTTTTTATTTTTTTCTACTTTTATTTTATTTATTTACACCATGAAATTAGGAATATGGAAATGTTTTTGTTAATTTTTTATTAATTATTTACAAAGAGAAAATAAATAACTATGTTATTGTATGTGCAGGGTCCATATACATTGATGAAGGGAATTTTATTCATTTTTATTTTTGTTTTTCCATTTTCATTTTAGTTTTGTATTTACAAATATGTACAATTTAATAAACACACAAATACATTTTTATTTTTATTAAGAGGAAAATAATATTATTTATATACATAGGTATATGTACACATAATTGAGCTTCCCTATCTCTCTCTACTTGAATTATTTTGCGGTCAAGCCCATGCTGAGCCCTCCCTTGGGATTAGGTCACTCAATATTTATTCTAAATATTTCCCTCTTTTTCTTTTATTTCTTTATTCTTTTATTTATGCACAAAAAATGCTAATTATTGTAATTTACACAATGCAATCCTATTGACAATTTATGCTATTTACATGAATATACAATGTGTTTTGCATAGGTTTTGTAGCTAAAATAAAAGAGTCAAGAGTGATGAATGGGTATTCATCACCCCCCTATACTTAACTTTGCTAGTCCCTTAGCAAACACTTATTTGAAAAAGAAGTGAAAAAGAAAAAGAAAAAGAAAAAGAGGAGAAAATGCATGGATCAAAGATGATTATTAAACTTGCCTTCATAAAATTGAAATATGGATCTCGGTCAGATCTTTGGATTATTAGCGTGTCGGAACCTTATTTAGACTTAGGTTTAAAACTCAACAGCCTCTAAGATCCACTAATCTATAGTCAAGACTCCTCAATAATCCAGATCAGAACAAGTCTGCATACACAAACCCTGAAGACCATGAATCTTTCCTTGTACAGTGTATGTGAGGCATAGATCTCCACCTCAGAAGTAGCAAAGTGACAACCCTCCCCAACAAGGTAACTCTATGACCCTAATCTGACCACTCTTTCCTCGAGGAGCAGGGTATTCCCTTCTAAGTTCAAGTTCAGCCAGCTCAAGAAGAGGGGGAAGAAGAGAATGGACCATGGCCAGTGTAGCCATGTATCCTTGGGAGCTCAACTAGTGTAGCTAAGTCTCCCTGATGCAAGCTACATAAGATGGAACATGAGCCTCAAGCTTTGCTTATTGCACTATACACACACTCCGGTGGGATTATCATTTTCTATCAGACCCACCACTTTTTTTGGAGTTATTTTCTTTTTGCATTTTTTTTCAAGGGCATCTATACAACATATTTACATGGTGCAACATATGTACATAAGGAGTTTTTCCTCTTGAGCCAGTAGACTATCCCTCTTTTGAAGCATTATTACAACCCACAACTCCTGTCATTAGACCTCATGGCAACCAGACCAAGTTGAGACGCACTTCCTTCACTATAAGAAGAAGAGAGGTTCCGCCTAGAAGTACTACCCTCATATGCTAGCCCAAGTCAAGGAAGACTGCCTCCTCACCACCTCATCCGTAGAGAACTCGGTGTAAAGTGCGGGTCCAAGTCAAGCCATTGTCTATATGAGTCACGTGTGTGTTGTTAAGTGCTCTATTTAGGCTCATTGAGATGACACGTGATCATAGCCTAGTGGACTCAAAGAATTAAGTCACCATGGACCTGAAAAGCCTTAACCCTAAGCCCTATAAGGTTCCTCTTATAATTAGGTGGATTAAGATCTTAACCAAGCTCATTTTCCAATTTATTTCCATGCTAGTTTCAATGTCAACTATAATCCAGAAAAAACTGTACAAGTATTTACAAAGATGCAATTTACACAATATTTACACATATGCAAAATTTTTGAAAAATGTTTTGAAACCATGGATGTATGCATGAATGCAAGTTTTGCAAAATATTTACACAAATTTACACAAGGTTTATGCAAACTTTTGATTTTCAAAACATTTTGGAAAAATTTTGTACTATATACATAATTTTGATATGAACATATTTACACACTATTTACAAAAAGTTTTTGAAAACATTTTTACAAAAATAATTTTGTACAATAGCTATTATGTGCAATAAAAGAATGTTTCTTTACAAGGAAAAATTTTTAATTTTTATGGATTTTTGGGGTTTTAGCCATTTTTATTTATTAACACACTCACACAAAGTACGAGTTATGGCTAAAGTATATATGAAATATATATACACCCCCTATACTTAGCTCGAACGATGTCCTCAGAGTCAAGAGTGATGAAGAAGACATTACTCGTGCTTAGTATAGGGAAGTGAAAAGGAAGGCTATATACAACGACGAATGAAAGAATAGAAATGCAAGAGAATATCGGAATTTCCCCCTATACTTAGGATCAACTAATCCTAAGTATAACAGGCTATACACGAAGAGAAATCCGAGTGAGAATGTACAGGGTCTACCCCCCCAATACTTAGGGTAAAATATCCCTAAGTATAGGCAGCAAAAATAGGGGTAGAAAGAATCAAAAGAATACCCGAGAGTCCTGCATCCCCCCTATACTTAGGGTAAGGTACACCCTAGGTATAGCATAATCATAGGATGAGAAAATGGATGTGGGACTAAAGAATAGAGTGATATTGACATATGGATCAAGAGACCACATCTCACACAAAGTGAATCGGGGCAACATCAACGACCCGCGGCTCATGATCTAGATATGGCTTGAGCCGTCGGCCGTTCACTCGAAAGGTACTCTCAGAAGACAACTCATATATATCGATACTCCCATTGTTGTTTACCTTTCTCACCAAATACGGTACCTTCCATTTGCTCTGTAGCTTCCCTAGAAATAGACAAAGCCTAGCATCAAACAACCATACTCTCTGTCCAGGCTCAAAATGCTTGTGGCTCATATGAAAATCATGCCACTCCTTCACTCTATCCTTGTACTGCAGGCTATTCGAGAAGGCAATATCACTAAGCTCCTCCAAGGCTACTAACTCTGCCCTCCTCTGATCTCCTACACTCTCTGGATCCAAAAGTATATTAGTGACAGCCCAAAGTGACCTATGTCTCAGCTCAACAGGTAAATGGCACGGCTTGCCATAAACGAGGTGAAAGGGGGACGTACCCAAAGGCATCTTGAAAGACGTCCTATATGCCCAGAAGATCGAGTCCAAAAGCTGTGACCAATCATTTTGGTCAGTGCGGACGACTTTCTACAATATAGTCTTGATCTCCTTGTTTGACACTTCGACAAGACCATTCATCTGAGGGTGATATGGAGTGGCAACTCGATGGTCTATGCCGAACTCGTTAGCAAGGGCCTTTACCTTGTCATTGACGAAATGAGACCCCCCGTCAGATATCAACACTCAAGGTACCCCAAACCGTGAAATGATATGCTTCCTAAAAAATCAGCAAATAGTCCTAGCATCCGCGGTTCGGGCGGGGATAGTCTCAACCCAACGACTCACATAATCCACGGCCAACGGAATGTACTCGAATCCCTGACTCTTAGGGAATGGACCCGTGAAATCGATGCCCCATGCGTCAAAAACCTCACAGAAGTGAATGGGATGCATCGGCATCATATCACACTGTCTACAAGTGCCCATCCTTTGACAGTCAGTACACCTCTTCACGAACTCATCAGAGTCCTTGAAGAGGGTAGGCCACCATAGGCTGGATTGGAGCACTTTCTGTGCCGTTCTCCTCCCAGAGTGATGTCCTCCTGCCTCAAGCTGGTGGCAGTAAGTGAGGACGCTATGGTGCTCCTCCTGAGGAATGCACCTACGCCAGACGCCATCCCCTCCTTCATGGTAAAGGATGGGATCCTCCCAGTGGTAGAACTTGGCCTTCGCGAGGAAGGTCTCAAGTCTCTGCCTGGGCCAATCTTGTGGAACTTTCTTAGCAACAAGAAAGTTCACAATATCAACGTACCATGGGAGAGAGGCGATAGCAAGGATCGCCTCATCTGGGAAGGTCTCATAAATAGGCTCAGTCTGCTCAGGATCCTCAAGATGCTCTAATCGGGAGAGATGATCTGCCACCACATTCTTAACTCCAGGCTTATCCTTAATCTCTATGTCAAACTCCTTGAGTAGAAGGATCCATCTGGTCAATCTGGCTTTGGCATCCTTCTTTGCCATGAGGTACCTGATGGCGGTATGATCAGTGTATATGGTCACTCTAGATCCGATGATGTAAGATCTGAACTTATCTAGGGCAAAAACTACGGCTAGCATCTCCTTCTCAGTGATTGTATAGTTCCGTTGTGCGGCATCCAATGTATGGCTAGCGTAGTAAATAGCAAATGGAACCCCATCCCTCCTCTGTCCCAGCACGACCCCTATGGCATAATCGGAGACATCCGTCATGATCTCGAATGGGAGAGACCAATCAGGCGGCTGGAGAACAAGAGCCTCTACAACACGGCTCTTGAGAGTCTCAAACGACGATAGACACTTTTCATTGACAAAGAACTCGGTGTCTTTCGTCAGCAGATCAGTCAACGGTCGGGCAATTCTATTGAAATCATGAATGAAGCGTCAGTAGAAACCGACGTGCCCCAGAAAAGACTGTAACTGCCGCAGGTTGGACAGTAGAGCGAATTTTCTAATGACATCCACCTTGGTCGGATCAACCTCCATGCCCCTGTTGGAGATGATATGGCCAAGCACCGTCTCTTGAGTCACCATGAAGTGACTCTTCTCCCAAGACAACACAAGGTGAACCTCAATGCATCGCTGAAGGACTCGGTCTAGGCAGTCAAGACAGGAGTTGAATCCGTCGCCGTAGACCGAGAAGTCATCCATGAAGACCTCTAAGCACTCCCCCACCATGTTCGAAAATATAGACAGCATGCACCTCTGAAAAGTCGCAGGGGCATTGCATATCCCAAATGGCATGCGTCTGAAGGCATATGTGCCGAAGGGACATGTGGAGGTGGTCTTGTCCTGGTCCTCGGGCGCGATGGCCACCTGATTGTAGCCGGAGTACCCATCCAAGAAGCAGTAGTGGCTCTTCCCTGCCAGTCTCTCAATAATGTGATCAATAAAGGGTAGGGGGAAATGATCCTTCTTGGTGGCCTGGTTGAGTCGTATGTAATCTACGCAGACCCGCCAAGAAGTGGGTACCCGGGTAGCGATCTCCTCTCCAGACTCGCTGACAACTGTAGTGATGCCCGTCTTCTTGGGTACCACATGCAACGGACTGACCCACTTGGAGTCGGAGATGGGGTAGATAAAATCAGCGCTCCACCATTTCAAGATCTCCTTCATGGTCGGTCACTGCCTTGGCTGTGGCCAAGAACGGGCAACCTAGAATGATGGGGGTATCGGTCACAGACTCAGGGATCTCCATGTCCAACACAACGAAGTCCACAGGGAATTGCAGACCCTGAATCGTGACGACAACGTCCCTCAACAACCCCTTCGACCTCTTGACAGATCGATCAACAAATTGAAGGACTGTCCTGCTCTGTCGTAGAGTGCCCAACTCGAAGCGGTCGAGAAGGGATGTCGGAAGTAGGTTGATTGAAGAACCGCTGTCTAATAGAGTGCGGTCGAGCCTCTGCTCGCAAATATGGCATCTGACATACGGGGCTCCTGAATCTGGCCTCTTGACCGGCAGACGGTTCTAAATCGCGAAACATGTGGCTTGGGTAAGCACATGGATCTCAGACTGATGGTTCCTCCTCTTCCTCTTAACTGTGGTCCTGTCTCTGAGTGATCTCTGGAGTAGAGGGATGTGCTCAAAGGCCTCCTCGAGAGTCAGCTGGATATGGAATCGATCGATCATCTGCTGGCTGAACTCTACCTGCTGGTTCTTTTTGGTATTTTCCTTTTTCTGCCCCTTACCCAAATGGAGTGCTTTAGGAAAGGGGACTACAGGGTCCTTCTCAGATGAAGGGCTAGGAAAGGGTCTAGGCTGCTCAAGTACGACAGAATCCACACATACATCATCAATCACCACAGGTGGATCAGAATAAAATAAACCCTTTCCTTTATTTCCAGATAAGTCCTGAGATACATGTACATATGGAAAGACTACAAGACTAGCAGTAGTAGAAATGGTGGCATCAGCACCACCCTCGGCAGGTCGACTCGCGACATCAGCACCGCGCTCTGGCTCGGCAACAATGGTGGCATCAGTACCACCTCCTCCATCTGGTGAAGCGACGACATCAGTACCGTCGGTGGGATCAACATCCATGGTGGCATCAGCACCACCATCAACATCTCTTGCGGCATCAGTACCACGCTCCTCCTCTTCTGGCGCTCTGGAAGTGGCATGGGAACGTCGCTCAGACGATCTGCCTACTGGCATCCTACCGCTCCTAAGTGTGACAAAGTCAATATCAAATAGATATGCAGACATATCACCAAAAGAATCACTCGGAGTGACATACTCTGTGAAATCTACCTGCTCAGACTTCCTCTTCAAGTTGTTCGGGTTCGGCTCAATTTGGGCAGGGATGGCGGCCTTCCCTCTCACAATCTCCCGCATCTCATGGCGGAACTCGTCCATCTCCCGTCTAAAAGTAGCCTGCTGCTCGGTCATGAGGCAGGCTAGATCATCTAGGGAGGGGCTCTCATAGGCTGGCCCATGAGAACCTGACGGGTGGCCTCGCTGGTAGTGAGGCTGCTGCTGTGTCTGGTGCGGGTGAGAGGGGTACTGTTGGGGATGATACTGCTGCTGAGGCTGCTCTCGCCTCCAAGACTGTCCCTGCTGATAGGGACGAGGACCATACTGTTGTGGATGGAATGACTGTTGCTGCTGTTGGTGTACTGGGGGCTGGGGCTGCTGCTGGTGATCTCATTGACGGCCGTACTAGCCACCCTGAACTGGAGGCTGCTGCTGGGATTTGACACCTCCGGCTGACCAATGGAATCTGGGATGGTCTCTTCGGATACCGGGCTGGGGTCGGTCGTACCAAATCCTGTTAACATCAATCAACGGCTCATGCTCGTAGGTGGGTGGAGGGAGTATTTCCAGAGGCTGATCCGGCTAGTAAACCACCATCTGAGTGTCTGGGGATGGTGGTGATTGGTAGTAAGGCTGCGGCTGCTGGTACGGCTCCGCCTGTACAAGGTGGACCTATCTAGGCTGACTGGAGCTGGAGCGCTGGGATGAGCTGCCACTGCCACTCAGATCTCCTCGTGACTGAAGACGGGGATGAGAAGCCGTCTGTGCCTCCTGGAGACACATGATCCGTGTCTTCAGGTCACTCAGCGTCTGTGCCATCTAATCCATATGTGATATGCCCTGGCACTACTTCTCGATCAACTCGATCCAGTTCAGCTTCTCGCTGATGATCCCCATGTCTGCGGCTGTGGACTCAGACTGTGTAGCTGCCGCAGACGAAGTAGAGGGACCGACATCGACCCGTGCTATCCTCTGGTACTGCACAGACTGGGGCTGGAGGCATCCCTGAGTGTAGAGTCAGGTCTGGGACATCACTGTGTAGTTCTCGGCCATCTCCTCGTAGATGGCCCAGACCTGATCCTCGTCTTGGCGAAGTAGGACCCGCCACATGAAGTATTCACCAGGCCCTGCAGCTCTGGTGTCAACCCACAGAAGAAGCTCTGAACTAGGTTCGGCTTCGTGATATCATGGTGCGAGCATCTATCGGTAAGCTCTCTGAACCTCTCTCATGCCTCGTGGAACTGCTCGTTGGGGAGCATGGAGAAGTTGCTGATCAGGGCCCTCGCTGCGTTCGTCTGCCCGAGTGGATAGTACTTGTTCAAGTACTCGGTGCGGAGCTGCTCCCAAGTGTATACGAACTTCCCCAAGTGCTTCAGCCAGGTGGCGTGCTCTATCTTCCAGTGAAAAGGGGAAGGCAAACATGTGAATGGTGTCCTCGTCCACCTGACGGTCGTGGACGGTGCTGCAGATCATCAAGAACTCCTGGAGATGTAGACGAGGCTCCTCAGTGGCGAGCCCATGGAACCGGGGCAGAAGCTGAAGTGTGTTGGGGGGGAACTTGAAGTCCCCCACGATCGCTGGAAGAACCACCCAATGGTGCGTCAGTGTCGATCTGGGGTTGTGCAACTCCCGCATCGGTCTCGTCTGGTCTGGTGCTGCCGTTGCTGCTACATCATCGGGTCCCCTCGGTCCATCTCCGGGCCCACGCTGGTCGCGATCGGCTCTCATCTGCTCCATCTCTCTCCTCATCTCAATCATGAATGCACCTTGATCCCTCAGCTGCTGTTGCATCGTCTCGAGGGAGGCGATCAAGGTGGTGTTGATCGCACCCTGGTCCAGGACATATGTCTGATATGGTCGGGGAACTCCAGTGCGGTCGTCACTGCTGCCGACCATGGTCTCTGGAAAAGCAAAAGACCCAAACTCAAGTGCTGATACATCAGTCTGCTATCTTTCATCTGGCACTGGCATCTCATAAATAGAAGAAGGGTGGTTGAGGGGGAACAAGGTGGAATCGAACTCGGGTTCTGAGAGCGGGTCTGAGCTCTCACGAACCAACCTAGATGAATGGGCTGGAGTGCTAAAAAGCGGTGCAGCCAGAGGCTGCCTAAGAGACCTCCTGCCCATCATCTTGATCTGGCGAGTCGGGCGGATGGGATCTGGAAACAGCTATGATGAGCAAACAAACCCTGGGTTCACCTACTCCACACTAAGCTGAAGACCGTAAGAGCTCGGTCAATTATCTTGTCTATTTTATTTAGGTGATCATGTCAGGATATAAGAGCGGTTACGTGACCTGGTAGGAGACTGTCCCGTATAAAAGGCTGGTAGTCTAATCGGGGCTCGGATGTGGCTCTGGCCTAGTGTGCGTGTCACTCTCTCGCTCACACAAACCAGACAATGAGGGGGTTGCTCTCCCCAAGACAAATTTTTATGATGAGGTGTCTTTTAGGGTCAAGTTGGTTTAGCAGTCCCAAATTTATGATTTTTGATTTTTTAGGTATTTTTCAAATCAAACAATCGCCTAACGAATTTTTCAGTTCTTCTGATTATTTTAAGTCCAAAAATGGGGGGAGAAGTCGAAAAAGCCGATGCGCGGGAAATCAATGATGCATGCAGAGTAAGAAATGCATACCTGACTCCAGCAGTCTACATGCAAAGTGATCCGCGCATAAAATAAAGACAGAAAGGAAACTACCTATATGATGCACGGGAAACAACCTTAAGAAGAGCAATTCTACACGAAAGCACCAATGGCTAAGTGGTCAACAGGAGGGGTCGGTGTCCGGTCTCGGATACCGATCGGTGCCTGCCACAACGAGTCCTGCCAGCGCTGTATACGACCTCTAGAGGCGCGGGACCGCTCAAGTGACCAAATAGTCTTTTTTATTAATTTTTATTATTGGTCCAATTACGGTCTATAGGAACAGGCAAGTTATTAGGTGTGTGGACCCTAATTATTACGACGCAATCAGCGAAAATCCTAAGCTAAAGCCAAAACCGTGAAAACCGGATAGGCAGTAAATAAAAAATGAAAACAAAACCGCGAAAAAGCCGCAAAATTCTAGTGGGGTCCCCCGAGCACATTGATGCTCGACGAAACAAACCTCGAGAGTCCAAGTGTCCAAGTCCTGTCCCTGGTCCCTGTGTTATTACAACAAATTAAATGTGCTGAAAAGAAAACTACGCTAAGCTAGCTACTCCCGCACTCCTACTGTCTCCTCGCGCTCTCCTGCGGCTCCGTGTAGAAGGGAGCCGCCTCCGATTCCCGCGGTTGCGTCGGCTCTTCGAAAAGAGCTGCCTCGGTCCTCAGGCCCCTCGCAAGTAAACAAACAGAGTGTCATACCAGATAAACAAAGCAAATAAACTAGAACATGGTATATGCATAAAAATGAGAATAAAAATAAACACTCAAAACAACCAAAAACAAAAGAAAATAAAATAAAATAAAATGAAAAAAAGAAAAACAAAAAGCCATGAAAAGCCGCGGATGAACAAAAGGCCGCGGAAAATCGCAAAAAACAAAAGAAAACAAAAAGAGAAATAAAAACAACTACTAAGCCGTGCTCCCCGGCAACGGCTCCATTTTGATGAGCCGCCCGATAGACTAAGGTAAATCAGGTGTCAATGGTCGTTGCGACTTCAACCTTCGGGACTAAGAGCTCAATCAAGAAAACAAAATCAGACCACCAAAATAAAGAGAAAATCAAACAAAGCAGAAATAGCGGTCTTGGCTATATTATTAACCTGGTATAGCACCCAGGATCGGTCTCGAGGAGCACGAGTTGGCCTCACGGCCTACGAAGTAGTCTAAAATCAAAATAAATAAAAACAAAGTATTTTTGGTGGATTTTTAATTACTTATATATATATTTGGATTTTTAATAATAAAGAAAAATAAGAAAAGATAAAAACAAGCAAACTCAATGAATTATCTAAACATTAAAAAATGCTACAAAAATTGAAACAAAATATTTTATGTTTGTTAGGTTTTTTTAATGTTTTTTTTTGAATTTTTCAGATTTTTTTTATTTTTATGCAATTTTCTAAAAATCAAGAAAAGCAAAAACCTGAGCAATCTGTCTAGCCAGACTTCAAAGACCCGTGAAAAATATCAAATAGATCTTTTACAGCCTAGAGGTAATTTTTACGAAAAATACAAACAACAAGAAAAATTCAGGAAAAGAGTTTATTATTTTTTGAGTTTTCTACAATTTTTTAGAATTTTTTATAAGTTTTTAATGGTTTTTTTTATTTTTTTAAGGTTTTTATATGTCCAAAAATAGCCAAAATTGCATAGAAAATAAACACACCAAAAGTAGCAAATCCTAATTTTTTAGAATTTTTAAAATAGTTTTTTTTAATTTTTTTTATGATTTTCTAATTCAGACAGAAGCAAAAACAAAAGTTTTTGAATTTTTAAAAATATAAAAACACCTCAAAAATGTACCCAAAATTTAGGAAAAATTTTACACAGTGGCAGGAGCCACGTATCCAAATTTCACGCGATTTGGGTTGAATTTGTTATTTAATTTAAATAGAATAAAAGCTCACAGTGCACAGGGACCTAAATGCAAATAAAAACTACTTCCAGGGGCCAAACAATAACAAGCAAATAAAACCCAGGGCCCCTCATGCAAATATCCAGCAAGTCACGCGCGATGCACGTGTATCAAGCACGGAGGGACCTATTTGCAATTCCTATTTCTAAAATATCAAACAAATAACGCACATAAACGACATGACACAAAATGCAAAAAGACCAGATCCTCACGTGTCAATTCACGTGGTCCACATATATAAGGACTAAAGTGCAAATAGCAAAAACATAAAGGTCCAGAGTGCAATTATCCAAAAATAAAAACAACTAGATTAAATATTTACAGGACTAGATGGCAAATATAAAAGAGCAGGGGCCTAAGTATAATTTACCCCATATTATCGGAGGGTTGAGGGGGTACCACAAGGATGATCAACGACTGCAAGGCAATGGCACCCCTTCGTTGAAGCGAACGATCCTGATTACCCCGAGAGATCTTACGGTAGCTGGCGCTCCTCAAATGGACGGATGAGATAGGATCTGGAGCGTCGAGGATGATCGGACGGTGACGGAGGATGCTCCAAGAATAGCTCGCCGGCGAGCTTCGCCCGGCTCCGTGCGCGTGGTGGAGACCTCCTCTGGAGCTGCTGAGATATGGAAAATCTTTGCGTCGATGCTCCGCAGCTGCTGGAATCCTCCGATGACGCCGGGGACCACCAGAGCGGCCCGGCGACGGCGGAGGAGGGAAGCTCCTAGGCTTGAACGTCGCGACCCTCAGATGGGTCGCATTCACCTGCAAATGGGCACCAACAGCTTCCTGGGTCGAGGGCGAATTGCCACGACCCTGTTAGGGGTGAAATGGGTGGTCGGGTGCATCGGGTGAGCGACCTCCAGCGAGGCGACAACGGTGGAGGTCGAACCTTGGTTCCGGGGCGAACCAAGGGGTATGGCTGGGTGAAGAACGTGAAGGGAAGTCCCACGAAGGTGAATCGATGGCCCGATGATCGATTGGATGAGCGGAGTGATGAATACCCATTCATCACTCTTTATTCTTATATTTTAGCTATAAAAACCTTTGCAAATACATGTAGATATCTGTAAATCTCAATAATTACCAAAAAGCATGCATTGTATAAAATTAAATAATTAGCATGTTTTTGTGCAAAAAAAAAGAATAAAGAAATAAAAGAAAAAGAGGGAGATATTTAGAATAAATATTGAGCGACCTGATCCCAAGGGAGGGCTCAGCATGGGCCTGACCGCATAAACCAAAAAATAGCGAGGATTTGCGGACTACTGAGATGAAGGTGACGGTGACTAGACAAGTGGAAAGTAGAGATAGATAAGGAAGCTCATGTGTGTAAATACACCTGTAATTAAATAAAAATAAGTATTTTCCTCTAAAAATAAAATATAAATTGGGTTTATATTTATATGTACATATTTGTAAATACAAAATCAAAATAAAAATAAGAAAATTAAAAAAGAAAATAAAAACATCCTTTCTTGTATATATTCACCCTTGTACATATAACCCCTTTCTCTATTTATTTCACCTTGTAAATAAATAAATTAAATTCCATAAAAATTTGTATATATTCTATATCCTATTATGTAAATAAATAAAATAAAAACCATAAAAACAAAAGTTAAAATAAAAAAGAACAAAAATAAGAACCAAAAGAAAAATTGTACATATACCATGTATATAAATGTAGATAACTATTTATTTTACCCTTGTAATTAAAATAATAAAAATAAAATAAAAACACCACAATATTCCAAATTTTATCTTATAAATAAATAAAATATAAAAATTGGAATAAAAATGCTCAATAATAATTAATTAAAAATCAAAAATTAAAAAATTCAATATTGTATATATACCTATACATAGTACTATATTGTATATACCATATTTTTATTTTCAAAAAAATAAATAAAAATCACAAAAAATAGTTTAAAATAAATGGAACATTTTTCATGTTTTGAGTTTTTATTAATTCGGCCATTTTCTATTTTAAATTCGAATTTCCAAATCTTTTTGACGTGGCCAGTTCTGATTGGTCCACGGGGGACGTTGACCCCCCAGTCAACTCCCCCCTTATACCACAGACCCGTGGATCTTTGCTCTTGACCCGACTTTGCCGATTTTTTCCAGCATGATCCGACTTCCATTAATCGAAACTTCAGGCCCCGATTATCCTTGAATCATCACTAACCCACGCCCGATCATCCACTTAGGGATCCGAGCTTCGCCGTGCTCTGCCCGACCTATTCTTACCGAACCCTCACTCGTATAAAGCATCAACTCCGCCCACACTTTCACGCATCTTTGGCTGCGCATTCTCCACCCCAGGACCTCCACCATCTCTACCTGAGTGACAGCAGCCGGCCGGTGGTGTTGCTGCGAGGAGAGGGTGTCCAGACCATCGATCCGGTGACCTAGCGCCGCCGTGCGCCGCCACCAGCGTGGTGCTCGAGCCTCGGGCATCGACGGCCCTCGAGGCTAGGACCTAGAGCTTCGTCAGCTCGTCCCCAGTTGACCTTGTTCATCAGTGGCCCTAGTTCTTTCTCTTTTTTGCTAATTTTGAGTTACGCCCAAATCACATCTCCGCCGACGACCGTCGATTCCGACCACCTCCGTTTACATCTCGATCATCGGATGATACCATCACCTTCGCCTTACTCCCCTGCACCTTCTTCGCCCAGCCATTCAACCCACTTTGCACATGAACTGGGATTCGAGCTTCTCCACCGTCGCCTCGCCGGAGCTCGCCCATTTCGACGCACCGTCCACCCACTCCGTTCCTTACAGGGTCGAGGCACTTGCCCTCGACCCAGCATGCTCTTTGTGCCATTTTGCAGGTCAGAGGAGGACCATCTGAGGTCCTCCATCTTCAGCACAGGAGCTCCAGCTCCGCCGGTGTCGCCTGAGCTCTCCGGAGCTCCATTGCACCATCGGAGGGGCTCTTCAGACGCAGGAGGCCCAGGCGCTTCTTCTCCAATCATCAGTAGCCTCAGAGGAGGACCACCGTGCGCGCACTGGGCCGGCAAAGTTCGCCGGCCACCTGTTCTTTATAGATCCTCCCGATCGTCCATCCAGCCCTCCAGCTAAAGATTAGATCGCAGCCATCCAACTTGAGGAGTAACCACCACCGTCCGATCATCAGAGGGTGGATCGTCGTTAGATCAGCGAGGGTTAGCCACGGTGCACAGCAGCTGTTGATCTTCCACGTGGCTAGCTCTCGACCGTCAGATCTGAGCCGCAGCCCTTCGTTGAGGTGCCGTCGTTCCCTGCCGTTCGATCGGCTACGTGGCGCCATCTCAGCCCTCGGATTAATAAAAGGGCAAATTACCCTGTAGGCCCTTCTCTTTTCTGCATTTAATATTTAGTCTTGTAAATATTTTTCATAGTTGTTTTTATTTTGGTTAATTTGCATCGAGGACCCTACTGTTCTGGACATTTGCATTTTCGTCCCTGTTATAGTGGCCACGTGCTTCGCCACGTGTTTTAGTGGGATATTTGCATTTTATACCCTACTTTTCTGGAATGTTATTGCTTGCATCTTTTAAAATAGGAATGACATTTTAGTCCTTCCAGGCCTGAGTCATGTGTATCGTGCGTGGGTCTCGGGGACTTTTTACACTTTGGCCCTAAGTTTTCATGCCGTGTTATTAATAGGCCCCTGGAACATGTTTTCCTTGCTGTTGGGTCCCTATGCACTATGCCTTACTATTTGATTTTAATAAAATATCAAATCAAGTCCAAATTTCGTGAAAATTGGACACGTGGCTCCTGCCACTGTAAAATTTTCGCTAAAGATTTGGTACATTTTTGAGCATTTTTGTTATTTTTAAAATTCAAAAACACCACTTTTTCTACTGTCCAGATATAAAATTCACAAAAAAATATTAAAACATCTTCAAAAAGATTAAAAATTTGGTACATTTTTGAGCATTTTTGTTATTTCGTGAGTTCTATTGTGTTCGATTTTCTGACCAATTTTGGTCATTTTTGGACTTATACAAAATATAAAAATTGAAAAACATTGAAAAACTTAGAAAATTCTAATAAATAATTGAAAACTCCCAAAAACAATAAATCCAGTTCCTAATTTTTCCTTTTTGTCTCTAGTTTATAGGAAAAATACCTTCACCCTTAGCTAGGGTCATTTATTTATTTTATTTTGGCCCTCCAAGCCTGACTGGACAGCAACAGTTGTTTTCATTCTTGTTTCATTTTTATAAAATTCCCTAAAAATCAGAAAAATACCAAAAATTCACCAAAAACATAAAAAACATAAAAAACATAAAAATATTTTTGTTTGAATTTTTAGATCATTTTTGAGTGACTAAATAATTGTGTGAAGTTGCTTGTTTTCTTGATTTTATTATTTTCTTTATTATTTAAAAATCCAAAAAAATATATAAAAATATTAAAACCCACCAAAAATAATTTTCTTTTGTTTTGTATTTATTTCTGACTACTTCATAGGCCGCGAGGCCATCACGTGCTGATGAATCCATGGATTCATTAACTTTTCTATCGCATTTTGTCTTAAAACCCTTAACAAATACATGTAAATACTCACTAATTCTCATACTTTAAACAAAACACCATTCATGTATAAATATTCACTTTTAACCACTAAACTCATGTAAATAAATAAAGAATCAGAAAAGAAAGAAAAAGGCATATGGAATATATGTATATATATGCAATATGACTTAAACTATAAATATAGCTGTAAGATATATTTATAGCCCAACCCCCGAGACTCAGCATGGATTGGTCGACAAACCAATAAGTAGGGGAGATAAGGAAAAGAAAACCAAATAAAAATAATCTAACACATGTATATATACTTTTCACTATTTATCAAATAAATACAAAACTTCAAGGAATTGTAATTATTTCATATGAACATATTTTTTACCAAACTCTTCTCCCTAATTATTCATAAAAATGTAAATAAAAATATAAAAATAAGTTAAAAATATTACCCTGTAAATATGCCAAGAAATCCAGCTTACAAATTATCAAAATCTTAAACTTCCGAACATCATAACTTCCTCATACGAACCCCAATTTCACTCTAGTCACCTTTAAAGTTCATAAAAATAATATTATCTAATTAATAAAGGTGGTTTCATTGAATTCGGAGTCCGTTTGCAAAAAGTCAGTTTTGGGACCAAAAGACAAAGGGGTTTCTGGGCTATTTATTTTATGTAACACACACTATTTATTATTTTCTTAATTTTATAATTTTTAAATTATTTCATGATCTTGTAATTCACCATAAATTATTTTCATAATTTTTGAAGACTATTTATTATTTTTATAAAATCAAAAACCTCAAAATATAGGTATAATTGACCTATATAGATACTTACTCTACTTATTAAAATATGTAAATTAATTCATAAAAATCTATAAAAATTCATACAAGTCTTATTTAATACCCTAATAATTAAGAAAATATAAAAAAATTATTTTTACTTAATGATTTATTAATTAAAAAGTCTAAAACCTAATTATAAATACATATTTATTAATAAAATATTTATATTTTTGAATAATATTTATTAATTATAAAAAGTATTTATACCATAAATTTCAAAATTAATTTATTTACATTTTTTGTGTTTATAGTTATTTAAAATAAGTTTATCTACTATTTATTATCTATTTTACAAAGAAATTTAGCCTCTGGACCAACCAGGTGCTGACACTTATCAGCACCTGGGTTCTTCTTCCCCAAGAATCAGGTCTACCAGAACTTCTCGACTGGCCTACTTCCCCTAATTTTCCCGTGCAACCTGCAACCTCTCCGACTCACCTAAGCCGTCGATCCTACCCTCCTAATTACACTCTCCATCGCCGGCCATTGATTTCACCTTGGAGCCCAAGAAAGCTCCCTATAAAAAGGCCCCAAGTCGCCATAGCCAACAGAACTCTCTCCAACTACCCAGGAACCCAAGTTCCAGTAATCGATCCCTTCTCTTTCTCGCCTTGTTCCGGCCATCGACGGTGGTGACAACACCGAGGAGAGGCTTCGCGTGGAGGAAGGACCTCAGAGGAGGAGTCCCAAGGTGCAGCAATGCCTTGAATCGCAGCATTGCGCTGCGTGAAGCTCCGAGAAGACCGCTCGTTGAGCCATCACCAGGAGGTCATACACCTCCAGTTCCCAGGTCATTTCCTTCATCGTTTGCGATTTTGTTTCTCGATCTACGAGCCACGATTAGCGTGGCTAATCACGCTTTTAGATAGGTTAACCAACCATCTTAGCAACACAATCAAAAACCCTCTCGATTCACTTTAAATTCGCTTCAAATCAATCATCAAATCATCATCTTCTTCGCATTTTGGTTGCTTTGACTGGAAACTTAAGATTTTTCACCATTTTTGGAGCTTGAGATCTTTCATTTGTTGGCCGATTCAACACGAATCGAGCATATATGCTGTTCATTGCAGGATCTTCTTTGTCGCGAGCTACATCTCATCATCTGGAAGCTAATCGTCGTCATCAAAAGTCACCTCAAAGATGGGTCACCGTGACTGATCTACCTCCAGGAAGCTGAAGACATCATCTTTGACGCGACGCCACCGCCGCTCGGAGCAGCGCCAGCCTCATCCCTACTGCGGGCGAGCTCGAGGGGTGGAGGAGCCAACCCTTTGGCCCCGCCGGAGCGCGCAAGCCTTCGTCGGACGGCCGGGATAATTCGGGGAAGAAGACGCGTCCGCCATCAAGCTCCAACCGCTCAAGAACACGAGTCTTACAGGCTTGCGACACGTGGCCGAACCTGAAGCGTCCGATCGAGGCGTGATCTTCTAATCTCATCCGCAGGAAGCGAACCGGTATGAAAATTGCTGCTTAAGCCCAGCCAGAGATCAGAAATCATCCCCTCCTCCAGAGTTTTCTTTATTTACATTTAGGTCCCTCCGCAGGGACCTAAATGAAAAGTTTCTTGTACTTTTCTTTCAGAACAGTCCTCCAGGACCTTTTCGCAAACATTTTTAATTAGTTTTCTTACGCTTATGCCCCTGGGCTGTAGGGGCTGTTTCTTGTTCTTGTGACCTCAGATTTCGACGTTTCTTTGAGGGTAGTTACACAACTACCCTAGCTACTTAGTATAAAATTTTCGCGGCTTTTTGATGACTTTTTTATTTGTGTTTTGATTTTCTCGAAAACTGCTTCGTTTTGCTTTGTTTTCTTGTGTAGTTCGAGTACGCGGCTCGAACCTCGTTCACCCTTACTATATAGTATCACCTAGATATTACTCGCCTACTATATAATAAATAAATCTTTTGAAAAATTATCCCTTTTTGAAAATTAAATAAAAATTTGAAAAGAATAAAATCAAATAAAAATAATAAAAATAAAAATCAATAAAGAGAAGCGCTTTAACTTAGAGAAGAATTAAAATAAAATTACGAGAAGAGAAATCTAGGGAATTTATTCTGCCTCCTTGAGTTCGACCCAGGAACACTTGCCTGGTTAAATATTAGTGAACGGTTTTCCGACAGAAAACCGTAATTTTAAATAAATATTAGGGCAGAGGAGGAATGGACTTCCCATCGCTATTCACTATGCCAGCAAGACCTTAGATGATGCTCAGAGAAACTACACAGTGACAGAGAAGGAAATGTTGGCAGTAGTGTTTGCACTAAACAAGTTTCGATCTTATTTACTTGGCTCCAAGATCACAGTTTACATCGATCACTCAGCTATCAGATTTTTGATGGAAAAGAAGGATGCCAAGGCACGCCTTCTTAGATGGATTCTTCTACTCCAGGAATTTGATTTGGATATCAAGGACAAACCTGGAGTAAAGAATGTGGTAGCTGATCACCTCTCCCGATTACAGTCAGATCAGCTTTCAGATGAATACACGCCAGAGATCGCAGAGAGATTTCCAGATGAGAGCATCTTTGCGGTTACAGAACTTCCATGGTATGCAGATATAGTGAACTTTCTGGTCACACAGAAAAGTCCTCAAGGTTGGCCGAAGAACAGAGTTGAGAAACTCATTTCTGAGTCACGATACTACCATTGGGAGGATCCGATTCTTTTTCACGAAGGACCGGATTGCGTTTACAGGCGATGTATTCCTCAGGAGGAATATAATAGTGTCCTCACTTTGTGTCATTCTCTAGAATCAGGAGGACATCATTTAGGGAAGAGGACAGCGCAGAAGGTACTACAAAGCGGATTATGGTGGTCAACTCTTACCAGAGATGCTTGCACATTCGTGAAGAGTTGTCCAGATTGTCAGAGAGCTGTAGGGACAGTCAGTGCCAGAGATGCAATGCCGATGCGACCCGTCATTATCTGCGAGATTTTTGACGCATGGGGTATAGATTTTATGGGACCGTTCCCTTCTAGCAGCAGCTTTGAGTACATCCTTCTCGCTGTAGATTATGTTAGCAGATGGGTGGAGGCTATACCCGCACGAACCGCAGACAGTAAGACCGTTTGCAAGTTCCTAAGGGAATACATCATCTCGCGGTTCGGGATTCCTCGTATTCTTATCTCTGATGGGGGTAGCCATTTCATTAATAAGGAGGTGAAGAAGCTAGTGAAACAGTACATCATCGATCACAGAGTAGCTTCTCCTTATCACCCACAGAAGAATGGCATGGCCGAAGTCTCAAATAGGGAGGTGAAATAAATTCTCCAGAAGTTAGTACGACCGGATAGGAAGAACTGGTCACTTCTTCTAGACCAAGTTCTTTGGGCATATCGTACTGCATACAAGACTCCCTTAGGTACTTCACCATTCAGGTTAGTTTATGGAAAGCCGTGCCACTTGCCCGTAGAGATCATGCATAAATCTGAGTGGGCAATCCGAGAAATATTGATGGATATGTAGAAAGTAGGAGCCAAGATAAAGATAGATTTGAATGAGCTGGTAGAAATCCGCAACCAAGCATACGAGAACACACTCATCTATAAGGACAAAGTGAAGAAATGGCATGACAGACATATTCGGCACAAGAGCTTTGTCTCTGGGCAGAAAGTCTGGTTGTTCAATGCAAGGTTGAGAATTTTTCCCGGCAAATTGAAAAGCAAGTGGGAAGGACCGTACATAGTCAGAACGGTGCACGACAATGGCAGTATTGCAATATCAGATGTGTCACCTGGTGCAGAACCGTTTGTGGTTAACGGGCAGATGCTGAAGCACTTCGTAGAGACTACTGATCATCTGGCCCGTACTGAAGTGATCTATTTTGTACAGGAATCATGATCATTCTTTTACTCCTTCCTGTACAAATCCTTTTTGAGCCATTCTGGAGATTCACAACACTTGTATATTCTTCATAGACCGCAATCGTCCCCGTTTTTGCTCGTCTTCTATGCTTAGGATACCAGATCCTAAGTATAGGGGGGACCGATTGCCCGCTGATTTACATTTTATTTTTGTACTAATTCTTTTGTATAGCCATTCTTTTTCACGAATCACTGATCCCCAATTTTTGGCTACATTCTTTTCTATACTTAGGATGCCTTATCCTAAGTATAGGGGGGACCGAGTGATTTCGATGATTTCGTATTCTTTCCTTTTGAATTTTCGTTATTTATCCTTTTCATTCAGTCATCCCGTTTTTGCTCTCCCATAATACTTACGATGACCTGATCGTAAGTATAGGGGGGTTGACTGACTTGTCATCGATATCCCCTTTTCACCCACTTTTACTTAGCACGAGTCATGTCCTCCTTTTCTCTTTTAACGCTATGAGGACATAGCTCAAGCTAAGTATAGGGGGGTGCGTATATATTGTATATATACTTTCGGCCATAACTCGTACTTTTATGTATTTTCTATATCTATAAAATCCATAAAAAGTGGGTACGGGTTAATTTAAAATCCACTCTCTTATTTATAAAATCCTGGTAAATAAGTAAAACTTGTAATTAAAATCTATAATTAAAATCTGTATAATACTTATTTAAAATCTTATTTAATAAAACATGTATAAAAATCATTCAACCCTTGTAAAATAATTTGTAGATAAAACTTGTAAAATACATTAGACATTTAACTTAAATAAAATTTATCTTGTAAAAATTGTAAATAAAACCTTGTTTATAAAAATCATAAAATCCATAAAAATACAAAGTCCTAAAATTTGTAAAAACTACAAAATCCCTAAAATCCATAAAAATGAGTAAAATCCAGAAAATAGACTTCACAAAAACATGGTTGCATTTGCATTCGCATTTTTCAGAATAAGTTTGATTTCCGGAACTAAGGATCGAGTCTAGTCTGAAAGATGGAGCTTGATTACGGACTTTAACTTTCATTGTAAGGAGACTAATTAGGAACATGAATTTAGACTCTTCAGGTCTGGTGACTTAAAATCTTTGGGTTCCGTAAGACCATATTCGGGAAATCAAGTCATATGAGCTTGAGTAGACCATTTGGAGTCATCTGTACAACTCTTCACCAGTGAACCAACCTTGAACACATGCACTCTGAACTTAGCTCAACTCGCATGGAGTTTCGAAGTACAGTACACCTTGGTAGTGCATTCCTATCCTTATCTTTGCGGCATTGACGTCTAAAGACGGGAGAGGTTGGGGTTGCGATAGTTGCTTCGGATGAGGGAAGGATTCGCTGACACAATTTTTCTAAGACCTCAAAAAATGGACGGATTAAAAAGATTCTATAACCATCGCGGCACAAAAGATGAATGCAGTGCAAGCAAATTACAAAGTCAAAGCAAAGCAGAAGTCACCAAATAAGACCAAACTTGTCAAAGCTTCCACCAAATATGCCTGCACATCTTAGTGGAGACTCAGCTACACCGGTTGGGCTTCACAAGGAGATGCGTCTACACTGGTCGCACTCCACTTCTTTTCTCATTCTTCTAACTTCTCCCTATATTCGATTGTGGACATAGCAGAACTGAACTCAGAAGGGAATACCTCCCTCCCCGAGGAAAGAGTAGCGGGATGAGGAAATCATAGGAGTGTATAGCCGGGATTGACGGTTTCTTCGGTTCTCTAAGCAGGAAGAGCTAAATCAATTCACACACTGTACAAGTTGACTTCAAGGATGATAGAGTTTACGATATGAATAAGTGAGTCTGAACTAGCCGATGAAGTGATCTTGAGTAAGGATTATGGAACTTGAAGACTGTTGAGGATGAAATCCTAATCCTAGTTAAGGTTCCGACAAAATGCTTGTTTCAGGCCCGATCGAGCTCTGTCCTTTGTCTGTTCTCATGAATTGGTTTAGGAAAACAAATTCATTCTAACTTTCTTTCTTTTTCACTTACTTTTTCAAAATAAGTGTTTGCTAAGGGACTAGCAAAGTTTAAGTATAGGGGGTTGATGAATCCATGATTCATTAACTTTTCTGTCGCATTTTGTCTTAAAACCCTAACAAATACATGTAAATACTCACTAATTCTCATACTTTAACAAAACACCATTCATGTATAAATATTCACTTTTAACCACTAAACTCATGTAAATAAATAAAGAATCAGAAAAGAAAGAAAAAGGCATATGGAATATATGTATATATATGCAATATGACTTAAACTATAAATATAGCTGTAAGATATATTTATTTCCCAACCCCCGAGACTCAGCATGGATTGGTCGACAAACCAATAAGTAGGGGGAGATAAGGAAAGAAAACCAAATAAAAATAATCTAACACATGTATATACACTTTTCACTATTTATCAAATAAATACAAAACTTCAAAGAATTGTAATTATTTCATATGAACATATTTTTCACCAAACTCTTCTCCTAATTATTCATAAAAATGTAAATAAAAATATAAAAATAAGTTAAAAATATTACCCTGTAAATATGCCAAGAAATCCAGCTTACAAATTGTCAAAATCTCAAACTTTCGAACATCATAACTTCCTCATACGAACTCCAATTTCACTCTACTCACCTTTAAAGTTCATAAAATAATATTATCTAATTAATAAAGGTGGTTTCATTGAATTCGGAGTCCGTTTGCAAAAAGTCGGTTTTGGGACCAAAAGACAAAGGGGTTTCTGGGCTATTTATTTTATGTAACACACACTATTTATTATTTTCTTAATTTTATAATTTTTAAATTATTTCATGATCTTGTAATTTCACCATAAATTATTTCATAATTTTTGGAGACTATTTATTATTTTTATAAAATCAAAAACCTCAAAATATAGGTATAATTGACCTATATAGATACTTACTCTACTTATTAAAATATGTAAATTAATTCATAAAAATCTATAAAAATTAGTACAAGTCTTATTTAATACCCTAATAATTAAGAAAATATAAAATTAATTTTTACTTAATGATTTAATAAATTAAAAAGTCTAAAACCTAATTATAAATACATATTTATTAATAAAATATTTATATTTTGAATAATATTTATTAATTATAAAAATATTTATACCATAAATTAGAAAATTAATTTATTTACATTTCTTGTGTTTATAGTTATTTAAAATAAGTTTATCTACTATTTATTATCTATTTTACAAAGTAATTTAGCCTCTGGACCAAGAAGGTGCTGACACTTGTCAGCACCTGGGTTCTTCTTCCCCAAGAATCAGGTCTACCAGAACTTCTCGACTGGCCTATTTCCCCTAATTTTCCCGCGCAACCTATGACCTCTCCGACTCACCTAAGCCGTCGATCCTACCCTCCTAACTACCCTCTCCATCGCCGGCCATTGATTTCACCTTGGAGCCCAAGCAAGCTCCCTATAAAAAGGCCCCAAGTCGCCATAGCCAACAGAACTCTCTCCAACTACCCAAGAACCTAAGTTCCAGTAACCGATCCCTTCTCTTTCTCGCCTTGTTCCGGCCATCGACGGTGGTGACAGCACCAAGGAGAGGCTTCGCGTGGAGGAAGGACGTCGGAGGAGGAGTCCCAAGGTGCAGCAACGCCTTGAATCGCAGCATTGCGCCGCGTGAAGCTCCGAGAAGACCGCTCGTTGAGCCATCACCAGGAGGTCATACACCTCCAGTTCCCAGGTCATTTCCTTCATCATTTGCGATTTTGTTTCTCGATCTACGAGCCACGATTAGCGTGGCTAATCACGCTTTTAGATAGGTTAACCAACCATCTTAGCCGCACAATCAAAAACCCTCTCGATTCACTTTAATTTCGCTTCAAATCAATCATCAAATCATCATCTTCTTCGCATTTTGGTTGCTTTGACTGGAAACTTAAGATTTTTCACCATTTTTGGAGCTTGAGATCTTTCATTTGTTGGCCGATTCAACACGAATCGAGCATATATGCTGTTCATTGCAGGATCTTCTTTGTCGCGAGCTACATCTCATCATCTGGAAGCTAATCGTCGTCATCAAAAGTCACCTCAAAGATGGGTCGCCGTGACTGATCTACCTCCAGGAAGCTGAAGACATCATCTTTGACGCGACGCCACTGCCGCTCGGAGCAGCGCCAGCCTCATCCCTACTGCGGGCGAGCTCGAGGGGTGGAGGAGCCAACCCTCTGGCCCCGCCGGAGCGCCCAAGCCTTCGTCGGACGGCCGGGATAATTCGGGGAAGAAGACGCATCCGCCATCAAGCTCCAACCGCTCAAGAACACGAGTCGTACAGGCTTGCGACACGTGGCCGAACCTGAAGCGTCCGATCGAGGCGCGATCTTCTAATCTTAGCCGCAGGAAACGAACCGGTATGAAAATTGCTACTTAAGCCCAGCCAGAGATCAGAAATCATCCCCGCCTCCAGAGTTTTCTTTATTTACATTTAGGTCCCTCCGCAGGGACCTAAATGAAAAGTTTCTTGTACTTTTCTTTCAGAACAGTCCTCCAGGACCTTTTCGCAAACATTTTTAATTAGTTTTCTTACGCTTATGCCTCTGGGCTGTAAGGGCTGTTTCTTGTTCTTGTGACCTCGGATTTCGACGATTCTTTGAGGGTAGTTACACAACTACCCCAGCTACTTAGTATAAAATTTTCGCGGCTTTTTGACGAGTTTTTGACGTGTTTTGATTTTCTCGAAAACCGCTTCGTTTTGCTTTGTTTTCTTGTGTAGTTCGAGTACGCGGCTCGAACCTCGTTCACCCTTACTATATAGTATCACCTAGATATTACTCGCCTACTATATAATAAATAAATCTTTTGAAAAATTATCCCTTTTTGAAAATTAAATAAAAATTTGAAAAGAATAAAATCAAATAAAAATAATAAAAATAAAAATCAATAAAGAGAAGCGCTTTAACTTAGAGAAGAATTAAAATAAAATTATGAGAAGAGAAATCTAGGGAATTTATTCTGCCTCCTTGAGTTCGACCCAGGAACACTTGCCTGGTTAAATATTAGTGAACGGTTTTCCGACAGAAAACCGTAATTTTAAATAAATATTAGGGCAGAGGAGGAATGGACCTACCATCGCTATTCACTATGCCAACAAGACCTTAGATGATGCTCAGAGAAACTACACAGTGACAGAGAATATGCATGAATTTTAATACATAGGATCCAAACACCCTAATACATCTGCATGTTCCTATAGTTCGGTAATTGGACCTATAATAAAAGATTAATAAAATAGTTGATTCGCTTCCTTCGAGCCTACGTGCCGCAGCCTGCCCTGCCAAGCGCTGCTCCTGAACCCGATTTGTCGAGAGGAGGAGGGGTGGACCGAGACCGGACCCTTTGGATCGGAGGCTGGTGATCAGCTAGTTGTTCTTTCGAGTATAATTGCCTGATTAGGGACTCGGGTTTCTGCTTGTACCATTTATGTAGTTTATTTTCTGTCTTTCAATTCTGCGCGGATTATTTTGCATGTAGACTGCTGGAGTCAGGTACGCATTTCTTACTCTGTATGCATCATTGATTTCACCACACATCGGCTTTTTCATCTTCTCCCCCTGTTTTGGACTTAATAACCAGGAGAACTGAAAAATTCGTTAGGCGATTTTCTTTTTATTGAAAAATACCTAAAAAGAAAAACAATAAAATTTGGGACTGCTAACACTATCGACCCTAAAAGATACTTCACCTAAAAATTTGTCTTGGGGAGAGCAACCCCCTCATTGTCTGGTTTGCTTGTGTGAGAGAGTGACCCCGAACACTTGGTAGAGCCCTCCGATATTCTTCTCGACTGATTACCGGCTCTTTCTGTACGGGACAGTCAGTTGGGAAAATATTGGGTAACCAACAGGTCACGTAATCGCTCTGCTATCCTGACTGATCACCAAAATAAAATTGACAAGATAATTGACCGAGCCTTTACGGTCTTCAGCTCGCGTTGCGTTGGTGAATCGGGGGTTTGCTTGTGATCATAATTGTTACCAGATCTCATCCGCACTACTCGCCACATCAAGATGATGGGGAGACGATCTCTTAGGCAGCCTCTGGCTGCACCGCTTTCCGGCACGTCTACCCGCTCATCTGGGTTGGTTCGCGAGAGCCGAGACCCGCTCTCCGAACCCGAGTACGACTCCTCCCTGTTCCCCCTCGATCCCCCTTCTTCTGAGACTGAGATACCAGTGCCAGAGGAGAGACAAACAGATGATTTATCGGCACCTGAGTTTGGATGTTTTGATTTTGCAGAGACTATGGCCGGCAGTAGCAATGATCACACCATAGGTCTGCAACATGAGCATTTTGTTCTGGACCAATGTGCGATCAACTCCACCCTGATCGCCTCCCTCGAGACAGTTCGGCAATAGTTGAGGAATCAGGGTGCATTCATGTTGGATATGAGGCACGAGATGGAGCAGTTAAGAGCAGACAGAGAGCAGCGCAGAGACGGGCCGAAGATCCCCGATGAGGCAGCAGTAGCCGCAGCAGCTGCGACCGCAGCCGCAGCAGCAGCCGCCGCGGCAGGAGCAGAGCCACCGAGACCGATGCGGGAGTTACACAACCCCGGATCGACATTGATGCATCATTGGGTTGTTCTACCAGCGATCGTGGGGGACTTCAAGTTCCCCCCGAATACCTTGCAGCTCCTCCCCCCTTTCCATGGGCTCGCCACAGAGGAGCCCCATCTCCACCTCCAGGAGTTTCTGATGATCTGCAGCACAGTCCACGACCGTCAGGTGGACCAGGATACCATCTGGATGATTGCCTTCCCCTTCTCCTTAGCAGTCAGAGCAGCCACCTGGCTGAAGCATTTGGGGAAGTTTGTCTACACTTGGGAGCAGCTCCACACCGAGTACTTGCATAAGTACTACCCACTCGGGCGGACGAATGCCGCTAGAGTCCTGATCAGCAACTTCTCTATGCTCCCCAATGAGCAGTTTCACGAGGCATGGGAGAGGTTCAGAGAGTTGACTGACAGATGCCCACACCACGACATTTCCAAGCTGAACCTTGTTCAGAGCTTTTTCAGCAGGCTGACACCAGAGCTTCAGGGCTTGGTGAATGCTTCTTGTGGCGGGTCTTACTTCGCCAAGGATCACAATCAAGTCTGGGCCATCTATGAGGAGATAGCCGAGAACTATATGGTGATGTCCCAGACCCGATTGTACACTCATGGCAGACCCCAGTAGCCATAGACCATGCAGTACCAGAGGATAGCACGGGTCGATGCCGGTCCATTTAGTTCTTCTGCGGCAGCAGCACAGGCAAAGAGTACATCCGCAGACTTGGGGATCATCAGCGAGAAGCTATACCGGATGGAGATCATAGAGAAGAAGCAGTGCCAGGGCATCGCGCAGATGGAGCAGGTGGCACAGACTCTGAGTGACATGATGTTTCTCCAGGAGGCACAGACGGCTCCCCAGCCCCGTCTTCAGTCACGAGGCGATCCCAGCAGTAGCAGTAGCTCGTCCCAGCGCTCCAGCTCCCACCAGCAGCCTAGACAGGTCCATCTTGTACATGCGGAGCCGTACCAGCAGCCACAGCTTACCTACCAGACACCACCATCCACTGACACATAGATGGTGGTATACCAGTCGGATCAGCCTCTGGCAGTGCTCCCGCCACCCCAGTACGATGCAGAGCCGTTGATGAATGTCAACGGGATTTAGTACGACCGCCCCTAGCCCGGTATCCGATGAGACCATCCCGGATTCCGTTGGGCGGCCGGAGGTGCCCAACCTCAGCAGCAGCCGTCAGGACAGGGTGGCCAGTACAACCATCAGAGGGATCACCAGCAGCAGCAGCCCCCAGTGTACCCACAGCAGCAGCAGCAACAGTCTTCGCAGTATGGTCCTCGTCCCTATCAGCAGGGACAGTCTTGGAGGTGCAATCAGCCTCATCAGCCGCAGCATCAGCCACATTCTTACCCCTCTCAGCCACAGCACCAGCAGCCTCACTACCAGAGAGGCTAACCATCGGGTTCTCATGGGCCATCCTATGAGAGCCCCGCCTTGGATGACATAGCCCTCCTTCTCACAGATCAGCATGCTACTTTTCGACAGGAGATGGATGAGTTCCTCCAGGAGACGTGGGACATAATGAGAGGGAAGGCCGCCATCCCTGCCCAGATAGAGCCGAACCCCAACAACCTCAAGAGGAAATCTGAGCAGGTAGCTTGTACTGAGTATGCCACTCCGAGTGATACTTTTGGTGATATGTCTGCATATCTTTTTGATACTGATTTTGTCACACTTAGGAGCGGTAGGATGCCAGCAGGTGGCACCTCGTCTGAGCGACACCATGAGGATACTTCCAGAGCACCAGGCGAGAGGGAGAGCGGTACTGAGGCCGCTAGAGATGATGACGGTGGTACTGATGCCACCACGGATGCTGATCCCACCGGCAGTACTGAGGCCGTCGTTTCACCAGTTGGAGGAGGTGGTACTGAGGCCACCCATGTTGCCGATCTAGAGCGTGGTACTGAGGCCGCCCGTCTACCAGACGATGGTGGTGCTGATGCCACCCGTTCTTTTGAGATTCCTGTTGTTTTTCCTTTAGCTGATGTATCTCGAGACATTTCTGGCAATAAAGGAAACGGTTTGTTTTCTTCTGGTCCCACTGTGGTGCATGATGTATGTGTGGATCCAGCCATCGAGCCGTCTAGACCCTTTCTTAGTCCTTCATCTGAGAAGGACTCTGTGATCCCCTTCCCTAGAGCCCTTCAGATGGGGAAGGGGAAGAAAAATGAAAATCCAAAAAAGAGGTAGCAATAAGAGTTCAGCCAACAGATGATAGATCGTTTCCACATTCAGCTGACTCTTCAGGAGGCTTTGCAGCACATCCCTCTACTCCAGCGTTCACTGAGAGACAGGACCACAGCCGGGAGGAAGAGGAGGAACCACCATTCAGAGATTCATGTGCTGACGAGAGCCACTTGTTTTGCGATCCAGAACCGTCTGCCGGCCAAGAGGCCAGATTCCGGAGCCCCTTATGTCAGATGCCATATCAGAGAGCAGAGGTTCTACCATACTCTATTAGACAGCGGATCGTCGATCAACCTACTTCCGGCAGCCCTTCTCGACCGCTTCGAGTTGGGCACTCTTAGACAGAGTAGGACAGTCCTTCAGTTTGGTGATCGATCTGTCAAGAGGCTGAAGGGGTTGCTCAGAGACGTTGTCGTCACGATTCAGGGCCTGCAATTCCCCGTAGACTTCGTAGTGTTGGACATGGAGATCCCTGATCCAGTGGCCGATACCCCCATCATTCTCGGTCGCCCGTTCTTGGCCACAGCCAAGGCGGTGACTGACCATGATAGCGGGAAGGTATACTTTTGCCTCGAGGGTGAGAGTGTACAAATAGAGACGGTCGAGGACAATAGAGCTAGAGACAGCATGCTCAGAGACAACTTCCGACACAGAGCAGCTGACAGATGCAGTGCCAGACATCCACCAGGACTGTGACTTTGTGATCACAGATGATGAGGCAGTTTGGGCAGACCCAGCAGTACAGGCCATCCTCTCACATTCCGATTCCACTGATGCAGAGACGACAGTAGAGGAGAGCTTGGAGAGCACATTCCTGGTCCAGAGTACTTTAGAGACAGCAGAGCCGGTTCTCGACCGTGAGACATGCGTTTGTGATGACGGTGGTACTGATGCCACCTTGGAGGATACATATCCCTCGGAGTCAGATTCTGACTGGGCAGATTGTGAGGATTACATACCAGATCTGACTTCACCTGAGCCTGCAGCTAGGAAGGAGGTAGATGCCGAGCAGAGCAGAGACAGTCCAGCAGGGCAGCCTTCTCCAGTTTCTGAGAGTGATAGAGAGTTTCAGTTCTCCCATGCGGATTTGGCAGCCTTCACGCTGAGTTTTCAGAGGCCAGATCCACCAGCACCCAGTTGTCCAGAGCTGAAGCCGCTTCCTGCGTCGCTGAAGTATAGGTTCCTTGCGGGTGAGCATGAGATGTACCCAATCATTATCTCTGCCGATTTGACTGGAGAGCAGGAATCCCGTTTGATGGGGGTTCTTGAAAAGAACAACAAGGCAATAGGATGGAGCGTAGCAGATCTCCAATGGATAAGTCCGGCCCTGTGCTCCCACCATATATATCTCGAGGATGAGGCGAAGCCGTCGCGTGAGTTCCAGCAGCGGCTGAACCCGAATCTGAGAGAGGTTGTCATGAAGGAGATTTCGAAATAGTGGAGCACCGATTTTATCTACCCCATCTCCGACTCCAAGTGGGTCAGCCCTTTGCATGTGGTGCTCAAGAAGACGGGCATCACTACAGTGGTCAGTGAGTCTGAGAGGAGATTGCTACACGGGTACCCACTTCTTGGCGAGTCTTCGTTGATTACAAGAGACTCAACCATGCCACCAAGAAGGATCATTTCCCCCTGCCCTTTATAGATCAGATCATTGAGAGACTGGCAGGGAAGAGCCACCATTGTTTTCTGGATGGGTACTCGCGCTACAACCAGGTGGCCATTGCTCCTGAGGACCAGGACAAGACTACCTTTACCTGTCCCTTTGGCACATACGCCTTCCGACGCACGCCATTTGGACTATGCAATGCCCCTGCGACTTTTCAGAGATGCATGCTGTCGATCTTCTCGGACATGGTAGGGGAATGCTTGGAGGTCTTCATGGATGATTTCTCGGTTTACGGCGACGGATTCGACTCCTATCCTGACTGCCTAGACCGAGTACTTCAGCGATGTATAGAGGTTCACTTGGTACTGTCTTGGGAGAAGAGTCACTTCATGGTGACTCAAGGGACGGTTCTTGGCCACATCATCTCCAACAGGGGCATGGAGGTTGATCCGGCCAAGGTAGATGCCATTAGAAAACTCGCACCACCGTCCAATTTGCGGCAGTTACGGTCTTTCCTGGGGCACGTCAGTTCCTACCGACGATTCATTCATGACTTCAGTAGGATTGCCCGGCCGTTGACTGACCTGTTGACGAAAGACACTGAGTTCCTTGTCGATGACAAGTGTCTTTCGTCGTTTGAGACTCTCAAGCAATGTGTCATTGAGGCTCCTGTTCTCCAGCCACCTGATTGGTCTCTCCCATTCGAGATCATGACGGATGCCTCCGATTTTGCCGTGGGGGCCGTGTTGGGACAGAGGAGGGATGGAGTCCCATTTGCTATCCACTACGCTAGCCACGCATTGGATTCCGTACAGCGGAACTACACAGTTGATGAATACCCATTCATCACTCTTTATTCTTATATTTTAGCTACAAAAACCTTTGAAAATACATGTAGATATCTGTAAATACAGATAATTACTAGAAAGCATGCATTGTATAAAATTAAATAATTAGCATGTTTTTGTGCAAAAATAAAAGAATAAAAAAATAAAAGAAAAAGAGGGAGATATTTAGAATAAATATTGAGCAACCTAATCCCAAGGGAGGGCTCAGCATGGGCCTGACCGCATAAAAGCCAAAGTAGAGAGAGATAAGGAAGTTCATGTGTGTAAATATACCTGTAAATAGAATAATAATATTTTCCTCTAAAAATAAAATAAAAATGGGCTTGTATATATTTGTATATATTAAATTAAAATAAAATAAGAAAAACTACAAAGAAAATAAAACCCCTCATCTATTGTATATATACCTTGTACATAGAACCCCTTTTTCTATTTATTTCACCTTGTAAATAAATAAATTAAATTCCATAAAAATTTGTATATATTCCATATCCTATTATATAAATAAATAAAATAAAAACTAGAAAAACAAAAATTAAAATAAAAAGAACAAAAATAAAAACTAAAAGAAACATTGTATATATACCATGTATATAAATGTATATAACAATTTATTTTACCCTTGTAATTAAATAATAGAAATAAAATAAAAACACCAAAATATCCCAAATTTTATCTTGTAAATAAATAAAATATTAAATGGGAATAAAAATGCATAAAAATAATTAATTAAAAATCAAAAATTAAAATTCAATATTGTATATACTATACATAGTACTATATTGTATATACCTTATTTTTATTTCAAAAAATTAATTGAAAATCACAAAAAAATAGTTTCAAATAAAAGAAGCACTTTTCATGTTTTGTGTTTTTATTAATTCGACCATTTTCTATTTTAAATCGAATTTCCAAATCTTTTTGACGTGGCCAGTTCTGATTGGTCCACGGGGGACGTTGACCCCCCGGTCAACTCCCCCCTAGACCACAGACCCGTGGATCTTTGCTCCTGACCCGACTTTGCCGATTTTTCCCAGCATGATCCGACTTCCATTAATCGAAACTTCGGGCCCCGATTATCCTTGAATCATTACTAACCCACGCCCGATCATCCACCTAGGGATCCGAGCTTCGCCGTGCCCTGCCCGACCTATTCTTGCCGGACCCTCACTTGTATAAAGCATCAACTCCGCCCGCATTTTCACGCATCTTTGGCTCAGCTCATTCCACCCCAGGACCTCCATTGCTCTCGCCTGAGTGACAGCTCGCGATTGGCTGTGTTATAGTGAGGAGGGAGTGACCGTACCATCGATCCAGTGACCTAGCACCGCCGTGTGCCGCCCAAACGTGGTGCTCAAGCCTCGGGCATCGACGGCCCTCGAGGCTAGGACCTAGAGCTTCATCGTCTCATCCCCAATCGACATCGTCCAGCAGGTAGCCATAGTTCTTTCTCTATTTAGCTAATTTCCGTTTAGCCCCAAATCGCCCATTCGCCGTCGCCCTTCGATTCCGATCACCCCCGTCCACATCTCGACCATCGAACTTGACCATCACCTTCGCACTCCTCCCACGCACGTTCTTCACCCATCCATTCAACCCAGTTCGCAAAGGAACTGGGGTTCAAGCTCTCTCACCGTCGCTTCGCCGGAGCTTGCCCATATCGACGCACGACCCATCCCCACCCCCGCTAACCGAGTCGCGACACTTTGACCTCGACCCAAGAGTCTGTTGCGCCACTTTGCAGGTCAAGACAAGCCCATCTGAGGGCTTAACGTTCAGGAGTAGCAGCTCCAGCTCCACCGTAGTCGTCGGACCATCTCCGACGCCTCCAGCTTCATCGGAGTCCCTCTTCAGACGCGGGAGGCTGATGACACGAAAACCGAGCAAGCGAGGTAGATCAGGTATATCTCATGCGGTCGTTGCGACCTCAATCGCTCGTTTGTCAATCGAGAAAAATAGACCACCAAATCAGATAAAAACCAATCAAACACAAGTAACGGTCTCACTATTAAATTAACCTGGTATAGCGACCAGGGTCAAACACAAGAGCACGTGATGGCCTTGCGGCCTATGAAGTAGTCAAAAAAAGAATAAAATAAAAGAAAACTATTTTTGGTGGATTTTTAATTTTTATAATTTTTTTGGATTTTTAATTAATTACGAAAATAAGAAAACAAGTGAATAAGCCAAATACAAACAATTATTAAGGCACTCAAAAATCAACCAAAAATTCAAATAAAAATGTTTTTATGTATTTTATATTTTTTACTATTTTGGGTAATTTTTGGTTTTTTTTTCTGATTTTTATTTAATTTTCTAAAAATAAAACAAGGCAGAGAAATGAAGGTACTGTCCAGTCAGGAGTAAAAGGCCAATTTAAAATGCAAAAAGACCCTTCTAACTCCTGCCAGGTAATTTTCCTATAAACTAGAAAGTTTAAGGAAAATTCAGGCACTGGAATTATAGTTTTTGGATTTTTGAATTATTTATTAGAATTTTTATAGAGTTTTTAGTGTTTTTCAATTTTTATGAGTTTTATATAATGAAAAATGACCAAAATTGGTCAGAAAATCAAACAAGACAAAATACACAGTAGCTATTTTTTTTTTAATTTTTAGATGAGTTTCAATATTTTTTGTGAATTTTTAAATCAGTCAGTAAAGAAAAAGCTTGTTTTTGAATTTTTAAAAATATCAAATAAAAAAATTTCTCCAAAAATTCTGGAAAATATTACAACATGGCAGGAGCCATGTGTCCAATTTTCATTGAATTTGGAGTGAGTTTGATATTTTATTGAAAATAAAACCTAGGTACAGTGCATAGGGACCTGTACGTAAATACTCGAAGTTCCAGGGGGTCCGGTGCAAAAATTCCAAGAAATCACATGCGAGGCGTGTGTCTGGGGCACACAGGGACCTACTTGCAAAGAAAATAAGGTATCTGGGCTAAATAATAACAAGTATTAAAAGCCCAGGGACCTTAGTGTAATTTACCCACTAATAAACGCACATGCTCTAAAAAATCACGCACAGGGGCATATGTGCAATTAATCAAAATATTTCATTCATTCAATAACATCCTAGAACTACAAGGCTCAGTATGCAAATATCCCAGACAAACACGTGTCGATGCACGTGACACACTACAGGCAGGGGTATATATGCAAATAGCAGAAAAGACAAGGTCCAAAATGCAATTTACCTAACGCAAATAAAATACTAAAAATATTTACAGGACTAAAACTAAACTACACTAAAGCTAAGGGCCTAAGGGAATATTTACCCTTTATTAAGTAGGCCGTCAGATGGGCGCCACGTGTGCTGATCGACGGCTGGGAAGGGGTGGCGCCCAACGCTGAGTCTTTGGTGCTGATCGAACGGTCAGGGCTTCGCCACATGGGAGATCGAACGGACGTGAGGCTCTGTGGCTAAACATCGACGATCGACCAGTCCAGATCGCTCCTCCAAAGATCGGACGGTGCTGGAAGCTCCTCAGGTGGACAGTCAGGATCTAAACTGGAGCCCGGGGTCGCTCGGACGGCTCTGGAATATGGTGGACGAACTGGAGGCCGGCGACTTTCATCGGTCCCGTGTATGCTCTGGCATCCTCCTCGCGGGCCACTGAAGATCGAAGAAGGGCGTTCTGGCCTTCCGCGTCAAATGGCGGCCTCCGATGACTCGACGGAGCTCCGGGGAGCTCAGGCGAGGTTGGTGGAGGTCGCCTGGCTGCACCTGGATGGTCGGGCCCTCAGATGGGCTCCTCTGGTCCTGCAAAATGGCGCAATACACTCACGGGTCGAGGGCAAAGTGCCTCGACCCTGTTAGGCGTGGTGAATGTGAACGGTGCGGCAGGGCGGTCGAGCTCCGGCGAGGTGTAGACGGTGGAGCTCGAAACCCCAGCTCCTGTACGAGCTGGGTTGAGTGAATGGGCGGAGAATGCGCGTGGGAAGAAGGCGAACATGATGGAAGGGTCCGATGATCGGGGCGAAGGTGGATGTGGCCGGAATCGACGATGAACAGAAAATGAGCAAATTGGGCGAAACTAGAAATTAAAGAAAAGAAAGGAAAACTAGGGCTACCTGGGTGGATGAGTCGACTGTGGATGAGCTGGGCTTGCTCTGGGTCGTCGCCTCACGGGTCGTCGAGGCCCGAGGCTCGAGCTCCTGCTTCAGGCGGAGCACGGCGGCGCTAGCTCGTCGGATCAAAGGTCCGGGCACCTTCTCCTCTCTTCGACACCACCAACGGAGAGCTGTCACCACAGGGAAGGCAGTGGAGGTCATGGGAATGAAAGGTGGGGAGCCAAAGATGAGGAACTGGGCTGCCGGAGGCGAAGCTATATATGCTCAGGGGTCCGATAAGATGATGACCGGGTGAGCAATTCAAGGAGCGGATCCCTAAAACGAGGTGTGCGCGAGGATCATGGATCTTCTCTTGGCAATCGGAGCCCTGGGTTTGAGTGGATGAAGATCGGATCTGGTCGCTAAAAGGTTGAGAAATCGGGTCGGGAACCAGATCAGCAAGGGAAGTGGTCCACAAGGGGGAGTTGACCGAGCAATCAACATTCCCCCGTGGACCAATCAGATAAGGCCACGTCAAAAAGATTTGTAAAATCCATTAAAAATAGGAAATTACCGAATTATTAAAAACTCAAAACATAAAAAATGTTTGTTTTAAATTTTTCTATTTTTTTGTTATTTTTAATTAATTTTTCAAAATGAAAATAAGGTATTTACATAATAGGGCTATATATAGGTATATATACAATATAGGATTTTTATTTTTGATTTTTGATTTGTTATTATTATACATTTTTATCCCCATTTTATTTTTTATTTATTTATATCATAAAATTAGGAATAAAAAGATATTTTTATTTTATTTTTATTATTTATATACAAGGGGGAAATAAATAGATATATACATCTATATACATGGTATATTTACAATGTATTTTTGGTTTTTAATTTTGTTCTTTTTATTTTGTTTTTATTTTTGTTGTTTTTATTTTATTTATTTACAATATAAAAGGTAGAATATTTACAAATTTTATGGAAATTAATTTTATTTATTTATAAGGTGAAATAAATATAAGTGAGTCGACTATATACATGGTGAATATGCATAAGTGATGTTTTTTTTGTTTTCTTTTTAATTTTTCTATTTTTGTTTTGATTTTTGTATTTACAAATATATACCATATATACAAACCACTTTTATTCTATTTTTAGAGGAAAATATATTTATTTTATTTATAGGTTTATTTACACACATGAGCCCCTATCTCCCTCTACTTTGGCTTTTATGCGGTCAGGCCCATGCCGAGCCCTCCCTTGGGTTAGGTTGCTCAATATTTATTCTAAATATTTCTTCTTTTTCTTTTTAATCTTTATTCTTTTATTTTTGCACAAAAACAAGCTAATTATTACTTTTTACACCATGCATGCTTTTGGTAATTATTTGTATTTACAAACATATACATGCATTTGCAAAGGTTTTTGTAGCTAAAATATAAGAATAAAGAGTGATGAATGGGTATTCATCAACCCCCTATACTTAACTTTGCTAGTCCCTTAGCAAACACTTATTTGAAAAAGAAGTGAAAAAGAAAGAAAGAAAAAGAAAAAGAGAAGAATGTACATGGATCAAGGTTGATTTATTAAACTTGCTTTTATTAAATTGAGGTATGGAGCTCGATCAGATCTTTGGATTATTAATGTGTCGGAACCTTATTTGGACTTAAGCTTAAAACTCAACAACCTCTAAGTTCCACTAATCTATATTCAAGACTCCTCAATAATGCAGGTCAGAACAAGTCATCAAACACAAACCCTGAAGACCATGAATCTTTCCTTGTCCTGTGATGTGAAATGTAAGCTCTCCACCTCAGAAATGGCAACTTGACAACCCTCCCCAACAAGGTAACTCTATGACCTCAATCTGGCCACTCTTTCCTCGAGGAGCGGTGTATTCCCTTCTAAGTTTAAGTTCAACCGGCTCAAGAAGAGGAGGAAGAATAGAATGGACCATGGCCAGTGTAGCCATGTATCCCTGGGAGCTC
Source organism: Ottelia alismoides (assembly GCA_037367405.1). Classification (NCBI taxonomy): domain Eukaryota; kingdom Viridiplantae; phylum Streptophyta; class Magnoliopsida; order Alismatales; family Hydrocharitaceae; genus Ottelia; species Ottelia alismoides. Next base: position 507,175 of record JAZKJV010011435.1, read on the forward strand.
AACCAGTGTAGACAAGTCTCCCTGCTGCAAGCTACATAAGGTGGGACATGAATCTCAAGCTTTGATTATTGCACTCTATATACAAACTCTGGTGGGATTATCATTTTCATTCAGACCCACCACTTTTTTGGAGTTATTTTCTTTTTGTTTATTTTTTTTTCATTTTTTTCATGTGCATCTATACAACATATACATGTGCAGCATATATACAAGGAGTTTTTCCTCTTGAGCCAGTCAACTATCCTTCTTTTGAAGCATTATTGCAACCCACAACTCCCGTCATTAGACCTCATGGCAACCAGACCAAGTTGAGATGCACTTCCTTCACTAAAAGAAGAAGAGAGGTTCTGCCTAGAAGTACTACCCTCATATGCTACCCCAAGTCAAGGAAGACTGCCTCCTCACCACCTCATCCGTAGAGAGCTCGGTGCAAAGTGCTGGTGTCCAAGTAAAGCCATTGTCCATATGAGTCATGTGTTGTTGTTAAGTGCTCTACTTAGGATCATTGAGATGACATGTGATCATAGCCTAGTGGACTCAAAGAATTAAGTCACCATGGACCTGAAAAGCCTTAAACCTAAGCCCTATAAGGCTCCTCTTATAAATTAGGTGGATTAAGATCTTAATCAAGCTCCATTTCTCAATTTGATTCCGTGCTAGTTTAAATGTCAACTATCATCCAGAAAAACTATATACATATGTACAAAGATGCTATTTACACAAATTTTTACAAGCATGCAAAATTTTTGAAAAATGTTTTGAAATCATGGATGGATGAATGCATGAAGTGCAAGTTTTGCAAAAGTATTTACACACATTTACACAAGATTTTTGCAAACTTTTGATTTTCAAAACATTTTGGAAAAATTTTGTACTATATACATAATTTTGATAAGAAAATATTTACACAAGCTTTACACGAAAGATTTTCGAAAACATTTTTACAAAAATAATTTGTACACTAGCTATTTATGTGCAAATAAAAGAATGTATATGTACATGAAAAATTTTTAATTTTTGTGATTTTTAGGGTTTTTAGCCATTGTATTTATTTACACCCTCATACAAAGTACGAGTTATGGCTAAAGTATATATGAAATATATACACACCCCCTATACTTAGCTTGAACGATGTCCTCAGAGTCAAGAGCGATGAAGAAGACATAACTCGTGCTATGTATAGGGAAGTGAAAAGGAAGGCTATGTACAAGGACGAATGAATGAATAGAAAGTCAAGAAGATCCCGAGTCTTCCCCCTATACTTAGGATCCAATACTCCTAAGTATAGCAGGCTGTACACGAAGGGAAGACTGAGAGGAGAATGTACAAGGTCTACCCCCCCTATACTTAGGGTAAAATATCCCTAAGTATAGGCAGCAAAACAGGGGTAGAAGGAAACAAAATGAATACTCAGAGGTCCCACATCCCCCCTATACTTAGGGTAAGGTACACCCTAAGTATAGCATAATCAAAGATGACAAACGGGATGTGAGACTAAAGAATGTGATGATATAGACATCTGGATCTATACAGGTCAGAAGATCAGTGAAAATCAGGCGTGAGATGCAATAGATGTGAGTCAAAAGACCACATCTCATGCAAAATGAATAGGGGCAACATCAACGACCCGTGGCTCATGATCTAGAAATGGCTTGAGCCGCTGGCCGTTTACTCGAAAGGTACTCTCAGAAGACAACTCGGATATATCAATGCTACCGTTGTCGTGTACCTTTCTCACCAAGTAGGGTCTCTTCCACTTGCTCTGTAGCTTCCCTGGAAATAAACGAAGCCTCGCATCAAATAGCCATACTCTCTGTCCAGGCTCAAAATGTTTGTGGCTGATATGAGAATCATGCCACTCCTTCACTCTCCTTATACTGTAGGCTGTTTGAGAAGGCGGTATCTCTAAGCTCCTCCAGGGCTGCTAACTCTGCCCTCCTCTGGTCTCCTACACTATCTGGATCCATAAGTATCTCAGTGACTGCCCAAAGTGACCTGTGTCTCAGCTCAACAGGCAAATGGCACGGCTTGCCATATACGAGGCGAAAGGGAGATGTGCCCAATGGTGTCTTGAAAGACGTCCTATATGCCCACAAGACCGAGTCCAAAAGCTGTGACCAATCCTTTCGATCAAGGCAGACGACTTTCTGCAATATAGTCTTGATCTCCCTGTTCGACACCTCGGCTAGACCATTCGTCTGTGGATGGTAAGGTGTAGCAACACGATGGTCTATACCGAACTTGCTAGCAAGGGCCTTCACATGGTCGTTGATGAAATGAGACCCCCCCATCTGAAATCAATACTCGAGGTACCCCGAACCGCGTGATGATATGCTTCCTCAAAAATCTACAAATTGTCCTCGCATCAGCGTCTCGGGCAGGGATAGCCTCAACCCAACGACTAACATAGTCAACAGCCAATAGAATGTACTCAAATCCCCGACTCTTAGGGAATGGACCCATGAAATCAATGCCCCATGCGTCAAAAACCTCACAGAAGTGAATGGGCTGCATCGACATCATATCACGCTGTCCATAAGTGCCCATCCTCTGACAGTCAGTACACCTCTTCACGAACTCATCAGAGTCCTTGAAGAGGGTAGGCCACCACAAGCCGGATTGGAGCACTTTCTGTGCCGTTCTCCTCCCAGAATGATGTCCTCCTACCTCAAGCTTGTGGCAGTAAGTGAGGACGCTATGGTACTCCTCCTGAGGAATGCACCTATGCCAGATGCTGTCCCCTCCTTCGTGGTAAAGGATGGGATCCTCCCAGTGGTAGGACTTGGCCTTCGCAAGGAAGGTCTCAAGCCTCTGCCTGGGACAATCTTGTGGGACTTTCCCAGCAACGAGAAAGTTCACAATATCGACATACCATGGGAGTGAGGCGATAGCAAGGATCGCCTCATCTGGGAAGGTCTCACAAATGGGATCAATATGCTCGGACTCCTCAGGCTGTTCTAAACGGGAGAGATGATCCGGCACCACATTCTTGACTCCAGGCTTATCTTTGATCTTAATGTCGAACTCCTGGAGTAGAAGGATCCATCTACTCAGTCTGGCCTTGGCATCCTTCTTTGCCATGAGGTATCGGATGGCAGTGTGATCAGTATACAAAGTCACTCTAGATCCAATGATGTAAGATCTGAACTTATCTAGGGAGAACACTACGGCTAGCATCTCCTTCTCTGTGACTGTATAATTCCACTGCGCGGAATCCAATGTGTGGACAATGTAGTGGATAGCAAAGGGGACTCCATCCCTCCTCTGTCCCAGCACGACCCCCACGGTAAAATCGGAGGCATCCGTCATGATCTTGAATGGGAGAGACCAATCGGGCGGCTGGAGAACAGGAGCCTCTATGACACACTGCTTGAGAGTCTCAAAGGACGAAAGACACTTGTCATCGACAAGGAACTCAGTGTCTTTCGTCAGTAGGTCAGTCAGCGGTCGGGCGATCCTGCTGAAATCATGAATGAATCGTCGGTAGAAATCGACGTGCCCCAGGAATGACCGTAACTGCCTCAGATTGGACGGCGGTGCGAGTTTTCTAATGACATCTACCTTGGCCGGATCAACCTCTATGCCCCTGTTGGAGATGATATGGCCAAGCACCGTCCCTTGAGTCACCATGAAGTGACTCTTCTCCCAAGATAGCACCAAGTGAACCTCTATACATCGCTGGAGTACTCGGTCTAGGCAGTCAAGACAGGAGTCGAATCCGTCGCCGTAAACCGAGAAATCATCCATGAAGACCTCCAAACACTCCCCTACCATGTCCGAAAAGATCGACAACATGCATCTCTGAAAAGTCGCAGGGGCATTGCATAGCCCAAATGGCATGCGTCGGAAGGCGTATGTGCCGAAGGGACAGGTAAAGGTGGTCTTCTCCTGGTCCTCAGGAGCGATGGCCACCTGGTTTTTGCCCGAGTACCCATCCAGAAAACAATAGTGGCTCTTCCCTGCCAGTCTCTCAATGATCTGGTCAATAAAGGGCAGGGGGAAATGATCCTTCTTGGTGGCCTGGTTGAGTCACCTGTAGTCAACGCAGACCCGCCAAGAAGTGGGTACTCGTGTAGCAATCTCCTCTCCCAACTCACTGATCACAGTCATGATGCCCGTCTTCTTGGGCACCACATGCAAGGGGCTGACCCACTTGGAGTCGGAGATGGGATAGATAAAATCAGCGCTCCACCATTTCGAGATTTCCTTCATGACAACCTCTCTCAGATTTGGGTTCAGCCGCTGCTGGAACTCACGCGACGGCTTCGCCCCATCCTCGAGATAGATATGGTGGGAGCACAGGGCCGGACTAATCCCCTGGAGATCTGCTACGCTCCATCCGATTGCCTTGCGGTTCTTTTCAAGAACCCCCATCAGTCGGGATTCTCGCTCTCCAGTCAGATCGACGGAGATGATGACTGGGTACATCTCAGGCTCACCCACAAGGAATCGATACTTCAGCGAAGTAGGGAGCGGCTTCAGCTCTGAACAGCTGGGTGCTGGTGGATCTGGCCTCTGAAATGTCTCTGTAAATGCTGCCAAATCTGCATGGGAGAACTGGAACTCTCTCTCAATCTCAGAAACTGGAGAAGGCTGCTCTGACTGACTGTCTCTGCTCTGCTCGGCATCTACCTCCTCCTCAGTTGTAGGCTATGTGGAACTCAGTTCTGGCATGTAATCCTCGCAATCTGCCCAATCAGACCCTGACTCTGAGGGATCTGCATCATCAAAGGTGGCGTCAGTACCACCATCACACAAGGTGGCCTCAGTACCACCATCATCACTAGACTCTGTGTCGCGGTCAAGAACCGGCTCTGCTGCCACTGAAGTATCCTGAACCAGGAATGTGCTCTCCAAGATCTCCTCTGCTGTCATCTCGGCATCAGCTGTGTCTGAAAATGAGAGGATGGCCTGTGCTGCGGGGTCTGCCCATGCTGCCTCATCGTCTGTGATCACAAAGTCACAGTCCTGGTGGATGTCTAGCCCAGCATCTGTCAGCTGCTCTGTGTCTGATGTGGTCTCCGAGCATGATCTGTCTCTGGCTCTACTGTCCTCGACCATCTCTATTTGTACACTTTCGCCCTCGATGCAAAAGTATACCTTCCCGCTATCATGATCAGTCACCACCTTGGCTGTGGCCAAGAACGGATGACCGAGAATGATGGGGGTATCAGTCACTGAATCAAGGATCTCCATGTCCAACACTACGAAGTCCACGGGGAATTGCAGGCCCTGAATAGTGACGACAACGTCTCGCAACAACCCCTTCAGCCTCTTGACAGATCGATCAGCAAACTGAAGGACTGTCCTGCTCTGTCTAAGAGTGCCCAACTCGAAACGGTCGAGAAGGGCTGCCGGAAGGAGGTTGATAGACGATCCGCTATCTAATAGAGTCCGGTCGAACCTCTGCTCTCTAATGTGACACCTGACATACGGGGTACCTGAATCTGGCCTCTTGGCCGGCAGACGGTTCTGAATTGCGAAGCACGTGGCTTTCGTCAGCACATGGATCTCTGAGTGGTGGTTCCTCCTCTTCCTCCAGACCGTGGTCCTATCTCTCAAAGAACGCTGAAGAAGGGGAATGCGCTGCAAAGCCTCCTGAAGGGTCAGCTGTATGTGAAATCTATCAATCATATGCTGGCTGAACTCCTCCTGCTCTCTCTTTTTTGGGTTTTCTTTTTTCTTCCCCTTCCCCATATGAAGGGCTCTAGGGAAGGGGATCACTGGGTCCTTCTCAGATGAAGGACTAGGAAAAGATCTAGACGGCTCGACGGCCGGATCCGCACATACATCAAGCACCACAGTGGGATCAGAAAAAACCAAACCTTTTCCTTTATTCACAACATGGTTCCGAGATACATCAGAGGAAGGGAAAACAACAGATCTCTCTACATGAACACGGGTGGCCTTAGCACCACCATCTGCTGGATCAACTGGACGACTCGCGGCCTCAGTACCGTGCTCTGGCTCAGCATCTGGGGTGGCATCAGTACCACCTCCTCCAACTGGTGAATTGGCGGCTTCAACACCGCCGGTGGAATCAGCATCCTTGGTGGCATCAGTTCCACCGTCATCATCCCGAGTGGCCTCAGTATCGCTCTCCTCCTCCTCATCTGGTGCTCTCGGTGTGTCCTCGTGGTGTCGCTCAGACGAGGCGCCGCCTGCTGGTGTCTTACCGCTCCTAAGTGTGACAAAATCAGCATCAAAAAGGTCTGCAGACATATCATCAAATGGATCACTAGGAGTGGCATACTCAGTGTAAGCTACCTGCTCAGACTTCCGCTTCAGGCTGTTGGGGTTCGGCTCGATCTGGGTAGGGACGGCGACCTTCCCTCTCACTATGTCCCGCATCTCCTGGTGGAACTCGTCCATCTCCCGTCGAAAAGTGGCCTGCTGATCCGTGAGGAGGCGGGCTATATCATCCAAGGCGGGGCTCTCATAAGGTGGACCATGAGAGCCCGATGGGTAGCCTCTCTGGTGATGAGGCTGCTGGAACTGGTGCTGCTTAGAGGGGTAAGTGGGTGGATGCTGCTGCTGGTGAGGCTGCTCACGCCTCCAAGACTGTCCCTGCTGGTAGGGACGAGGACCATAGGACGACTGCTGCTGTTGTGGTGGTGGGTACACTGGGGCTGCTGCTGCGGCTGGTGATCTCTCTGCTGGCTGTACTAGTCTCCCTGACCAGATGGCTGTTGCTGGGGCTGGGCACCTCCGTTCCCCCACCTGAATCCGGGATGGTCCCGTCAGATTCCAGGCTGAGGGTGGTCATACCAAATCCCGTTGACATCCATCAACGGCTCTGTATCGTACTGGGGTGGCGGTAGCACTGCCAGAGGCTGATCCGGCTGGTATACCACCATCTGCAAGTCTGGAGATGGTGGTGACTGGTAGGTGGGCTGCGGCTGCTGGTACGGCTCCGCCTGTACAAGGTGAACCTGTCTAGGCTGCTGGTGTGAGCTGGAGCGCTGGGACGAGCTGCTGCTGCTGTCTGGATCGCCTCACGACTGAAGACGGGGCTGCGGAGCCGTCTGTGCCTCCTGGAGACACATGAGCTGGGTCTTCATGTCGCTCAGAGTCTGTGCCATCTGCTCCATCTGAGTGATGCCCTGGCACTACTTCTTCTCAATCAGCTCCATCCGATCCAACTTCTCGTTAATGATACCCATGTCCGCAGCGGATGACTCTGCCTGTGCTGCTACTACTGCGGACGAACTGGAAGGACCAATGTCGACCCGTGCTATCCTCTGGTACTGCACGGGTCCTGGCTGCTGCTGGGGTCTGCCCTGAGTATACAACCGGGTCTGGGACATCACCATGCAGTTCTCGGCCATCTCCTCGTAGATGGCCCAGACCAGGTCGTGATCCTTGGCGAAGTATGACCCGCCACAAGAAGCGTTCACCAAGCCCTGGAGCTCTGGTGTCAGCCCGCTGAAAAAGCTCTGCACAAGGTTGGGCTTGGAAATGTCATGGTGCGGGCATCGATCAGTCAACTCTCAGAACCTCTCGCATGCCTCATGGAACTGCTCGTTGGGGAGCATGGAGAAGTTGCTGGTAAGGGCTCTCGCTGCATTGGTCCTCCCGAGTGGATAGTACTTATGCAAGTACTCGGTGCGGAGCTGCTGCCAAGTGTAGACAAACTTCCCCAAATGCTTCAGCCAGGTAGCTGCTCTATCTGCCAAGGAAAAGGGGAAGGCAATCATCCGTATCGTGTCCTGGTCCACCTGACAGTCGTGGACAGTACTGCAGATCATGAGGAACTCCTGGAGGTGGAGATGGGGCTCCTCGGTGGCGAGCCCGTGGAAACGGGGGAGAAGCTGCAAAGTGTTCGGGGGGAACTTGAAGTCCCCCACGATCGCTGGTAGCACTACGCAGTGATGCATCAGTGTCGATCCGGGGTTGTACAACTCCCGCATCGGTCTCGATGGGTCTCCTGCTCCTACCGCGGGGGCTGCCGCAGCGGCGGCGGCTGCTGCGGCTGCTGCGGCTGCATCATCGGGGACTCTCGGCCCGTCTCTCCTCTGCTCTCTCTCAGCTCTCATCTGCTCCATCTCTCTCCTCATATCTAACATGAATGCTCCCTGATCCCTCAACTGCTGCTGAATTGTCTCGAGGGAGGCGATCAGGGTGGAGTTGATCGCACCCTGGTCCAACACAAAGTGCTCAGGCTGTGGACCTCGGGAGCGATCCTCTGAACTGCCGGCCATGGTGTCTGCAAAATCAAATGATCCGAACTCAGGTGCCGATAAATCTAATAATCTCTCCTCTGGCACTGGTCTCTCGGAACCGAAAGAAAGGGGGTAGAGGGGGAATAGGGCGGAATCATACTCGGGCTCGGAGAGCTGGTCTCGGCTCTCACGAGCCAACCTAGATGATCGGGTAGACGCGCCCGAAAGCGGTGCAGCCAGAGGCTGCCTAAGAGATCGTCTACCCATCATCGTGATGTAGCGAGTAAGGCGGATGGGATCTGGAGAAACTATGATCAGAAAACAAACCCCTTTGTTTACCAATGCAACGCGAGCTGAAGACCGTAAAGGCTCGGTCAAATTATCTTGTCTATTTTATTATGGTGAACAAACAAAATATCAGAGTGATTACGTGACCTGCTGGGATACCCGATACTATCCCCAACCGACTGTCCCGCACGGAAGAGTCGGTAATCAGCCGAGGAAGGTACCGGAGGGCTCTACCTAGTGTTCGGGTCACTCTCTTGCACAAGCAAACCAAACAATGAGGGGGTTGCTCTCCCCAAGACAGATTTTTTAGGTCAAGTGTCTTTTAAGGCCAATAGCTTAAACAATCCCAATTTATTGTTTTTCTTTTTAATATTTTTCAATAAAAGCAAAAGGCCTAATGAATTTTTCGGTTCTCCTGGTTATTTAGTCAAAAACAGGGGGAGAAGACGAAAAAGCCGATGCGCGATGAAATCAATGATGCATGCAAAGATAGAAATGCGTACCTATCTCCAGAACTCTACATGCAAAGTGATCCGTGCAGAATTGAAAGACAAGTAAGAAACTACCTATATGGTGCAGCGGTGAAAACCGAGTCCTAAGCAGGCAATTTCTACTCGACAGAACCGTCTAACTGGTCACAGTCCTTCAAGCCAAAGGGTCCGGTCTCGGTCTACCCCTCCTCCTCCCGACACATCGGGTTCAGGAGTAGCGCTTGGCAGGGCAGTCTACGACACGTAGGCTCGAAGGGAGTGAGTCAGTTATTTTTATTAATGATTTATTAGTAGGTCCAATTAACGAACTATAGGTGCATGCAGATAGTTAAGTGTTTGGATCCTACTAAGTTACAGCACAGTCAAACAGAAAGTCCTAAATCTAGGGGCTCGAGAAAAACCGCGTAAAACCGTTAAAGGCAGCGAAGAAAAACAAAACCGTGAAAAGCCGCGAAAAATCCTAAGGGTCCCCCGAGCATGCCGGTCCTCGGCGAAACAGACCCGCTACAAAATCCAAGTCCAAGTCCAAGTCCAAGTCCACAGTCTGTCCCTGTATTATTACAAATAATCAAATGAAATAATAAAAGCTAATCTACTCCTCGCCCACTCAGTCTCTCTCTCACGCTCTCTTGCGGCTCCATGTAGAAGGGAGCTGCCTCCGAATCTCGTGGTTGCACCGGCTTCTCGAAAGCTGTTGCCTCGATCCTCGGGCCCTCGCAAGAAAGAATACAAGTGTCAAACCAAGATAAAATAATCAAATATGAACAAGAAATAAAAACAGAGGTATATGTGCAAAAATGCCAAATAAAATAAACATGCAAAATCAAACAAAAACAAAAATAAAAGAGAATAAAAGAAAAATAAAATAAAACAAAAATAAAAGAAAAACAAAAAGCCGCGAAAAGCCACGAACTCTGAAAAAGCCGCGGAAAGCCGCGAAAAAGAAAACAAAAGAAAATAAAAAATAAAAAATAAAGAAAAAGAAACTACTAAGCCGTGCTCCCTGGCAACGGCGCCATTCTGGTGACATGAAAATCGAGCGAGCGAGGTAGATCAGGTATATCTCATGCGGTCGTTGCGACCTCAATCGCTCGTGTGTCAATCGAGAAAAATAGACCACCAAATCAGATAAAAACCAATCAAACACAAGTAGCGGTCTCGCTATTAGATTAACCTGGTATAGCGACCAGGGTCGAACACAAGGAGCACGTGATGGCCTTGCGGCCTACGAAGTAGACAAAAAAAGAATAAAATAAAAGAAAACTATTTTTGGTGGATTTTTAATTTTTATATTTTTTAGATTTTTAATTAATTAAGAAAATAAGAAAACAAGTGAATAAGCCAAATACAAACAATTATTAAGGCACTCAAAAATCAACCAAAAATTCAAATAAAAATGTTTTTATGTATTTTATATTTTTTACTGTTTTTGGGTAATTTTTGGTATTTTTCTGATTTTTATTTAATTTTCTAAAAATAAAACAAGGCAGGGAAATGAAGGTACTTCCTAGTCAGGAGTAAAAGGCCAATTTAAAATGCAAAAAGGCCCTTCTAACTCCTGGAGCTAATTTTTCTGTAAACTAGAAAGTTTAAGGAAAATTCAGGCATTGGAATTATAGTTTTTGGATTTTTGAATTATTTATTAGAATTTTTATAGAGTTTTTAATGTTTTTCAATTTTTATGAGTTTTATATAATGAAAAATAACCAAAATTGGTCAGAAAATCAAAGAAGACAAAATACACAGTAGTTAATTTTTTTGTATTTTTTAGATGAGTTTTAATATTATTTTGTGAATTTTTAAATCAGAAAGTAAAGAAAAAGCTTGTTTTTGAATTTTTAAAAATATCAAATAAAACAAAAAATGTCTCCAAAAATTCTGGAAATTTTTACAACATGGCAGGAGCCATGTCCAATTTTCATTGAATTTGGAGTGAGTTTGACATTTTATTGAAAATCAAAACATAGGTACAGCGCACAGGGACCTGTACGTAAATACCAGAAGTTCCAGGGGGTCCGGTGCAAAAATCCCAAGAAATCACGCGTGAGGCGCGTGTCTGGGGCACACATGATCTACTTGCAAAGAAAATAAGGTATCCGGGCTAAATAATAACAAGTATTAAAAGCCCAGGGACCTTAGTGTAATTTACCCACTAATAAACGCACATGCTCTAAAAAATCACGCACTGGGGCATATGTGCAATTAATCAAAATATTTCATTCATTCAATAGCATCCCAGAACTACAAGGCTCAGTATGCAAATATCCCAGACAAACACGTGTCGATACACGTGACACACTACAGGCAGGGGTATATATGCAAATAGGGAGGAGGTAGATGACGGTGGAACTGATGCCACCTTGGAGGATACAGATCCCTCGGAGTCAGATTCTGACTGGGCAGATTGTGAGGATTACATACTAGATCTGACTTCACTTGAGCCTGCAGCTAGGGAGGAGGTAGATGCCGAGCAGAGCAGAGACAGTCCAGCAGGGCAGCCTTCTCCAGTTTCTGAGAGTGATAGAGAGTTTCAGTTCTCCCATGCGGATTTGGCAGCCTTCACACTGAGTTTTCAGAGGCCAGATCCACCAGCACCTAGTTGTCCAGAGCTGAAGCCGCTTCCTGTGTCGCTGAAGTATAGGTTCCTTGCGGGTGAGCATGAGATGTACCCAGTCATTATCTCCGCCGATTTGACTGGAGAGCAGGAATCCCGTCTGATGGTGGTTCTTGAAAAGAACAACAAGGCGATAGGATGGAGCGTAGCAGATCTCCAGGGGATAAGTCCGGCCCTGTGCTCCCACCATATCTATCTCGAGGATGAGGCGAAGCCGTCGCGTGAGTTCCAGCGGCGGCTGAACCCAAATCTGAGAGAGGTTGTCATGAAGGAGATTTTGAAATGGTGGAGCACCGATTTTATCTACCCCATCTACGACTCCAAGTGGGTCAGTCCTTTGCATGTGGTGCTCAAGAAGACGGGCATCACTACAGTGGTCAGTGAGTCTGGAGAGGAGATTGCTAGACGGGTACCCACTTCTTGGCGGGTCTGCGTTGATTACAGGAGACTCAACCAGGCTACCAAGAAGGATCATTTCCCCCTGCCCTTTATAGACCAGATCATTGAGAGACTGGCAGGGAAGAGCCACTATTGTTTTAGTATGGTTACTCGCTCTACAACCAGGTGGCCATTGCTCCTGAGGACCAGGACAAGACCACCTTTACCTATCCCTTCGGCACATACGCCTTCCGACGCATGCCATTTGGACTATGCAATGCCCCTGCGACTTTTTAGAGATGCATGTTGTCGATCTTCTCGGACATGGTAGGGGAATGCTTGGAGGTCTTCATGGATGATTTCTCGGTTTACGACGACGGATTTGACTCCTGTCTTGACTGCCTAGACCGAGTACTTCAGCGATGTATAGAGGTTCTCTTGGTACTGTCTTGGGAGAAGAGTCACTTCATGGTGACTCAAGGGACGGTTCTTGGCCACATCATCTCCAACAGGGACATGGAGGTTGATCCGGCCAAGGTAGATGTCATTAGAAAACTCGCACCACCGTCCAATTTGCAGCAGTTACGGTCTTTCCTGGGGCACGTCGGTTTCTACCGACGATTCATTCATGACTTCAGTAGGATTGCCCGGCCGTTGACTGACCTGCTGACGAAAGACACCGAGTTCCTTGTAGATGACAAGTGTCTTTCGTCGTTTGAGACTCTCAAGCGATGTGTCGTTGAGGATCCTGTTCTCCATCCACCTGATTGGTCTCTCCCATTCGAGATCATGACGGATGCCTCCGATTTTGCCGTGGGGGCCGTGATGGGACAGAGGAGGGATGGGGTCCCATTTGCTATCAACTACGCTAGCCGCACATTGGATTCCGCGCAACGGAACTACACAGTTGATGAATACCCATTCATCACTCTTTATTCTTATATTTTAGCTACAAAAACCTTTGCAAATACATGTAGATATCTGTAAATACAAATAATTACCAGAAAGCATGCATTGTATAAAATTAAATAATTAGCATGTTTTTGTGCAAAAATAAAAGAATAAAGAAATAAAAGAAAAAGAGGGAGATATTTAGAATAAATATTGAGCAACCTAATCCCAAGGGAGGGCTCAACATGGGCCTGGTCGCATAAAAGCGAAAGTAGAGAGAGATAAGGAAGCTCATGTGTGTAAATATACCTGTAAATAGAATAATAATATTTTCCTCTAAAAATAAAATAAAAATGGGCTTGTATATATTTGTATATATTAAATTAAAATAAAATAAGAAAAACTACAAAGAAAATAAAACCCCCCATCTATTGTACATATACCTTGTACATAGAACCCCTTTTTCTATTTATTTCACCTTGCAAATAAATAAATTAAATTCCATAAAAATTTGTATATATTCCATATCCTATTATATAAATAAATAAAATAAAAACCATAAAAACAAAAATTAAAATAAAAAGAACAAAAATAAAAACTAAAAGAAACATTGTATATATACCATGTATATAAATGTATATAACAATTTATTTTACCCTTGTAATTAAATAATAAAAATAAAATAAAAACACCAAAATATCCCAAATTTTATCTTGTAAATAAATAAAATATAAAATGGGAATAAAAATGCACAAAAATAATTAATTAAAAATCAAAAATTAAAAATTCAATATTGTATATATACCTATACATAGTACTATATTGTATATACCTTATTTTTATTTCAAAAAATTAATTAAAAATCACAAAAAAATAGTTTAAAATAAAATAAACACTTTTCATGTTTTGTGTTTTTATTAATTCGGCCATTTTCTATTTTAAATCGAATTTCCAAATCTTTTTGACGTGGCCAGTTCTGATTGGTGCACGGGGGACGTTGACCCCCCGGTCAACTCCCCCCCTAGACCACAGACGTGTGGATCTTTGCTCCTGACCCGACTTTGCCGATTTTTCCCAGCATGATCCGACTTCCATTAATCGAAACTTCGGGCCCCGATTATCCTTGAATCATTACTAACCCACGCCCGATCATCCACCTAGGGATCCGAGCTTCGCCGTGCCCTGCCCGACCTATTCTTGCCGGACCCTCACTCGTATAAAGCATCAGCTCCGCCCGTATTTTCACGCATCTTTGGCTCAACTCATTCCACCCCAGGACCTCCATTGCTCTCGCCTGAGTGACAGCTCGCGATTGGCTGTGTTGCAGCGAGGAGGGAGTGACCGGACCATCGATCCGGCGACCTAGCGCCGCCGTGCACCACCCAAACGTGGTGCTCAAGCCTCGGGCATCGACGGCCCTCGAGGCTAGGACCTAGAGCTTCATCGGCTCATCCCCAGTCGACATCGTCCAGTAGGTAGCCATAGTTCTTTCTCTATTTAGATAATTTCCGTTTAGCCCCAAATCACCCATTCGCCGTCGCCCTTCGATTCCGATCACCCCCGTCCACATCTCGACCATCGGACTCGACCATCACCTTCGCACTCCTCCCACACACGTTCTTCACCCATCCATTCAACCCAGTTCGCAAAGGACTGGGGTTCGAGCTCTCTCACCGTCGCTTCGCCGGAGCTTGCCCATATCGACGCACAACCCATCCCCACCCCCGCTAACTGGGTCACGACACTTTGCCCTCGACCCAGGAGTCTGTTGCGCCACTTTGCAGGTCAAGACAAGCCCATCTGAGGGCTTGACGTTCAGGAGTAGCAGCTCCAGCTCCGCTGTAGTCGTCGGACCATCTCCGACGCCTCCAGCTTCATCGGAGTCCCTCTTCAGACGCGGGAGGCTAATGACATGAAAATCGAGCGAGCGAGGTAGATCAGGTATATCTCATGCGGTCGTTGCGACCTCAATCGCTCGTGTGTCAATCGAGAAAAATAGACCACCAAATCAAATAAAAACCAATCAAACACAAGTAGCGGTCTCGCTATTAAATTAACCTGGTATAGCGACCAGGGTCAAACACAAGGAGCACGTGATGGCCTTGCGGCCTACGAAGTAGTCAAAAAAAGAATAAAATAAAAGAAAACTATTTTTGGTGGATTTTTAATTTTTATAAAATTTTTGGATTTTTAATTAATTAAGAAAATAAGAAAACAAGTGAATAAGCTAAATACAAACAATTATGAAGGCACTCAAAAATCAACCAAAAATTCAAAAAAATGTTTTTATATATTTTATATTTTTTACTATTTTTGGGTAATTTTTGGTATTTTTCTGATTTTTATTTAATTTTCTAAAAATAAAACAAGGCAGAGAAATGAAGGTACTGTCTAGTCAGGAGTAAAAGGCCAATTTAAAATGCAAAAAGGCTCTTCTAACTCCTAGAGGTAATTTTCCTGTAAACTAGAAAGTTTAAGGAAAATTCAGGCATTGGAATTATAGTTTTTGGATTTTTGAATTATTTATTAGAATTTTTATAGAGTTTTTAGTGTTTTTTAATTTTTATGCGTTTTATATAATGAAAAATGACCAAACTTGGTCAGAAAATCAAACAAGACAAAATACACAGTAGCTAATTTTTTTGTAATTTTTAGATGAGTTTTATTATTTTTTTTGTGAATTTTTAAATCAGACAGTAAAGAAAAAGCTTGTTTTTGAATTTTTAAAAATATCAAATAAAACCAAAAATGTCTCCAAAAATTCTGGAAAATTTACAACATGGCAGGAGCCATGTGTCCAATTTTCATTGAATTTGGAGTGAGTTTGATATTTTATTGAAAATCAAAACCTAGGTATAGTGCATAGGGACCTGTACGTAAATACCAGAAGTTCCAGGGGGTCCGGTGCAAAAATCCCAAGAAATCACGTGCGAGGCGCAAGTCTGGGGCACACAGGGACCTACTTGCAAAGAAAATAAGGTATCTGGGCTAAATAATAACAAGTATTAAAAGCCCAGGGACCTTAGTGTAATTTACCCACTAATAAACACACATGCTCTAAAAAGTCACGCATAGGGGCATATGTGCAATTAATAAAAATATTTCATTCATTCAATAACATCCCAGAACTACAAGGCTCAGTATGCAAATATCCCAGACAAACACGTGTCGATGCACGTGACACAAAACAGGCAGGGGTATATACGCAAATAACAGAAAAGATAAGGTCCAAAATGCAATTTACCTAACACAAATAAAATACTAAAAATATTTACAGGACTAAAACTAAACTACGCTAAAGCTAACGGCCTAAGGGAATATTTACCCTTTATTAAGTAGGCCGTCAGATGGGCGCCACGTGTGCCGATCGACGGCTGGGAAGGGGTGGCGCCCAACGCTGAGTCTTTGGTGCTGATCAAACGGTCAGGGCTTCACCACGTGGGAGATCGAACAGGCGTGAGGCTCTGTGGCTAAACCTCGACGATCGACCGGTCCAGATCGCTCCTCCAAAGATTGGACGGTGCTGAAAGTTCCTCAGATGGACGGTCAGAATCTAAACTGGAGCCCGGGGTCGATCGGACGACTCTGGAAGATGGTGGACGAACTGGAGGCCGGCGAATTTTGCCGGGCCCGTGTATGCTCTGGCATCCTCCTTGCGGGCCACTGAAGATCGGAGAAGATGCGTGCTGGCCTTCCGCGTCGAATGGCGGCCTCCGATGACTTGACGGAGCTCCGGGGAGCTCAGGCGAGGTTGGCGAAGGTCGCCTGGCTGCACCTGGATGGTCGGGCCCTCAGATGGGCTCCTCTGGTCCTACAAAATGGCGCAGCACACTCATGGGTCGAGGGCAAAGTGCCTCGACCCTGTTAGGCGTGGTGACTGTGAACGGTGCGGCGGGTCGGTCGAGCTCCGGCGAGGTGTAGACGGTGGAGCTCGAAACCCCAGCTCCTGTGCCAGCTGGGTTGAGTGAATGGGAGGAGAACGCACGTGGGAAGAAGGTGAACGTGATGGAAGGGTCCGATGATCGGGGCGAAGGTGGATGTGGCCGGAATCGACGATGAACAGAAAATGGGCGAATTGGGTGAAACTAGATATTAAAGAAAAGAAAACTAGGGCTACCTGGGTGGACGAGTCGACTGTGGATGAGATGGGCTTGCTCTGGGTCATCGCCTCACAGGTCGTCGAGGCCCGAGGCTCGAGCTCCTGCTTCAGGCGGAGCACGGCGATGCTAGCTCGCCAGATCAAAGGTCCGGGCACCTTCTCCTCTCCTCGACACCACCAACGGAGAGCTGTCACCTTAGGGAAGGCAGTGGAGGTCACGGGAATGAAAGATGGGGAGCCAAAGATGAGGAACTGGGCTGCCAGAGGCGAAGCTATATATGCCCAGGGGTCCGATAAGATGATGATAGGGTGAGCAATCCAAGGAGCGGATCCCTAAAACGAGGTGTGCGCGAGGATCATGGATCTTCTCTTGGCAATCGGAGCCCTGGGTTTGAGTGGATGAAGATCGGATCTGGTCGCTAAAAGGTTGAGAAATCGGGTCGGGAACCAGATCCGCAAGGGAAGTGGTCCACAGGGGGGAGTTGATCGAGCGGTCAACATTCCCCCGTGGACCAATCAGATAAGGCCACATCAAAAAGATTTGTAAAATCCAATAAAAATAGGAAATGCCCGAATTATTAAAAACTCAAAACATAAAAAATGTTTGTTTTGTTTTTTTCTATTTTTTTTGTGATTTTTAATTAATTTTTCAAAATGAAAATAAGCTATTTACATAATAGGGCTATATATAGGTATATATACAATATAGGATTTTTATTTTTGATTTTTAATTTGTTATTTTTATACATTTTTATCTCCATTTTATATTTTATTTATTTATATAATAAAATTAGGAATAAAAAGATATTTTTATTTTATTTTTATTATTTATATACAAGGGGAAATAAATAGATATATACATCTATATACATGGTATATTTACAATGTATTTTTGGTTTTTGATTTTGTTCTTTTTATTTTGTTTTTAATTTTGTTGTTTTTATTTTATTTATTTACAACATAAAAGGTAGAATATTTACAAATTTTATGGAAATTATTTTTTATTTATAAGGTGAAATAAATATAAGTGAGTGGACTATATACATGGTGAATATGCACAAGTGATGTTTTTTTTGTTTTCTTTTTAATTTTTCTATTTTTGTTTTGATTTTTGTATTTACAAATATATACCATATATACAAACCACTTTTATTCTATTTTTAGAGGAAAATATATTTATTTTATTTATAGGTTTATTTACATATGAGCCCCTATCTCCCTCTACTTTGGCTTTTATGCGGTCATGCCCATGCTGAGCCCTCCCTTGGGTTAGGTTGCTCAATATTTATTCTAAATATTTCCTCTTTTTCTTTTTAATCTTTATTCTTTTATTTTTGTACAAAAACATGCTAATTATTACTTTTTAGACTATGCATGCTTTTGGTAATTATTTGTATTTACAAACATATACATGCATTTGCAAAGGTTTTTGTAGCTAAAATATAAGAATAAAGAGTGATGAATGAGTATTCATCAGAGGCCCAGGCGCTTCTTCTCTGATCATCAGTAGCCTCAGAGGAGGACCACCTGCGCCTACTGGGCCGGAGAAGTTCGCCAGCCACCTATTCTTCGTGGATCCTCCCCGACCGTCCATCCTCCCGTAGTCGCTCCAGATCTGACCAGCACCGTCCGATCGAGGCCAGGGTTTCGTCACCAGCAGCCGACGACAGATCGACACGTGGCGAGCCCCCGAGCATTCATCCGTCATCAGATCTGAGATCAGAGCTCATCTGGAGCGTCCGTCAGCTGTAGCGCGCCTCAGCCACACGATCTCCACGTGGCGCGTCCTCCACCCTCGGATAATAAGTGGGGTAATATCACTTAGCCCCCCTTCCTTTTTGTTTTTAGTAGATAGCGCTGTAAATATTTTAGAGCTTTTATTTTAGTTTGGTAAATTGCATAGAGGACCTTGTCATTTATTTTAATTGCACTTATACCACTGTACGTTGTGGGACACGTGCTTCGACACGTGATTTCTTGGGATAATTGCATGTATGGGCCTGATGTTTTAAGGTGTTCATGAATGAAAATATTTTTTTTTGTATTGCATATATACCCCGGTGAACGTTTTATTTCCACATGTGCTGAATATCGTGGGTATTTTATAATTTCACCCCTGGACTTTTAGTACGTGTTACTAATTAGTCCAGGGACTTAAGTTTTATTACAAAAAGGTCCCTGAGTGCCCAGGTCACGCGCTTGGCGTGCGAGATCTTGGAAATTTTGCATCGGACCCCCATGGATTTCTTTGCTTGTTACTTTTAGGCCCATAGAGTATATTTTTATGACAAATAGGTCCCTGTGACTGTGGGCTTGTATTTGTTGTAAATAAAATATCAAATATCATCCAAATTATTTTAAAATTTGACACGTGGTTCCTGCTACTGTGTAGAATTTTCACTAAATTTTGGGGAATTTTTGGAGCCCATTTATTATTTTTGAAAATTCAAAAACACCCATTTTTCTTTTTGTCTAGATATAAAATTCACAAAAAAATATTAAAACATCTTTAAAAATTACAAAAAATTAGAATTTGTGTGTTTTGTTGTCTGGATTTATAAAAATATAAAAATTGAAAAAGCCCTAAAAACCCATAAAATTTCTAGTAAATAATAGAAAAATAAAAAATTAATAATCTCAGCTGCTAAATTTTCATTTTTGTTTATATTTTTTTAGGAAAAATACCTCCAGGCTATTTGGAGGCCATTATATATTTTATTTTGGCCTTTGAAGCCCAGCTGTATAGCAGAACTATTTTCTTTCCTTATTTCTTTTTTATAAAATTCCCTAAAAATCAGAAAAATACCAAAAATTCACCAAAAACATAAAAAACATAAAAAAACATAAAAATATTTTTGTTTGAATTTTTGGATCATTTTTGAGTGATTAAATAATTGTGTGAAGTTGCTTGTTTTCTTGATTTTATTATTTTCTTTATTATTTAAAACTCCAAGAAAAATATAAAAACATTAAAAACCCACCAAAAATCATTTTCTTTTATTTGTTTTTATTTCTGACAACTTCGTAGGCTGCGAGTCCATTACGTGCTCCTTGAGTTCGACCCTGGGTGCTATACCACGTTAATTCTTTAGCGAGACCGCTATCTTGAGTTTTCATTGATTTTTTCCTTTGTTTGGTGGTCTGATATTTTTCTTGATTGAGCACCCGAGCGACTGAGGTCGCAACGACCGCTTCTGACTTATCTACCTGAGTTGCTCGATTTTGTGCCCCGTCAAAATGGCGCCATTGCCGGGGAGCACGGCTTAGTAGTCAGTTTTTATTTTCTCTTTATTTTGTTTTCTTTTTCGTGGCTTTCCGCGGCTCTTTCGGAGTTCGCAGCTTTTCGCGGCTTTTTATTTTTCTTTTATTTTTGTTTGATTTTATTTTATTTTATTTTCTTTTATTTTTGTTTTTGTTTTCTTTTGCTTGTTTATTTTATTTGCATTTTTGCATATATATATATATACCCTGTTTCATTTCACTTGCTTGACCTGCTTTATTTCCTTTATTTTATCTGGTCTGTGACACTTGGTTGTATTCTTGCGAGGGCCCGAGGACCGAGGCGGTGACTCTAGAGTAGCCGGCACAATTGCGGTGTTCGGAGGCGGCTCCCTCATGCACGGAGCCGCAGGAGAGAGAGAGGAGACAACCGAGTGCGGCTTTTAGTTTAGCTTTAGATTAGAATTTATTTCAGCCTATTTGAATTATTGTAATAATACAGGGACAACACACTTGGACTTGAGAGACTCTCGGGGTCTGTTTCGCCGAGCACCGGTGTGCTCGGGGGACCCCTCGGATTTCTTCGCGGCTTTTTACGCGGCTTTAGATTTTTCACTACCTTTTCCGGTTTCTCGCGGATTTCTCGAGCCCCTAGCCTTAGGAATTTCTGTTTGATTGTGACGTAATTCATAGGATCCAAATACCCTAATACATTTGCCAATTCCTATAGTTCGGTAATTGGACCTATAATAAAGGATTAATAAAATAGTTGATTCGCTTCCTTCGAGCCTACGTGCCACAACCCACCCTGCCAAGCGCTACTCCTGAACCCGATTTGTCGGGAGGAGGAGGGGTGGACCGAGACCGAACCCTTTGGATCGGAGGCTGGTGATCAGCTAGTTGTTCTTTCGAGTAGAATTGCTTGTTTAGGGACTCAGTTTTCCGCCTGCACCATTTAGGTAGTTTTATTTCTGTCTTTCGATTCCGCACGGATCATTTTGCATGTAGACTGCTGGAGTCAGGTACGCATTTCTTACTCTGCATGCATCATTGATTTCATCGTGCATCAGCTTTTTCGTCTTCTCCCCCTATTTTGGACTAAATAATCAGGAGAACCGAAAAATTCATTAGGCGATTTTCTTTTTATTGAAAAATACCTAAAAAGAAAAATAATAAAATTTGGGACTGCTAACACTATCGACCCTAAAAGACACTTCACCTAAAAATTTGTCTTGGGGAGAGCAACCCCCTCATTGTCTGGTTTGCTTGTGCGAGAGAGTGACCCCGAACACTAGGTAGAGCCCTCCGATATTCTTCTCGACTGATTACCGGCTATTTCTGTACGGGATAGTCGGTTGAGAAAATATCGGGTAACCCAATAGGTCACGTAATCGCTCTGCTATCCTGACTGATCACCAAATAAAATTGACAAGATAATTGACCGAGCCTTTACGGTCTTCAGCTCGTGTTGCGTTGGTGAATCGGGGGTTTGCTTGTGATCATAACTGTTACCAGATCTCATCCGCACTACTCGCCACATCAAGATGATGGGCATATGGTCTCTTAGGCAGCCTCTGGCTGCACCGCTTTCCGGCATGTCTACCCGCTCATCTAGGTTGGTTCTCGAGAGCCGAGACCTGCTCTCCGAACCCGAGTACGACTCCACCCTGTTCCCCCTCGATCCCCCTTTTTCTGAGATCGAGATACTAGTGCCAGAGGAGAGACAGACAGATGATTTATCGGCACCTAAGTTTGGATGTTTTGATTTTGCAGAGACTATGGCTGGCAGTAGTGAGGAGCGCACCATCGGTCCCCAGGGTCAGCATACATTCATTATGGATCAGGGTGCGATCAACTCCACCCTGATCGCCTCCCTAGAGACAGTGCAGCAGCAGTTGAGGGATCAGGGAGCATCCATGTTGGATATGAGGCACGAGATGGAGTAGTTGAGAGAAGACCGAGAGCAGCGCAGAGACGGGCCGAGGATCCCCGATGAGGCAGCAGCAGCAGCAGCAGCTGCCGCAGCAGCAACCACGGCCGCAGCCGCAACAGCAGCCGCCGCAGCAGGAGCAGAGCCACCGAGACCGATGCGGGAGTTACACAACCCCGGATCGACACTGATGCATCAATGAGTCATACATGCAGCCATCGTGGGGGACTTCAAGTTCCCCTCGAAGACTTTGCAGCTCCTCCCCCATTTCCATGGGCTTGCCACAGAGGAGCCCCATCTCCACCTCCAGGAGTTTCTGATGATCTGCAGCACAGTCCACGACCGTCAGGTGGACCAGGATACCATCCGGATTATTGCCTTCCCCTTCTCCTTAGCAGACAGAGCAGCCACCTGGCTGAAGCACTTGGGGAAGTTCGTCTACACTTGGGAGCAGCTCCACACCAAGTACTTGCACAAGTACCACCCACTCGGGCAGACAAATGCCGCTAGAGCCTTGATCAGCAACTTCTCCATGCTCCCCAACGAGCAGTTTCACGAGGCATGGGAGAGGTTCAGAGAGCTGACTGACAGATGCCTGCACCACGACATTTCCAAGCCGAACCTTGTTCAGAGCTTTTTCAGCGGGCTGACATAAGAGCTTTAGGGCTTGTTGAACGCTTCTTGTGGCGGGTCTTACTTCGCCAAGGATCACGATCAGGTCTGGGCCATCTACGAGGAGATGGCTGAGAACTATATGGTGATGTCTCAGACTTGATTGTACACACAGGGCAGGCCCCAGCAGCCACAGACCGTGCAATACAACAGATAGCATGGGTCGACGTGGTCCATCCAGTTCGTCAGCGGCAGCAACACAGGCAGAGAGTACAGCCACAGACATGGGATCATTAGCGAGAAGCTGGACCGGATGGAGATTATCGAGAAGAAGCAGTGCTAGGGCATTACACAGATGGAGCAGATGGCACAGACTCTGAGTTACATGAAGACACAGCTCATGTGTCTCCAGGAGGCACAGACGGCTCCCCAGCCCCGTCTTCAGTCACGAGGCGATCCCAGCAGCAGCAACAGCTCGTCCCAGCACTCCCGCTCCCACCAGCAGCCTAGACAGGTCCATCTTGTACAGGCGGAGCCGTACCAGCAGCCGCAGCTTACCTACCAGGGACCACCATCTACGGACACACAGATGGTGGTATACCAGCTGGATCAGCCTCTGGTAGTGCTCCCGCCACCCCAGTACGATTCAGAGCCGTTGATGGATGTCAACAGGATTTGGTATGACCTCCCCCAGCCCGGTATCCGACGAGACCATCCCAGATTCTATTGGGGGACTGAAGGTGCCCAGCCCCAGCAGCAACCGCCAGATCAGGGTGGCCAGTACAACCGTCAGAGGGATCACCAGCAGCAGCAACCCCCAACATATACCCAGCCACATCCACAACATTCTTCGCAGTATGGTCCTCGTCCCTATCAGTAGGGACAGTCGTGGAGGCGTGATCAGCCTCATCAGCCGCAGCATCAGCCATATTCTTACACCTCTTAGCCACAACACCAGCAACCTCACTACCAGAGAGGCTACCCGTCGGGTTCTCATGGGCCATCCTATGAGAGACCCGCCTTGGATGATATAGCCCGCCTTCTCACAGATCAGCAGGCTACTTTTCGACGGGAGATGGATGAGTTCCGCCAGGAGATGCAGGACATCGTGAGAGGGAAGGCTGCCATCTCTGCCTAGATAGAGCTGAGCCCCAACAACCTGAAGAGGAAATCTGAGCAGGTAGTTTGTACTGAGTATGCCACTCCGAGTGATACTTTTGGTGATATGTGATATGTCTGCATATCTTTTTGATACTGATTTTGTCACACTTAGGAGCGGTAGGATGCCAGCAGGCGGCGCCTTGTCTGAGCAACACCATGAGGATACTTCCAGAGTGCCAGGCGAGGAGGAGAGCGGTACTGAGGCCGCTAGAGATGATGACTGTGGTACTGATGCCACCACGGATGCTGATCCCACCAGCAGTACTGAGGCTGCCATTTCACCAGTTGGAGGAGGTGGTACTGAGGCCACCCATGTTGCCGAGCCAGAGCACGGTACTGAGGCCGCCCGTCTACTAGCCGATGGTGGTGCTGATGCCACCATTTCTTCTGAGATCCCTGTTGTTTTTCCCTTAGCTGATGTATCTCGAGACATTTCTGGCAATAAAGGAAAGGGTTTGTTTTCTTCTGGTCCCACTGTGGTGCATGATGTATGTGTGGATCCGACCGTCGAGCCGTCTAGACCCTTTCCTAGTCCTTCATCTGAGAAGGATCCTATGATCCCCTTCCCTAGAGCCCTTCAGATGGGGAAGGGGAAGAAAAATGAAAATCCCAAAAAGAGGCAATAAGAAGAGTTCAGCCAGCAGATGATAGATCGTTTCCACATTTAGCTGACTCTTCAGGAGGCTTTGCAGCACATCCCTCTACTCCAGCGTTCACTGAGAGACAAGACCACAGTCAGGAGGAAGAGGAGGAACCACCATTCAGAGATTCATGTGCTGACGAGAGCCACTTGTTTCGCGATCCAGAATCGTCTGCCGGCCAAGAGGCCAGATTCCGGAGCCCCTTATGTCAGATGCCACATCAGAGATCAGAGGTTCGACCGTACTCTATTAGACAACGGATCGTCGATCAACCTACTTCCGACAACCCTTCTCGACCGCTTCGAGTTGGGCACTCTTCGACAAAGCAGGACAGTCCTTCAGTTTGCCGATCGATCTGTCAAGAGGCTGAAGGGGTTGTTGCGAGACGTTGTCGTCACGATTCAGGGCCTGCAATTCCCCGTGGACTTCGTAGTGTTGGACATGGAGATCCCTGAATCCGTGACCGATACCCCCATCATTCTCGGTCGCCAGTTCTTTCCCACAACCAAGGCAGTGACTGACCATGATATCGGGAAGGTATACTTTCGCGTCGAGGGTGAAAGTGTACAAACAGAGACGGTCGAGGCCAGCGGAGCCAGAGACAGAGCATGCTCAGAGACTACTTCCGATACAGAGCAGCTGACAGATGCAGGGCCAAACATCCACCAGGACTGTGACTTTGTGATCACAGACGATGAGGCAGTTTGGGCAGACCCAGCAGCACATGCCATCCTCTCACTTTCAGAGTCCGCTGATGCAGAGACGACAGTAGAGGAGAGCTTGGAGAGCACATTCCTGATCCAGGATACTTTAGAGGCAGCAGAGCCGGTTCTCGACCGTGAGATAGATTTTTGTGAGGATGGTGGTATTGATCTCGGAGTCAGATTCTGACTGGGCAGATTGTGATGATTACATGCCAGACCTGACTTCCACTGAGCCTGCAGCTAGGGAGGAGGTAGATGCCGCGTACATCAGAGACTGTCCATCAGAGCAACCTTCTCCAGATTTTGAGAGTGACAGAGAGTTTCAGTTCTCCCATGCAAATTTGGCAGCAATCACGCAGACTTTTCAGAGGCCAGATCCACCAGCACCCAGTTGTACAGAGCTGAAGCCGCTTCCTGCGTCGCTGAAGTATAGGTTCCTTACGGGTGAGCATGAGATGTACCCAGTCATTATCTCCGCCGATTTGACTAGAGAGCAGGAATCCTGTCTGATGGGGGTTCTTGAAAAGAACCACAAGGCGATAGGATGGAGTGTAGCAGATCTCCAGGGGATAAGTCCAGCCCTGTGCTCCCACCATATCTATCTTGAGGATGAGGCAAAGCCGTCGCATGAGTTCCAGCGGCGGCTGAAACCCGAATCTGAGGGAGGTTGTCATGAAGGAGATTTCGAAATGGTGGAGCACTGATTTTATCTACCCCATCTCCGACTCCAAGTGGGTCAGCCCTTTGCATGTGGTTCCCAAGAAGACGGGCATCACTACAGTGGTCAGCGAGTCTGGAGAGGAGATTGCTACACGGGTACCCACTTCTTGGAGGGTCTGTGTTGATTACAGGTGACTCAACCAGGCCACCAAGAAGGATCATTTCCCCCTGCCCTTTAGAGATCGGATCATTGAGAGACTGGCAGGGAAGAGTCACTATTGTTTTCTGGATGGGTACTCGGGCTACAACCAGGTGGCCATCGCTCCCGAGGACCAGGACAAGACCACCTTTACCTGTCCCTTCGGCACATACGCCTTCCGACGTATGCCATTTGGGCTATGCAATGCCCCTGCGACTTTTCAGAGATGCATGCTGTCGATCTTTTTGGACATGGTAGGGGAGTGCTTGGAGGTCTTCAAGGATGATTTCTTGGTTTACAGCGACGGATTCAACTCCTGTCTTGACTGTCTAGACCGAGTCCTTCAGCGATGTATAGAGGTCCACATTGTGCTATCTTGGGAGAAGAGTCACTTCATGGAGACTCAAGGGATGGTGCTTGGCCATATCATCTCCAACAAGGGCATGGAGGTTGATCCGGCTAAGGTAGATGTCATTAGAAAACTCACACCACCGTCCAATTTGCGGCAGTTACGGTCTTTCTTGGGGCACGTCGGTTTCTACCGGTGATTCATTCATGATTTCAGTAGGATTGCCCGGCCGTTGAATGACCTGTTGACGAAAGACACCGAGTTCCTTGTCGATGACAAGTGTCTTTCGTCGTTTGAGACTCTCAAGCATTGTGTTGTCGAGGCTCCTATTCTCTAGCCACCTGATTGGTCTCTCCCATTCGAGATCATGACGGTTGCCTCCGATTTTGCCGTTGCTATCCACTACGCTAGCCGCACATTGGATTCCGCACAGGGGAACTACACAGTCACAGAGAAGGAGATGCTAGCCGTAGTCTTCACCCTAGATAAGTTCAGATCATACATTATTGGATCTAGAGTGACCCTGTTTATTGATCATACTGCCATCAGGTACCTCATGGCAAAGAAGTATGCCAAGGCCATACTGACTAGATGGATCCTTCTACTCCAGGAGTTCGACATTGAGATCAAGGATAAGCCTGGAGTCAAGAATGTGGTGGCGGATCATCTCTCTCGATTAGAGCATCTTGAGGATTCTGAGCAGATTGACCCTATTTGTAAGACCTTCCCAGATGAGGCGATCCTTGCTATCGCCTCTCTCCCGTGGTATGCCGATATTGTGAACTTTCTTATTGCTAAGAAAGTTCCACAAGATTGGCCCAAGCAGAGGCTTGAGACCTTCTTCGCGAAGGCCAAGTCCTACCACTGGGAGGATCCCATCCTTTACCACGAAGGAGGGGATATCGTCTGGCGTAGGTGCATTCCTCAGGAGGAGCACTATAACGTCATCACTTACTGCCACAAGCTTGAGGCAGGAGGACATCACTCTGGGAGGAGAACCGCACAGAAAGTGCTCCAATCCGACCTGTGGTGGCCTACCCTCTTCAAGGACTCTGATGAGTTCGTGAAGAGGTGTACCGACTGTCAGAGGATGGGCACTTGTGGACATAGTGATATGATGCCGATGCGGCCCATTCACTTCTGTGAGGTTTTTGACGCATGGGGCATCGATTTCATGGGTCCATTCCCTAAGAGTCAGGGATTTGAGTACATTCTGTTGGCCATTGAATATGTGAGTCGTTGGGTTGAGGCCATCCCCGCCCGAACCACTGATGCCAAGACAGTTTGTAGATTTTTGAGGAAGCACATCATTACACGGTTCGAGGTACCTCAAGTGTTGATTTCAGACGGGGGGTCTCATTTCATCAACGACTAGGTGAAGGCCCTTGCTAGCGAGTTCGGCATAGACCATCGAGTTGCCACTCCATACCATCCACAGACGAATGGTTTAGACGAGGTGTCGAACAGGGAGATCAAGACTATTTTGCAGAAAGTCGTCCCCCTGACTGAAAGGATTGGTCACAGCTTTTGGACTCGGTCTTGTGGGCATATAGGACGTCTTTCAAGACACCTTTGGGCACATCTCCCTTTCGCCTCATATATGGCAAGCCGTGCCATTTACCAGTTGAGCTGAGACACAGGTCACTTTGGACAGTTACAGATATTCTTTTGGATCCAGATAGTGTAGGAGACTAGAGGAGGGCAGAGTTAGCAGCCTTGGAGGAGCTTCGTGACACAGCCTTCTCAAACAACCTACAGTACAAGGAGAGAGTAAAGGAGTGGCATGATTCTCATATCAGCCACAAGTATTTTGAGCCTGGACAGAGAGTATGGCTGTTTGACGCTAGGCTTCGTCTATTTCCAGGGAAGCTACATAGCAAATGGAAGGGACCTTATCTTATGAGAAAGGTACACGACAATGGGAGTATTGATATATCTGAGTTGTCTTCTGAGAGTACCTTTCGAGTGAACGGCCAGCGGCTCAAGCCATTTCTAGATCATGAGCCGCGGGTCGTTGATGTTGCCCCGATTCATTTTGCGTGAGATGTGGTCTCTTGACTCACATCTATTGCATCTCACGCCTGATTATCACTGTTCTTCCGACCTGTATAGATCCAGATGTCCATATCATTCCATTCTTTAGTTCCACATCCCTTTCTTCATCTTTTGATTATGCTATACTTAGGGTGTACTTTACCCTAAGTATAGGAGGGATGTAGGACCTTTGAGTATTTCTTTTGATTTATTTTACCCCTGTTCTTTCTGCCTATACTTAGGGATATTTCACCCTAAGTATAGGGGGGGTAGACCCTGTACATTCTCCACTCGGTTTTCCCTTTGTGTACAACCTGCTATACTTAGGATTATTTGATCCTAAGTATAGGGGGAAAAGCCGAGATTCTCTTGATTTCTATTCATTCATTCGTCTTTGAATATAGCCTTCCTTTTCACTTCCCTATACTAAGCACGAGTTATGTCTTCTTCATTGCTCTTGACTCTGAGGACATCGTTCGAGCTAAGTATAGGGGGGTGTGTATATATTTTATATATACGTTAGCCATAACTCGTACTTTGTGTGAGTGTGTTAATAATTAAAAATGGATAAAAACCTAAAAACACAAAAATCCATAAAAATTAAAAATTTTTTCCTGTAAATAATCATTCTTTTTGCACATACATAGCTATTGTACAAATTATTTTTGTAAAAATGTTTTCAAAAACTTTTTGTGTAAAGTTTGTGTAAATATTTTCATATCAAAATTATGTATGTAGTACAAAATTTTTCCAAAATGTTTTGAAAATAAAAAGTTTGCAAAAATCTTGTGTAAATGTGTGTAAATATTTTGCAAAGCTTGCATTCATGCATACATCCATGATTTCAAAACATTTTTCAAAAATTTTGCATGTTTGTAAAAGTTGTGTAAATAGCATCTTTTTATATACTTGTATATAGTTTTCCTGGATTATAGTTGACATTTAAACTAGCCTGAAATTAAATTGGGAAATGGAGCTTGATTGAGAACTTAATCCACCTAATTCTAAGAGGAACCTTATAGGGCTTAGGGTTAAGGCTTTTCAGGTCCATGGTGACTTAATTCTTTGAGTCCACTAGGCTATGATCACATGTCATCTCAATGAGCTTAAGTAGAGCACTTAACAACACACACATGACTCATATGGACAATGGCTTTACTTGGACTAGCACTTTGCACCGAGCTCTCTACGGATGAGGTGGTGAGAAGGCAGTCTTCCTTGACTTGAGGTAGCATATGAGGGTAGTACTTCTAGGTGAAACCTCTCTTCTTATTTTAGTGAAGGAAGTGCGTCTCAACTTGGTCTGGTTGCCATGAGGACTAACGACAGGAGTTGTGGGTTGCAATAATGCTTCAAAAGAGGGATAGTCTACTGGCTCAAGAGGAAAAACTCCTTGTATATATGCTGCACATGTATAAGTTGTATAGATGCACTTGAAAAAAAATGCAAAAAGAAAATAACTCCAAAAAAAGTGGTGGGTCTAATAGAAAATGATAATCCCACCGGAGTATGTATATAGTGCAAATAAGCAAAGCTTGAGACTCATGGATTCCACCTTATGTAGCTTGCAGCAGGGAGACTTAGCTACACTAGTTGAGCTCCCAAGGAGACATGGCTACACTGGCCATGGTCCATTCTCTTCTTCCCCCTCTTCTTGAGCCAGTTGAACTTGAACTTAGAAGGGAATACCCCGCTCCTCGAGGAAAGAGTGGCCAGATTGGGGTCATAGAGTTACCTTGTTGGGGAGGGTTGTCAAGTTGCCACTTCTGAGGTAGAGAGCTTATATTTCACATTCACAGTACAAGGAAAGATTCATGGTCTTCAGGGTTTGTGTTTGTAGACTTGTTCTGATCTGGATTGTTGAGGAGTCTTGGTTATAGATTAGTGGAACTTAGAGGTTGTTGAGTTTTAAACTTAAGTCCAAATAAGTTTCCGACACATTAATAATCCAAAGATCGGATCGAGCTCCATATTTCAATTTAATGAAGGCAAGTTTAATAATCAACCTTGATCCATGCCTTTCTCCTCATTTTCTTTTCCTTTTTCTTTTTCACTTCTTTTTCAAATAAGTGTTTGCTAAGGGACTAGCAAAGTTAAGTATAGGGGGGTGATGAATACCCATTCACCACTCTTTATTCTTATATTTTAGCTACAAAAACCTTTGCAAATACATGTAGATATATGTAAATACAAATAATTACCAGAAAGCATGCATTGTATAAAATTAAATAATTAGCATGTTTTTGTGCAAAAATAAAAGAATAAAGAAATGGAGAAAAAGAGGGAGATATTTAGAATAAATATTGAGCAACCTAATCCCAAGGGAGGGCTCAGCATGGGCCTGACCTCTTAAAAGCCAAAGTAGAGAGAGATAAGGAAGCTCATGTGTGTAGATATACCTGTAAATAGAATAATAATATTTTCCTCTAAAAATAAATAAAAATGGGCTTGTATATATTTGTATATATTTGTATATATTAAATTAAAATAAAATAAGAAAAACTACAAAGAAAATAAAACCCCTCATCTATTGTACATATACCTTGTACATAGAACCCATTTTTCTATTTATTTCACATTGTAAATAATCAAATTAAATTCCATAAAAATTTGTATATATTCCATATCCTATTATATAAATAAATAAAATAAAAACCATAAAATAAAAATTAAAATAAAAAGAACAAAAATAAAAACTAAAAGAAACATTGTATATATACCATGTATATAAATGTATATAACAATTTATTTTACCCTTGTAATTAAATAATAAAAATAAAATAAAAGCACCAAAATATCCCAAATTTTATCTTGTAAATAAATAAAATATAAAATGGGAATAAAAATGCACAAAAATAATTAATTAAAAACCAAAAATTAAAAATTCAATATTGTATATATACCTATACATAGTACTATATTGTATATACCTTATTTTTATTTCAAAAAATTAATTGAAAATCACAAAAAAATAGTTTAAAATAAAAGAAATACTTTTCATGTTTTTTGTTTTTATTAATTCGGCCATTTTCTATTTTAAATCGAATTTCCAAATCTTTTTGACGTGGCCAGTTCTGATTGGTCCACGGGGGACGTTGACCCCCCGGTCAAATCCCCCTAGACCACAGACCCGTGGATCTTTGCTCCTGACCCGACTTTGCCGATTTTTTCCAGCATGATCCGACTTCCATTAATCGAAACTTCGGGCCCCGATTATCCTTGAATCATTACTAACCCACGCCTGATCATCCACCTAGGGATCCGAGCTTCGCCGTGCCCTGCCCGACCTATTCTTGCCGGACCCTCACTCGTATAAAGCATCAGCTCCACCCGCATTTTCACGCATCTTTGGCTCAGCTCATTCCACCCCAGGTTCTCCATTGCTCTCGCCTGAGTGACAGCTCGCGATTGGCTGTGTTGCAGCGAGGAGGGAGTGGCCGGACCATCGATCCGGCGACCTAGCACCGCCGTGTGCCGCCCAGACGTGGTGCTCGAGCCTTGGGCATCGACGACCCTCGAGGCTAGGACCTAGAGCTTCATCGGCTCATCCCCAGTCGACATCGTCTAGCAGGTAGCCATAGTTCTTTCTCTATTTAGCTAATTTCCGTTTAGCCCCAAATTGCCATTTGCCGTCGCCCTTTGATTCCGATCACCCCCATCCACATCTCGACCATCAGACTCGACCATCACCTTCGCACTCCTCCCACGCACGTTCTTCACCCATCCATTCAAACCAGTTCGCAAAGGAACTGGGGTTCGAGCTCTCTCGACGTTGCTTCGCCGGAGCTTGCCCATATCGACGCACAGCCCATCCCCACCCCTGCTAACCGGGTCGAGGCACTTTGCCCTCGACCTAGGAGTTTGTTGTGCCACTTTGCAGGTCAAGACAAGCCCATCTGAGGGCTTGACGTTCAGGAGTAGCAGCTGCAGCTCCGCTGTGGTCGTCGGACCATCTCCGACGCCTCCAGCTTCATCGGAGGCCCTCTTCAGACGCGGGAGGCCCAGACGCTTCTTCTCCGATCATCAGTAGCCTCAGAGGAGGACCACCGTGCGCGCACTGGGCCGGCGAAGTTCACCGACCACCTGTTCTTCGTGGATCCTCCCCGACCGTCCATCCTCCCGTAGCCGCTCCAGATCTGACCAGCACCGTCCGATCGAGGCCAGGGTTTCGTCACCAGCAGCCGACGCCAGATCGACATGTGGCGAGCCCCTGAGCGTTCATCCATCATCAGATCTGAGATCAGAGCTCATCTGTAGCATCCGTCAGCTGTAGCGCGCCTCAGCCACACGATCTCCACGTGGCACGTCCTCCACCCTCGGATAATAAGTGGGGTAATATCACTTAGGCCCCCTTCCTTTTTGTTTTTAGTAGATAGCCTTGTAAATATTTTAGAGCTTTTATTTTAGTTTGGTAAATTACATAGAGGACCTTGTCATTTATTTTAATTGCACTTATACCCCTGTACGTTGTGGGACACGTGCTTCGACACGTGATTTCTTGGGATAATTGCATGTATGGGCCTGATGTTTTATGGTGTTCATGAATGAAAATATTTTTTAAGTATTTTCACATATACCCTTTTGAACGTTTTATTTCCACGTGTGCTGAATATCGTGGGTATTTTATACTTTCGCCCCTGGACTTTTAGTACGTGTTACTAATTAGTCCAAGGACTTAAGTTTTATTACAGAAAGGTCCTTGAGTGCCCAGGTCACGCGCTTGGCGCGTGAGATCTTGGAAGTTTTGCACCGGACCCCCTAGATTTCTTTTCTTGTTACTTTTAGGCCCCCAGAGTATATTTTTATGACAAATAGGTCCCTATGACTGTGGGCTTGTATTTGTTGTAAATAAAATATCGAATATCATCCAAATTACGTGAAAATTTGACATGTGGCTCCTGCCACTGTGTAGAATTTTCACTAAATTTTGGGAAATTTTTGGAGCCCATTTATTATTTTTAAAAATTCAAAAACACCCATTTTTCTTACTATCCAGATATAAAATTCACAAAAAAATATTAAAACATCTTTAAAAATTACAAAAAATTAGAATTTGTGTGTTTTGTTGTCTGGATTTATAAAAAATATAAAATTGAAAAAGCCCTAAAAACCCATAAAAATTCTAGTAAATAATAGAAAAATCAAAAATTAATAATCTCAGCTGCTAAATTTTCATTTTTGTTTATATTTTTCAGGAAAAATACCTTCAGGCTATTTGGAGGCCATTATATATTTTATTTTGGCCTTTAAAGCCCGGCTGGACAGCATCACTGTTTTCTTTCCTTGTTTCTTTTTTTATAAAATTCCCTAAAAATCAGAAAAATATCAAAAATTCACCAAAAACATAAAAAATATAAAAACATAAAAATATTTTTGTTTGAATTTTTGGATCATTTTTGAGTGATTAAATAATTGTGTGAAGTTGCTTGTTTTCTTGATTTTATTATTATCTTTATTATTTAAAAATCCAAGAAAAATATAAAAACATTAAAAACCCACCAAAAATCATTTTCTTTTTTTTGTTTTTATTTCTGACTACTTCGTAGGCCGCGAGGCCATCACGTGCTCCTTGAGTTCGACCTTGGGTGCTATACCAGGTTAATCCTTTAACGAGACCGCTATCTTGAGTTTTCATTGATTTTTGCCTTTGTTTGGTGGTCTGATATTTTTCTTGATTGAGCACTCCAGCGACTGAGGTCGCAACGACCACTTCTGACTTATCTACCTGAGTTGCTCGGTTTTGTGCCCCATCAACAGTCATAGAGAAGGAGATGCTAGCCGTAGTCTTTGCCCTAGATAAGTTCAGATCGTACATTATTGGATCTAGAGTGACCCTGTTTACTGATCATACCGCCATCAGGTACCTTATGGAAAAGAAGGATGCCAAGGCCAGACTGACTAGATGGATCCTTCTACTCTAGGAGTTTGACATAGAGATTAAGGATAAGCCTGGAGTCAAGAATGTGGTGGCGGATCATCTCTCCCGATTAGAGCATCTTGAGGATTCTGAGCAGATTGATCCTACTTGTGAGACCTTCCCAGATGAGGCGATCCTTGCTATCGCCTCTCTCCCATGGTATGCCGATATTGTGAACTTTCTTGTTGCTAAGAAAGTTCCACAAGATTGGCCCAGGCAGAGGCTTGAGACCTTCCTCGCTAAGGCCAAGTCCTACTACTAGGAGGATCCCATCCTTTACCACGAAGGAGGGGATAGCGTCTGGCGTAGGTGCATTCCTCAAGAGGAGCACCATAGCGTCCTCACTTACTGCCACAAGCTTGAGGCAGGAGGACATCACTCTGGGAGGAGAACGGCACAGAAAGTGCTCCAATCCGGCCTGTGGTGGCCTACCCTCTTCAAGGACTCTGATGAGTTCGTGAAGAGGTGTACTGACTGTCAGAGGATGGGCACTTGTGGACAACGTGATATGATGACGATGCAGCCCATTCACTTCTGTGAGGTTTTTGACGCATGGGGCATCGATTTCATGGGTCCATTCCCTAAGAGTCAGGGATTTGAGTACATTCTGTTGGCCGTTGATTATGTGAGTCGTTGGGTTGAGGCCATCCCTACCCGAACCGCTGATGCCAGGACAGTTTGCAGATTTTTAAGGAAGCACATCATTACGCGGTTTGGGGTACCTCGAGTATTGATTTCTGATGGGGGTCTCATTTCATCAACGACCAGGTGAAGGCCCTTGCTAGCGAGTTCGGCATAGACCATCGAGTTGCCACTCCATACCATCCACCGACGAATGGTCTAGCTGAGGTGTCGAACAGGGAGATCAAGACTATTTTGCAGAAACTCGTCCGCCCTGACCGAAAGGATTGGTCACAGCTTTTGGACCCGGTCTTGTGGGCATATAGCACGTCTTTCAAGACACCTTTGGGCACATCTCCCTTTTGCCTCGTATATGGCAAGCCATGCCATTTACCTGTTGAGCTGAGACACAGGTCACTTTGGGCATTCACAGATATACTTTTGGATCCAGCTAGTGTAGGAGACCAGAGGAGGGCAGAGTTAGCAGCCCTGGAGGAGCTTCGTGATACCGCCTTCTCAAACAGCCTACAGTACAAGGAGAGAGTGAAGGAATGGCATGATTCTCATATCAGCCACAAGCATTTTGAGCTAGGATAGAGAGTATGGCTGTTTGATGCTAGGCTTCGTCTTTTTCCAGGGAAGCTACAGAGCAAATGGAAGGGACCTTATCTTGTGAGAAAGGTACACGACAATGGGAGTATTGACATATCTGAGTTGTCTTCTGAGAGTACCTTTCGAATGAACGGCCAGCGGCTCAAGCCATTTCTAGATCATGAGCCACGGGTCGTTGATGTTGCCCCTATTCATTTTGCGTGAGATGTGGTCTTTTGACTCACATCTATTGCATCTCACGCCTGATTATCACTGTTCTCCTGACTTGTATAGATCCAGATGTCCATATCATTACATTCGTTAGTCCCACATCCCTTTTTTCATCTTTTGATTATGCTATACTTAGGGTGTACTTTACCCTAAGTATAGGGGGGATGTAGGACCTTTGGGTATTTCTTTTGATTCATTTTACCCCTGTTTTTGCTGCCTATACTTAGGGATATTTTACCCTAAGTATAGGGGGGGGGGGGTAGACCCTGTACATTCTCCACTCGGTTTTCCCTTTGTGTACAGCCGACTATACTTAGGATTATTTGATCCTAAGTATAGGGGGAAAAGCTGAGACCTTCTTGATTTTCTATTCATTCATTCATTCATCTTTGTATATAGCCTTCCTTTTCACTTCCCTATACATAGCACGAGTTTTGTCTTCTTCATCGCTCTTGACTCTGAGGACATCGTTTGAGCTAAGTATAGGGGGGTGTGTATATATTTCATATATACTTTAGTCATAACTCGTACTTTGTGTGAGTGTGTAAATAAATAAAAATGGCTAAAAACCTAAAATCCATAAAATATAAAAATTTTTTCCTGTAAATAATCATTCTTTTATTTGCACATACATAGCTATTGTACAAATTATTTTTGTAAAAATGTTTTCAAAAACTTTTGTGTAAAGTTAGTGTAAATATTTTCATATCAAAATTATGTATATAGTACAAAATTTTTCCAAAATATTTTAAAAATCAAAAGTTTGCAAAAACCTCGTGTAAATTTGTGTAAATACTTTTGCAAAACTTGCATTCATGCATACATCCATGATTTCAAAACATTTTTCAAAAATTCTGCATGTTTGTAAATATTGTGTAAATAACATCTTTGTATATACTTTTATATAGTTTTTCCTGGATTATAGTTGACATTTAAACTAGCCTGGAATTAAATTGGGAAATGGAGCTTGATTAAGATCTTAATCCACCTAATTCTAAGAGGAACCTTATAGAGCTTAGGGTTAAGGCTTTTCAGGTCCATGGTGACTTAATTCTTTGAGTCCACTAGGCTATGATCACATGCCATCTCAATGAGCCTAAGTAGAGCACTTAACAACACACACATGACTCATATAGACAATGGCTTTACTTGGACCAGCACTTTATACCGAGCTCTCTACGGATGAGGTGGTGAGGAGGCAATCTTCCTTGACTTGGGGTAGCATATGAGGGCAGTACTTATAGGCGGAACCTCTCTTCTTCTTTTAGTGAAGGAAGTGCGTCTCAACTTGGTCTGGTTGCCATGAGGTCTAACGACAGGAGTTGTGGGTTGCAATAATGCTTCAAAAGAGGGAAAGTCTACTGGCTCAAGAGGAAAAACTCCTTGTATATATGCTGCACGTGTATATGTTGTATAGATGCATTCGAAAAAAAATGCAAACAGAAAATAACTCCAAAAAAGTGGTGGGTCTGATAGAAAATGATAATCCCACCGGAGTATGTATATAGTGCAAATAAGCAAAGCTTGAGATTCATGTCCCACCTTATGTAGCTTGCAGCAGGGAGACTTGGCTACACTGGTTGAGCTCCCAAGGATACATGGCTACACTGGCCATGGTCCATTCTCTTCTTCCCCCTCTTCTTGAGCCGGTTGAACTTGAACTTAGAAGGGAATACCCCGCTCCTCGAGGAAAGAGTGGTCAGATTGAGGTCATAGGGTTACCTTATTAGGGGAGGGTTGTCAAGTTGCCACTTCTGAGGTGGAGAGCTTATACTTCACATTCTCAGTACAAGGAAAGACTCATGGTCTTCAGGGTTTGTGTTTGTAGACTTGTTTTGATCTGGATTGTTGAGGAGTCTTGATTATAGATTGGTGGAACTTAGAGGCCGTTGAGTTTTAAACTTAAGTCCAAATAAGGTTCCGACTCATTAATAATCCAAAGATCTGATCGAGCTCTATATTTCAATTTAATGAAGGCAAGTTTAATATTCATCATTAATCCTTGTATATTCTTCTCTTTTTCTTTTTCTTCTTCTTCTTTTCACTTCTTTTTCAAATAAGTGTTTGCTAAGGGACTAGCAAAGTTAAGTATAGGGGGGTGATGAATACCCATTCATCACTCTTTATTCTTATATTTTAGCTACAAAAACCTTTGCAAATGCATGTAGATATCTGTAAATCTCAATAATTACCAAAAAGCATGCATTGTATAAAATTAAATAATTAGCATGTTTTTGTGCAAAAATAAAAGAATAAAGAAATAAAAGAAAAAGAGGGAGATATTTAGAATAAATATTGAGCGACCTAATCCCAAGGGAGGGCTCAGCATGGGCCTGGCCGCATAAAAGCCAAAGTAGAGAGAGATAAGGAAGCTCATGTGTGTAAATACAACTGTAATTAAATAAAAATAAATATTTTCCTCTAAAAATAAAAATAAATTGGGTTTATATTTATATGTACATATTTGTAAATACAAAATCAAAATAAAAATAAGAAAATTAAAAAGAAAATAAAAACATCCTTCCTTGTATATATTCACCTTGTACATATAACCCCTTTCTCTATTTATTTCACCTTGTAAATAAATAAATTAAATTCCATAAAAATTGTATATATTCTATATCCTATTATGTAAATAAATAAAATAAAAACCATAAAAACAAAAATTAAAATAAAAAGAACAAAAATAAGAACCAAAGGAAAAATTGTACATATACCATGTATATAAATGTTGATAACTATTTATTTTACCCTTGTAATTAAATAACAAAAAATAAAATAAAAAACACCAAAATATTCCAAATCTTATCTTTTAAATAAATAAACTATCAAATTGGAAAAAATGCACAAAAATATTTAATTAAAAATCAAAAATTAAAAATTCAATATTGTATATATACCTATACATAGTACTATATTGTATATACCTTATTTTTATTTCAAAAAAATAAATAAAAATCACAAAAAAATAGTTTAAAAAAAAAGGAACATTTTTCATGTTTTGAGTTTTTATTAGTTCGACCATTTTCAATTATTAAATCGAATTTCCAAATCTTTTCAACGTGGCCAGTTCTGATTGGTCCACGGGGGACGTTGACCCCCCGGTCAACTCCGCCCTTGACCACAGACCCGTGGATCTTTGCTCCTAACCCGACTTTGCCGATTTTTCCCAGCATGATTCGACTTCCATTAATCGAAACTTTGGGCCCTGATTATCCTTGAATCATCACTAACCCACGCCCGATCATCCACCTAGGGATCCGAGCTTCGCCGTACCCTGCCCGACCTATTCTTGCCGGACCCTCACTCGTATAAAGCATCATCTCTGCCCGCACTTTCACGTATCTTTGGCTGCACATTCTCCACCCAGGACCTCCACCATCTCCGCCTGAGTGACAGCAGCCGGCTGGTGGTGTTGCAGCGAGGAGAGGGTGTCCAGACCATCGATCCCACGACTTAGCACCGCCGTGCGCCACCACCAGCGTGGTGCTCGAGCCTCGGGCATCGACGACCCTCGAGGCTAGGACCTAGAGCTTCGTCAGCTCGTCCCCAGTCGACCTTGTCCATCAGGTAGCCCTAGTTCTTTCTCTTTTTCGCTAATTTTGAGTTACGCCCAAATCACATCTCCGCCGACGACCGTCGATTCTGACCACCTCCGTTTACATCTCGATCATCGGACGACACCATCACCTTGCCTTACTCCCTTGCACCTTCTCCGCACAACCATTCAACCCAGTTCGCATAGGAACTGGGATTCGAGCTTCTCCACCGTCGCCTCGCCGGAGCTCTCGCCCATTTCGACGCACCGTCCACCCACTCCGTTCCTTACAGGGTCGAGGCACTTTGCCCTCGACCCAGCGTGCTCTTTGTGCCATTTTGTAGGTCAGAGGAGGACCATCTGAGGTCCTCCATCTTCAGCACAGGAGCTCCAGCTCCACCGGTGTCGCCTGAGCTCTCCGAAGCTCCATTGCACAATCAGAGGGGCTCTTCAGATGCGGGAGGCCCAAGCGCTTCTTCTTCGATCATCAGTAGCCTCAAAGGAGGACCACCGTGCGCGCACTGGGCCGGCGAAGCTCGCCGGCCACCTGTTCTTCGTGGATCCTCCCGGATCGTCCATCCAGCCCTCCAGCTCCAGATTAGATCGCAGCCATCCACTTGAGGAGCAGCCACCACCGTCCGATCATCAGAGGGTGGATCAGGACCGTCAGATCAGCGAGGGTTAGCCACGGTGCACAACAGCCATTGATCTTCCACGTGGCTAGCTCTCGACCGTCAGATCCGAGTCGCAACCCTTTGTTGAGGCGCCATCGTTTCCTGCCGTTCGATCGGCTACGTGGCGCCATCTCAGCCCTCGGATTAATAAAAGGGTAAACTACCCTGTAGGCCCTTCTCTTTTATGCATTTAATATTTAGTCTTGTAAATATTTTTCATAGTTGTTTTTATTTTGGTTAATTTGCATCGAGGACCCTACTGTTCTGGACATTTGCATTTTTGTCCCTGTTTATAGTGGCCACGTGCTTCGCCACGTGTTTTAGTGGGATATTTGCATTTTATACCCTGCGTTTCTGGAATGTTATTGCTTGCATCTTTTAAAAAAGGAATGACATTTTAGTCCTTCCAGGCCTGAGTCACGTGTATTGTGCGTGGGTCTTGGGGACTTTTACACTTTGGGCCCTAAGTTTTCATGCCGTGTTATTAATAGGCCCCTGGAACATGTTTTCCTTGTAGTTGGGTCCCTATGCACTGTGCCTTGCTATTTGATTTTAATAAAATATCAAATCAAGTCCAAATTTCGTGAAAATTGGATACGTGGCTCATGCCACTGTGTAAAATTTTCGCTAAAATTTTGGTACATTTTTGAGCATTTTTGTTATTTTTAAAAATTAAAAAACACCACTTTTTCTTACTGTCCAGATATAAAATTCACAAAAAATATTAAAACATCCCCAAAAATTCTAAAAAAATTAGATTTAGTGATTTCTATTGTGTTCAATTTTCTGACCAATTTTGGTCATTTGTGGACTTATACAAAATATAAGAATTGAAAAACATTGAAAAACTTAGAAAAATTCTAATAAATAATTGAAAACTCCAAAAATAATAAATCCAGTTCCTAATTTTTCCTTTTTGTCTCTAATTTATAGGAAAAATACCTTCAGTCTTAGTTAGGGCCATTTTTGATTTTATTGTGACCCTCCAAGCCTGACTACTTCGTAGGCCGCGAGGTCATCATGTGCTCTCCGAGTTCAACCCTGGGTGCTATACCAGGTTAATCCTTTAGCGAGACCACTATCTTGAGTTTTCATTGATTTTTGCCTTTGTTTGTTGGTCTGAATTTTTCTTGATTGAACTCTAAGTCCCGAGCGACTGAGGTCGCAACGATCTTAGTTTTACCTTTACCCCAGTTGTTTGGGCGGTTCATCAGGGAGTGAGCGGAATTGATCGGCGACAACAGAGAGGTGATTTGGGTGAACTGGGAAATTAAAGGAAACTAGGAAGAATCGGGTCTACCTGATGGCTAGAGTCGACTGGGGATGAGCTCAGGAAGCTCTGGGTCGTAGCCTCGAAGGGTCGTCAGTGCCCGAGGCTCTGGCACACCTCGCGATGGTGCACGGCGGAAAGAGTCGCTGGATCGATGGCTGGAGGCGCCCTCTCCTCTCTTCGACACCCTCCTCGCGCAGCTGTCACTCTGGGGGGTAAGGTGGAGGTCTTGGGACAAAGGTGCGTAGCTAAGGATGAGTGAGAATGTGCGGCGGAGGTTCAGCTAAATAGCAGCTCAGGTCCGAGAAGATGGGGTCGGGTAGGGTTCCGTGAAGCACGGATACCTAGGCGGATGCTCCGGCGAGGGTCTCGGATGTGCAAGGATCGAATGGAGCCCGGGGTTTGGATATTTGGAGCTCAGATCGCGTCAGAAGAATTTTGAGAAATCGGGTCGGACGCAAGATCCGTGGGGAAAAGGAGTCCACGTGGGAAGTTGATCGGAGGTCAACATTCCTCGTGGACCAATCAGAGCTCGCCACTTTTAAAGTTTTAGAAATTCAATAAAAAATACTAAATGACCTTATTTCGAAAAAATTAAAACATGAAAAATGTTTATTTATTTTCCAATAATTTTTTAGTGATTTTTATTTATTTATTTTTGAAATATACTTATTGTATTTACATTATATTATTATTATATATATGTATATACATATATGTATTTTTTATTTTTATTTTTAATTGTTTATTTTTATACAATTA
Organism: Ottelia alismoides; assembly: GCA_037367405.1. NCBI lineage: Eukaryota > Viridiplantae > Streptophyta > Magnoliopsida > Alismatales > Hydrocharitaceae > Ottelia > Ottelia alismoides. The sequence continues at coordinate 549,211 of JAZKJV010011435.1, forward strand.
TTCCCATTTTATATTTTATTTATTTATAACATGAAATTTGGAATAAGACGATATTTTTATTTTATTTTTATTATATATTTACATAGGTTAAATAAATAAGTATATATACATATTTACATGGTATATGTATAAGGTGGGAAGTTGATTTTATTTTATTTCCTTTTATTTTATTTTATTTTTATAATTTTTATTTTATTTATTTGCACCATGAAAATAGGAATATGGAAATATTTTTTTTTAAAATTTTATTAATTATTTACAAAGAGAAAATAAATAACTATGTTATTGTATGTGTAGGGTCCATATACAACGATGAAGGGAATTTTATTCATTTTTATTTTTGTTTTTCCATTTTTATTTTAGTTTTGTATTTACAAATATGTACAATTTAATAAACACACAAATACATTTTTATTTTTATTAAGGGGAAAATAATATTATTTATATACATAGGTATATGTACACATAATTGAGCCTCCCTATCTCTCTCTACTTGAATTCTTTTGCGGTCAGGCCCATGTTGAGCCCTCCCTTGGGATTAGGTCACTCAATATTTATTCTAAATATTTCCCTCTTTTTCTTTTATTTCTTTATTCTTTTATTTATGCACAAAAATATGCTAATTATTGTAATTTACATAATGCATGCCTATTGACAATTTATGCTATTTACATGAATATACAATGTGTTTTGCATAGGTTTTGTAGCTAAAATAAAAGAATAAAGAGTGATGAATGGGTATTCATCAATAGGTCACAAGGACCAGAGGTCGGAGCCTAGAGCTCTAACGAATTAAATTTTTTGCATTTTTAATGAATACAAAGTGAAATAAAAAAAGCAATCATATGAACTGAACTAGAAACAAAACTAAAATACTAAAAATAAGAGGCTCACCTAGTCGGAATGACCTGAAACTAGAACCAATAGAGGACCTCCAATGATGTGTTGAATTGACCTCCAAGCACCTTCTCCTCACCTCGAAACTTTGGAGACACCCTCATGTCACTAAGGCAGACACTCTAGCTATGATTCCAAGGGGATACGGTGCTCAAAAGGAGATTTGGGTTTGCTGGAGGTGAAGAAGATTTTTTATAGTAGGATGACGATCAATCGTCTTTGACGTAGGGTTTCGCAAGAATTAATGGTGACGAACGCGATTGGAGGGGTAGGTGTGGAACATGGTCAACCAATCTACAGATTTCATGAAGGAATCAAGGCAAGATGAGGCTTGGATTCACACGAATAAATTGGAAGAAGACAACGTTGGACCAGTCTGAAGGGGATTCTTTAATGAGGGAGGAAGATTTTAACCTGGAGTCAATACTTCCCGCACTCTGATTGGTCCACATCGGACGCTAAAAGACAAAATAAATCTAAAAAAAATAATGAGAAAATAAAATAGAAAATGATTTTATTATTAAAAACTCAGAACAAAAAAATGTTCTTATTTCTTAAAAAGGTATTTATACATATATATTATGTATTTGTATTTGTATTTATATTTTATTATTTAAATATATAATACCTTATTTAAATAATTTATTTATTTATAAATATATTTAATAGATATATACATATTTTATAGGATTTTTTATTTTTATTTACTTGTATAAATAAATATATATTACAACATAGGTACCTTATGACTATATATTTAGTCTTATTAACTATTTTTGTATTTTCGAATGTTTTTAATTTTATTTGTATTATTCATAGGTGTTTTAAAATATGTTCAATAATTTATACATATGCCGAGATTAAAAACATAAATAGTAAAATATATTGGCTTATATACATATGTATAAGTACCATAGTTCCCCAATTAATAGGCGTTTGCATCGTGACTCCGATTCAAATGAAACAAACTTCAATTTGTAGATAATTCAATTCGAAATACAATTGGAGGAGATTTTTATTAATTTTGAGTCCATATGTAGAAGATATTGATCAATGAAGTTTTGTTTGTGGCTTTTTCAACTGAGTGTGTTGAGTGACTTGTGCATGATTTATTTATGCCAATAATTTCTTTTCTCTATATTATTATGTATATATTTGATTTTGAAAATGTTTTTATTGAAGCGTGTATAATAATGTTAGTTTGATATATATATATATATATATATATATATATAGTGTATTATGTACCAAGAGTTTCTAGGGTTTGGTGTGTATTTATGTACATTATTTTATCCTATCTCCCCTACTTTTGACTATGTCTAGGGGTTTAGGATCAATCATTATCCTTTATACCTAATTTATTTTTCTTTTCTTTGTTCTTTTAGGTATTTATACACTATTTATATAGTAATGTTGAGATGTTAATTCATGCAAGTTAATTATATTTACATGTATTTTACAAGGATTTTAAAGGCAAAATAAGAGAACAAAGGTGAATGAATGGCTATTCGTCAGCACCCATGGGGCCCTAAGTAGAAACATAGATGCCATGAACCCAACTTTGTTGGGAGACATGTTACGTGGCAAATCGAGGAGTCACCACGCGATGTTCAACCTTAGTACGTGTGTGCCTTTAGACTAGTGCTTCGAGATTCTTGATCATAGATCAATTACGAACTATTGATGATTAGAAACATGTATGGCTCACCCGCAAGGAAACCATACTTCAGAGTTGATAGAAGTGTCTTAAGATCTAGTGGGGTCTGAATATGCTTTGTAATAACCTATGAAACTATAATATTGGTAAGTGAATAAATTGTCAACAGTGTGCTATCCACCAAGGTTACTTCTGGCTCTGAATACAAAGTACCGAATATATCTGCAATGAATTCCTCTTGTTCGATTTGGAATGGGGGATCATCAAATTACTATGTCAACTCATCAACATCAGCCTCTCCATTAGCAAAAGAACAAAACTCGATTGTGGTTTCTAGGGCTTCCTCTTTGGAGAGGAGTTTCTGGGTCTCAATGTCATCCAAGGATAATGACACGTCTTTGATCTCAACTAAAAAGTCATAGTCTTCTATCACATGTGTCACATGCTCTCTCTCATCTAATACTGACTCTGTTGGCTTTGGATCCGGGATCGTCTCTGTTATCCTTATCATTATTGAAGTGAAAGTTTATCTTCCATGTACAATTATCAACTACTGCTTTAGTTTTTAGATGGAACAACCACTCTAGTATGATCGGGATATAAAATAATGGTGCAAGGGTATCGATGTTCATGGCAATAAAGTCCTCTGGGAAATTGCATTCCTTACATTATTATGATAACATACTCTGTGTCAGTCGATTGCAAGGTTGCAAAAGTCAATAGTCGGTACTCGGTCGGTTGGGTCACTGACTAAGGATTAATCAGCAGTCGGACGACTAATCGGATTTGGTCGGACTTTAATCCGCTTTGAATTTTATGATTATTTTAAATATGTAACTCATTTCTATACATATATTTACATAGATTTTCTATATTTTTATACTATCATAATAAAATAAAAAAGTAATTGAATTTAAATAAAATACTAAGCATATTATAATAAGTCTGCTTACAAACAAATCGAAACATATAAGAATACGGTATCTCCAAGCAAAAAATTGATCGACTAGTGTACCTACTCGGAATTAGTCGGTACTCGGTCGGCCACCCCACTGACTAGACTAGTCGGACCTACTAATCGGGTCAATCGGGCGACTTTTACAACCCTGGTCAATTGTTCAATAGAAATAGAATGTGATATCCCTTTTGAATTTATTTTATTTATACTCTTAATAACATTGAGAATGGGAGTGTCGAACTCGAAGAGGTAAACTTTCAACTAAGTATTGTGATGTAGTTATTTAATTAGAATTTTCTACATTTTTTAGTATTTTTTAATGATTTCTATGATTTTATGCAATTCTAATTCATAATATATTTTTAATTATTATTAAATATTTTATCTATTAATAATTTTAATTAATAAATAATTTATATTTTCATCTTTTTATGCATTTTCAATTTTGAAAATCAATTTTAGAATATAAAATATATAAAAGAAAAAAAAGAGTTTTATATTTTTAAAATATATGAAATAAAATAAAAAATAAGAAAAGAAATTATTTTTATATTTAGATATTTTTCTTTATTTTTGGTTATTTTGTAGATATTGTTTTGTGTGTTTTTTAAGATGTAAAATAGATTCAAACTTTCTCGAAATGAAATTTATATAAAAGTATTTTTATTAAGCTATAAAACAAGATCTAAAATAAAATTTTGAGATTTTATTTGTATTTATGCAATTTAAAAAATATCTTTCAAATATTTGAATTTTCCTGGTTTCCTATTTGTATTTTTGTTTGGTTTTTATGTGAGAATTATGGTAAATTATAGCTATTTGTAAATTTGTTATGATTTTTCAAAGAGTTTTCAATTTTTATGTATTTTCAAATTTCATATAGTAAGATATTTACTATTTATGAATTGTTAAACTATAGAATAAAAGTAAATTTAAAAATTAAACTTAGTAGAGTTATAAAGGGTTATTAAGTATTTATACTAATGTTTATGTATTTTTTAGGCAACTTGAATTATATAACAAAGTAATAAAAGACAAGAAAATTAATCTACATAATAGGGATACATTTACAATTAAAAGAAAATTATAGAGCTTTTATTAACCAAACTAAAGAGTTCTAGGAGCAAACTTGCATTTATCCCACAATTAACGAACATGTAATATCACACGATCTCAGTTCAAGGGGTTTAAAATGCAAATAATAAGAAATACTAGAGCACATATGCACTTAGTTCACAGTTATGTATTCACATGCATAGGACCAATATGAAAATACAAAATAAATAGAAGAGGTACACAATATCATCAAAGGAGGCATGCAACTCATGTGAGGCAGGGATCCGCCATGTGGATCAGACGTGCCTCTTAATCTAATCAGATGGCTCAACTTTGGATGCAAGTCAATGATGCTGATGTGCTTGGATATAATCATTTGGTTGGATTTGAGCACAGACAAATGGTCGAGATCAGATTTGGGACTCATCGTATGGACAAGATGAATATGCAGTGGGTTGGAAAAACAACGATGATGGCTTCTCCTTATGGGCTTTGATTGCCGCGATCACGGTCGATCTCAGATGAATCGGAGCTTTGAAGATCTCAGCACCTTGATGATGTATTTCTGCATTAATCTATAGTTCAATCAGTGTTCCATGTCTAGTTGATCAGAGATCTGGTCGAGCTTCGCCGAGATCTAGTGTTGTAGTTCCTCAAATGGTCCGATCGCACTCCAGATGACACTCCTAGTGTCCTACGAATTATTCAAGTATGCTCAAAGTCTCGTAGACGTTAGTCAAACGCTATTAGCAAGGAATCAAAGGGGAGCGATGGATGAATATCTTCGACATAGGTGAAGGAAGTAGATCTGACTTGTATCTATAGATCTAAGGTGATTAGGTTCTGAAAGAAGGCATCAAAGAACTGGATGTGATTGGGGATGAAAATGGTAGGATTGATGATTTAATCGATGGGAAGATGTCCTCCAATTGAAGTGGTCGGAGATGTGGGATGGTTTTACTGCTACAGGATACGAAAACCAAATAAAATTCAACTTTAAATATACACTTAATTACCTAATTATGAAAGCGGGTGGAACTGTTGTTGTTCTTGCCTCGATGCTTGTGTGGATCTCTAATAGAAGCTCGTCACAACAGATCTCTGATGAACTGCACATTGGAAGATGGATCTCGACCTCTGATTGCCTCTCTCACACTCCAACTCGCTGGAAGAGCTTCTTGTCACAAAACTCTTCCTTAGTGGATCGAAATTGGGGATAATAGGTGTCCAAAGACAGATCAACTTGGAAAAGAGAGCACTTGGAGCTCTTTATAGGGCGAGAGAAGGCTCTGGAAGGGAGTGAAAGATTAGGCTGATGATGATCGGATATGGGAAGTAGAGGCAGGCATGGATCACGTGTCTTGACAGATCGAGAGGATAAGAAAATCAGGTTAGAAGGATGTTGTCATCAGGCGTAAGAAATGGGAGAAGGATGTTGGTTTGATGACTGGACCAAGTATGGGATAGAAGAAGGGTAGTTGACCCATCGTTTCAACATTCCCTTAAATGGACCAACCAGTTGCAAGCCTAAATAGGAAGAGGACTAAACAACAAATAAGTAAAATAAAATAGAAATAAATAGGGAATACACATAAAATACAAAATACGCATAATTTAATAAATAATTTTATGATGTTTTTAAATAAATTACTTCGTAAGGTTAAATTAATTAGATAAGGGCATTTTTAGGTATAAAATACATATATACAAGATATATATTTTAAATTATTTATTTTTACAAAATCACGTGTTATTTTGTATTTTATTTATAAATAATATTTAAGTTGTATAAATATTTTTATTTTATTTTTATGAATTTATTTAATGGCATAAATAAACGTGAATATTTACATAATAAGTTTAATTTGTCTACATACAAGGCTTATAAGAATTGTAATGATTATTCTAATGATTTTTATTTGTTTTGTAATTTATTTATTTTAAAAATCTTAAAAGAGATTTAATACATGTTTGGTTTATTTTTAGAAAAATACTGGTAATGATAGATAAATAAATAAGGATATTACAAGATAGGTATTATTTACCTATACAATAAATACATTAATTTATTTTTATTTTATTTTGGATTTTATTATTTTTATTTCTATTTTTATAATTAATATAAAATATATAAAATGCATTAAAATATAATATGTACAAAAATACAAAGAATAAAATATATACAACGTAATATACAACTGCAAAGGTATAGTGGCAACCCAAAAGGTTGACTCTTGCATCTTAACTCTAAATTTTTTGAAAATCACCTTCATTTTAAATATAATTTTATTTTATACACAATGAAAGTGAGTTTAGTTCATTTTGAATTCATATGAAGAAGATATTGTGCTTTAGATTCTTATTTTACAGCTTTTTTTGAGTGTTGTACCTTTTATTCTCTACATTATGCATTTTTACAAATATATTTATTATTAAATACATTATTATGTACATGTTTTGAGAAGAAAATATTTTGATAAATAAAATAGTATAGGATATGTACATAATGAATATGATCAATATGTATAATGTAATATTGGTTTTATGAGATTTTTATAAGTTAGAGATCCTATCTCCCCCTACTTTATTTCTTAACAATTAGGTCGATACTTGACCTACTCTCGGTTCAGGATCAGTCAATATCTATGGTACATATATACATCATTCAACTCTTTCATTTTCTTTTCTTATTTATTTTTTATGTCATGTTAAAATAAGTCATAATTATATAATAATAATAAATGTTGTTAATTTATTAAGATATGAGAATTAGTTATATTTACTGGTGTTTTATAAAGGATTTTAAACCTTATATAGGGGCTCAACAAGAGTGGCTGTTGGAAACAAAAATGGTATGAAATCAAAGATGATTTCCTGATATGATTGATCTGGTCAGCAAGTATGATAGGTCAACTATAAATGGTCGATCAACTAAATAATAATGATCGATTAGTTAAACGTTTGAATGGTATTCAAATAATGATTGATAATTTCATGATACATGATTGACATGTGTGGTCGGTTAATGAAATACATATGATCGATAAGGTGTGATCAATCAATGTGAAAGTATGATAAATAATTTCATCAGAAGATATTCCTGAGAATGAAACTTTTTGTTGAAGCTTGTTGCAGTTACAACCTTTGCAATCCTAATACAGATAAACTATTACAAGCCTTTTGAATAAGAAACAACAAAGTTGAGCTTCTGCTTCTGCTTCAGAGTGACAACTTTACATAGTCATGTTGTTCCTAGATACACGCTTATAGTCTTGCAATCACAATGAATGTGCGAGAGACTATGATATAATATTGTTTGTGTGTACTCTTTAAAATAACGGAGGACCAAAGTACTAACATCTTCATCTTAGTTAGAATTTGTTTTGAATGGAACTACAAATGCAATAAAGTTGTTATTACGAGACATGACATTTTCTATGGTAAAGGCTATTTGGTAGTCTTTTGATTTTTGGAGAAATAGAAAATTGTGCTTAAAGTATCTCAAAGTTTGGGACTATCTCGTTAAGGTTTCAGTCCCATAAACACAAGAGAAAGTAACTAGGTCCTATAACTGTTGATGCGGTCTTCTTAAATTATTTGGAAAATAAGTAAGCATATAGGTTCTTGGTGATTCAATCCGATATATGTGGACACCGTTGTTTAACACTGTGATGCTACCTTCTTTGAAGATGTCTTCCCTATGAAGATTGGGATTCCTCAAAATCTGACTGATGAATAGCCATTCATTCACCTTTAGTCATCCATCTAGGCTTTAAATCCTCAGTAAAATACATGTACATACAATTAATTAGCATGAATTGACACCCTAACATATTGTATAAATAGTGTATAATAAACTCAAAATAAACGAATAAAGAAAGAAAAAAATAAAGATACTGACTGACCATGAACCCTGAAACCAAGTCAAATATTGACTAGGTCGATCAAGAATAAAATAGGGGGGATAGGGTGAAAACTATACAAAAATACTAATAAAATCCTAATTCTTCTAAGTGAAGAATAATGTGTAAATAACGCCAAAATTCTACTATTTGATTCATCACTATACACACATCAAATAATAACGTGTTCAATACAAAATATATAATACTAATGCATAGAAAATAAGAAAATATTTGTAAAATAAATCATGCCCAAATCATCGGGTATACTCTATTGAAAAAGCCACAAACAAAACTTCATTGATCAATTAATTCTCCATATGAAGCCAAAATGAAAAAAATCACTTCCACTGTATTTAAAATTCAATTATCTTTAAAATGAATGTGGTTTCATTTAAATTTGAGTTAAGATGCCAAAACTGGCTACTTGGGGTATATAGGTACGTGTACATATGTATATAAACCCAATTTATTTTACTCTTTACATTTTTAATCTCTTTATATTTTTAAATCATTTTACAAATTATACAATGTCTATAAAAATACATATATAATTTAGAAGCAATTAAAAATAACAAAAACTAATAATAAACTCTAATTTGTATGTATAATGTACCTATGTTATCAATACCTGTATTTATTTATGCATATACATAAAACCATAAAACTACCATAAATATATGTAAATATGACTTAAGTAATGTTAGAACTAAATAAATTATCTAAATATAGTAATATATACAAATACATATAATACATGTATACATACCAATGAATAATAGTGTATAATAACAAACTATTGTAAAAATAAATACAAATACTCATAAAATAGTTTAGAAATAATACATATTTTCCATGTTTTGAGTTTTTTAAAATAAAATCATTTATTTATTATTTTAAAGTTTTTGTATTTTTACATCTCTTTTGTCTTTTTATGGTCCATGTGGAACATGGAAGCCGATTAGTGTTGACCCCCAGTCAACACCCCCTCTCCTCCCTAGACCTGTTGTATAGATCGAACTCCTCACCTTCTCTAATGTATAACACCTCCTCCATCATTGTTTTCAGCTGATTCCTTAACAAAAAATCTTCATCAGGTTATTATCTCCCTTTCCCTAGCCCCAGACTCCAGCAACCTCCCTTGACCTATGTGTAACCTAAGCTTGAAGGCACCCTCTTCATAATTCTATGATTTTTCTTCTTCAACCTCCAGCTCAAGTTTGATATATATTTAACCCCTTTTAACCCCATGAACTAAGAGATGGAGTGATGCCCTTTGTGACAGGAAGTGGTGCTCGGTAATTCACAATGAGTAGAAGGGAAGCATGATGCGATTCAACCACTGATGACCGAGCTCCGCCAAGTCTTATGTTCCCAGGTCCTCCAAGACAGGTGAGTTATCTTATCTTAGTTTTTCATTTTGTAGTTTAATTCATAGTGTAGATTTGCTCTTTATTTCAGTTAAATCCATTTAGATTTAGCCATAATCCAAAAAATAGTTCGCAGGAGCTCTAAGATCAGCCATCATTCACAGTGATATACCACACGTTGCAACTCGTAAAGCACCTAACCTCGTTCCCTTTCTGTTTCTACATCTTCTTGACCACCTGGGTCATCTCAGTTCTACAAGAATCGAGCTCATTGGTTCTCATCCTATGTTTTTCATCACATATCCCCCATCTCACTCATTTATTGCCTCGTTTCACCTAATAAGTGGGTAGGAAGCTTCGCCATGGAACCCCCGAGCTTTTTGTGCAGGTATCCAGAGCAGAGAGCCCACCTGGAAGGAGATCTGGTTGGGACTTCAAGTACTAGGTGCCTCAGAGCTCCACGAGCCCCATACCTCTCCCTAACGAGGTTTGGATCCTTCAAGCACCTCTAGCTGAAGTACGAGAACCCCAAGATCATTTTGAGCCACTCCCTAGCTTGGAAGGTGGCCAGAGGAAGGAGATGCAACCAATTGAAGTTTAGGAAGAACTTGTTCTTCTAGGTAACTCCAGAGTCATCCGATCAAGAAGGAGTGAGAGATTTATTCGTGGACATGCGATGCCAATGCATGAGGAGGACCGTTTGATCCAGTTAAGTGAATCCCCTCGATAAATGGATCAAGACGCCTCAAATGCGACTCTCGTGTGCCTCGAGGGGTATATTGGGTCGACCCCCTATGCATTTTGCATTTTATTTGTAGTTTTGCAAATGTAGCTAACATGTAAAATATTTAAGTCATTTTGAAAAAGAACCCCTGGACTCTTTAAAATTGCACTTAGATCCTTCACTAGGTCATCTAACGCGGTTCTCCATGTGAGGTGTGTGTGTATTTTATGGGTTACATCCTATATTTTGTGAACCTATTTTGAAATGCACGTTTAGTTTCTTGAAATTACATTTAGTCCATGTTTTGATGTGTTATCTGTTTTATGTATTTTATTTGTACTAAATGTTTCTTTTATGCTAAAAATATATGAAATTGGGGAAGATGCTTGAAACATCGAACATGCAAGCATAGTTTTTTATTTGGTGTTTAACTCTATGTTTCTACTTATAAAAATAAAAAAAGTCCATTTTCCTCATTTAGCAATAAAAAATCCATAACAATTTAATGTATGTCTCTAAAATTCCAAAAAAATAGTATTAAATGGATATAATTTATTCTACCACATATCCAAAAATAACTAAAAATACAAAATGTAAAATCTAAAAACTACAAAAACCTAAAAATTCTATAAAAATGATAAAGTATTCTATAAAAATCTAAAAATATATCTTTATATTTTTAATTTTTAGTATATATATTATATATTAAGAATAGTTTAGGTTTATTTTGAACTTATAAATATTTTACAACATTAAACGAGATTGTGAATTTAATACATTAACTGTTTTGAGTATTTATTATTTTAAAAATCCATAAAAATAAGAAAAAACACCATAAAAATTTAAAATAGAGAAAAATATTAAAAACCAAAAATATTTTATTTTATTTATTTTAACCTCATTTAACTTATTTAAAAAAACCAAAAAATATTTTTCTATATATACATTATATATATAATCTACATCTATATTATTTATCGTCTTATTTTAAAAAATAAAAAAAAGAAATTAAAATTTGCAAAATCTAAAACAAATAAAATATACAAACTTTAAAAAAATCATAAAAATGAAATTAATTAAAAACTTACAAAACAATTAGAACAAAAATATAAAACAAGAAAAGATAAAATGCCAAAAATCATTATTAGTTAGAAATATTAGTAATAATTTTATCTCTACTCATCTTTGCGTCCATGTGTTCGACACTCTTCTCTACTTACGTCTACACACATTTTAGAAGAGTTATAATAAATTTCGACTCACATTCCACCTTGTGTTGCACTTATTGTGGGATGATTGTAGATTGGAGAGACACTTGGTCATCACAGCGATTGCTGATCTTATTGGATTAGCAGACCGAAACCCCTCCGTCAAATGATGCCGTTGCTAGGAAGTAACGGTTAGGGTAGACTATCTATTTATTTTATGCTCTTTTATTTCTCTTTGTTTATATTTGCATAATTGCTTTGACATTCTCTTGTGTTTGATTTTGTTGTGAGGGCTCACGGATGGAGGGAGGGCTTCTAAGGAGGTCTAAAGCACCCAAGTGATGTGGAGGTCGGTTTTCAAACAAGTCAGCATGAGAGAGCAGTAGAAGAGGATTGAGAGACATAAAGAACACTAGCTTTTATTTTCCTTTGGTGAGAGAGAGATTTATTAATTAATTTGCAATAATAATTAGACTCTCTCTTAGGACAATTAGACAATTTTATATGCCCATTTCACCAAGTGTTTGTTCACTTGGGGGTCCTGATCGGATTCTCTAAGTTTTTATCGCCTTCTTATTTCATTCTCCCTATTTTCCCATTGTTTCATTTTGTTTCTAGTGTTTTGAGTTTTCTCCTTATTTTCATTTTATATCATGTGTGCTTGAGCCCTTAGTTTTAGGATTCTATTGTGTTGAGCTTGGTGACTATTAGGCCCAAATCCTAAACAAGAGTTTATGTAGTTATAGTCATTCACATTTGGACTTAATCAAATAAAATAGATGCTTCCTACTAATGGTTGTTCCTACTTACGTCAATTCAGACTTGGTTAATATAGATTAGTTTTAATTCTATGCATAGATCACTTGTATGTAGAGTACTGGCATAAGGTATGCATTCTAATCTCTAGCATTTGCATTCATTGTTTCTCATGCATCGTCTTTTCCGTCTTCCTTCCCTTTTTTTATTGGAATTCGAAATATAACAAAATTGAAAAATTCTGTTTAGGCAACTGTATGAAAAATACCCAAAAAGTGAAAACTAGAAAATAAAAAGGAGACTTCTTAAAAACTTCGACCTTAATAAAATTAGTTAATGGACTACATTGTATTGGGTTCCAAAAGCCCACATTGTCTTCATAAACCTTCCAAACTGAGCGAGGTACGACCCTAGGAATTAGAGACCAAAACCCGACCTGGATACTACCTTGTTTATCACTAGGGTTCACGAAGTATTAGCATTTATATCAGTACGTGGGTGAATGAGGCCAAGTCTGCTTGTAGATTTGGTCTGAATTACTGAGCATAGTGGTACTGCGACGGTGAGACCCTCTCTCATCGTGCCATATCTGAGTACCTGATGACCGCCCGACCAACTAGGGTTAAGTTATTAATTAAGCTAATGTTGTTGTGACCCTAATAAATAAGCCAATCAGTCGAGAAAATAAACCACTAAGATATCAAGCGAGCAAATCAAGCAGTTTTGCTATTTTTATTAACCTGGTATAGTGACCATGGTCGAACTCAAGGAGCACAATTAAGAGCTAAGTAGTGAGATTTTATAAATAAAATTCTTTTTAGTGGTTTTTACTTTTTCAAATTTTAAATTTTCCAATGTAAGAAAACAAATAAGACACACACTTTTTGTATTTTTCAAAGGATAAAAAATAATCAAAAAATGCAAGAAAACTATCTTTAGGTTTTGTATATTTTATAGTATTTTTGGTAATTTTTGGGTATTTTTCAGATGTTTTATGATTTTCTAATATCAAACAGTGATAAAATAGACAAACAGTGAACAACCAAGAGTAATTTGCAAATTAAAAATAGAAAAATGCCCAAAACTCCTAAAAGTAATTTTTATTATGAAATATGAGCAAATATGTACAAATGGAGACCAAAATCACTATGTTTGGATTTTTGTATGATTTTATGTAATTTTTATAAGTTTTCAAATGTTTTGAAAAATTTTAAGTTTTTATAAGTATTTTTCAACAAAAATGAGATTGAAGCTTAAGGATAATAAAAGACAACTACTATAAACTTTTTTTAGAATTTTTAGATATATTTTCAAATTTTTATGATTTTTCTAAGGCAAACATGACACTTTTTAGGGGGTTTTTGAATTTTAATAATATGAAAATCGCAAGCAAAAATCACCATAATTTAAGCAACCAATCAGGGATTACAAGAAAATTTTAGGTAATTTTTGAAATTGATTTAATATTTATTGCACTAGAGAAAAGACATGTAACAAAAAACTGTCTGTATGGACCAATTTGCAATTATTTTAAGTCTTATAACCTAGCAGATAACAAGCACTGAAACTTTAGGGGCCTTTTATGCAATTTTTCCATGAAAGTCGCACACAACACGTGAACCAGACTCACAGGGGTATAAATGGAAATTCTCATAACATAACCTTCATTTCATAACAGATGAGAAGTTCAGGAGAAAATATGCAAAAACACCACAAAAACATGTGCCGGTGCACATGACTAGAACTCATAAGAACTAAATGTTCTTAACTACAATTTTATTTATTGGACTAAAGCAAAATAAAAGACAAGTGGGGAAAAAGAGTAAAATACTCTTGAGGCAGGTGAAACACGTGTGGGGTCTCTAACGGCTCTGATGCACTCTTGCAAAAGGATTTGGCGGTTCTGAATGTGTCAGTGTCGTGCGGTCAGGTCTGACACGTCAGGTCTGATCCAATGGTTTGTAAAGTATGCTTGGTCGGGCAATGCAGATGAGGGCCCAACTTTGATCAGACGGGAAGAAGTTAGGCGATATTGGACGACTCTGATCAAGTCTAGCACTCCTTCTTCCGATCGAACAGTAAAGGGGGGTGCTGGACGAACACCGTGCATGCTAACTTCAACCAGACATAGAGAGAGATCCACAAATCCGGTGAAGTCGCTAAAGGGCACGACTTCGTTGTGAAGTCACTCCGCATCAGCCAGGGTGCTGGGATGAGGGAGTTGATGGTCAGATGGCCAAGACGGTGGTACTCCACCTAGAACTGCTCTGCCACCTGAAATGAGGCTCAAATCATGCTTCCTCGCACGCGTGGGTACCTGGGAAGGGTAATCAGGACTAGGAGGCTTTGCTCTGGTCTGGTTATTGCATGGAATAAAGAAGAGAAGTGACAAGGGAATGAGCTTGATCTCCGATGTACATGTGAGAGGGAAACCAGATCTTAATCTTGATCAAAATATCAAGTATAAGGTGGTCAGGTTGCAAGGGAAGATGAAAGGGTGAGTAGTACACGAATAGGTGCGGTAAGATGAGTCAGATAGAAATCTGACCCGATGGTTGGAGCTGCTACACTATAGCAGGGTCGAAGAATGAAAATCGAAATGAAAATGGATGCGTAGTCGATGGAGGGTACATAGGAGTGTGGATGGGCTCAACGATGCAAGGCGGAGTGGACGGCAAGGTTCCAACCTCAACTGAGCCACGGAAGGTGCAGGAGGTTGCACGCGGCGGAGCTCTGGCCACGTTCTTGAGCTGTGGCCAAAGAGCCACCAAACAAGGCTCCAAAGGCTTCTCCAGACTGCCGTCACCTGCTGGAGGTAGCTAAAGGATGAAGGTAGAGGTGAGGCAAGAGCTGGTCAGTGAGGGAAGCAGAGCGAAGCATTTATAAGATGATCATAGGGTCTAGAAAGATCGGCAAGGCGTACGAAACCCTAGGTAGATCTAATTTCTCCTAGGGTTCTACGACGGTCACAGATTCTAGGAGAAGATTTGGGTGCAAAAAGTAAGGAAAATAGTGATCATACCCGATTAGGAAATTCCGAGAACTCGGGCCCGGCGAAGTATTAGTCGGGCCAGGTCAGCTGGGGGAGAAGGCTGACTGAGGTCAAACAACTGAGGTGGACCAATAGGAAAATTCCAAGATAAAAAATGAAAGAATAATGAATAAAAAATAGCAAATGATTTTAAAATTTAAAAATAAATAAAATGAAAATTGTTTATTATTTTTAAAACTATTTTTCTACGATTTTTAATTATTTTTATGAAAAATATAGATAGGGTATATACAGTATAATGTAGTATGTACATGTATAATATACCTATATATTATGTACATGTATTTTTCTTTTATTATTTTTACAAAAATATGTTTTATTTTATATTTTATTTATTTACAAAATAAATTGAGGAATATAAAATGATTTTTATTTTATTTGTATAGAGTAAGTAGATATACTAGTTAAGTAGATGCTCTATACTCTATACACAGGTGTGTCTTTGTTCAATGAACTTTGGATTTTATTTTTCTTGTTTAATTTTATGTTTCCTAATTTTTATTTTTTTATTAAGGGTATGCACAAATGTTGAAAATATAATATGTACATAGTATAAATTGAATATAATTATTTATAGGTGTAGGTATCAAGTGGCTATACAAGGACCCTATCTTCCCCTACTTTCTTCCTTGTCGATCAGGTCACTTATTGACCTTCTCTCGGAGTTTGAGCCTGTCAGTACTTATTTCATAATTACATCATTCTTTCTTTTTATTTTCTCTTTATTCTTTTATTTTTGAAAAATATGTGTTAATTATGCAGTATTAACAATTACATGTGCAACAGTAATTTATTGTATTTACACTTATTTATAGATATTTTTGCTAAAAGATGAAGCGAAAATAAAAGAATAAAGAATGAGAATCATAGATTCATCATCCCCCTATACTTTACCTTTGCTAGTCCCTTAGCAAACACTTATTTGAAAAAGAAGTGAAAATAAAAGGAAAAGAAAAAGAAAGCATCAAAATTGATTGTTAAACTGATCTTCATTAACTTGGAGTATGGAGCTCAATCAGACCTTTGGATTATTAATATGGTGGAACCTTATTGGGAAACAAGTTTAAGACTCAGCAACCTTTAAGTTCCACAGTTCTATGGTGAGGACTCCTTAATAACCAGGTTAGAACAAGTCTACATACACAAACTCTAATGACTATGAATCTTTCCTTGTATTTTGTAAGTGATATGTAGTTCCCCACCTCGGAAATGGCAAAGAAACAACCTCCCTTAACAAGGTAACTCTAATCCCCCAGTCTAGCAATCTTTCCTCAAGGAGCAGGGTATTCCCTTCTAAGTTCAATTACAACCATCTCAAGAAGAGGGCAAAAAGAGAGAATGAATCGTGACCAGAGTAGTCACGTATCCCTTGGAGCTTAACTAGTGTAGCTAAGTCTCTAGCTGCAAGCTTCCTTGAGATGAGACAATGGAATACATAAGCTTTGCTTATTTACTATATGCACTCCACCAGGCATTTTATTTTTAATTAGGCATATCCCCTTTTTTTGGAGTTTTTGCAATTTTGCACATTTTGTTCGACATATATACATCATATCTACAAGGTGCAGCATATATGTAAGGAGTTTTTCTTCTTGAGCCAGTAAACTATCCCTCTTTTAAAGCATTATTGCAAACCACACTCTCCTTTCATTAGATCTCAATGCTACTAGACCAGGTTGAGGTGCACATCCCTCCCTAGAGGAGGACGGGAGGTTCCGTCTAGCTGTACTACCCCCGTATGCTACTTCAAGCTAAAGGATTCTGCCTCCTCACCACCTCATTCGTGTTGAGCTACGTGTAAGGTGCATGTCCAAGTCAAGACATTGTCTCCAAGAGTCATGCATGCGTTCTAAGTGTTTTACTTAGGCTCATCAAGATTACATGTGAACATAACCAAGTGGACTCAAAGAATTAAGTCGCAATGGACCTGAAAAGTTTTAACCCAAGTCCTATAAGGTTCCTCTGAAGTTAATTGGATTAAGGTCTTAACCAAGCTCCATTTTTCAATTTAATTCTAGACTAGTTAAATATCAACAATGATGAAAGTATTTACAAAAACTCTTTTTTGTGGGAAATTTTCAAACTATGCAAATTTTTATGGATTTTCAATTTTCAAAATTTTGGGTATTTTGGAAGATAAGGAAAGTTTTTTTACAAAGATATATATATATGTATATATTTATAAAATTTTTTATATTACATGTTTATGTAGAAAATGGATTTTGTTTACACGATACTTATATATAAATAGTTTAGGGATAGATTTTGGTTTTCTATGCACACATATATACAAGTAGTTTTCATACCCCATGTGACAAAATGCTTTGCAAAGAATTTTTCAAAAGGTTTTTCCAAAACTATTTACAAAATGTTTCTGGAAACATTTTAGAAACTTTTTATTTTCACACACTTTTCCAATATTTTGTACTATATACATAATTTTGATACAGAAAATAATTTACAAATATTTTACAGATAAAACATTTTTACGAAATAAATTTGGAAAGGTTTTTACAAATAATTTTTGCCAAATTTTTTTTAGTAGTAGCTATGTTAATAACACTCATTCAAAGTACGAGTTATGGATAAAGTATATATATACAATATGTACGACACCCCCTATACTTAGCTCGAACGATGTCCTCAGAGTGATCAGCGAGCAATGGAGGAGAACATAACTCGTGTTGAGTATAGAGAAGTGCTATACTACAATGACTCAAAAGAATGAAAGAATATAATCAATAGAAGTCAGTGATCCCCCTATACATAGGATCAAGTAATCCTAAGTATAGAAGACTGGACACAAAATGGAAAATCGAGGAGTAAAATATACCGACATTACCTCCCCTATACTTATGATAAAATATCCCTAAGTATAGGTAACAAAAATGGAGATAATGAAAAAAATGACTAATCACATGTCTAATACACCCCATACTTAAGATAAGGTGAATCCAAAGTATAACACAATCATAAGATGGATCTGAGGTATTATACCAAAATGAATGAATGATATAAACAATATGGATCTATACAACTGCGGAGTAGAAGTGAGATTCAGGTATGAGATGCAAGTGGTGTGAGTCAAATAACACATCTCATACAAAATAAATAGGGGAAACATAAACTATCACAGGATCATGATCAAGATATGGCTTCAAATGCTGTCCGTTGACGCAAAAGGTGGACTCAGAAGACAACTCAGATATGTCAATGCTTCCGTTGTCCTACACCTTTCTGACCAAGTATGATCTCTTCCATTTACTCTGTAATTTCCCCGAAAATAATCTCAATCTAGCATCAAATAGCCATACTCTCTAGTTTGACTCAAACTATTTATGGCTGATGTGAGAATCATGCCATATCTTCACTCTATCCTTATACTGTAGGCTACTTGAGAAGGTTATATTTCTCAACTCCTCTAGGGCTGCCAATTCTGTTCTCCTCTGATCTCCTATACTCTCTGGATCCAATAATAGCTCAGAAACCGTCCTAAGTGACTTATACTTGATCTCAACAGGTAAGTGGCATGGTTTGCCATAAACGAGATGAAAAGGAGATGCACCCAAAGGTGTCTTGAAGGAAGTCCTATAAGCCCACAAGACCGAGTCCAAAAGCTGTGACCAATCCTTTCGGTCGGGGCGGACAAGCTTCTGCAAACTAGTCTTAATCTCCCTATTTGAAGCTTGATGAATCTCGAATTCATCATGCTAAAAACCACATATTAAACCCCTGGCTTAACTAATCCAATAAAAATCATCATTAATTCTTTATTTTTATCTTGTAATATATTGTGTATAATTAACTCTTAACTAATTGTATTTAATTAACATTATTTTATTTGTATTTATTTTCTCATCAAAAATCCCCTAAAAATTAGGTAGATTAATTGTCTGTAATTCACTAACCCTTAAAAAGATAAAAAATACAAAAACAACTCAAAATATAACATTCAGTGTTTTTAACCCCCTTAAAAATACCCCCAAAAATATTTTTTTTGTACAAATGACCTCTTTTGACTTTTTGTCCAACATGAAACTTGTAGATCTCGTCGAGACGAGCAACTTTCATGTTTTGACTTTTTTTCCTAATTTTGGCTCTAACTATTTCTTTTGTATTTTTCTTTGTTTTTGCATTTTTGAATTTTCTGATTGGTCCACGTGGCGCCTTCTATGCCGCCCACGTGGCCCACCTCTCCTTCCGCCACCAGGCTCCTTCCTGGGCCATCTGATCTTCATGCCCCACCTTGATCTCAGCCCTCGACCACCGCTTCATTCCCAACCGTTGGATCTAGCAGCCATATCAAATCACTGTTGCTCATCTGCGCTTCAACTTCAGCCGCCCGATCATCATTCCATCCAACGCTCTTCCTCGTGCCACGTCACCACTTCACTTCAGCCACCGGATCCCACTTGTATCCTACGGTCCACCACGCTCTACGTCATTCCATCCTTTCTCACTGTTGGATTTCCGCCAGGTCGCATCCTAGCCATCCGCCACCGCTTATCCCTCAACTGTTGGATCATATCCCTGATCTGATTTCAATTATCCGCCCGCGCTTCCATCCTAGCCATCGGATCGCTAGATTTAACGGCTGGGAGGTCGTCTTCTTCCTCCGTAACTCCCCTTCCCTACCGTTTCACCTTGCTTTTATGCCACACCCTTCCTATTATGGAAGGCAACTCCGGCCACCTCTCCCTCTCATAACGCCTCCCCCTCGCAGCCCTATCCTCCGCCGACCTCGCGGAACCTCCTCGACCTTCCTCCATTAATGCTTCACCATTAAAATCTCCATTCAAAACCTTCATCCCGCACTCGTAACCGCCACCCTCCTCCTTCTATAAATTCCCTCGCCCTGCTGCTGTCATCTTGATACACCTTGGATCTACCCTTTTAATGGTATCGAATTAACGATTTCGTTGCAGTCAAATAAATCCGGACCGATAAAAAATAATCGCACAAATCGATGAATCGTCAAAAGAAATTTAATGCGATTTTATGTTTGTTTAGCCTGGGCAAGCCCCAGGGTCGACTCAAGGAGGCAAAGGAACAACTCGAGATCAAATTAGAGGGATTAGATTGCTGTTTTCCAAGTGTTTTTTTAAATTTTTTATGCAATAAAATTACATATGCACCGATGCGGATGAACTAGGTTATTAAGAAAATCAACAACTTAGACAAAAATAATTTTAATCTGACATTAGTCTAAATTGACCAAATTGTATTTTTTTCTGTAAATCTAATTCAGTGATTAATGCAAAAGTATTTTTTTTGGAATTTTCGGATTTAAAATGCAACGACAAAAAATGCAATCTTTTTAGGATTTTTATGCAATTGTTCGTGCAAATGATATGCAAAAATTATGGAAAAAATTACCGGAAGTGGAATATGATGAAATTAAGCTAGGCTAATTTTTTTGGAATTTTCTGACACTTTATGAATTTTTTATTGAAAATAGAGCGACTACGCGTATTTAACTCCTAATTAATCCACTAAATCAAATTATCCAGAGAACTATTTATCTCAAATAGATATTTTAGATTTAATTAAAAATCAGTTATAGAAATCACCCTAGAATTTTTTTATGCAAACGATAACTCCAATTTCAATTAAACTTGGTCAGTAATTAAAGAGCACTTATACACATCATCTAAATTTTTTTCGTAATTTTTGGAGCAAGAACTATGTCTGTGTGAATTTCAGAGACTAAATGGACAAAATATCACTGCTTTTCAATATCTGATTTTTAATAAATAGTCCGATGCTCAACAAAATGCAAATAAATAGTCACAAGATAAAGAATTAGATGCTCATCAAAATGCTATTTTTGATTGAATAAAATGATGCTATTTTAAGGTCCAAATGATCATGCCAAGTCAGGGGTATCAATACAATATAAAAATGAAACAAATAAACTCAAACTGTGCACAGGGGCACTTTTGTAAATATGTAAATATGTAGGGGTAAAAGTGTAATTTTCACAAGCAGGTGCACAGAATGGGGGGGGGGAGCAGCCGCTTGCTGGATGGCCGCAGGGTGGGCTGCGGTGGTGCACTTGGTGACGCTGCGTGGCCAGGGGAGCACGCGGAGGCGAGCGTGCGGCGGCCTGGGGCCACGCGCGGCTGAGGTCGATGAAGCGCCGCACGAGGCGACAGAGGATCTAGTGGGCCGCGAGGATACGTGAGACGGGTGGTGCGATCGGCCGCGCGATGGCAGAGAGATCGTTGATGGAGGAGGCTGTTGGCGCAGACGACCGGGAGGTGGCAGAGGCGCATGGCGGTGTCCACGCATCGCACAGGTGAATGGTGCGAGGACGTGTCAGCGAACAATGTTGGAAGCTGGAACGACGAGGAGGTACGGACGACGGCCTGGATCGGGCATGACGAGGAGGTTTGGGCAGTGGCCTGGACCGGGCGCAGCGAGGACCGGCGTGGCGGCGTCGCACCAGGGGCTGCATAGGGGGTGGTACTCAGCCGCTGGATGGAAGGTGCACGGACGCGTAGGTCCGCCGGGGGACTGGACTGCGCGGCGGCACCGCAGCCGCTGGCAGTAGTCGGCGGAGGGCGGTGGCCGCTTCTGGGCGACGCAACTGCCATAGGAGGGTGATGGCGACGGACACCGGTGGCCGAAAGCTGGCAGAGGAGATGGGCTAGCGAGACGGGATGGTGGCTCGGCTCCAAGGGTGGCACGACCATTGGGCTGCAATTTTTTTTTTACATTTTTCAATATTTTTTTTATTTTTTTGTAAATAGGAATAAAAAGTGAAATGAGTAGTGGTGATGATGAATTGTTTGTGATGGTGATGAGATTTTTGTGTGATGATGTGACGATGAAATGCTGAAAATAGTTTGGTGGTGATAATGGTGATTTGATGAAGATGAGATAACTGAAAAAAATTGGTAGATAAAATAAAATGAAAAGACAAAGATAGAATACTTACCTGTGAGAATCGTCGAATTTAGACGCTCAATGCTGCACTCCGATTGTCGCTTCAAGGAGACGATGTGTGCTCCGAAGCTCAACGAGCGTCGTGAAACTCGTGACGGTGGTGCGGACCACCGGATCTCTCCTTGAGGTTGTCGTTGCTTAACTCGTCTCCTACAGATGCCACCTGAAGGTTAAAGGGGCTCGACCTCACTTCTCTCGAAAACAACGGATGAAGAAAAATGGAGGATGAGATGTGAATATAAAGAGAAGGAGGGAGTTAGAAAAGAGGTGGAGAAGATGGAAAGATGGTGGAGGAAGTAGTGAGTTGATGGCTTGGAGTGGAAAACAAGTAAGGGGAGAAGAAGTAAACAGGGAATAAAATAAATAATTAATGAAGTAATATAGTAGGCTACTAAAAATAATTAAAATAGTAATAAAAAAATAATAATAAATCCGAAAATAAAAAACAAATCTAAAAATAATAAAAAATGGGGTGACATGTGACGGCTCCAGAAGCTGCCACATGTCGCTCCTAGAAAATTCAAAAATTAAATGTAAAGAAAAATAAAAAAGAAATAACAAAAGGGATTAAATCAAAAAGTGATCAACACAAAAGTTGCTCATCTCAACGAGATCTACAACTTTTGTGAAGGGCTGAAAATCTAATGAAATCATCTGTACAAAATGTATTTTTTGGGTGGTACCTTATAGATATAAAATACTGCATTTTATCTTTTGTAATTTTTGTCATTTTAAATAAGAGAAAAATTAAAATAAAAATAGAGAAAATGTGAAAAGAATATTTACAACTTAATCTATTTTTTTGAATTTTAAATAAATATGAAAATAAAAGGATAAAATGCAAGGGCATTTTGGTCAATATTTACAATAAAAAAGGGGCCCAAACCCAAGTTTTGCATACGAGCTCCGATTTTAATGAAATTGGTCTTGTTTTAATGCATTTCAGTCCTTGCCTGTGTGAGACACGTGCTTCGTCACACGACATTCTGGACATTTTGCATGTTTTGTCCTGTGATTCTTGTGTGTTATTGATTGCATCTTTTTAAATAGGAGTTACAATTATGCCCCTCTGTGTCTAAACCATGTGCTACGCGCGTGTGTTTGTGGGTTTTTTGCATTCTAGGCCCTGGACTTTCTTGTTTGTTATTATTTAGTCCTGGAAGTATGTTTCTTTGCATATAGGTCCCTGATTACTGCATGCCTTGTTTTTATTTAATAAAATATCAAATCAAATCCAAATTAGGTGAAATTTGAATACATGTCTCCTGCCACTGTGTAAACATTTCCTTCAATTTTTGGGACATTTTCAAGGCTTTTTGTTATTTTAAAAAATCAAAAATATGCATTTTTGTTACCGTCTGACTTGAAAAATCAAAGAAAAATATAAAAACTCTTTTAATAATTCTAAAAAAATTAGTGATAGTTAATTTTAGTGTTTTCTACCTTCTATCCAATTTTGAGCTTATTTGGATTTATAAAACCCATAAAAATTACAAAACCCAAAAAATATTATAAAAATTCTAAAAAATTATATAAAATCAAAAAAATATAAACTCTTCTCCCATAGCTCATTTTTACATATATTTTTCATAAAAATTGCCTCCAGACTTTTATAATCAATTTTATATTTTTAATTGATCTTTCAAGTCTGGCTGCACAGTAGCCCATATTTTTTCTCTTTCTTGAGTTTTAGAAAATTATATGAAAATTAGAAAATTGTGAAAAATTCAATAAAAACACTTAAAAACATAAAAAACACAAAAACAATTTTATTTTAATTTTTGGAGTATTTTGGAGTGTTTAAATAATTGTCGTTGTTGCTTGTTTTCTCTTTTTTCCTTATATTTTAAACACAAAAAAATTAAAAATCATTAAAATCCATCAAAAAAATATTTTCTCTTTATTTTAATCTTTCTGACTACTTTGTAGACCGCAAGGCCAACTCGTGCTCCCTGAGTCCGACCCTGGTCGCTATACCAGGTTTATAAAATTAGCGAGGTCCGCTTCGTGTTTTCTTGATTGATTTCTTATTTGGTGGTTCTTATATTTTCTTGATTGACCGATTTGCGAGTGATTGAGGTCACAACGACCTGAGTTATTTATCTCCCTTAGTTGCTCGTTGATTTTACGGTCATCGCATGATAATGGGAGTATAGATATATCTGAGTTGTATTCTAATGCTACCTTTTGTGTGAACGGCCAACGGCTCAAGCCATATCTAGATCATGAGCCGCGGGTCGTTGATGTTGCCCCTATTCACTTTGCATGATATGTGGTCTCTTGACTCACATCTATTGCATCTCACGCCTGATTATCACTGTTCTTCCGACTTGTATAGATCCAGTTGTCCATATCACTCTATTCTTTAGTCAAACACCCCTTTTCTCAACCTATGATTATGCTATACTTAGGGTGTACTTTACCCTAAGTATAGGGGGGTGTAGGACTCTCGGGTATTCTATTGATTCTTTCTACCTCTATTTTGCTACCTATACTTAGAAATATTTCACCCTAAATATGGGGGGTGGGGGGTAGACCCTATACATACTTCCACTCGGATTTCCCTTCATGTACAACTTACTATACTTAGGATTACTTGATCCTAAGTATAGGGGGAAACCCCGAGATCTTATGCATTTCTATTCTTTCATTTGTCTTTATATAACCTTCCTTTTCACTTTCCTATACTAAGCACGAGTTATGTCTTCTTCATCGCTCTTGACTCTGAGGACATCGTTTGAGCTAAGTATAGGGGGGTGTGTATATATTTCATATATACTTTAGCCATAACTCGTACTTTGTGTGAGTGTGTTAATAAATAAAAATGGCTAAAACCCAAAAATCCATAAAAATTAAAAATTTTTCCTTGTAAATAAAAATTCTTTTATGGCACATACATATCTAGTTGTACAATTTTTTTTGTAAAAATGTTTGTAAAAAACATTTTGTGTAAATAGCTTGTAAATATTTTCATATCAAAATTATGTATATAGTACAAAATTTTTGTAAAATGTTTTGAAAATCAAAAGTTTGCAAAAACCTTGTGTAAATTTGTGTACATATTTTGCAAAACTTGCATTCATGCATACATCCATGTTTTCAAAACATTTTTCAAAAATTTTGCACATGTGTAAATAGTTTGTAAATTGCATCTTTGTAAATATTTGTATAGTTTTTCCTGGATCATAGTTGACATTTAAACTAGCCTAGAATTAAATTGAAAAATGGAGCTTGGTTAAGATCTTAATCCACCTAATTATAAGAGGAACCTTATATGGCTTAGGGTTGAGAATTTTCAGGTCCATGGTGACTTAATTCTTTGAGTCCACTAGGCTATGATCATATGTCATCTCGATGAGCCTAAGTAGAGCACTTAACCACACACACATGACTCATATAGACAATGGATTGACTTGGACCCGCACTTTACATCGAGCTCTCTACGGATGAGGTGGTGAGGAGGCAGTCTTCCTTGACTTGGGGTAGTATATGAGGGTAGTACTTCTAGGCGGAACCTCTCTTCTTCTTATAGCGAAGGAAGTGCGTCTCAACTTGGTCTGGTTGCCATGAGGTCTAACGACAGGAGTTGTGGGTTGCAATAATGCTTCAAAAGAGGGATAATCTACTGGCTCAAGAGGAAAAACTCCTTATGTATATATGCTGCACTTTGTAGATATGTTGTATAGATGCACATCAGAAAAATTATAATGCAAAAAGAAAATAACTCCAAAAAAGTGGTGGATCTGATAGAAAATGATAATCCCACCGGAGTGTATATAGTGAAATAAGCAAAGCTTGAGACTCATGTTACATCTTACGAAGCTTGCAACAGGGAGACTTAGCTACACTGGTTGAGCTCCCAAGGATACATGGCTACACTGGCCATGGTCCATTCTCTTCTTCCCCCTCTTCTTGAACCAGTTGAACTTGAACTTAGAAGGGAATACCCCGCTCCTCGAGGAAAGAGTGGCCAGACTAGGGTCATAGAATCACCTTGTTGGGGAGGGTTGTCATTTTGCTACTTCTGAGGTAGAGAGCTATACCTCACTTACACTGTACAAGGAAAGATTCATGGTCTTCAGGGTTTGTGTACGTAGACTTGTTTTGATCTGGATTATCGAGGAGTCTTGACAATATATTAGTGGATCTTAGAGGCTATTAAGTTTTAAACCTAAGTCCAAATAAGGTTCCGACACATTAATAATCCAAAGATCTGACCGAGCTCCATACTTCTATTTAATAAAGGCAAGTTTAATAATCAGCATTGATCCTTGCATTTCCCCCTCCTTTCCTTTTTCCTTTCTTTTTCACTTCATTTTCAAATAAGTGTTTGCTAAGGGACTAGCAAAGTTAAGTATAGGGGGTAATGAATACCCATTCATCACTCTTTATTCTTTTATTTTAGCTAAAAATCTGTGCAAAACACCATGTATATTTGTGTAAATAAAATAAATTACCAACAAGCATGCATTGTGTAAATATTAATAATTAGCATGTTTTTGTGCAAAAATAAAAGAAAAAAGAAATAAAAGAAAAAGAGGGAAATATTTAGAATAAATATGAATGACCTAATCTCAAGGGAGGGCTCAACATGGGCCTGATCGCAAAAGAATCCAAGTAGAGAGAGATAAGGTCAATCATACTTGTACATAACCCTATGTATATAAATAAATTTATTTTCCTCAAAATAAAAAGAAAAAGTGTTTCTCGTATTTTGTACATATTTATGAAAATAAAATAAAAATAAAAAAAATAAAAATAAAAAGAAAAATAATAAAATTAATTTTCCACCTTGTATATATACCATGTACATATGTATACAAACCTATTTATTTAACTCATGTAAATAAATCATAAAAATAAAATGAAAATATCTTTTTATTCCAAATTTTATGTTATAAATAAATAAAATATAAAATGGGAATAATTGTACAAAAATAAACAATTAAAAATAAAAATAAAAAATACATATGTGTATATACCTATATAATAATATAATGTAAATACGTTATTTATTTTCAAAAAAATAATTCAAAATCACTAAAAATTACTTTGAAAATAAATAAACATTTTTCATTTTGAAATTTTTTTGAAATAAAATCATTTTCTATTTTTAAATGATTTTGCAAATAATTAGCAATTGGAATTATCTGAGTCCACGGGGGATGTTGACCCCCGGTCAACTCCCCCCTGGATCACTCGACGTGGATCCCTTCGCCCCGACCTGATTTCTCAGAATTTTTGTGAGCTGATCCGCCTCCCATTTCCTGAAACCCCATGCTCAATTTGTATCTTGGTGATCCGAGACCCTCGCCCACTGATCATTTTAGGGATATGTGCTTCGCCGAACCCTGCCCGACTTCATTTAGCCGGACCCTTTCCACTATTTAGCCGAGATCCGGCCGCAATTTCAATCCATCTTTGGCCTCCGTCTTCCATCCCAGGACCTCCATTACCCTCATTAGAGTGATAGCTGTCAGAGGGAAGTGTCGTAGCGAGGAGAAGGCGGCCTCAGCCAATGATCTGGCAACTTACATCACCGTGCTCCGCCACCGAGCGAGCCCAGCCTCTGGCCTCGACGAGCCATCTAGGCGATGACCTCAGGAGCTTCCTTAGCCCCAGCCCAGTCGATTGCATCCACCAGGTACCTTCGATTTCCCCTAGGATAGGTTAATTTCCAGCTTCGCCCAAATCGCGTTGCCGGCTGATTCACGCTGATCCGTTCACCCTTCCAATCATCCGACTCGACCATCGCCTTCACGAGACTACTATCCCCCTTACCCTCCGATCACCTTGGTTCGCCCCGGAACCAAGGCTCGGGCCTCCATCATCGTTGCCTCGCCGGAGGCCTCCATTCCAACCCATCTGACCACCCATATCACCCACTGACGGGTCGAGGTACTTTGCCCTCGACCCAGGAGCCTTTCTGTGTAATTTGCAGGTTGAAAGGGGCCCATCTGGAGGTCCGAACATCTAGGCACAAAAGCTTCGCACCTCCTTCATCGCCGGAGCTCTCCGGAGCTTCCCAGCCTCATCAGAGGTACCTACCAGCTGCAGAAGAGTCCGAGCATCCTTCTACACATCTCAGCAGCCCAGGAGGAGGTCCAACGCGTACGGATAGAGCCAGCGAACTTCTCCGGAGTCGAGTTCTTCCAGGACCTCCAGCTACCATCTGATCAGCCTTCGCTCCAGTTTTGATCCGGACCGTTCATCCTCGAGAGACATCCACCGTCCGATCCATCAAGGCTTTGATTCGGATCGATCATCAACGAAGGGGTATCCACGCACATCGGCCATTGGATCTCCACGTGGCGACCCCTCGTCCGTCAGATCTGAATAATAGGGGTAATTTCACTTAGTCCCCTCTCTTTATTGCATTTATAGATCAGTCCTATAAATATTTTAGTTAGTTGTTTTTATTTTGGATAATTTGCATCTAGGACCCTATGTTTATTTTATTTGCACTTTAGTCCCTGCTTGTGTGAGATACGTGCTTCGTCACGTGCTATTTTGGACAAATTGCATGTATGGGCATAGGTTTTATGCTATGTTATGGAATGAAATTTAGTTTCTGAAAATTGTATTTATACCCATGTGCGTGGTTTTTATTAAACATGTGTGGATTGTATTGGAATTTTGCGATTTGAACCCTAAGGTTTTCGTACGTGTTACAATTAGGACCCTGGTACTATGTTTTCTTCCATTTAGGTCCCTGTGTGCTGTAGCTCTTTTATTTATTGGATAAAATAACAATTAAACTCCAAATTAGGTGAAATTTGGATACGTGGCTCCTGCCACTATGTAAAATTTTCCCCAATTTTTTGGGACATTTTCGAGGTTTTTTAATATTTTTAAAAATTCAAAAATCTTGATTTTTGGTAATGTTTGTAAAAGAAAATCAAAGAAAAATATAAAAGTTCCTTTAAAAATTCCAAAACAATTTGCATTTGTTCCTTTTGTTGTTTTCAAGCTTCTATACAATTTTTGTTCATTTAGATTTATAAAAACCAAAAAAATAAAAAACATCAAAAACCTTATAAAATTTCTAAAAAATTCTATAAAAATCAAAAAATACAAACTCTTTCTTTGTAGCTTGGTTTTTGTTTATATTTTTCATAAAAATTGTCTCCACACTTTAATAGACCAATTATCTATTTTCAATTGGTCTTTCAAGTCTGGCTGCATTGTGACCCCCTATTTTTCTTCTTTTTGATTTTTATAAAATCGTATAAAAATTAGAAAATTCTGAAAATTCACCAAAAACACTAAAAATATAAAAGACACAAAAAAATTTATTTGAATTTTCTGTGCATTTTTGAGTGTTTAAATAAATTGTTGAACTCACTTGTTTATTTATTTTCTTATTTTCCCTCATTATTAAGAATACAAAAAAATTAAAAAGAATTAAAAATCCACCAAAAAATATTTTGTTTATTTTATTTTATTTTATTTTTAGACTACTTCGTAGGCCGTCTCGGCCAACTCATGCTCCTTGAGTCCGACCCTGGTCGCTATACCAGGTTAATAAACTAGCGAGGACCGCTGTTTGGTTTTTATTGTTTTATCCTTCGATTTGGTGGTTCCTTATTTATTTTTCTTGATTGAGCCTAGTTCCGAAATCCGGGTCGCAACGACCCTTGTTCTATTACCTTCACCTTAGTCTTGGTCATTTTAGCGCTCATCACTTATCAATAGATAAATGACCAAGCCTATGATGCCAAATCATATTAGAGTGATTACCATCCTCCCTGGATCTTTTAGGATTTTATTAGTGGAAGTAACATTCATGACATGTTCATCAATGCATAATTCATAGAGTCCACCAGAAGTCAAAACACCATCCGCAATATGCTCATCATAATGATTTATGATTAGTTTATTACAGAAAAGGAATGAATAACTACTTCTAACAAGCTTAGATATAGATATTAAATTCCTTCTAACTTCAAGTACATAAATACACTCTCTAAGTACTAGGACTCTTCCACTAGATAACGATAGTCGGCAGGTCCCGACGGCGACTGCTGCAATACTTGCATCAGATCCCATCTCGATGATTATCTCCCCTTCATCAAGACTTTTAGTTTCCTAAAACAAATGCAACAAAGTTCATACATGAACAGAAGCACCAGAATCTATAATCCAACGAGAAAACTAGTTTCAATGATGAAAGTAGATTTCATACCTGCTGGGGCTTTACCTTTATCAATAGACTTCAAGTAATCTGGACAATTGCACTTCTAGTGCCCTGGCTTCTTGCAGTGATGACAGACATCATTTTTCTTTGATGCTATCAGACTGGATGCATTGGTAGATGAGCCAACTCCTTGACTCTTCTTCTTTCTCTTCTGGGCCGGACCCTTCCGAGAACCATGCTTCTGACCACGCTTTCCTTTGACTTGTGCAACCATTGCACTGCTAGAGGGGATATCCTTCTTCATTACCTCCTCAACAGACTTTAATGCAACTAATAGCCCAGCATTACTAAAATCAACTTTGCTCATGTGGTATGTAACCACAAAGTTGTTGAAAGACTTAGGGAGAGACAACAGAATGAAGTCAGCTTGCATGTGTCCGTCCATGTCAACTCCCAGGGTTTCCATCTCAGAGAGGTACCCAAACATTTTGAGCACATGTTCTCTGATAGATGTCCCCTCCTGCATCTTGCAGCGAATAAGTTCTTTCATAATATTATAAAGCTGCGTGCGGTTTATGTCATCGAACATGTCTTTTAGATTCAGCATGATCTCTTGGCAAGTGCTCATTTCCACATGCCTCTTCTGAAGCACATTGGATAATGAACCCAGAATATAACATCTTGCCAGATTATGATCTTCATCATATTTCTCATTAAAGGAAATTTCTTTCCGAGTTTTAGGGTTTGTGTGCTTGTCCTTTGATAGCACATAGGAGATGCACTCAGCAGAAAGGACAAGATCCAAATTTCGGATCCAATCCAAATAATTTGGTCCGGTCAACTGATTGATCTCCAGGAGCTTTCTAACTGGTTTCATGGACTTCATTTTCTCAAATTAAGGATGTACTATCTTAGAACATATAAATAATTATATATTCAATTATAAATATTTGATTAAGGAATTTTTAATCAAATTAGTCTTGCTTTTTCAACTTTGAAAGTTAATTTCCTTAATTACTTTTAAAGCAAGAGATATACTTACCGCTATATCTCTAGCAAGAACTGGGATCTCCTCTTTATCTTCGCCGCATCCCAATATTATGAGAAATTGTAACTGCAATAAAGATAAGCGAGAACACATTCCGCCTTGCAAGTCCAACTTGCATTTCCCAATTCGGTCTTTAACACCCAGGCCCACCACCCCTAAGGTGATGTTGACCCGTTGTTAATTGAACCAACCGTCAACAAGATTAGAACTTGCTATGCACAATCCAATATCGCCCTAATAATATGAGGAGCCGCTATTGGGGTCACTACGTATACGGCCTTACTCTTTCGAGAAGCAAAGAGGTCGATCCAGATGCACTTGTATGCAGGAACTGTCACTTCGGACAGGCATCTCCTACATATAATCCCTGGCGATGGAACCCTTCACCTTGACGGGAGACCATGGATATCACTTATGTGATCCTCCACCTCTTATTCAAATTTCAATTAGTTATCATGAATTATTTTATATAATTAATTCTTCCATGGGAAATACATATCTATTAATAATAGAGTGCTTTAATTGGATATAATTAATTTAATCACAATAAATCAATTATCATTCCAATTCAATCAACAAACTTAATTATTTGAAAATATGGTATTATCTCAAAGTATGTGTTAATTCAAATTTTAATAATTAGAAAATACACCATGATTTCTCCAGCATTTTCAAGTCCCTACCCGTTGTCATGGCCAGTACCGACGGGAGTGGGACAGATCGCACACGGTGCAACCTGCTACCCCAATGCTCCCCGACTAGACACCATATCCATCTCAGGAAAGGATAATGCCAAATCGATCATTGTGTACTTGAGATGATCATCGGTTTTTCAACCAAAATTATATCATATAGTAATAATCAAAACCCTTTTTTTATTGCAAGGAAATTTGCTAGACAAATTCCCAAACCTATTATAGTAGCATGTTTGTTGAAAGTATATCAAGTAACCAATTGGTGATCTAGATCAAATCTAATCATTTGTTGGTTGAGGCAATGTCATTTATGGGGACAATTATTATTCAAATATTTCTCAAATATTATCCACAATTATTTCAGGAAATTAACTATTAATTTCACAAGTTTCTTAAATGACAATCACAAGGTTTTTTAAAAAACATGCAATTTCCAACAGTGACCCTCACTAACTAAAATCAGCATATCTCTCTCATTTTAAATCCAAATTAAGCAAAATCATTTTTAGAGTTTGATAATTTGATTTAAAACAGAAACCATGTGGTAACCATGCATTTCCAGACGTTTTATAACAGTAGTTAACCCCTTAGTTACATCATTATTCGTTATCCCCGAAACAGTGGATATATGGTTATTAAAAGGATCATAACTTGAGCAAACGGAATCCAAATTATGTTAACTCAAATTCCATGATTTCCTTATTTAATGGGAAACATTATCCAAGTGATATTTTTGTGTTTAAATATTTTAAATAGGGCCGAAATTTATCAGAAAACAGGTTTGCGAAAAAATGAAATGCAATAAAATTTTCACGAACCCTCACGAGCCCAAATCTTTCTAAGTTTATGGATTGAATCCAAAACCTCGAACCTGTCTCTGATATCACTTGAAGGATATGAGATTATCCTCAAGTGCATCACTGAAGTGTGTGCATCGTATCGTATACGATGAAGAGTGACTAGTCGCACTAGTTGCTCGATGCAACGGAATTTAGAAAAAAACATCTACGATGAAACCACATAATCCAAGAACAGTTCTTGGATCGTTTCATCTAACCACATAAGATATATAGGAATACCTCTAGGAGCGTGGTTGCGATCAAGCCTCTAAGTGAAGAGACCTACTGTGTCAAGTATGATCCTCTAGAGGAGACGCTTGCGAGCGCGAGGATGAGTCGTGTACTTCTCGCAATCCAAGTTGTTGATCCAAGCTATGGATCTCCTGATCTCATCTCACGAGATCGTATGCCTTCTTTAGAGCACCACGCACCAGAGAAGACAAAGATCCAAGAGTCGTCGAAGCGAACATGACGACGAAAGTGACCTTCTCTTTTAAGAGAGTTGACAACCACTCCAAGAGAGAAGGGAGGGAGTAGGCGTGAGAATGAGAGGGAGAGAGAGAGACGTTGTCAAGATTGTGTAACTTGAAGAGCAAGGGATGCCTCTTATTATATAGGGTTTTGGAAGTCCATGGATCCTAATCCATGGAGACCACAAAATCAATGGATGATATTGATTTGTGTTTCTTTCAACGGCTAAGATATTGTTGTAAAAGCACAACATCAAATGATTTAATTTAAATTAATTTATATTGATAAATCAATATCATTAACCTCAAATTAAATCACCTCTGACTAGAAATAGGATAATGAGGAGACTAACCTCCATCCCCAAAAAGGGGGGAAGGCTACTCTTCTCATGGAGAGTTGTAGATGTCCACTCCTCTTGAGAAGAATGGGTCTATTTCCTCAAATTATCATGATATCTCATTATCTCATGATATCTCCTATGACTCTTGTCAAAAATAAATTTTTTTATAAAAATAATTCCAAATTATCTTGTGGAAAATATCAACCAAGCCATTGAAATTATGTGAATCTCATTCACAACCCAAAACTAAATGTAATTATATTTTCAGCTAATCAGTCAATGTGGATCCAATTCACATTAACAATTAATCAACAAATATAAATCACATAAGTCTCTCTCTGATATATATTATAAATTGTATTTATAATATTCATGGATAATTGGATAGTGTTATCCACATTATCCATATCCATAATAATTAAATCACATTTAATTACATTGGATAATCATTCTCATGCATTCAGATAATGCGAATCAAATTCATATTATTCATGATAACTAAATCACATTTAATTATCCATTTCTCAATGCTTAGATATAATTCAACTTTGGAATTATTCTTGAACTCTTTCAAGAATAATGCACTTTCTCCTCAGATACTTGGAGATAAGGACATGGTGATTGTATTGTTCCACGTACAATGACTTGGATATTGAGATCACATCTTAAATCCAGATCTCATGGACCTCTCATAGATGCTTGATTTAATCAAGGCTGCAAATCTAATCTTCTCATTGCATCTGAATCTCATTCAGTTCAATGTCCAACACTTGGACCAAGATCAGATAACTTCTCTACTGAGAGGAGTCAATAAATCCAGACATGTTTCATCACTCCCTCGGAATGGAAGTGTCATGGTTATACAATCGTTTATGATCACATCACCCTCAGGTATTCCTAATACCTATACATCCTTCATACTAGAAGACATGTGATCAACCCGAAGATATAGATCAATTTTACATTGTCATATTCAGGGTTTCATCATCAAGTTTCTCAATCTTGGTCATTGGGATTTGGTATCGTTGTCATGCTTCTGAAGCACGACGACCATGCATGGAATTTGATTGGTCCCAATACCTCATGAGTGAGCTCATATCTTCCGGTTTAGAAGTGAACCTGTATGATCCCTTTGAGAGATCATATTACTCATATGCCCTTACATGCACACCAGCTTGTCGGTGTATAGACCATGGTTAGGTCATCAACCTATTGGTCTCCCAAATGTACACACTCAGACATATAGTAACACATTTGTCTCCGGTCAGAGGATGCGTGCTTATATTGTGACAGCATTCGACATAGAACTTTGGTTATCTTGATCTCGTTAAGTCAACCCTTTGACCTAAATAATCTGACACCTCCGAATCTCTATTCCCATGCAGAGGACATGCATCAAGAGGTCGGTCAGATATCAACCTATACGAGAAAGGATTGCAATCTCCTACTCAGGCTAGATATCATCTCTCAATAATCATTTGACGGTGTTTGATGAGTCCTCAATCTAACTCCTTAGATATGCATCCAAACACCAGGCTCTATGATTCTTTTTCTGAATCAATAGTTGTATGATTATTAAGATGGCCATGGTACATAACCCTAATTGTACAGAGGGACCTTATAGTGCATTCATTCACTTAATCTCAGAAAGGGAGTAAAAATAAATTAATAACTTTTATTGATAAATCAAACATTACAATAACATTTATTATTCGAATGGTTTGCCTCGGGCTCACATGACTAACAATAGTTGAGCTGCGGGTACACGCCACCAAACCTTGATCCAAAGGCACCCTCCGGTTATTATCACTCCATTGAAGACACCTAGGGACAAGAGAAGGAGCAAGGCACAAGCTACTGAGCTGCGGAGGCGGAGGCGAGACTTTATAGGATTCCCAGGGGGTTCGAATGATTGGGCGAGAGTGCACAACTCTAGGAAGATATGCGCCTTCCGAGGGGTCCACGAAGATCATGGATCCTAGGAGGAGGCTCGGGCGTAAAATCAGGGCGAGATGTGATTAGGTTCAGGCATGAAAATACAGAGAAGGGCTCCGGCGAGAGGGGAACGAATGACACAACGTGGAAGGAGGTGTGACGGGAGTCAACAAAGCTTCAGACCAATCAGAAAATAGGATGTATAAAAATCCAATAAAATAGTAATTGAATTCAAAATAAAAAGTGTATAAAACAAAAAAATATTATTATTTTTCAAAGAATTTTTCAATGTTTTCTAATCATTTTTATGAAAAATATATTAGTGTATATACAATATATATCATTATATACATGTATAATATACCTATGTATTATGTACAATAATTTTTTTATTATTTTTGCACAAATACCCCAATTTTATATTTTCTTTATTTACAATATATTTTTAGGAGTACAAAATATTTTTTTATTTTATTTTTACAAATTATTTACAAGTATGAAATAAATAGCAGATGTGACATATATACATGTGTATTTTCATAGTGAAGAGGATTTTATTTTTATTTAATTTTTCTCATTTTTATTTTATTTTTATCATATTTTTAGAAGTATATACAAGGAGTAAAAATAATAATTAACTCTAATTTTGTCAAAAATAATTATTCTATATACATAGGTACTCCTGTACAACACAAAGTAGACCCTATCTCTCTCTACTTCTTATTTGGTGACCAGTCAAGGATTGACCTTCTCTGGGTTCGGGTCACTCTATTTTTATTCTAAATACCTCATTCTTTTTCTTTTTCTTTATTCTTTTATTTTGCACAATAACATGCTAAATATGCTGTATTAACAAATGCATGCTAAATGCTATGTTATTGTATTTATAGGTATTTACATCATGTTTTGCTTAGATAAATCACAAAAAATAAAAGAATAAAGAGTGAAAATCAGGGATTCATCACCCCCTATACTTTACCTTTACTAGTCCTTTAGCAAACACTTATTTGAAAAATAAGTGGAAAAGAAAAGAAAAGAAAAAGAAGGAGAATAAAGGTTGATTATTAAACTTGTCTTCAGTAAATTGAGTGTGGACCTCGGTCAGACCTTTGGATTATTAGTTTGTCGCAACCTTATTGGGATATAGGTTTAAGACTCACTCTAAGTTCCACCATTCTATGGTCAGGACTCCTCAATAATCTAGATCAGAACAAGTCTACATATGCAAACTCTAATGACCATGTATCTTTCCTTGTATTGTGTAAGTGATACTTAGCTCCCCTCCTCAGAAATGATAAAGAAACCAACCTCCATCAATAAGGTAACTCTAAGTCCTTAGTCTAGAAGCGAAGCTCTTTCCTCGAGGAGTAGGGTTTTCCCTTCTAAGTTCAAGTTCAACAGCTCAAGAAGAGGGGAAGAAGAGAATGGACTGTGACTAGTGTAGCCACGTATCCTTGGGAGCCTAACCAGTGTAGCTAAGTCTCCCGCTGCAAGCTTCATGAGATGAGAAGATGTCATACATAAGCTTTGCTTTATTTTACTATATACACTCTGGCAGGCATTTTATTTTCAGTCAAGCCTATCCACTTTTTTGGATTTTTCTTAATTTTGCACATTTTTTGTGTGCATATGTACAACAATATCTACATGGTGCAGAATATACATAGGACTTTTCTTCTTGAGCAGTAGACTATCCCTCTTTTGAAGCATTATTGCAACCCACAACTCCTATCTTTAGACCTTAATGCTACTAGACCAAGTTGAGACGCACGTCCCTCCCTAAAGGAATGCGAGAGGTTCCGCCTAGAAGTACTACCCTCGTATGCTACTCCAAGCCAAAGAAAACTGCCTCCTCATCACCTCATCCGTAGAGAGCTCTGTGCAAGGTATTGGTCCAAGTAAAGCCATTGTTTGTGAGAGTCATGCATGCGTTGTTAAGTGTTCTACTTAGGCTCATCAAGATGATATGTGAATATAGCCTAGTGGGCACAAAGAATTAAGTCACTAATGGACTTGAAAAATCTTAACCCCAAATCATATAAGGTTCCTTGAGAATTAGGTGGATTAAGGTCTTAACCAAGTTCTATTTCCAATTTAATTCCAGACTAGTTTAAATGTCAACTATGATTCAGAAGAATATACAAAATATGTACAAAACACCTTTTTTATGCAATTTTCAAACTATGCAAAATTTTTGAAAATGTGCAAATTTTAGAAAATGTTTGAATGCATGCATGCATGAATGTAGAAGTTTTGCAAATTATTTAGAAACATTTACACATGGGGTTTTTGCAAACTTTTATTTCTCAAACATTTTTTCAAAAATTTATTCTACATACATAATTTTGATAAAAAAATATTCAAAAGTTTATAAGCAAAACAATTTTTACAAATATTTGTACAAAATAGTTTTCATAGATAGCTATTTACATACATGTATGTACAAGAAAGAATTCTATGTACAAGGAATTTTAAAAAATTTGTGATTTTTAAGCTTTTTTTAGCCATTTTTATTATTAACACTCATACAAAGTACGAGTTATGGCCTAAATTATATATGCAATATATACATCACCCCCTATACTTAGCTCGAACGGTGTCCTCAGAGTGATCAAAGAGCGATGAAGAACACATAACTCATGCTTAGTATAAGGCGTTAAAAGAATGGTTGTACTACAACGACGAGTGAAAGAATAAAATCAATAGAAGTCGGTAATTCCCCCTATACTTAGGATCAAGTAATCCTAAGTATAGAAGACTATATACAAGGGGAAAACCAAAGGTTAGAATGTACAAGGTCTACTTCCCCTATACTTAAGGGTGAAATATCATTATGTATAGGTAGCAAAACAGAGGTATAAACAAAATCAAATGAATAATAGAAAATCTAACACCCCCTATACTTAGGGTAAAGTACACCCTAAGTATAGCATAATCATGAGATGCAAAATGGGGTGTTAGACAAAGAATGTATGATATGGACATCTGGATCTATACAAGGGCAGAAGAAAGTGATAATCAAGCATGAGATGCAAATGATGCGAGTCAAAGACCACATCTCATTCAAAATGAATAAGGACGACGTCGACGATCAGCGGGATCATGATCTAGATATGGCTTTCAAGCGCTGACTGTTAAGTTGAAAGGTGGACTCAGATGACATCTCAGATATATCAATACCACCATTGTCGTGCACCTTTCAGATCAAGTATGGTCCTTCCACTTACTCTGCAACCTTCCTAGAAATAATCTCAAGCTGGCATCGAATAACCATACTCTTTGATCTGGCTCAAACTGCTTATGGCTGATATGAGAATCATGTCATATCTTGACTCACTCCTTATACTATAGGCTACTCGAAAAGGTTGTATCTCTAAGCTCCTCCAAGGCTGCCAATCTACCATCCTTGATCTCCTATACTCTCTGATCCCAATAATATCTCAGTGCCAGCCCATAGTGACTTATGCTTTATCTCCACAGGTAAATGGCATGGCTTGCCATAAACTTGACGAAAGGGTGATGTACCCAAAGGTGTCATGAAGGAAGTCCGAATGCCCACAAGACCGAGTCTAAAAGCTGTGACAATCCTTTCATCTAGGCGGA
Source organism: Ottelia alismoides (assembly GCA_037367405.1). Lineage (NCBI taxonomy): Eukaryota > Viridiplantae > Streptophyta > Magnoliopsida > Alismatales > Hydrocharitaceae > Ottelia > Ottelia alismoides. The sequence goes on from JAZKJV010011435.1 coordinate 588,807, forward strand.
CTACTTTCTGCAGTATTATCTTGATCTCCCTGTTCGATACTTCAGTAAGACCATTGGTCTGAGGATGATATGGAGTGGCAACTGGATGGTCTATGTTGAACTCGTTAGCAAGGGCCTTTAACTTGTCTTTGATAAAATGAGACCTCTTGTCAGATATCAATACTCTAGGCACCCTGGACATGAAATGATATTCTTCCTCAAAAATCGACAAACAGTCTTAGCATCTGCAGTTCGAGCAGGAATGACATGAACCCAATGACTCACATAGTCAACAACCAACAGAATGTACTCGAATCCTGAGTCTTAAGGAATGGACCCATGAAATTGATGCCATATGCGTCAAAAAACCTCATAGAAGTGAATGGGCTGCATCGGCATCATATCACGCTGTCCACAAGTGCCCATCCTCTAACAGTCAGTACACCTCTTCACGAATTCATCAGAGTCCTTGAAGAGTGTAGGCCACCATAGGCCGGATTGGAGCACTTTATGTGTTGTTATCCTCCCAGAATGATGTCCTCCTACCTCAAACTTGTGGCAGTAGGTGAGGACGATGTGGTGCTCCTCACGAGGAATGCACCGACACCAGAATCTATCCCCTCCTTCCTGATAAAGGATGGGATTCTCCCAATGGTACGACTTGTCCTTGTAAGGAAGGTTCTAAAGCCACCGTCTGGGCAACCTTGTGGAACTTTCTTGGCAACAAGATAGTTCACAATATCGACGTACCATGGAAACGAGGTGATAGCAAGGATCATCTCATCAGGTAGGCTCAATTTGCTCAGATTCCTCAGATGTTCCAATCGGGAGAGATGATTCACCACCACATTATTGACTCCATGTTTATCCTTATCTCAATATCAAACTCCTGGAGTAGAAGGGATCCATCTATTCAATCTGCTTTGGCATACTTCTTTGCCATGAGGTACCTGATGGCGGTATGATCGGTATAAATAGTCACTTGGATCCAAGAATATACAATCTGAACTTATCCAAGGCAAATACTATGGCTAGCATCTCCTATGACTGTATAATTTTGTTGAGCGGCATCCAATGTACGGCTAGCGTAGTGAATGGAAAATGGTAATCTATCCTTCCTCTGTCCTAGCATGACCCCTATGGAAAAATCAGAGGTATTTGTCATGATCTCGAAATGGGAGAGACCAATCAGGTGGCTGAAGGTAGGAGCCTCAACAACTAGATTCTTGAGAGTCTTAAAAGACGCAAGACACTTATCATCTACAATGAACTTGGTGTCTTTTGTCAACAGATCAGTAAGCATTCGGGCAATCCTGCTGAAGTCCTAAATAAAACTTGGTAGAAACCAACATGCCCCAGAAAAGACCGCAAACTACCGCAGGTTGGACAGTGGCTGAGTTTTTTGATGATATCCACCTTGGCCAGATCAACCTCCAAGCCCCTATTGGAGATGATATGACAAAGAACCGCCCCTTGAGTCACCATGAAGTGACTCTTCTCCCAAGATAAAACCATGATGGACCTCTATGCAGCACTAAAGCATACAGTCTAGGCAGTCAAGGAAAGCATCGAACATGTCGTCGTAGATCGAGAAGTCATCCATGAAGACCTTTAAACAATCACCCACCATGTTTGAGAAGATGGACAACATCCACCTTTGAATGTCGCAGGGGTGTTAGTATACCCAAAGTGCATCCGTCTTGAAATCATAAGTCCCAAACAGACAAGTGAATGTCGTCATATCCTGGTCTTCGGGCGATATGGCCACATGATTATAGACGAAGTACCTGTCAAGGAAATAGTAGTGACTCTTCCCAACTAGCCTCTTATAATCTGATCAATAAAGGCAGCGGGAAATGATCCTTCCTTGTGGCATGATTCAGTCATCTGTAGTCCACACAGACCCTCCAAGAAGTGGGTACCCGGGTAGCGATCTTCTCTCCAGACTCACTCACAACTATGGTGATGCCCGTCTTCTTGGGCTCCACATGCAATGGACTAACCCACCTGGAGTCAGAGATGGGGTAGATAAAATCGGTGCTCCACCATTTTGATATTTCCTTCATGACCACTTCTCGAAGATTCAGATTCAACCTTCGTTGGAACTCACGCAAGGGCTTAGCGTCCTCTTCGAGATAGATATGGTGGGAGCACAAGGCCAGGACTTATCCCCTGAAGATCAGCTATGCTCCATTTATTTCATGAACCTCCATCAAACAAGATTCTTGCTCTCTAGTCAAATATGCTGAGATAATGACTGGGTACATCGCATGCTCACCAGCATGGAGTCTATACTTTAGCGATTGTGGCAAGGGCTTCAAATCTGGACAACTGGGAGCTGGAAAATCTGGCTTTTGAAATGTATGAGTGAATGTAACCATATCTGAATGTGAGAACTCTCACTGATCACGAATATCTGGTGAAGATGGCCCTGCTGGTGAGTCTGACTCGGTGTTGGCTCAATATCCACCCTAGCTGTTGGCTCTGTGGGAATCAGACAAGGCAAATAGTCAACGAAATCGTCCAGTCTATGTCTGAATTTGAGGGATCTGAATCAGAATCACAAGAAATGTACTCTGCTTCGCTCTCCTGAACGTGATCGTCAGCCTCGAAAGTGTCCTCGACTAAGAGTGTGCTCTCTGAACTCTCATCTGCTAAAAACTTATAAATCTGTGGTATCTGAAGGTGAGAGAAGAGCTTGTGAAACAGGGTCAGACCAAATGGCTTCATCATCAGTGACCACAATGTCGCACTCCTGGTAGACGTCTTGCTCTGCCTCTATCATCTGGTCTGCATCGCTGAGCTTCTCTGAGCAAGCTGAATCTCACGCTATGGTCTCGCGGATCGTCTCTATTTGTATACTCTCGCCATGGACGCGAAAGTACACCTTCCCACTATATGGTCGGACACCAACTTGGCTGTGGCCAAGAATGGGCGTCCTAGAATGACAGGGTTATCAATCACAGACTCTGGGATCTCCATTACCAACACAATGAAGTCCACGAGGAATTTCGAGCCCTGAATTATGACGACTACGTCCTTCAACAACCCCTGCAGCCTCTTGATAGATCGATAAGCAAACTATAGGACTGTCCTGCTCTATCGAAGAGGGCCAAACTCGAATCGATCGAGTAAGGCTGCCGGAAGTAGGTTGATGGAAGAGCCACTATCTAATAGAGTCTGATCAAATCTCTGCTCATGAATGTGGCACCTGACATAGGGAGCTCCTACATCTGGCCTCTTGACTGGTAGACGGTTCTGGATCGTGAAGCATGTGGCATGAGTGAGAACGTGGATCACGGCATGATGGTTCCTTCTCTTCCTACGGATGGTAGTCGTCTCTCTCAAGTTCTTCTGGAAGAGAGGGATGTGCTCAAGTGCCTCCTATAGAGTCAGCTGAATCTGAAATCCGTCTATCATCTGTTGGCTGAACTGTAATTGCTGGGTCTTTTTTGGATTTTCTTTTTTGTTCCCCTTTTCTAAGAAGAGTGCCTAAGGGAAGGGGATGGTTGGGCCCTCCTCAGATAGAGGGTTAGGAATAGATTCTGCTGCTGTGAAGGAATGGAGCCCATACAAGGATCATCATGCAACATAGATGGACTCGTAGTAGATAAAGAATCCTTTCCTTTATTAATTTTTTTAGTTTTTTTCAAACTGTCCTGAGATACAAGAACTAGAGGAAACACAACTGGAATAGAAATGGTGGCATCAGCACTACCTGCGGTGTCAGTCTTTGCGGCATCAGCACCACGCTCTGGCTCAACATCAATTGGAACGGTGGCGTCGGTACCACCGACTGCATCTAGAGAATCGACGGCCTCACTACCATCGACTGAACCATCTCCTTGGTGGCTTCAGAACCACCATCATCAACATCGTCATCAGTGGCTTCAGCACCGCTATCCTCCTCGTCTGCCGCTCCGGGCTCATCGTGGTGTTATCGCTCAAACGAGGCACCGTCGGATGGCATCCTACTGCTCCTGCTCGTAAGGAATGGGGAAGAACTGCCAGGGGTTGATCCTGCTAATACACCACCATCTGAGTGTCCTAAGATGGTGGTAGCTGAGAGTAATGGTGCTGCAACGGCTGAACCAGCTCTGCCTGAATCTGGTGGACCTGGTGGTACTAGGCAGGTGGCTGGGAAGAGTTGCTGCTGCTACAATCAGCCCGTGGCCTGAGTCAGGGATGAGAAGTCGTATATGCCTCCTGGAGACACAAGATCTTGGTCTTCGGGTAACTGAGAAGTCTGTGCCAGCTGGTCGATCTGCATCATGCCCCAGCACTGCTTCTTCTCGATAATCTCTATGCGGTCCAACTTCTCGCTAATGATACCCATGTCCGCTACCGACGACTCTGCATGTGTTGCTATGACTGACGAAGTGGATAGACCTGCATCAACCCGTGCTATCCTCTAATAGGACACGACCTGTAGATGGGTCTTCCCCTTGTGTATAGTCTCGGATCTGGGACATCATTGTGTAATTTTTGTCCATGTCCTCATAGATGGCCCAGCCATGGTCCTTATCCTTGGTGAAGTAGGACCCTCCACATGAGGCATTGACAAGCCCTACAGTTCCAGTGTCATCCCACAAAAGAAACCCTGCACTAAGTTGGGCTTGGAAATCTCATGGTGTGGACATCGGTCGATGAGCTCACGAAATCGATCCCACACCTCATGGAAGTGCTCATGGGGGATCATCATGAAGTTGTTGATCAAAGCTCGAGCTGCATTGCTTCGGTCGAGTGGATAGCACTTGTTCAAGTACTCGGTCCGAAGATGCTCCTAAGTAGTAACGTATCTCCCTAAATGCTTCAGCCAGTAGGTTGCTCTGTCGACCAGGGAGAAAGGGAATGCTATCATCTTAATGGTATCCTCGTCCACGTATCTGTCATGGATTGTGCTCCAGATCATCTCAAACTTTTGTAAATGCAGATGCGGCTCCTCAGTGGCTAGCCCGTGAAACTTGGACAAGAGTTGGATCATCTGGGGGCCGAGCTTGATGTCGCTCAGAATCTCAAGGAGCTGGATCCAACGATGGGTGAGGGTTGCACCAGGGTTGTGCAACTGCCTAATCGGTCGTAGCTGTCTGACTGGCTCTGGCTGATCCTCCGGGTGTCCATCTGCTCCTCCTCTAGGTGTTGCGATATCTCCACCAGCTGCTCAGTGCGGTATTCCTTTGTCAGCTCGCATCTATGTTATCTCTCGACGCACCTCTCCCATAAAGGCTCCCTGATCTCTAATCTGTCTCTGCATCATCTCTAGCGAGGCTAGAAGTGTGTTGTTGATGGTGCCCTGATCTAGAACATATGTAGAACCCTAGGGTTGTCCACCAGTGTGCTCCTCATTGTTGTCCATCTCGTGGGTTTCTGCAAAGGCAAACGAACCCAACTCAGGTGCCGTCAAATGAACAAATAGTTGTGCTAGTCTCTACTCGAGCACCTCAGGACTGGAAGAAGGGTGGTCAAGGGGGAATAGGGTGGAATCGAACTCGGGTTTGGAGAGCTGGTCTAGGCTCCCCGAAACCTCCCTAGATGAATGAGGTAGAGTGCTCGAGAGCGGGTCTATCAAATGTAGTCTAAGGGATCTCCGACCCATCATCGTGATATAGGGATGGAATGCGTATGAGATCTAGAAAGCAAACAAGATCAGCAGTCAAACCCTCAATTTGCCTACTCAACACAAAAGCTGATGACCGTATAGGTTCTATTGTTAGTCTTGTCAATTTTATTTCAGGTGATAAATCAGTCTTGCAGAGCGGTTAAGCAAGCTGGTAGGAACCTGATGCTCCCAAGAGGTTGGCCCAATCCCAAAGCTAGATCTTTCCTAGCTAGTATGAATTGTGGACCGTTTACCGGCTACCCGATCAATTCAATCTGTTAAGTATGTTATGGTCCACTTTACCAGTTACTAGAAAGATCCTTACTAGAGAACGACTAACCCCCAGACCAGTAGTCTCATGGAAGTTCAGGTGTGGCTCTAGCCTAATGTGCGGGTCACTCTCTCGCTCAATCAAACCAACCAATGAGGGGTGACTCTCCCCAAAACAAATGTTTTTAAGTGAGGTGGGTTTTAGGGTCAAGTTTGCTTAAGCAGTCCCAATTTTATGATTTTCTCTTTTTAGGTATTTTTAAAAGACAAACAATGCCTAATGATATTTTCGATCTCCTGATTTATTTTAAGTCCAAAAATATGAGGAGAAGTCAAAAAAGCTGATGCACAATCAAACATGATGATGCATGCAAAGTAAGGGATGCATAAATGACTCCAGCACTCTACATGCAGGGTGATCCGCGCATAAATTAAATAATTGAATTAAAGCTAATATAAATGATGCATGAAGAAAACAACCTTAGACGAGCAATTTCTAAAGATTGTGAAGAACTGTAATTAACTGATCAGAGAGAGAGAGATCGATGTCCGATCTTAGATGTCGATCGGTGTCTGCTACAACGGATCATGCACGCGATGTATACGACCTCTAGCGGCACGTGACCACTCAATCAATCAAGTTAACTTTTTATTATGAATTATTAATATGGTCAAATTACGAACTATAGTTGCAAGTAGTCTATTAGGGTCCTAGGGATTGGGCCTTAAGTTATTTATGTCACAATCAAGAAAAATCCTAAGTTTAAGGGCCAAATTCTGCAGGAAGCAAATAGAAAAAAATACGATAAAACAAAATCGGTGAAAAGTGGCAAGGTCCCCTGAGCACACCTATGCTCGGCAAAAAAGACCCCAATATAAGTTTAAGAGAGTCCAAGGTCCAAGGAATTATTACAACAATAAATGAGTCTGCTGAAAATAAAACTAACTCTACTGCTATTCTAAAGCTACTCTAAAGGCTATAACCTATTCCTCCTCTTCTCCTGCTTCTCCTCAGGTACAAGTCTCCTCCAAAGCATCCTTGGGTAGTTCCTCATACGAAAAGTGAAACAGAAATGAGTCAGAAAATAGTTATAACAAATAGAGATACAAATAAAAAAGGCTGAAAAAGCGACTACTAAGTGTGCTTCCCAGCAACCGCTCCATTCTGATGACACGAAAACCTAGATTGGCTAAGATGGAAAAATAATCAAGTGTCGTTTTTCTTAGCCAATCAATTCGGTCTATAAGCAAAAATCAAGAACCACTCAAATAAAGCAAACAATCAATCGAAGCAAAATGTTAGCGGTCTCCGCTATTTATTTAACCTGGTACAGCGGCCAGGGTCGAACTCAAGAAGCACGAGTAAACCTACAAAGTAGTCAAAATCCGACAATAAAATGCATTTTTAATCAATTTTTAATTTTGCAAATTTTTAAATTTTTAAATTAAGAAGAGAACTAGCACAACCTTTTGAATTTTTATTAAGGATAGAAATACTCAAAAATATGGAATAAAAATATTTTTGTATTTTTCAAATATTAAGGTCCTTTTGGTGATTTTCTGGGGTTTTCCAATTTTTAGAGGATTTTATAAAAATAAAATAGGTGCTAAAAAGGAAAACAGTGCATAGAAAGTACAAAATTACAAATTTAAAATATTTAAAGTGTCCTAATGTCCTGGATATGAATTTTTTGAGAAAATAGATAAAAAGAGGAACAAAAAGAAACTGAGATTGTATTTTTTTGAATTTTCTAGAATTGTTTTCATGTTTTTTGTAAATTTTTAAGGATTTTGAGATTTTTAGTGGTTTTATAATGATTTTAAAAAATACAACTAGCACAGTAATTTTTTTGGAATTTTTAGCATAATTGTTATAATTTTTCTGTAATTTATAAAATAGACAAAACAGTTTTTATGGGTTTTTATTAGAAAATATGAAACAATATTAAATTAATTCACTAAAATTACCATAATTATTATGTGTTAGCAGGAGATAACAGTAATTTTTATCGAATTTTTGGAATTAATAGGCATTTATTTAATTAAAAACAAGACACACAATTCATAGGGACCTCATGGCTATTATGAGAAAGTCTGGGGACTGATTAATAACTCGGATAAAAAACTTTTAGCCAAAGATGCAAAAAGCCCAAGATATTCACACACATGCGTAATAAACCACGTACAGGGGGTATAAATGCAAATATCAAAATATTTCATTCAAAACATAACAAAGACGAAGTTCATGGTAGATAATGCAAATACACCACAAATTCATGTGGGACATCGCGTGAATCCACACATGAAGGATTGAAATGCAAATATATAAAACTATAAGGTTATTACTGCAAAATGTATACACTTACAACTTTATTTACTGGACTAACTAATAAAGCATAAAAGTACAGGATAAAGGATGCAAAATACCCTGAAGCACGTGAGGAGCGCATGATGGCTCTGACAGTCCTGATCGTCCCCAGCGAAAGTATCTAATGGTGGAGGGAATGTCAGGGACGTGCGGTTGTGATGTTCGTCTACAGTAAGGACCTAGAGGCTTTGAAAAGGCGAGGACGTGTGGTGCAGATATGTCCCCTGCTCTGATCGACGTTAGGGATAAAGCGTGGGCATACGACCAAGATCAAATCTGGAAGGCAGTGCTCCTCATCGATGGTAGAAAGGAGGGCTGGAAGAACTCGTTGGGGATGAACTTCAATGGAGGAGGAATCGAGATCCACCACTTCGATCGAGAATCAGAGGAGTCATGCACAGTCGTGGGAGTGGTCTGCATCTGGTGGGTGGTTCCGATGGAGGAACCAACGGTTAGGTGTGTTCGATGAGGGAGCTCCACCTGGAGCTGCTCCGCCAAGAAACTGGACGTCCAACAGAAGCTCCTATCATGCGAGAATACCTGCAAATAAAAGAGAGAACACGGGGCTACACTCCAGTCCAGGTTATTGAAGCTAGAGATGAAAGAAGCGAAGGTGGGTGGGAGTCAATCTCCGACAAGGGTGGAAGAAGGAGATCTTATCCTTAATCGCAACCTGAGGGTCGATTCCAAGGATGATCAGGCTGTGGTGCAAGATGGGGTGTTCGCTGGGGGGTCGATCGATACGGGTGTGTTGGTGAGACGAGGCTCCGACCAAATGGTCTGAGCAAATAAGCTGCGGTAGAGGCAGAGTGGAAGATTCGACTGGAATGGATAAATGGAATAGAAAGATGCGTTACCTAAGGGTGCTGATGAACTCAGCAAGGTCAAGCGGAGCTGGGAGACGGGGTCATGGCCTCAATCGTGCTGCGGCAAGCAGGGAGGCTGGACGTGGCGGAGGGCTCCGACCACGTAGTTGAGCTGCAGGTACACGCCACCAAACCTTGATCCAAAGGCACCCTCTGATTGTTGTCACTCCACTAAAGACAACTAGGGACAAGAGAAGGGGCGAGGCATGAGCTACTGAGCTGCAGAGGTAGAGGAGAGACTTTATAGGATTCCTAGGGGGCTAGAATGTACAAGCGAGAGAGTGCATCCCTAAGAAGATCCGTGCCTTCCTAGGGATCCACGAAGATCATGGATCTTAGGAGGAGGCTCGGGCGAAAAATTGGGGCTAGATGTGATCGGTTTTGGGCATGAAAATACAGAGAAACGACTCCGACGAGAGGTAGACGACCCGACCCGACCATGAAGGAGGCGTTGACTGGAGTCAACAAAGCCTCCGGACCAATCAGAAAATAGGGATGTACAAAAATCAATAAAAAGAGTAACTGAATTCAAAATAAAAAGTGCAATAAAAATGTTTATTATTTTTCTGTGATTTTTAATCATTTTTTTGAAAAACAAATTAGTGTATATTCAATATATAGTATTATATACAGGTATAATATACCTATGTATTATGTACAATAATTTTTATTTTGTTATTTTTGCACAAATACCCCAATTTTATATTTTATTTATTTATAACATATTTTTACGAGTACAAAATAATTTTTATTTTATTTTTACAAATTATTTACAAGTATGAAATAAATGGTGGATGTGAAATATATACATGTGTATTTTCACAAGTGAAGAGGATTTTATTTTTATTTTTATTTAATTTTTCTGATTTTTATTTTATTTTTATCTTATTTTTAAAAGTATGTGCAAGGAGGTAAAAATAATAATTAACTCTAATTTTTGTCAAAAATAATTATCTATATACAAGGTACTATGTACAACACAAAGTAGACCTTATCTCTCTCTAATTATTATATTTGGTAATCAGGTCAAGGCTTGACCTCCTCTTGGGGTTCGAGTCACTCTGTATTTATTCTAAATACCTCCTTCATTTTTCTTTTCCTTTATACTTTTATTTTGCATAAAAATATGATAATTATGCAGTATTAACAAATACATGCTAAATGCTATGTTGTTGTATTTACAGGTATTTACATGATGTTTTGCTAAGATAAATAGCTAAAATAAAAGAAAAAAAGTGAGAATCAGGGATTCATCAACTGTCAAACGACCTCAACGGCCGACCGTTGGCCGGCTGTTTGCCCAACTACATGGTACCGTCGCCGTCGGTGGAGACCGAACTCCTCCTCACCTATAAAAGGATCCACAACCCCCATCGAGAAGAAGATCCGCCATTAGCGTAGCTTCTTCCTTCCACGAGATCCGAGATAGGGTGTGTGAGCTTAGAGGTGACAGATCATGGTTCCTCCCTCCTCGTCGAGCTATGGAGAGTCGAATCCTGATGAGATCCACGCCACAACGAAGTCTGTCTCTGCCGTTGCATTCAGCCTCCGCGACATCGTCGCGTTCAGGCTATCATCCTCGAGCTTTGATCGAACTCCATCAAGTTCATCTCTGCAATTCCAGGTTTGTACCTTCTCGTCTTCATCTCCCATTTCATCTTCTATTCTCTTCTCAACCTCTTTATCTTTCTCCATTTCTTATTAAATCCCAAACAAAAGCTTTCAATTTCATCTCAATCCTCATCATTCCAAGTCATTTTTTATGCTTCTCTGATTTCGATATTCATCCAACCTTCATCGATTTCGCATCCATTCCGATATAAGATCTTCTGAAGCTTCTCTATTTATCTGAGTTTTCTGTCACAACCAGATAAACCTTCAATCCTCATTCTCCATTTCATCAAAGGATCAATCCATCCATTTACAGTTTCGAACTCTAACATCCGGTCAAGCTTTCAGGCTTGAACTGATTATTAACATGCAAGTGAAGCATCCTCACCGGATTTGTCAGTAGCACCTGTAAGGAATAGTGTTCCTTCAGCAGCTACTGTAAGAGGTCTCGAGATTAATTCTAATTTTGTTAGAAACCTGGAGCATCGAAATACAATACAC